>JALMGA010000025.1:5137500-5737500 GCA_023333525.1 Aspidoscelis tigris stejnegeri
CCATATGCTCTTCTTAATATCCCAGGCTAAGCTGTGATAACTTTCCATTGTACAATTGTACAATTCCTGCCCCTCAGTGGTTCAGAAAACGATTACGTTTTGCCCTGCTACTTCACTACGAGGAGAGTCGCAAGGTGCCAAGGGAGGGGAAGTGGGGCACGGGAAGGGATCCCTGCAGCCAGGTAAAGGCTGCTCCGTCCAGACCGCCGATACCGCTCGGGAAGCCAGAGCTACGAGGTGGAGGGGCGCGCAAGATCCGCGCAGGAGCAGCTCCATGAGGGGTGGATTCCCGAGGCGCGCCCGGAAGAGGGCAAGGCAGCGGGCGAGGGAAGCCCACGGAGAGGCAAAAGTCCTCGCTGAGGCCGGCTCGGGCCGCGTCTCGGTCTTTAAGGGGCCGGGACTCGGGCGGCCACCCGGCGCCTCAGCGGAGAGCGCAAAACCCTGAGGCGGCGAAGGGCGAGGTGGGCGCCCGCCGGCCAGACCAAACCAGAGGCCGAGGGCGGCGGCCTCCCTCGCGGCCCCTTCCCTCCGCCATTTGAGGCGTGAGCTGAAGAGAGATCGAGCCCGCCCCAGCCGTCGCCGCGCGTCAGAAGAACCGCAGGGAGCATGCGCGGCGGAGGAACGAGCGGGCCCACCGCCCGCACCCCCAGAACGACGCGCGCGCCCCCAAGCCCGCTGCGTCTCGTGTATGGGGGGGGGCGCACGGAAATCCTGCTGACCCCCCCCCGCCCCAAGCCCCTCAGGGACACCGCCGGGCCTAAAGATGGCGGCGGTGGCGCTTCCCTTGTGCGACGGGAGGGCGGCTTGCGGGGGGGGGGGAACGGGCGTTGTTGCTGCCGCCGCCGCCGTACCGTTTTTCTCCCCCTCAGATGGACCGCGGCGGCGCCACGAGTCCCGGCTGAGGGGTCCGGAGGGGAGGGGAGGCAGGCGGGGCTGTGCGGGGGGGTCGCCGCGGCCCCCTCCCTCGCTCGGGCGTTCGCGGCCGGGCTGAGGCGGTGGGGGAGGGGCGACGGTTGCGGCGCGTTCCTTCCCCCTCGCTCCCCCCGTTCGCCTCGCCTCGCCTCAGCCGCCGGCCCGCCAACCAGCCCGCCCGCCCGCCCGCCCGCCCGCCGGCCCGGGCTCAGAGCGGCACGAGGAGGAGAGCAGGATGGGCCCGTGGCGGCGGCGGCGACGGCTCCCGCCCGGGCGGCTCGAGCTGGGCTCCGGCCTGCGCCTCTGCGCCCTGCTCGGCCTCCTCCTCACGCCCGAAGCGCTCAGTGAGTGACCGCCCGGCCCGCCGCCTCTGTCGTCACGGCCTGACTGACCCGCCGCCGCCGCCGCCGCCGCAATCGCCTCGGGGGAGCGGCCAGGGGGGGACGGGGGTAGGGGGCGGCCCGAGGAGGAGGAAGAGGACGCCCCTCCCCTCTGCCTGCCCCTCCCCGCCGGTCTGCCGGGGGAGGGGGCGGCGCCGGGTCGAAGCGCCTCACGGGAAGGAAGGATGCTCGGCGGGGGCCGCGCACACCTGGCGGCCGAGGGCTGGGGGAGGGGAGGAGAGCCAAAGCCAGTCAGTGCTGTACACGTGACACGGGGGCTCAAAGAGGGGGAGGGGGAGGAGGAGGAGGAGGAGGAGGCCAAGGCCGACCTCTCTCATTGGCTGTCTGTGGGCCACGCCATGAGGGTCTCTCCCTGACTAAAGGTGTACAGTGTGAGCAGACTGATATCTTCAGAGGGGCCATCACTAAGAAGGCCGTTTCACAAGCACATGCTTTGGACTGCTGGGGAGGGAGGCGGTTCAGCCGGGTGGGCTTTCCCCAGTGACCTTACTACATGGGCAAGTCTACCTGAGCAGAGACACACATGTATTTGCGTTTTATGGGTCAGTTCATGGATTGGACTTGGTACCGAATAGGCAAGCGTGGCAATTCTTTTAAGATCAGCAAAGCGTGTGGCTAGGGCCTTACTGCTACATTTGGCAGCGGTAACTGCAGCTTGGTCGTCCTCAGAGGAACATTTAGAACGGATCACACACTTTCCAACAGGAAAGCTGCCAAAGCGTAAGCCTTCATGGCTGACAGTCTCTGTCAAGGGCCACAACTGATTTACCAACAGTGTTGGAAGAAAGACTCATAGTCATGGCCATTGGCTGAAATTATTTTTTAAGTACCCTTGAATTATATGTGTATCCCTTCCATTGGGGTGCAGCTCTGTCAAGAACTGGTTCCTGCACTTGAGAACCCATGGCATGTGGGGCCTTTGTCTTAAGAACACGAGAAAAGCCCTCTGGGACTGGATTGTGGACTCTTTGCCCATGGAGTCCCCTCTCTCCAGGGCCTGGTGTATCGTATGGCAGCCCCACAAGCAATTGCTTTATTCAGTCTCCCAGGAACAGGCCCTTTGAGAAACACTTTCCCCAATAGCAGAGGAAGCCACATTGTTATCAGGACCGGTAGCCACTGTATCTCAGTCTTCTGTGAGTACGTTCAAACCTTTCATGAAGCAACCAAATTGATACCAGCACTGGAACCTATGGTAGTACATCCCATAGTTTAATTGTGTGTTGCGTGGAGAAATATTTCCTTTTGTCTGTCCTGATTGTTCCAGGATTCAGCTGCATTTGGTAGCTCCATCTTTTCTGGGTTCAGTTTCAGTCCATTGCTGCTTGCAGGCAGAGGAGAAGGATCCAGAATTCCCTTCTCCATATTTCTGAAGTGAGGGGAGGCATTGTTGGCTCTTGTTAGTATACTGATGACATCTTGCCCAAGATCTCCCAGAGGTTTTACAGAGTAAAGCATGAGAGAGCAGATCTACCTCCAGGGTGTGAAACAAGGTTCCCCACTGGCTGGCATACTGGAGGAACAGCAAAGGTCCTAGGAGATTCCCTTCCATGGACATGGAGGGGGGGCACTGGCCCCTTGGACCCTGGACCCTTGGACACCTTCTACCACCCACCTGGGGGCATCTACCTTAGACCACCCCAGTGAGTGGAAAGGAGGCTCCTAGTCCTTGTGCAAGTTGGTCCCAGTATACTGGCTAGTGCAGAATAGTCCCCAACCAACTACACTACTTTCAGTTGTGGAGTTGGAACAGAAGCCTAATAGTGCAGTATCTCCCAATATCCAGTCACTGTTGCCTATAGCAGGTTGCTGTGGTCACCAGCAGGTTTGCACACACCTTTTCCTCTCCTGAAAAATGACATCAGTTGGAGCCACCAAATAAATTCTGGTACCCTAATCAGGCCTGAAGTCAGAGTGAAATGGGTGCAGCCAAAGGTTCAGCCATGAACAGTGTTATATGTGCTGCAAATTGGATCTAGGAGGAATTTTTCATTGAAAGTATGAGAGTATAACAGAAATTGAGACAATTGAAGCCACTTGGGGTATGCTGAAGAACTGTGTACAACGACCCCATTACTGTAGTGATAAAGCAGTAGAATGAAGGGGGAAATGTACCATTTTGGTTGTTATTGTTTGGCTGTGAGTCGCTGAAAGTAGTGCTCAATGCAGTTAGAGAGACTGATATCCTTGTGCACGTACTCAGGCTGCACGAGGGTTAAGTGCAGACGTGAAATGGATAATGTGTTATCTTACGCAAGAGATAAGGAAGAAAAGTCTGTAAAAAGGCAAGTGTTAGTTGGTTTTATTATTTTCATCAAGGAGAGCTGGTAGAAGGAAAGATGAGATTTTTCTTTTCATTTAGCATCATCTTATGGTAAATTCTGCCTCTCCTGGCAACAGTGGCAGCCATGGGCATAAATGCCCTGGCATCCAAGCCTCATTGGGGCATTCCAAATGCTGCAGTTTGGGTCCCAGTCCTTGTGAAAGCTGAATGAAGCTCATAGGTACTGGGTCTGATTAGGTTTCTTGCTGGAAAGCTTGGTAGATTACTGTGAATAGAAATCTGCAAAGAGGAAGTGTGGGAAGCATTTATTGTTTGGATTAATGTGCACCATGGCAAATATGATGCGCCAAAGTTTTTAAAATTATGTTTAGAAGGTGAGCAATGTATAGGAATATGGCATCATTTTTGGAAGCTACAATAGAAAGCTAATTTGTACTGCCTTGTTTCTAAATTTTTGTTTCTTTTTAAAAAGTTCTTTTAATCTTTTAGGTATTAAACAGACTCCTGAAAACGCTGAATTAGTGAAGGTAAATGTTTTGGATGATACATTTTCTAAGCAGAAAATTGATACAGAGATTTTAATGTTCAGCATTTGTTGGCCAGCAGACATTATTTTTACAAGACTTTAAGAATATCTGAGGACCAGGGGAAACATGAGAGGACATCTTTCACTAGAAGATGTACTGAAGGTTTTTTCCCCCCCTCACACGTCAGAGGACTACGGGAGAGGACTTTAATCCTTCCTTCTCAAATCAGGACCCTGAGAAAGATTGGCCATAAAAAAATGATTGATACCAGAGGGAGTTTCTCCCACCTGTCATGCTGATAGAACATGGGAAGACCAGTTTGGGAAGGGCTCCTGGGCTGATTTTTTAAAGTAATAAATTCCCACCGCTCCAATTGTATCACAATCTCTCTTTTACAGATATCTGTGCATCCAACTGACAAAGTACAGTTTTCAGGGGATAACACTATTAAAATTCATGGTAAGAACTTCAGGTTTGTTATGACGTTTTGGAAGAAATATATGACGAAATGTCTTCCTTTCCGCACTGGGCCTTATTTTGGAGCATGTCATCTATAGATGCAGACTATGTCAGGGCCCACCCAGGGCCTGCTGTAGTCTGCAGTAGCATGTGGATGGCATGCTCTTGTTTTGGAATATAATCCGGAATAAGGCCTGGTGCAGAAAGGGCCTTTGTCTGCCAGGCTGTTTCAGAAAAGCCAGTCTGCTGACAGGCATGTTCATGGCCCTGTCTACACTGCCTTGCTTTGCACAGACCCTACAGACAGTCCAGGCACTCTCCACAAATGTGCTTTGGAACCATTAAGTATTTATTTATTTATTTACATTTCTATCCTGCCCTATACCCGAAGGTCACTGGGCAGGTAAAAACCATTAAAACAACGGATTAAAAACAGAACATACATTAAAAGCCTTTTTAAAATTCAACACATCTAAAACGACACAAAACATGTTTAAAATGCCTGGTGTGTTTTCACCACTTTCCTCAATATATGCAAGGAAGAAGTATGATGCACCTCGAGGGGGAGACTATTCCATAGTCTGGGGGCCATCACCAAAAAGGCTCTCTTCTGGGTGCCCACCAGCCTCACTACTGAAGATGGTGGGACAACTAGGAGGCCCTCACTGCTCAATCTTAAGGCACGGGTAGGTCAGTATGGGAGAAGGCATTCCTTTAGATATTTGGGGCTGAAGTCATTTAGGGCCTTATAAATCAGAGTCAGCACCTTGAATTGGGCTCGGTAGTAAATTGGCAGCCAGTGCAGACCTTTTAAAACTGGTGTGATATGCATCCAGCTAGCTGTTCCAGTCAGCACTCTAGCAGCTGCATTTTGCACTAGCTGCAACTTCTGGACAGTCTTCAAGGGCAGCCCCGTGTAGAGTGCATTACAGTAGTCCAATCTAGAGGTTACCAGAGCATGGATGACTGTGGCCAAGTCGTCTCTATCCAGAAGGGGCTTCAGTTGATGGACCAGCCGAAGTTGGGAGTAGTGCTCCAGGCCACAGCCTCCAAAACTACGGCTGCACTTGAGTCATTTGGGGGCTTCCAAAATGGCGTTGTAGTAGACAGGACAATTTTGTGGACCACGGAAATAGTTTCTAAGTGCTCTGCTTGGGTGGTTTCACCCAAACTGAATCTGCCGCTTCAGATGGAGTTACCTGTTATCATGGTATGGGACAGAACTGAGGCTATAGAATTAAGCCAAGCCACAGTGAATAGGCCTCCAGCACTCTGACTATGTTGACTATTCAAGTGCACACCCTGGTGGACCTCCACTTTTGTTTTCCATATCCCTCTCTTTTCCCTCCTAGTTTCTCAAGGTCTCTGGGATTTCTGTCTGGTGAAGTACAGATGAGGAGACTGAAGGAGTGCGTAGACCTGGGAGGGGACATATCACCCATCAACATTTCCCTTGAATGTTGTATATTTTGGGGGGAGAACCAGCGTCATGGCCACCCCCACCCTGTTATAGGGAGATGAACAGAGAGACGCTTCAGAGACAACAGGAAAAATCCTCAAGTGTGTAACTTCCATGCTGATGATCCCAGGCATAGCCTTTTGCCTTTTAAGGAAAAGATTGGCTTATAATAACACAAAGGCAGTTGAGCCAAGTGGTTGGATCAAGGCCTGTGTTCCAACAGAGCAAGAGAACACATCAGCAAAGTGACTAGTAATTTTCTCTCGCCATTATCTATCCCAAAGGTGAATTTTCTGAGTTATTTAACACTCAAATAAAGCAGCTTGTCACTTTGCTGGTGTATTCTCTCACTCTGAGGGTGTGTTCCCATTCAAGATATAAAGCAGTGGTTCTCAACCTTCCTAATGCCGCAACCCCTTAATGCAGTTCCTCATGTTGTGGACACCCTCAACCACAAGGGCAGGGCAGCTCAGGTGAGGATGGGGCAGGAGACTCATCGTGACCCATCTGAAAGGGTAGTTCGACCCCCAAAGGGGTCATGACCCGCAGGTTGAGAACCGCTGATTTAAAGAGTTCTGAAATCATTTTGAGTACTTACCATTCCCAAAGTTTTAAAATAATCCACAGTTTCTGAGGATTAAAGGTCCTGAAATACGGATTATCTGTATTTGGATCAAAAGAGGTCTTGCTGCTGGATTTAGAAATAATCCTCACTATTTAGGAGTTTAGGGGTGTTCTCAGTTCCCCCTGATCCAATGATAAGCCATGATTTCCTCTGCTCCCTAGTCCCCTCTTCCCCTGGCTCTCCACCATTACATGCTAGGAGAATCTGGCTGGCTGAAAGGGAGTGGGGAGGTGAAGAATGAACAGAGCCTGCAGTAATAGCATTGTAACAAGAGATCTGTGTAACAAATTGGCAGCTTCTGTCCTGGAGTTGCAAAAGTCTGTTGATTCTTGTGTAAAAGTCTGCCTACTTTCTCCCTCCTTCTTCCATTCATGCCTTTTACCTGGATCCCTGCCATTTCACACTGATCTGCTGTAACAATCTAGCGCAATTGTCAGCTCTTGTGTAAAAGCCTGCCTGCTTCCCTCCCTCCCTCCCTCCCTCCTTCCCTCCCTCCTTCCTTCCCTCCTCCCTCCCATTTCACGCTGCTCTGATGATCTACTGATCTAGCACAAAACACCATTATAAGAAGAGAAAGTGATATTTAATGTTCTACTACCTTGTCAGTATGAGAAAATAGAAAAGAAGAGGTGGGGGGAGGGGGAGAAGCAGTGAACAAAAACCGTTGCCAAAGGACTCCATGATCTGAATTGGGGATAGGTTTATTTAGGGGGTGGGGTTTGAATTGCCTACCCTGATGAAGTCAGGGTATGATGGTGCCCAATTGCTGACTGCATGTGGAGGGGGTTCTGCTGAGGAGAGGAGAGAGGGAAGGGGCTTCTCCACTGCAAGTTCGCATTATAAGCTAACAGTGAGAATTTTTTTTAAAACAGACTGAAACTGGATTAAACTTTAAGTGTGACGACAACCCTAGACAGGCACCTGGAAATTGTTTTACTCCTCCTTGTTTTCTGTTTTACAGATTCTCACAAATCGGTTGACAAAGACGCGACAAAAGAAGAGGAGAAGACCTTGAATTCTCTTGTGGGTCTTTTGCAAGATATGGTAAAAAATATTCCAACAGAGCAAGGCCCTACAGAAGCAGCAACTATTGTGATATCGTCACCAAAACCTACCCCATCTGAAGCGGCTGATTCGGTTTGGGTCAACCTGAACCCAAAGGCTGAAACCACCCAAGCAGAACACTTAGAAACTATTTCTGTAGTCCACAAAATTGTCCCATCTACTACAACGCCATTTTGGAAACCCCAAAACGACGCAAGTGCAGCCATAGTTTTGAATACTGCAGCAAATGCTGTGGAAAAAAATCTTCACGGAGATATCCAAGTTGAGGTAAGCGAACCTCCTCCTGATGTGCTTTCTGAGCATACGGCCTCAGAAAAGCCACCGGTGAGTGTGACGGTGAGCATGGGAAAGGAAACCTCTAAGGCTGAAGTTCAGAATTTTGATCAACTAACTAATGGAGCCTTAGAAAATCTAGTGGAGTCACTAAATAATGTGAAAAAACTGCAGGTGTCGGTGAACGAGGCTGATCATAAGCCAGAACCACCAAAAATTGTGGTAGCTCATAAGACTGTAAGCATTGGCATCTTTGACTTGATTGATAAGCTAATAAATACCATCAAGGGTGCCCCTACCTCTATTAAGGAAGACCCAGCTCTCCGTAGGTATATAGAGGAAGCGGAGAACTACCTCAAGGATGCTCTGGAATTAGCCGCAGAAGCAGAGAAGACACTAGAGGAGGGTCAGAAGATGGAGGAGGAAAAGGAAAAAGCACAGGCGAGTCACAAAGTGGAGATCCAAGTTTCAGCTGAACCAGAAGCTTCAACCCCGACAGAAGTTTTAAAAGTGGAGGTTTCTCCTTCCACGACCATGACCACGACCACACCTGCACCGACCCCCGAAGTGACCATCCATGTATCATCTACACCTGAGCCCCCACCAAAAGCAACAGAACATCTGCATGTTGGAGATTTGGCCGTCGAGGTGGTAACGTTTACCCCTGAGCCCCTGGCCAAGGAGGCAGAAGAAGCACAAATGGAAATGGGGAAGTTAAAAGCATTTATTAACTTGCTGTATGGCTTCAGTCCCCACCTGACATCCTATACAAAGAATATGCCCAATAAAGAGGCTGCAGAGGACATTGTTAACAGAGCCATGGCTGTCCTTGATGCAATAAAGAGCATTTTCTGTGGAAGTTCTGCAGGGAAAAGCAAAGAGATGTTACAGCAGTTGTTAAAAGAGGATATGGAGCTTGTAAAGCAAGCCATGAAGGATAAAAAAGCCCAGTAAGAAGCCACAAGAGCTTCTAGGTTGTAGAGATACTTTTTTCACTTTGTTTTGAGCAGAGATCCATTTTATTCTTTGTAACAACCACCCTAAATATATGTCGGTTGGTGCCCATTTCCCAGTCTGCAATTAAACATTTATTTTTAAATACTTTGCTTTTACTATTCCTTCATGTTTTGAATCATTCTTCAGGATGCTTATTCCTGCTTCTGACTTCTCAGTCCAGCAAACAAAATGACCAAGTAACTTAAGGTGGAAAAGTTCATCTAGGAAGCATCCAAAAGGTTGACTGAATGTTCCATGGCAACTTGATGACATAATTCAGAAAGTCCCTAAAGTCCAAGTCTTTGCTTCTCGTGGTGGTTAACAGTGGCCAGACCCTTCCTGCTAGCCCACCCAAAGTTGCCCATTAGTGGTTTCCCATTAGTGGTTGTTCCTTGCTAATCCCCGGGCCTGGGCAGGGAACTGGGGTCTGCAAGTGTCCTAAGAGCATCCCTCCTGGCTGCTGAAGAGGTCTCAGGGAGGGCACGCCCCTGTGGGTTAGTCTAAGGGGGTGGGGCAGAAGGGAGGCTCCTTGAAGGACACTTGCTAGTCTGATCTACTGTACCTGGCCAGTTATTCTACCCTGGACATGAGGGTTCAGGAGCTTCCAGCCTTTGACTGAGTCCTTTGAAAAGTGATCCTGCTAGTGGTCACTGCTATTCTTGTGACAAGAATTCCTGGACATTTTTTGTGCATCCTATGAAGATGGCTGGCAAAGTAGAAAGGGAGTATAGAATAAGGCACAAACTAAAATATTTCACAAGGAGTACATTGGATTGAAATCATAGGACAGTACTGAGAGAAGTGTGCTTATGGAGGGGCCCCCATCAAAACTTTCCTAAAATGGACCTGGAGGGAAGTAGCTGTTTGTATTTACTGCTGTTATTTTAGCAAATGAGTGAATGATTGAAGAGATGGAGAGGTTAGCGGTGTTCACCTTTGCCTGCAAAATCTTGAATGTCTGTAGAGACTAGATCTCTGCTTTTGTCTAGGACAAGTCACCAGCAGCTGTTCCTCCTTTGCTGCATAAATTGGAGCAGCTTCTTCTGTCCTTGGCAGCATTGTGCCCTGTGAAGGGGCTGCTCACCTACAAAGAGGATGTTGCCTGTAGCAACCTCTATACTTAAAAAAAAACTGTTGTAGAAGAGAAGATCTGCAGGCCGGTTATCGCTTTTGGAAGTCCCTAGGATGAAAGATGAGAAATCATTTCTTTAAACTGCCTGGCAGAAAAAGAATCTGAGGAACTGGACACCAAGGCTCCTGGGACAGAGATTTCAGGTACCACCCCTCTCCCCAAATACCACCTAAGTTTCTGTCTTTTGCAGCCCTTGAGGTCTCTGGGGGGTATGTGTACTGCTTTGTACTGCAAGCAGAGTTAGAGCTCCTTAAATCCATCTGAGGTGGGAAGTGACTGCTGAGTATGATTCTGCTGGAGTAAATGGCTCTTTGGGTCCCTGTTTATGTGATTTGGGTGGAGACCATCATGCGAATGCCAGCCAAAGGCTTTTTGCCACACTTTGGACCGATGAGGCATTTTGTTCAGGACAAATGAGGTTCTTATTCATCCCTGGCGATGAACAAGCAAACTCTTTTGATGGCTGTTCAGAAATGATGCTTTTCCATCAAATGAAATTTCCAGAGACACTTTGCCGACCGCTGTTTCTTTCTGTCCAAACTGCAGTCGGGTCAAGAAACAAAGTGGGGCACAGTTTTGAAACGCATTTCAGGTGCAAAGTGCTGGAATTCCCAAGCCACTGCACTCTTGCAAGGTGAGAATAGAGCGGAATCTGTCAGCCTCACTGAACTCTAGTCGAGTAATCTGGTGGAGTAAAACATGCAAGTACATGTAGATAGCATAGATGTTTCCTTTTAACCTGGGTTTTATCTCCCAAAATGGACTGCTAATCATGCAGATATCCAGGTAGAACATTGTTATCTGAAACTTAAGTGTCTTGCTTATCATTGCCTGCTTTTGACATTCCCATAGCAACCCTACCTCCAGCTTTGCCTTCCCATGGTGCCTCGCCAGTAGAATCTTCTCAAAGGTAAATAAAGAGGCCATGCCATGAAAGGGCGCTTCCCCCCCCCCAGGTGTTTCTGACAGCTGGGAAACATTAAAAGCCCAGCATGACCAAGGTTCTCTGGTGCTGTGCAGGGCACGATCCACCACTCCGAGGTCTGTACTGGCCACACAGTCCATTGCATGTTAAATGCAGAATGTAGCGGCAGGGAAGAAGCCAATCTGGGACTGGAGAAAATAGGGCAGAGGGAGGCCAGCTGCCAGAGGAGAAATGTGAATTTCAGGAGGGAGGGATGTGTTCTAAGTACTCACTAGCTGATAAAACACCAATTAGGAGGGGGGGGTCAGTATTCATGACTTGGTGGTATCATTTGTGTCATAGGAAACAGATTTCAGATTGCAAAACACGTCATAGTGGACTTTGTGACTCTGGCCCTGTCCCCCTTGGACTCTGTGGCATATCCCCCTGCTGTCCCCATGCATTTTTTATGTGGTCCAATTTTCTCAGACCAGATCACACAAACCAGGACCAAACCAGGATCAAATTTGGTCCTGGAAAAAACTGTTCACACTGCAGTTTGGTGGCTCAGCACGCATTGTTTTGGGAGCCAAGCCTGCACATGGGGACGGTCCCAGGCTATTTGGGGAGGAGATTGGCTTGAATTTTCTCCCTTTTCCACGGCAAGCAATCCCCCTCCCCCCATTCAAGATCACCAAGACAGGCAGAGCAATGGCTTGATTTTTCTCCCTTTTCCATGGCAAGCAATCCGCCGTTTATGATCGCCAGGGCAGGCAGGGCAATGGCTTGATTTTTCTCCCTTTTCCGCTTGCCGAGTGTTCTCATGGTTCCCGGGTGAAGTCGAGGTGTGCAAAACAGCTCAACTGCATGGGGACGGCTGTATGTGTATACAGCCTGCATTAGCAGTGATGGTATGGGACAGGCAAGATTCAGTTTCAGTCCTGCACCCAGTCAAAAACGAGTCCAAATCGCTCCAAATCACTTGCATGAGGACACAATCTGTGTCAGCCTATATCAGGATTGCACTTGATAAAAAGAGAAGAAAATCCAACCATCCGTGAAACCAAGGCCTGGCTGATGACATGGGTTCCTCCATGTAGTTTCCTGTGGCTCACCAAACCTGCCATGGACATACAAAGGGCTGAAACCTGTGCCTTTTCAGGTCACATGTAGATCCTTTCTGGTGGTCTGCATGGCTCATATGAGGCTGACATAGTATGTGCCTCTTCTCCGTTTTGCCTTTTTGGCACCTTCTTTTGGCAGCCCTTGGCATGCCATGGAGCTGCCCTGTTCTGCCGTGACACAGAGCGGAGCAGGATGGGCAGAATAAGGAAAAGGAGGGCTGGACAGAATCATCAGGAAGCATGCAGAATGATTTCACGGGGCCATAAACACTGGCACACGCTGCAGCCAGTCTGACTACACAAGGCCTTCACTGCTGTGTCTGGCAAGAGCAGCTGGCACGGAATGGGCAAGTGCACTGCAGCCTCCTACTGCCCCTGGTAGCTCCGTTTCCCCACATTTCAGTTTGGGATCGGAGAGAGTGTGTGTGTGTCTCCCCGTGCCCCCTGGCCTTAACTGGGGGACTTCTGCTGATTCTTTTCATGCCCTAGTCGCTTGGAATCTGTCCTCTGCCGGCCAAAGCTGTACCTTATTATTTTCTCTCCCGATGCATCATCCAAGGGTAACCTCATTATATCCGTTGGCATCCCTTCTTTTATGTATCATACTTATAGGCCGTCTTGCAATAAAAATATTCCCAGATGTCTGACAGCATGAAATAAAACAAGTTAAAAATATTGGGCACCTCCCCCCTGCCCAAAAAAGGATGCTGTTAAAAACACAACCGCCATGGAGTCAGCAAGGGCCTTTTGGCTATCAGGTATTCAGAGGATTTGGCTGGGTGACCCCCAGGTCTCTGTAGTAGGGGCGCATGAATATTCGAAGGCGTTTTAAATTCAATCAAATTCGACTAAATTTCGACATTCAAATTTGAATAGAATGTCCATAAATTTGAATTTAAAAATTCAATTTTTCAAATTTTGGATCTATTCATTTGAATTATCTGGACATTCATAAGTGCAGATTTGAATTGAAAATTTGTACGAATAGATTCGAATTTGCTTACTTTGAATTGAATTTGGTTAAATTCCAATTTTAAAGATTCAGATGGGATTGAATTTTTGGATATTAAATTTGAATTGAATCGAATCCCAAAAATTGCATTCATGCACCCTCTACTCTGTAGTTGACCTTTTTACTGTTAATCTTCAGAGCTTCCTTGCTTTTTCCAGAAAGGTCTCTTCAGCCCAATCCTACATCTTCAGCTGCCCTCTGACCCCGCAGCCTGGGTCCTTCATAAGTGGCTATCCCATTCAACTGTTGTCTTTGTATCCACCCTGAGGTCAGTGGTACTGGCACAGATTGCTGGACACTGCAGTCCATAAACACCTGGGGGACAGCAAGTTGCACGTCTCTGATCTGAAGGCAGCCACGTCACCAGAATCAGCCCTTAAATCTGTTTTGCTGGTTTATTATTCTTTTCTTCCCTTCCTGTGCCCCTCCAGATTCCTCCTATTGGCCATCATGTCGCCCCGTCCCTGTTGGATTTAAAAGGTCTCTTAGAAAGTCACTGTTTTGATTTCTTAGAGTCATGGACTTGGATGAGAGCAGCAAGTGGCTGCAGTGGGTGTCCAAACAGTTTGAAAGCATTGCTGGAGGCGATAAAGAGATCGACCTGGAAGAGTTCAAAACCGCCCTGAAGGTGAAGGAGGCAAGTGCTGCTCATTGGGCTGGGATGGAGCTCAGGATGGACTGCAGAGATGTTTGCCCCTTCCTGGAGGTGGATGTAGGTGCTGGCCTATCTTACAGGAAGGCTGCATGGGAACTGATGTAGAGGAAGTGGGTACAGGTTGAAGGACCCAAGGAGGGAAACTACAAAGAGGAGAAAGAAATAGAGAAACTGGCGTTCATGAAAGGAGATCATGTTGGAAAACAAACTGGTGGGTAGAAGGCAGGATTTGACTTTTGGTTTCAAGAGCCAGCCAGAGGCTTCCCCAATAATGCAGCCAGTTTTCGACAGTCTAGCAATAGTTCAAGGGCTCTTTAGCTTTCTTTCCCCATAATTCTCAAGACCCTAGTGAACAGGCAGATGAGTGTTCACTCAAGGATTTGTTTCCTGACCCTGGATTAACCCCTTCAGTGGATTCTAGAAAACGTTTCCCCCTCTTTCTCTCTCCTATAGTCCTTTTTTGCTGAGCGGTTCTTTGCTTTGTTTGACTCCGACCGGAGCGGGACCATCAGTTTGGATGAGCTGCTGGAGGCCCTAAAACTGCTGATACATGGAAGTGAGGCTGACAAACTCCACTTCCTTTTCCAAGTCTATGATGTGGACGGTAAAACTGCAAACGGGGCGGAAGTTTGCTTGGATTTTATCACAAGTCCCTTCCTTCCTTCCTTCCTTCCTACCTACCTACCTACCTACCTACCTACCTAGATGGAAGGAACTTTCAGGATTTAGACTGATTCAACATATTTTTCCACCTTTGTGCTATGCTACAATAGGCCTCTGTAATTCCGCTAACAACACCTCGTTTTGCTTACCTGTATAATTTTTTATTTTCCTTGTTTCCCCATTTCCCCTTTGTTCTGTTTTTTAAGGACACATCTTGAGGCATGATCTTTAAAATAGGCATGCCCAAGGTCTGGTGTTCTGCAAGATGCTGAATGGTAGCTTCCCCTGGCCTCTGAGAATATTGGACTCCGGCGGAAGATGATGCAGCTGATGTAGAAAAGTCACATTGAGCATCACCCTGTAGCCTCCCCCCTTGGCATGAAGATGTACAAAAGCAGCTTTTGAACTTGTGAAGCTTTGGTGATATCCGATAATCATTCTCCACATTCTCAAGGAAGTACACAGGTTTTGTTGTGATCAAATGGCTGGCAGTCACATGTGCTGAAGCATCTACAAGGTGAATCCAAATTAACAAAATAGCTGAGATTTGGCCTCGTGCCCTATGGAGTGCGAGGCTGGTGTAGGTCTCAGTTTCACTGGCAGAGGGAGCCGGTGGGTCTTCTCTTCTAGGCAGGTGGACAAGGACTTTCATAGAATTGCCTCTCGTGAGCTCAGACATCTTCATGTAAAGCAGGGCTACTCAACTGGTGGCTCTCCAGATGCTCCCTGAACTGCAGCCCCAGCATTCCCCTCCCAGCATTCCCAGAAATCAACCCTTGACTTTGGTTTGTCCGGTCCCTGCATGGAGCAGCGGCAGCCTGAATGGCCCTATTTCCTTTATGTCAGCGGGGAATCCTCTTCCATTGCAGGTGGAGGGTCTATTGAACCAGATGAACTGCGCCTGGTCTTGAAGTCGTGCCTGAAGGAGAGCTCAATATCCTTGCCAGAGAAGAAGCTAGATGACCTTACAATGGCTCTCTTTGAATCAGCTGACTCAGACAACAGTGGCTCCATCACCTTTGAGGAACTCAAGGAAGAACTGGAGCGCTTCCCAGAGGTCATGGAGAATTTGACCATAAGGTATATGCTCTTCCCTTTCCTGATGTTCTTCATGCTGTGCAACTGCCACCCAACGTGAGATGAGAGATGAGCGGGTTCTGTTTGGCACTGTGATGACACTGTGAGGGTGCTTAAAGGGCAGGAGAACCACATGCCCCTGCATTCATGAGGCAAAATTGTCACTGGGGGCAATCTTGCTCCGATGGCACAGGGTTGCCCAGTCTGACCCATCTCATGGGAGGCCCTTCCTGGCCAGGTTGAGTTTTCTGTGCCTTTCCTCCTAATCACTCCTCAGACTGTCCTCAGTTTGGGCTGCTCTGCTCACAGCCTTTCTGTTATCTCCCCAAGTCTCCTTTAGGCTTTCTCCACCTCTATTGATTCCTTCAAAACACCACCTGCATTCCAGTAGGGTAAAGTTCTGTCAATCAGTGGTGGCAACGGGGTGTTTGGAGTTGTGCAGTGCTGAGGGCAAACTCAGAGTACTGCTGGGGTGAGGGGACTGTGCCTCAGAGCAAATGCAACTGAGACATATTCCAACCAGCATGCACGTCCACTGCAGTCATTCCAGTAGAAAAAGGAAAGGCCGTAAGCTGCCATTTCCCCTCAAGCTGCTGAAGGACTTTCACTTCTCAGTCTCTTTCACTGCAAAAAAACCCACCCCTTGTTTCCCTTGCAGATTGCTGAAAGAAAACGGAAGCTACGTTGTCCTTAGAATCGTATCATTTCTACTCTTGCTCCACGTGTTCCCTCTCCCCCTCCCAACAGTGCTTTTCTGGCCATTTAATTTTTAAACCCCTCCTGTTCTTTGCAAAAGTGCATTATCAGTCTAGCACAAAACAGAAATCTATTTTTTTTTAAATGATGGACAGAGTCCGTAAACTTGCGGTTGGAACAAAGGTGAATCAGGAGGAGACAGGATGGGAGGGGGACCGTCCTAGGAATGGTGACCAAAGTGGAAAAGGATGCAAGGGAGGCTGATAGTGTGTGTGCCAACTGCAGCCAGGCATTGGGCAGGAGGGAAGGCTGGATCCATACCTCTCAAGGTGGTTCAGCACGCTCTAGCCTGGTTCCGTGCTCACACAGGGGAAGTGAAAACAGACTGGCTCCCCGAGATGGCTTGAGTCCTCTGGAGAAGCTGGCTTGAGGAGGGACAGCCTACCCCCCTGTGATGACCCCTGCAAAAAATAAATCTGAAATCAGGGAGAAGGCAACCCGAAGCCATCTTGAACAATGGGTATGATCACGGCCACTGGGTGCTCTTTGTCCTGCTCTTCTTCTGAAGCGACTTCTGCCTCCAAGAGAGAGCCCTTGGGTTGTGGGACCCTTTTCTCAGAGCCACCCTGAAATGACACCAGGGCCCTGCTGTCTAGAGAGGTCCACTGATCCCATCAGTCCAGAGGGTGCGTTTCAGTAGCAACCTACTTCCCTCTTCCATCCTGATACCTTCAGGCAGGATGTACAAGAACTCCCTCCTCCTCATTTTCCAGGCTCAGAATCCTGCCCCAAAAGTATCTGAAGGGAAGTGTCGCCCTTTTCTCTCTCGGCCGCAGCTGCTGACATTCTCTTGGGATTAGCTGCTTTCCCCTGCTTCATTTCCGCTCAGCGTTAATTGGAACACTTGAGCCCGGTGGCGACGGGTGTCGTTGCAACGGAAATCTGCTGCCTTGGGTTGCAACCTGGGGAGAAGGCGAGAAGGTGCTCACCCACAAGGGCTTCCTTAGCAGATTAAGAGGAGTCCAGCGACTCCTCGTAGCTCCCAAGGAGTTAAATTCCTTGTGGCGGGAGCTGTCCTGGCAGAGAACCTCTTGCATTTGGCTTTCTTTGCTCTGGGCTCTGGCGTGGAGACGCTGCCACAGGAAACTGGTCCGCCTTAAAAGCTCCCCAAGAATCTGCTGCCTTAACGGCAGGCAGCACCTAGTGGCCCCTCTGGAATTCACAGGCCGCCAATCAGTTCATGGAAAATGGAAGCCGCTTGCGGGAAAGAGCTTTTTGCCTTTGCCTCTGGCTGTTTCTGTGCTGTCCTGCAGCCCGGCTGAAACGTCAAGGAAAACAGATGTTGCGCACAAGGTGCACGGAATTCCCCGTGGGCACGGTCCTCCCGTGTTGACTCAGAAGTGAGTCCCATTTGGCAGAAATTCTCAGCAGCACAAATTAGACAACAGCTGCAACCCGGTTGTTTTTCTTTTTCTGCTTTCTCTTCGGATGAGAGCTGATGGGGAGCGAAGGAAGAGGAGACAGAAGGACCCAGCTGCCCTGCAAGGAGGGAAGCTCTTCCACCTCCTTGCCAAGGGAACCGCATAGAGGCATCCTGGCAGGCATCAGGGTGGTTTCAAGATGGTCAGAGCTTCCTTCTACCTCAAAGTGACCCACAAATAGCCTTTGCTTATTGCCCCAAGGTTAGCTCCCAAGAGGGAAACTCAGTATTGGTGCAGTCTCGTACAAGATTAAATGCGAATCCAGTCCATTTTCAGGATCATCTGATCCCATTTAAATTTTTATTCCTGAACTTTATGAAGACTGTGTCTCTAAAATCCACAGAAAAAATGTCCTCAAAAAAACTGAGGTCCCGTTTTGGTGCCCAGACTACATTTTTTCCCCCAGTGAGAATGCTACTGGACTATTCAGGGAGGAGATCTGCCTTTCAGGCTATCCTACCCATATCCATTGTATTACGAGAGATACGTTACATTGTAACACAGTTGGCAGAGGAAATCTTTTTTTAGCCCTGCTCCTAAGCAGCTCATTCAAAGCAAAGGAGAAGGAAGGGAATACCCTCTTCTCTCTTTGAACCTGTGCAGGAACCATAATCTTCCATTTTCCTCCCACCCCTCACTGATTTGAAAGGGAAAGATTGCTTTGCCCTGTCTGTTCTTTCGCTCAGCTGATTCTGCGCTGGGCAGGCTTGCAGGGTTGGACAAGCGGTAGAGATGAAAAGATCCTGTTTCTCCATGCTGGGGGTTTGGGCGGTCTGAATTGGAACTGTGGTATTTGAATTGAGTAAATGGGAACACTCGGTTCTGAATCCAGATTAAAACAGACCAATCTGGATTAAAATAGTCAAGTGGGAACTCACCCTATATGATTCATAGCCCTATTTGTTGCTAATCTCTCACCTGCTCTCACTAGGATGCAAATAAATGGGCAAGCAGGTACCCATTAGCAGTGTTCCCATTAGTCCTTCCCAAATTGTTCATTGTTGCTAAGGCACTGTGGCTCCATTCATCCTCATGGGCAAGCCCCAGTCGTGTTGTGGGAGGAAGGACACCCCAGTGGAACCAGAAGTGGGAACATGTACTAACTGTGTGGCCTCTAGAGCCTGCCTTCAGGGTAGCCTGTGGCTCATGGAAGATCTCCTTATGGGACCTGTTGTGGACTGCTTGGCTCCTTCCATCTCTCCTCTGTCTCAGTGCTGCGAGCTGGCTGAAGCCCCCCACGCCCCCCAGGAAGCCTCATACGCCACGCTACCTGAGCCTGGCCTATTGGCACAACAACAGGAGCAAACTGCTTTTCCTGAGCACCTACGGGTGCGTGAACCTCCTGCTTTTCACCTTGGCAGCTGTGGGCCATGTTGCCGCTGGCCCTTGGGTCATGCTGGCAAGAGGCTGCGGACAATGTCTGAACTTCAACTGCGCTTTCATAGTGGTGAGTAGCTGCTCATTTCCTTGACTCTCAGTTGCCTGATCTAGGGTTAGGGTTAGCATTGCAACAGAAGGGCAGTGACTATTAGCTGGGAACAAGAGATGAAAGTATCTATTTCTGTCCATTGAGTGATTTTTGCTGTTTCTTAAAACTAATCAGAATTGTTTCTTCCCCGTTGGCAACAAAACTGGGCCATAAGATGCCCATCGCCTGGGGAAACTCTATGGGTACTGTCCACAGGTGTTCAAAATTCCTCCCAGCATTCCATGTAGGACCATCTGTCCAGGGCTATCTGGAGGCCACAGTTTGGCCATGGCCACACCTTCACTTTGAGCCTTCTTCAGTCCACCTTCAGGTCTGAATGTTCACACCTTTTCATGTTTGTCTGGTTTATTTGTGGATCTTCCATTCAGGAAAATCAAAATGGGGTGGTGGTGGAAAGTCCACAAATAAAACTGATAGACATGAAAAGGTGTGAGCAGTCAGACCTGGAGATGGACTGAAGAAGGTTTAAAGTGAAGGTGGGACCATGGAGAACCACTGAACTTCAATAAAGATGATGGTGAGACATCTAGAACTTGTAATGTGCGGGGGGGGGGGTCTCACTTGAGCCGCAACCATGAATAACTTCTGCATTCAACAGAATTTTTTTTTGGGGGGGGGATGTGATTTTTATTGTTGTCGATGTCATCTGAATAAGTAGAATCTGGGCTCCAAAAGGCGGTTGCTCTCCAAGCAAGTTTCACGGCCGTTTTTTAAAAAATCCCTGAAGGTGCTGATGCTGCGCAGGTGCTTAACCTGGCTGCGTGCAACCTGGGTTGCTGGAGTGTTCCCACTCGACCAGAACATCACGCTGCATCAGCTGGTGGGCTACACGGTGGCCATTCTTGCCACGATCCACTCAGGGGCTCACGTTGCCAACTTCAGTAAGTGCCAGCATGGCGTTTTTTGGTTTTATTTAAAGATCTTTAAATTGTTTTTCCCCAGGGCATATTACACACAGTTATGAGAGCAGCAGCACCTATGTAATTGGATTTAAGCTGGGTCTGAAAAACGGGGAGGCTGCAAAAGGTGGTCTCCTGGTTTGATTCCGTACTCCTCCATGAAGCCAGCTGGGTGGCCTTGGGCTAGCTGCAGCACTCTTTCTGAGCTCTCATGGTCCCATGTACCTCACTGATGTGGGGAGAACAGAAGGTTTGTCAAATGCCTTGAGTCCCCTTAAGAGAGAGAAGAGCAGGTTATAAAAGCCAGCTCCTTTTCCTTGTGTCCCGTAATGGTGCCACAGAGAGCCCAGAATTGCAGGTAAAGCACCTGGCAACCACAGCCGATCCTTGAATGGCATTCTTCTGAGCTGCCACAAAACCAGACAGCCAGTGCCCTATTCTCTCAACCTCTTCCTCTGCCCTGCTGGCTATCAGAGGTGGAGCTCAGATTTATGGGGTTCCATTCTGTGGCTATTAATATCTACCCCTTTATATGCCTGTCAAGCTGTTAAGAGTGTCCAGGTTATGTTGCAGATCAGAGCCTCTTATGAAGCCACCAGAGTGTGACTGAAATTCCATACCTAATCTTTCTCCCTCCTCCCCCCCCCAGTTATATTGTCCCAAAAGGAGCATGGCTATCACCTTTGGGAATACCTGTTCACCACTCGGGCCGGGATTGGCTGGATTTACGGGTCCGCCTCCTTCACAGGTGTCGCTCTCCAGGTGCTCATCTGCCTGATGCTGATTAGCTCCAGCAGTTGTATCCGCAGGAGTGGCCATTTTGAGGTGAGCCATGAGCCGTCTCTGCGTTGTTTCTTTCACCTTCAACAGCTACAAGCGTCAGGGTGTCCGCTAGAACATGAGCCCTTCACAGCTTTCCTCGGTTGTTTTGAATAATTAAAGGACTTGAAGTCGAGGGCTGCACGGGGCAGGGCCTTTTTGGCAGCAGCACTCAAAAAGGAAAAAACGGCTTTCCAGAAAGTTCCATCTGGTGCCATCATGGCGAAGACCTTATTATTTGCCCTGGGTTATGTTTTCGCTTGGACGGAAATCGGCTGGAGTTGGGGACGGGCTAGCCAGGCCTCGGTTCGGAAGTTGGGACCACTGGAGGGATTTGTGTGCTCCAGCTGCAGCATTGTGGGAACTGGAGGAAACACCTGCCAGCATCTGGATAGGAGGCGAGGCTGGCCTAGCCTTCTGGTGGGCTGCTGCTCTCAGGTGGCCATCACACCTGGCCCCATGGAGGTGCCCTAGGAAGACTGCCAACTTTGCGGTTCCCCGTGTGGTCCGGCAGCCTCATCTCCCTCCCCACTCCCCTGCCCACTTCTCCTTGGCGCTTCTGAGAACCCCAGTGTCCTCCCCCACGGCCCCCGTCCCCAGATTCATGGCACCCCAGACTAGGGGTGTGCACAGATGCAATTTTGGACTTTCGATTCGTAATGAGTCAAATATTTGAAAATCCTAATCCATGCGAGTAAAGAAAAATGAATGTCTGGACATTCAAACTGCTACAAATACATTCATATCTATTCGTTCAAAAATTCGATGCGTATCCGATGATACCAGTCTCGTATGCATCTGTACACATCCCGTATGCATCCGTCCCGACGCACATAGATGCGCACAAGATGCGTACAGATACATATGCGGCAACGCATACAGATGTCCGAATGACAAATATTTCAAATATTCACACACATCCCTACCCTAGGCCACTTCCAGAGAAAAGCTTTAATACGTTTTCCCAGTTCTGTTTTTAATCTTGCTCTTAGATGAGAAGCTGCACTTGCCAGCATTGAAATTATATTTTGTCTTGAAAGTTGTACATTCATATCTATTTGTCTTTTTATCATCATCATCATCATCATCATCAAAGTCTTCTCTGGGATTAGCTATTATTGTCTGAAACAGCTTCTGGTGGCCTCTAATAGGCTGTTCCTCTTTCTTCCTGGCAGATCTTCTATTGGTCTCACCTTTCTTACATCTTCATTTGGGCCTTGCTAATTGTTCATGGTCCCAATTTTTGGAAGTGGTTCGTCATCCCTGGACTCCTCTTCCTTGCAGAGAAGACCTTTGGCATCGCTTTGTCCCGCGTCAGAGGGCTCCATATTGTAGAAATCAACCTCCTGCCTTCAAAGGTGAGCTTCCCCAATCATGATGGAGTAAATAGAAATGCATATATAATTGACCAAACGAGGTGAGAGTGGTTGAGTCTCCAGTTCATCTGAGAAACAAGACTTGGTTCTTGTGTAAGGACGAGCAGCCTTTCTTCTCTGTATCTTCGGTTGCCAGGAAGGCTGTGATGGGCTGGAGGTGGGCAAACGAGCCAAGATTGGGTCCAGACAAGACAGAGATCCTATACATCAGGAGGAATGCTGAGCAGGAGCTGGGGACTCAGCCTGGTCTAGGTGGGGCAGCCTGGAGGGTCTCTTGGCCCGCTTCTTCTCCTAATTCCCCAGGTAGTGGCTGTGGCCAGGAGTTCCTTCGCGTGTCTCACCTGATGCCCCAACTGCGCCCTTTCTTGAGGAAGCTGACCTGGCATCAGGGATTCATGCTTGAGTCACATCACACTTAAATTGCTGGAAGACATTACACATGGCGCTGCCCTTGAAAAGAGTTTGGAAGATTCAGTTGGTGCTGAATGCGGCCACCAATGTCCTCCTTAGGACCTCTAGATGGGAACATATGAACCCCACTCTTCAAGAACTGTGTTGGCTGCTCATTTGTTAGCCATTCTATTCAAGACGTAGGTCCTCATCTTCATAGCTCTGTATAGCTTGGGTCCCAGGAGTCTGAAGGACTGTCTCTGCTCAGATGGACCTCCTGGTAGAGCAGAAGGGTCCCTTCACTGAATGTCATCAGCAAAAGATGCACAGATGACAGCGTACAGGTCCTTAGATGCCTCCTGGTTTAGGAATCTCCTTCCATGACTGATACGGACAGAGCACCATCCCTGATAGCCTTTTAGAGGACTCTGAAAACCCGTCTCTTCCAAAAGGCTTTGTTCCTGTTCCTGATTTTTTTAGTGATTTATCTTGAATGCCAGGTCTTTAATTTACTGACATGTCTCACTGAGCTTTAATTTATGTTTTAATTTTGTTTCTATGCTTGCTTTTATCTATGTTTTTATCATTTCTGGATACATGTTGGTTTTATCTCTTTTGGTTCGGTTTTGTAAGCATCTGGGAGGCGTTTGGGCAACAGGGTGGGACGTAAGCCAAATTAACGATGAGGAGGTTGTGTCCTTAAATATAGATCTTTGGGTGTGTTTCCATTGACTTTTTAAGCAAACTGAGTCCATTTTCAAAGCTGGGTGTTCCCAAAGGATTAGAGGAATCCACAGTTTCTGAGGATTAAAGGTCCCCAAATGTGTACTATATATATTCTATATGGAAACACAGCCTTGATTATCCGTTATTGGCATCTCTCTCCTGTCCTATATCCAGTGGTCTCCAGGAAGGTTACAGTACTTAAGAATCCTCAATATTTCACTTGCCTTTTTCTTTGTTTCCTTTTTTGGGTGCAGGTGACACATCTGGTGATTAGAAGGCCTCAGTTCTTCCAGTACAAACCTGGGGACTACATATACCTCAACATCCCAGCCATAGCCAAGTACGAATGGCACCCGTTCACCATCAGCAGCGCTCCAGAGCAATCAGGTAGCCCAGCTGAAGGTAAAAATGGGGTATCACTGTTAAAGAAGCCCAAGGCATTGGTCTTTCCAAGGGCCAAAGGAGGCCATAAGGTTGGGGATGGATCTTCCTGCAGGGCTTGGAGCAATGAGTCACCGAGGAGCATCTGTCTCAACCGGTGGCCCTCCTGGATTCTCTAGACTACAACTCCCAGCATCCTACTGCACTCTCCAGGGAGGGGCTGGCAAGGAATGCCAGGATTAGTAGCTGGCTGGAAATTGTGATCCAGGGAACTTCTAGCAAGCTGATTTGGGGTTGTTTTTGTGAGCAGATCAGATATTCTGAGTAGGTGGGAGAGATGGAATTACGCCTTGGATCTATATTTCTCGTCTTTTTAAAACCAAGGTTGCAATAGTAGCCACCTGGAAAGCATGCCAAGCTCATATATTAAGCTTAAGAAAGTTTGGATGTAGACTTTCCCCTGATGCCCCAGCCCTTGTCCTAACTAGGGGCGTACAGCAAGAACGTGCCGAATTCCAGCTGTTAACTGGGACCCAGACCCTTGCGCCAGTTCTCCCTCCGATACGTTTTGCTCAGCTCTTGCGGTTCAGAATAACCAGACATCAGGAAGCCTTGTATTTTGCACTGTTCTGTCTCTCCAAAGGGACCATCTGGCTGCACATTCGCTCCCTGGGCCAGTGGACCAACAGACTCTACGAATACTTCAGGCACCACCAGGGACAGCTTGACCCTCAGCTGGGATCGTTGGTCAGAAATCCCAAGAAGAGAAACCATTCCAAGCTCTGGTTCCAGGTCTGGAGTCTAAAGCAGAACTTGGGCCGATTTGGTCTGGTGGGTAGGGTGCTGGACCTTTATCTGGGAATGCTGGGTTTGATTCCACACTCCTTCTCAAAGCCAGCTGGTCGACCTTGAACTAGTCACAGCTCTCTTTGGAGCTCTCACAGCCCCACCTACCTGTCTATTGTAGGGAGAGGAACAGGAGGTTTGTCAGCCGTTTTGAGTCCCCTTAAATGGGTGAGAAAAGCAGGGTAGAAAAGCCAACTCTTCTTCTTCTTGCACTGGGACCATCTGTCTCCTTTCCTCAGTCTATTGGATTGAGGCTGCATTCACGCTCAAGTTTTAACCCAGCTTTTGTCCACCTTCAGAGCAAGGAACAATCATTCTTTTCCACACTATGGCCAGGTCCCCATCAGGAGCGAGGTCTGGTTTTTTGCTTTCAAACAGTTAACTTATAAAACGGATTCGTTGGGAAGAAACCCCCTCCCTCCTCCTTCCCATGCACTCAGCAATTGGGCACCCTCATACCCTGACTTCATCAGGGCAAGCAATTCAAACCCTGTGATGCCCACGGCCAGCTGCCACCACTTGTGAGGCCCCGCTGGGCATCAGTTTCTATATAGCCTGCCTGGCAGGCCTGCCTCTCGAGGCTTGACTTCTTGAGTGAGGCTTGACTTTTCAAATAACAAACAGTTCAGCCTTCACTTCCCTGGCCGATGTAACCACAGACTTACACTAGGCCTGCTGCTTACAAAATAACACTTCTTTATTGGTTTACAATACTTTGTTCCAATCACTTTAAACGCAACACAAACCGTTTCCTTAACCGCTGTATAGCCACCTGTGTCCATCTACCTGTGGCCTTTAGGTAGGCTGCCCCCACCTCCAATTTGTAGCTGCAGAATGAAATGAGTCCCGAAGACCCCACAAATGTAGAAAGAGCAAATGCTGAGACCTTCCTGAACGCCCCTCCAAGAGGCTGCACAGCACAAAGAGACCGAAAGGTCTTGCAAATGCCTCAGCACCGGGAGTCCCCTTTCCTGGGTACTGCAATCCTCAAGTGGAGAAGCTATGGGAGCCAGAGCCTTGGCAGATGAAAAGCGGTTCTTGCAGGGCTGCAGTACAGATGGAGGCCCAGGAAGAGGCGGGGAGAGGGTGATGCAAAGTGGGCGGATGTCGGGACCTTGCTCCTCACCTGGCTTGCACTTTGGTTTCAGAACTGTCTCTTTGGCTCCTCCGACCTGGACCAGGCTGTGGCCCTCGGTGAAGACCAGATGGTCGACCTCTTATCTTACACGCCCATCGGGTGCCCTGGCTGGGAGGCAGAGAGCACTGGGGCGGCCACTCCGCGTGAAGAGGTGAAGGCACCACTCTGGAAGAGCACGAGAGGAAAGGGCTCATCCCCTTGGCAGAGTCACGGCCGTTGCCATCCTGAGACGCCTGCCCACTGGCGGGCATCTTTTTCTTTATTGTGTTTAACAAGGAGTGCCCATAAAACATAAAAATTGAACACAGCACAGGCTAGATGAGACACACTATATAAATACACTTGTCAGCTTAAGAAGAAAACCACCTAAGGCTGTATTCCCACTGGACAATTTAGGCTGGGCTTTAATCCGAGATTTTTAAAATCAGACGTGAGCTCTGTTTTTTTGCGGTCCCACTGGTAGTTTATTATGCAGACTTGCAGGGGAGAAACCCCCTCCCTTCTTTCTTTTCTATTATACCCTGACTTCATCAGGGTAGGCGATTCAAACCACACCTCATATATAAGCATGCCCCTAATTTGGATTATGGCAGCAGTTTTCCCCACACCGTAGCAGAGCACTAGAAGATTAAACATCCCCATTGTTTTGTGCTAGACTGGTACATCAAAGCAGTGAAATGGCAGGAATGAGAGGAAAATCAGGTGGGGAAAGGAGGGAATAGAGATCGCAACGGGGAAGGGAGGGAGGGAGGAGGGATGAAGTAAGCAGGCATTTAAGAGCCACCAGCTTTGTGCTGCATCGGCTCAGCAGACCAGCGCAAAATGGCAGGCATTGAGGGCAAACTTTCTGATCGCTGTCTCTTTAAGTAAAATCAGACTCCACTATGGTCTGATATCTCATTACATTGCAATGTCTGATCTCTCATTACACTGTAAGCTGCTACAGGCTCTGCTCACTCTTGCCTTAGCATGTAATGGTGAGGGAGAAAAGGGAAGGAAATGATGGCTTATCATTGGATCAGGGGAAACTGAAGAGGACACCCCTAAAGAACGGTTCCCTCCCCCCAAAAGAACTGCTCTCATTCCAATTGCTAAATAGTGAGGAGTATTCCACATTTAATCCACATTTCAGAACCTTTAATCCTCAGAAACTGCAGATTCCCTTCAACTTTTGGGAATGCTCAGCTCTGAAAATGATTTCAAAGCTCTTTAAATCTTGAATGGGAAAATGGCCTAAAGAAATCTAATCAAAGCAAACAGGTGGAAAGTCACTTTAATGCAGCTGGTGAAAGTATCTTTGTCTTCTCCCGGATGGCCCAGGGAGCAGGATGGGCTGCTCAGGAGCTACAGCCTGAGCCTGTATTGCCTGCCTTCCTCCTCCTCCCACAGGGTGGGAAATGCCTGCCTGGGGACGGCTGGCGAGGCAGCGCAGTCCATGCCAGGTCCCTGGGGCCCTATCCTCCCCGTAGTTTACTTTCCTGGGGGGCAAGAACACAGCAGGAACTGTCCCACCTTGCCAGGGACCCCTTTCTGCAGGTTGCAGGTGCAAATGGCTGGGGAGCATCAGAGTTGCCTTTTTTGGAGGAGACTTTCTGGAGCATTTATTTTGCCGTCTGTTTCTATGGCACAACCCGCACGGCCTTGTGGAGTATCCCAGGAGGGATTCCAAAGGCGTGGCATTCAAATTCACCACCCTTGGGTGGCCCGCAGGCCTTGGCACCCGGACCCAAGAGTGAGCAAACTATGGGACGTGAGAAGCAATGTTCAGGCCGTCCGTGGAGTCATCCCCCATGTGGGTGCAGGCTGGAGGAAGAGGCAACTCACTATCGCACATTCTGCCCAGACTGTTTCCCCTGCTTCCCCCATCCCCCCAAATATATAGGGGATATGATGGCCCTTTGGTAACTTTGTGGTCTTTGTTGTCAGGTTTCTAGGAACCGGAGGCTCTGCAACATCAAGGTAAGCCCTTCTGTTCCTCTTCTGTATTCCCTGAGGCCGGCAACGTAGGGTGCTAGCTGCTGTACATACCACCGCATTGTCCCCATTCTACAAAGCGTGGCTGGGAAACTGTTTCCACTTGCAGCTGGGCTTTAGGGAAGAGGCAGGCGTGCATTTTAGGAACCTAGAGGGGTTCTAGTTAGCAAAGCATCTCAAAAGGTGGAAATTCATCTTCGTACACGCCCAGCTGTGCATTCAACCACCCTTCTAATGGGCACTGGGAATACGGTTAACCACAGCCTCCAGGGATGTACATAATAAGGCAAATTTTCTAAAAACCAGATTCAAATAAGCTTTGCAATCTTTTCTTCCGCCTCTAAAGTGTTACATTGATGGTCCTTATGGGACACCCACGCGTATGATCTTCGCCTCAGAGCACGCCGTATTAATAGGAGCGGGAATTGGAATCACCCCTTTTGCTTCCATTTTGCAAAGCATCATGTTCAGGTGGGTCTGGAAAGGACTTCTCTTTGCCACCCTGCTTTTCCTCTTTTCAAAAAAATACACATTTTGGATGACTGGCATGCAATTTTTCACATTTTCTTTACAAGGGAATCAACCCATAATATATGCAAACATTCTTCAAATGATTGCAACGCATAAAAACTATGGCCGAAAACTTCAAAATAATAAGCATATAAGATATTTCTTCTTTGCCAGCTGGTGGAGAAGCTGTAGGAAATGGCTCTTAACACTTGTTTTTCTAAAACATCCAGGAGGCAGAGATGCACGCAAATGCATTTTTTTTTTGTATTTTATTTGTATCAAATCAAATGCGAGAAAATTTGTATTTGTTCAAATAGATTCGTACTTGATAACAAATGTTCAATCCCATAAGAATCCCATACGAATGCATACAAATCGCATATGAATCCCATACAAAGCTTCATAGGAATATATCAAAACACTGGATTTGGATTTGAATGTCAATCTTCACATATGCAAGCATTTGACTTGGATTCGAATGCCCGAATTTGGCCGAATTTTGAATGTCACGAATTTGTTCCCATCCCTACCAGGGTGTCTTTTGTCGTCTTCCAGATATCGGCTGCAGAAGCAAAGCTCCAGCCACCAGGAGGGCATGAAGCTCCAGAAGGTGAGGGGCGGCCTCTGAGCGCAGGCCTGGGGATTCCACGGAGCAGCGCCTGGGATAGAAACAGAGCACAAAACCTCCTTGCCTTTTAGGTCGACTTCGTCTGGATCAATCGAGACCAGAAGTCCTTTGAGTGGTTTTTAAACCTTCTGAACCAGCTGGAACTCAGTCAGGCTGAAGAAGACGCGAGCGGTGGGTGACTGCTGTCCTCATTTTCAATTAGTGCTGCCCGCACCTGCGTGAACATGGGATGTAACATTGTGGGTTTTCAGAAACCTGCTTCAAGTGCCTGCTGCCGCAGGGCGTGCCAATAGGGTGGCTAAAAGTGAACTGAGCAGCTTGAAGCTGCACCAGACAGACAGGGGGAAAGTTTCTGGGGGAAACACCACCGTCAGCCCCCAAAACCTGACAACGCCCACCAAGCTCAGCATTTGCCTTCCCTGACCTTTCCCAAGGTACTGGACCATTTCCTCAAGGCCTTTTGCACTCAGGAACGATTCAGAAGGCTGAAATAAGAATATTGGGAATTCCAGGCCAGAATGCTGCCTGAAGCTGGAGTCCCGTCCTCTGGAGGGTCTTTGCTGGTTGCTAAGTTCATGGTGGTGCTTCAGCCTGATGATGGGTCAAAATTAGGAATGTGCACTCATATTCAAAATATTCGTTATTCATATGAATTCAGACATTTGTGTACAAATCTAATGTCCACATGTTCGTACTTCAGTATTTGTATGAATATGAATATTTTGAGTTACTGTATGAATAATTCAGACATTCGTATGTCGTCTACATAATCCATACGCATCTTGTGCATATGAAACAGGTAAAAATGGGATGCATACAGGATGAAAATGGGATGCATATGAGATTCATATCATTGGATACGTATCGAATATTTGTACAAACAGATACAAACATATTCGTATTGGTTCAAACGTCCGGACATTCATTTTTCTTTATTCGTACGAACTTAGGTTTTTGAATATTCTACTCGTTACAAACCGAATGTCAAAAGTTGCCTTTGTGTGCACCACTAGGGGCTCTGATGGACTCCCCGGCCAGCAGAGAGAAATCGGCCCCTTGAGGGGCACCGTTTGAAAGCCTCTTTCCCTTTGCTGTCTCCTTCCAAACATCTAGGGCGCTTCCTAGAGCTGCACCTCTACATGACCTCAGCCCTTGGCAAGAACGACATGAAAGCCATTGGCCTGCAGATGGCCTTGGACCTCCTGGCCGAGAAGGAACAGAAAGACTCCATAACGGGCCTCAAGGCCAGGACCCAGCCGGGGCGCCCAGACTGGGAGAAGGCAAGAGCCCTCAAGCTCCGCTGGGGTCCGAAAGCCACAAATGGAGGGCTTTGAAGGCTGGCGTCCCGCGTGGTGGTTCCAGATCCCCCGGGAGAGCCGTCTCTGCCCCTTGGTGAAGGCACAGAGGGCGAAGGGGATCCTCTCCAGAGCCCGAGTGGGTGGCTGCTCAAGGTGGGAACAAGCCGCTCCGTGGTGGAATCTGCTCTTCTTCCGCCCTGGGAAAATTGTTCAGAAGAGGCCAAATGCCTCCGAACTGCCGAGGGGAAAGCGAGCTACAATTACTATAAACAAAATGATTAAAACCTGTGGCTGATGGTGTTTGGTGACTCCTGCCCGAGCGTGGAGTCTTTAAGCCTTTTGCGCCTCGTTATTTCTGAGACGCTTGTCAGCTGCGTTTTGCCCCGGTCCTCGAGAGGCGCTTTGGCCTTGTTTGTAGGTTCTTCCCGCACGGAGGGCTGCCTGCTCCTCTTCTGCTTCTCCTGTGTTCCTCCAGCTCTTTCACCTCTGCTGCGTTCCCTCTGGAGCTGCCGGCAAGAGTCAAGCGTGCCTTTAGCCACTTCAAAACACCCCCAGCGCCCCAGACGAGGCCGGACCCTGCTCTGCAAAGGAAAGCCAAGCAGCTTCCCTCTGCTGGGCAAAGAACCCAGGAGCACCAGCATCCCTCTGTGGCTGCTGCTGCTGCTGCTGCTGCTGTTCGGGTCCAGCTGTGCCCTCTGCAGGGACACTTGCACACCGGTGGGCAACATTCGGCCGGCCCCACCTGTATCCTGTACAAACCTGCTAGGGTTTGTGCAATGTCTCCACAGTCTGGGAGGGGAAACCAGACCCCTGATGCTGACTCAGAACTCACTGTGGACGCTCTTCAAGCATCGCTGGCCCTCGGAGCAGGGAGGACAAGCCAGGCCTGCATAGGACCTTGGAGACCACTCTGGTCCCCAGGGAGGAAGGGGGGCTTTCAGAATGTGGCTCCTCAAAATGGGAGTCAGAAGCCTTCCCCCTTGCCCAAGGGCACTGCCCTCCTCTTCTGCCCAAGAGGCCTAACGTTCTGCATTGTCCCCCTTTCCTCTCGCCTTACAGCTCTTCCGGAAAGTGGCAGAAGAGGACAAGGGGAAGGTCCACGTCTTTTTCTGCGGCTCTCCAGCCCTGGCCAAAGTCATCAAAGCCCACTGTGAACACTTCAACTTCCGCTTCTCCAAGGAACATTTCTAATGTGGGGGAGGGGGCTCAGGGGTTGTGCTCTCTTCTATCAGTATTATTAGTATTAGTATTATATGTAAATGGTGGCTCAGCGATCTAACTCTGCAGCCTTTTCTGTTTGGCAGTTTCATTGTTACTGCTAGGATGTGCAGGCGCTGGAAGGGGTCCCTGCTGCATTACGAGGCACCGCAAAAAGAATGGAGCATCGCGTAGCAACCCTTGTGCTGGCCTTCACCTGGGGTTCTGTTCTTTGTCCTGGCAGCGGAGGCCAGTTTGGCCAGGGCTCGAGTGACCGCCTAGCCTTCCACAGCCTGGCCTGGAGCCTCTGGTGGTCGAGCCCCAGGGATGCAGGGTTGTGCATCTTCCCTTCGCTGTCTCTTCCACGGCCCAGAGCTGTCCCAGGGGGCTTGAGGCTGTGACCCAGCTTGGGGGGGGGGGCAGGGGGACTTTGCACACGCGAGGGGAACTGCCTGCATCCCAGCAACGCGCTGGGCTTCTTGGCTGTCCAAGTCCAGTTAGGATAACTGGAGCCATCTGGGTTTTCTGCTTGTCCTCTGGTGGGTCCTGGGAGGGGTAGAAGCATTCGGAAGTAAGACCACCTCCTCTTGCACCCTGCTGCGTCTTTCCCCCGTCTTTCCCCAATCTGGGTGAAAAGCAGCTAAATCTAAAACAACTCAACTCTGTCCTGGCTTAGTGCTCTGTTCTTTTGGCTTTCACTGGAATACCCAAGTGGCCAATGAGTGGACAGCAGGTCTTCTTTCTGTCTGTCCGTCCCTTTCCATCTAATGGTCCCACTGCTTTCCTGGTTGGATTCCTACTTCTGATTAATATTCTTGTAGAAGTTCTTGTTATGTCTTAGTGTTGTGCATTGTTCCGTGTGGTATCTCCTGCAACTTCTTTTTGAAAACTGGAGACTTTCTTGGGTCTGGTGAGCAGCTTCCCAATAGGTTTGGAGGCTCTTTCCCCACCGCACGCCACCCCCACCCCCCCGAATCGTTCTTGTTGTTTTGTTGTTGTCATTTTGTGGTTGCTGTACATCTAGGTTCATTAAAAAAACAATGCTTGGTCATTGTGGCTCTTTAAGGTTGGGGCAATTCTCTGCATGTCCCTTCTCCATACCCTTGGCCCTGGAGCAGAGGCAGGAAGCAACCAAAGAAGCTGAGGCTGGGGGAGGGGCCCCTGGGGGAAGAGCCCTGAGCTCCCACATGGGCACAGGGTGGGAGGCAGCTGTCTTGGGGCTGAGTGCCCTCGCCCAGAGCTGGTGGCACAGCGATGTCAGGCGCTCCGCGTGCTGCCTGTGCCTGGGACATCATTGGCACCTGTGTGGGTCACCGCACTCTGTTCCTTGGCTGTGAAAGTTCTTGCGGGAGGAGAGAAAGGAGGAAGAGAAGGTGGACTCGCAGCCCAGATTCCAGGTGGCATTTCCCCAGGATCGCGGCTGGTGACACTATTACTTTTGGGTTAAAAATTAGTGATGGTAGCACAGCTGGTAGCGGAGTGGAATCCAACTGGAATTTGAGCCTTGCCCAAGAGGCATCTTCCATGGATGCATAAATGTGGCCTCAGTTTTGCCCTGAAGAATCCCTCCGTACCAGCGAGCCCAGCAAGTGGACCTGGAGGTTTATCTCCCTCTCCCTACGAACCTTTTATATATTAGTTTAGTGTATTTCTACGGCACTGTCCATGTACTCTTCCACCTCCTTCCCTCCTTTTGCCAAAGTTACATTTCCCTTTGGCCACCAGAGGGTGCTGGTGTCCCACCATCTAGCCTTACAGCTCAGCCTGCCGTATCCCACTAAAGGGAGATGCCATAGGATGTGCTGTATGGCAGAAGCAGAGGGTGCAGGTGCCCCAAGGCAACTCCTCACTTCTGCACGCCTCTAGTTCATACACGGGACTCCTGCTGAAGCCCAGCATTCACTGGAGGGCTGCTTCCCACATTTCTTCTTCCACCCCTTGCCCCCCCCATGTCAGTTTTTGCCCCTTTTGGGTGGTTCTGGTGCCCCTAAGCCTTGGCACCTTTCCATTTTCCATTTCCATTTTTATTTGTATACCGCCTTCCCAAAAGAAAATTTTGCCCAAGGCGGTTTACAACAAACAGAAAGCATAATGCAAAGTAATAACTGAAACATAGTAAAAATGCATTATAAAAATTGCCCATCGTTCAAATTGCCCACTTTGAGTCAATAATCCCACAGGCCCACATTAGGGCTAGCTCTGCTGTCTGCTTGCACGATCCTCCAACAACTGTAAAATTAAGGGGAGGGGGCTCCCAAACAGATTATAATGAGCTTTGGATCATTTTGACTGTTCACAGTTCCCAAAGCTTTAAAAGAATCCACTGTTTCTGAAGATTACTGGTCCTGAAATGCGAATTATCTGTATTTGGATCAAAAGAGGTCTCGCTGCTGGATTTAGAAATACTCCACTTTATTTAGCAAAATGGGAACACAAGTGGATTTGTGGGGGAGGGAGCCATGCTTTAGGGGCGTTCTCCTCAGTCTCCCCTGACCCAATGAGAAGGCGTGGTTTCCTCTCTTGTAGTCCCTCTTCCCTGGGGTCTTCATTACACGCAACAATGTAACAAGCTCAGACCAATGTAGCAGGGAGGGGAGTCAGTGAAAGTGCCTGATTCCAATAAGAGGGACTCACTGGCAGTGATCAGACAAAGTGGTTCCTGCTGCTACAGAGCCTTGGCCAGGAACTTTGCCCAGTGAGGGTCTTTTCAGGAACTCTGCAAGGAGGTGGCTGGGTCTGCTGCCAAGCCCCTTTGCCTCCTGGGCAAACAGGTGATGGATGGATCAGGCAGACAGGCAGACAGATAGATACTTTTATTTATAGCCCACCTTTTTCCTGAAGGGACTCAAAGCAGCGCACAAGAGTTCACAATCAAATACAATAAAACACACAATTCAAAAGGTCATATTGTTATAAAAACTTCAAATATCAAATAATAAGCAATATAAAACAGATTTAAAAAACATAAAACAAATGGGACTATAAATCATTTCATTTAAACTATAAGGAGGCCAACTAAATGAACTGAGGGTAAGATTAGAAAGTATCCTGAAACAGAAAGATTTTTACTTGGCTACGGAAGGACGCCAGAGATGGGGCAGCCTAACTTCCCTGGGGAGAGCATTCCAGAGCTTAGGTGCAGCTACTGAAAAGGCCCTGTCCCTCGTTTCCTCCAGTATGACTACATGAATTGAAGGGACAGAGAGAAGGACCTCATTCATGGATCTGAGAGCCCTGGCAGGCTTATAGCTGGTGAGTCGGCCAATTGTTTTGTAGGGGTCGGAGGGTAGAAGAATCCAGTCTGGCAACACTCCCCTACTGTTGACCCTTACCAGAAAGACCTCCTAGAGAACGAGGACAAGGACACACACACACACACACACACACACAGACACACCCCACACACACATCCTCAGGTAGATCCGGCATGAGGGCAAGAAACTCATGTGAGCTGGGTTTCCAGTAGCGGCATTTCTTCCCAGTGACATGAGGAAGGCAGCCTAAGCTGGCATTCTTAACTGGGGAAATCCAGGGTAGAGGGCTGCCTGCCCGGGGTACCCGAGGCTCACGGCATATTGGAGTCCTTCCGTCCTCGGCCAGCTGACGTGTAGAAATCAGCACCGGCCACTCGCTGAGTCCCCTCCCATGGCCCAGGGGAGTCCCTGGCAGGCTGCTGGATGGGAGGAAACATGTTGTGCCACAGAACCAGCTGGGGGCAGCTGAAAGCAGCGAGCTAAGTGGCGATGCATAATTGATGCCCATCGCTCTGGCAGCTTCTGGGAGAGAGGTGGGCATGCTTCAGGCCCAGGCGGCTGCATCTGCAGAGGGGCAGCGTGGTGGCCACCAGACCCAGGGGTTGGCTCTGGGCACAAATTCCGGGTGTATGTGTGCAAAAAGCAATTGTTCCTCTCACGTTTTTGGTGCAGCTGTGAAATATTTTGCTTCTGGGGGCTCCTGCTCTTGGAGAGAGGATCGGCCTCCAGGTGAACCAGGAGCAAAGGACACCCACAGATTTTTTGCTTGGAATGGGGGTCGGTTGTCCTTCTGGGGAGTGAGGCAGGGTCCTCAGGCAGGAGGTATCTCAGGGCAATTGCCCCCCCCCCAAGGACTCCCCCCGCCCAACCAAGCAGTGCCAGATCAAGGACTCCATCGAGGCATGTTCCTCTATGAAACTGGACATCTGGCCTGGTTCACCTCCCTCACTCCAGCACCCAAGGAAGGAAGGAAGGAAGGAACGAGGGAGGGAGGGAGGGAGGGAAGCGTCCTCTGCCCCAAAGCCCCTTCTTTCAGTCCCAGAGCCAGGAGGCTCACAAGATCCCAAGAGCTTCTTTCAGGCCACAGGGGCCTTTCTGTGCTTAGCCTTGTTCTGGATGATACCCCAGAATAGGGGACTGCTGCCTGCATGTTCATGCAGGCCATGCAGGCACCAAGCAAGCCTACCGCAGCCTGCATTCGCCTGCAGCCAAGAGGTCTTTCCCCAGGATATATGCCAGAATAAGGCCCAGTGCGGAAGGGGCCTAGCTGCTCCTCCACCTGCTTCTCCCCCCACACCCATCAGTCACAGCAACAGGCTGCTGCACAGCCTTCCTTTAGCCCCCCCCTTCCCAAAGAGACCCTTCACCTAGCTCTGGAGTGAAGCCTCCACCTTATTTCCCCTCCACCCCCCCCCCCGGTTATTCTGACCCCCGTCCCCCCCTCCCCCGCCCAGACACAGCTTCAAAGTCCTTCAATGTTAGATTGACACTTGAAGCTCCTTGCAGGCAGAACCCCCCCCCACTCCCTCCCTCCCTCCCTCATTTCGCTCAGTGCCACAGGGAAGCTTGCAGGGGTGTGTGGGAGGGGGGCTCCCTCCATCCCAGATTCCAGCCCCTCGCCTGCTTCTTCTCCCTGCTCAATGCTGCTGTGGCTGATTCAGGAAAGGTGCTGGGACAGAGGGCGGTGGGCAGGCGGGCAGGCAGGCAGGCAGGGTGGCTCTCTGCCTTGGCACTGGGCGCCCCGGAGGGCTCTTGGCCTGTGCCACGCAAAGGTAACAAGCTGGACCAGCAGGCTCAGAAGCTGGGGGCTCTAGTGGTTCTGCTAGGGTTTGGGGGGGCCGAGATGAAGCTGCCTGGGGGCTCGGAGCACAGACGGAACTCCCTTGGGCTGGAGCTCTGCCGCAGCTACTGGGGAGGGCTTTCAGGTGGTGGCCCCTTCCCCACACCTGCTGGGATTACCTTAGGCTCCCCACCCCTCCACCCCCCAGGCAGCATTAGGGAAGGTGGGCTGTGGCTAACAGGGGAGCCAGGAAAGTGCCGAGGAACTGCGAGACGCACGCAGGGAGGGGGGAGAAGTCAAAAGTCACCCCCTCTCCCACTTAGCTAATCCGCTTTTGCCGTCTGCTCCATTAACTCAGATGGAGGCATCACACAGACTATTAGTTGGGCTTGTCAGAAGGCATTAACCTGGCTGCGTGACTCCATTTTTCTCTGCTTTTCACCTGTTGCAAGGAGCAGGTTCCCCAGAATTCCCAAAAAGCCTCCTTCCTTCCCGTGAGCCAAGAAGTCCCTTCCTGGAGGCTTTGCAAGGAGAGGAAGTGTGCAAAGGGAGCTTTTCCCATAGGGCTTTGCAGGAGGCAACCTGATTCACACCCAGGGGCCACGCTGTGCAAGCAACACAGAACGGTGGTCCGTCCCTCCTTGTTATGAGCGTGTAGAGAAATGGACCCAGTCTGCTCCAGAGTGTTTAGCACTGAGCCTTTGCCTGAAAGCTGTGGCCTGATGCTCTTAATCCTACAACAGGACTGTTCTAGGATTCAAGTCAAATGTATTCCTGTCCCCATGCAAACCGCGGTAAACCCCTGCATGGAGAAACCGCATCTTTTACTCTCCACCCCCTCTCCCCTGATAGGACCATACCCTGACCCGCCTGCTGCAGGGAAACACCTCCAGGTGGCACCTCCACGGACACAACATACAGCAGAGATAAACAGTGAAAATAAGGGGCATTACTAATAGGATGGGAAAGCAGTTTATCGGTTGAAGCTGCCAAAGTTCGCATGACAGCGGGGGGGGCCCCCTCGCAACAGGTTCAAGGAATTCTGTGCATCTTCTTCTCATGTTGCATCTGGTGCAGGGAAGCCACAGGCGCGTCACCCATTAAGGTGATGCAGCTCTTGTGTGCAAAATCAAGCCATTACCCACGCGTAGCTTGCCGATCGGGTGATCAGGGAAGGGGGTGTAATAATTGTAGCCGGAAAGACACTCGTAGGACAAATGAGAGCCATTTGACCTCCTCCTCATTTCTCTTTCATCATAACTTATTAAAAGAGATCCCCAAGCATTTGCGATTGCAGCATGCAGGACAGCAGCAGCTAGCACAGGCGAAACCTTGCCCGCTCGTGATGTGATCGCCAGCCTCCTCCCCCAATAACCCGGGAGCGTCCCCATGCCTCTCCTAAGACATGTTTTCTTACTGCACTTGAATGGTGCCGCAAGCACACTTTACCTTGCATAACCTGCACGTAATGTTCACATTTGTGCAACACCTGAGCAACTGATGCTGACTTCAAAGTTTGTTGGGTGATGTTTGGGCAAACTGCATCCTCGGTGTGGCTCATGCTTTCCTCTAAATGCTGCTGCAAAGCTCCAGGCTCCTCCTGAACCCAAAGCTTTGTGGAAAGCGTGTGCTTGGAAGCCAGTGGCAGCCGGTGCCCTGTGCTCTTGGTGGGCAGAGCACTGCAAGGCAGCTAAAAGGAAGCAATACAGGTGGTGCTACTACTGGTAGGGGACACTACTAGTAGTAGGGGAAACCTGGCTCTAAGCAACTCGTGGTGGGGATGGATTCTGCACACATCAGTCAGCTCTGAGCTGAAACACATGTGCAGAGGAAAGGGGAGTGGGTTCGAGGTCTGGGTTTCTAGGCAGTGGGGGACACTGACCCCTTAGAACCACTTTGGCCTAGGGGATAGAGAGCCGGACTCTTATCTGGGAATACCGGGTTTGATTCTGCACTCCTCCATGAAGCCAGCTGGGTGACCTTGGGCTAGTCACAGCTCTCTTCTGAGCTCTCACAGCCCCCCCACCTCACAGGGTGTCTGTTGTAAGGTGAAGAACAGAAGGCTTATCACCCACCAGAACGTTTATCACCCACCAGTGTTGGGAAGGAGTCCCCTTCACCAGCTTTGCAGAGCATTGTCCGCAACACCAGTCTGTTGGGCCCTGAGGCGAAGGTGGCCTTTCTTAGGGACGCCTTATTCCAAGCAGCTTTTCTCTCGGCTCCCCTGGGACTGCAGTCCTGGAAGGCTCCCACTTCCCTTCAGGTGGCCTAATGGATTCCTTGTCTTCATTACCGCTGATTGCAGCCTGCGCGTAACATAGCAACAGCTAATTGTGGGCTGGTCACAGAGTGCAAAGCTTCCCTGCATGAAAATTTTATTGCCGTCTAATTCAGCCTGTCCTTTTGCCAACTCATTCCTGGAGATTTTTTTCTTTTTTTCAGCCGTCCGTGCAAAAGAGGAGCTGGGAAGTTGCCCTCACGTCGGTCACTGACCCTTTGCAAAGCAGCAAAGCCAGGTAAATGCCTGGTGAGTGAGAAGAAGAAGAAGAAGAGTTGGTTTTTCTACCGTCTTTTTCTCACCCATTGAAGGGGACTCAAGGTGGCTGGCAAACCTTCTGTTCTTCTCCCCACAACAGAACACCTAGTGAGATAGGTGGGGCTGGGAGAGCTCAGAGGAGAACTGTGACTAGCCCAAGGTCACCCAGCTGGCCTTCCAGAGGCCAGAAAAGCACTTCTGGTTCTGGGGTTGCACAACCCCAGAACTGGAAGTCCTGCTCGCAGTTATCCACGGTTTCACAGTAGGAGCCGGAACTTATCCTTAGCAGGTACAGGGTCCGACTGTACACCAATTAGAGAATGATGCCTGACAGCCAAGCCAAGCCAAGCCCACCCCCAAACCCCTGCCTGCACTCATTGGTGCTGCTGCTTGTCAATCACTAGACAAGATTCCCCCCCCCCCCCCGGTGTTTTCCTTGGTGCATGTGTTGAGAAGCCTGCTTGCTGCTGTTTTCCTGTTGTGTCTCATGTAGACCTCTTTTTTGTTCCTACTGGAGTTCTGCTAGTTTCAAGAGAGGGACCTTCCCTGTCCAGAATTCTGCCCATGCCCAGAAACTGCTCTGCTGTTTTGTAAGTGTTTTGCCTTTTTCTAGATTCTCGTCGGGAAGAGACCGGAATACCCAAGGGAGAGAAGCACTTTCTTTGCGAGATCAATGTGGGAAAGCTGCGTTGCTGCTAATTTTTGTGCTCTTATCAATCTTCCTGCCTGCAGATGATTTGCAGGCATTTCTTCCCCAAGAGCTCAGCACCTGCAAATATCTTTGGTCACTGGACGACCCCTGTGAGAGTTCTTCCCTACCACCCTCCCTCCTTTTCCCTCCTGCCTTCTGCATCTATAGGATTAAGTGTTTGCCTGTTCGTCTCCTCTCCCAGTGCAGCACAGGAGACTGGAGAGGATGCTCCTCTCTCCTCCCTCACAGACATGGATCTGCCTCAGATGTCTGTGAGGGAAAATGAGTTTTATTTTTATGCTTGAAAAGATGAAGAAAGGTCACAAGAAATCCGGTTGCAAAATCAACAGCGTGTAAAGGGTATACAAAGGGACCCACTCGGAAGGACATATTTTGATATAGTTACTGCAAGGTTGCGTTCCCATTCAAGATTTAAAAAGCTTTGAAATCATTTTGAAAGCCCGCCATCCCACAGTTTCTGAGGATTAAAGGTCTCAAAATGTGGATTATCTATATTCGAATCAAAAGAGGTCTCACTGCTGGATGTAGAAATAATCCTCACTATTTAGCAATGGGAACACAAGCAGGTTTTGCAGGGGAGGGAACTATGCTTTAGAGGCGTTCTCTTCAGTTTCCCCTGACCCAATGAGAAGCCGTGATTTCCTGTGCCTTAGTCCCCTCCTTTCCCCCTGCTGTCCGCCATTATGCGCTAATGAAATCTGGCTGCCTGAAAGGCAGAGGAGAGCTGTAACGTTGTAGCAAGAGTTCAGTGTGACAAATTGGCGGCTTCCGCCTTGGGTTGTCGGCTCTTGTGTCCCTCCCTCCTTCCATTCACGCCTTTTGCCTGTATCACATCCCCGCCATTTTGCGCTGCTCTGGCGTTCCGATCCAGCGCAATTGTCAGCTCCTTGTCTCCCTCCCTGTTTCCCTCCCTCCGTCCATCCGTTGATCTATGGATCTCACACAACACCAGGAAAATGACCTTTAACATGAGAAGCTGTGCTGGGCTGGGCTGCCGAAGGATTCCATTGAATCAGGGACAGGCTAATATAGGGGGTGGTGTTTGAATTGCCTGCCCGGAGGATGTCATGACGAAGGGAGGGGAGGGTTTTTCTCCCCTGCAAGTCTACACTATAAGCTGAGATTGGGAACGCCAAAAACCAGACCTTGCTACTGATTTTAAAAACCCCTACTTTAAACCTGGATTAAATGCCCAGCAAGAACCTGGCCCAAATGGAGATCAGTTATAGGGTGCAAAAAATAGCATGTGTACTCATTACCTGTTTGACGCTTATTCAACCACAAAAGTCCCTTTTCAGTAACTTCCCTCCTGACTGCGTAACCTCTAATACAGATTCTTTTCCAAAGAATCAAGGAGATGGACGATGTCACCTCTCCTTACCATTCCTTGGTCTCAGCTTCCCAGTCAGGAGGCCATTTCAGATCCCTAGTTCTGAGCCTCAGGCCAACAGCTGAGGTGCCTCTGGACATGTGCAGAGTGCCAGGGCTGTGCCTGCAGCCTTAGTCTGCCTGCCTGGCAGCTTCACTGGAGCAGCTTTAATATCCATGAAGAGCATTGTGGCTGATAGTGGGTGGGGCCGCTAGAAACCAGGCAGGCGACAGATGGCTTCTGTTGTATTCCATATGTTAGAAAACATTAAATAAATGTCTTCTGCCTAGTACAATAAGGAAGAAATATCATTCAGACTAAGCTACCATGGAAAGAGTGTTGTTAAATAAGGGAGATGCTGGTAGCATCCTTCCTTCCTTGCCCAGGAACTGGTGGGGGCCGGGCAGAGCGATTTCTTCGTTCCTCTGAAGCCCAAATACGTAATGAATTTCTCAATAAACCATATTCATTACCAGTTTGATTGCACACGACATACTCTATTACTAAGTGGTCCTGCTACACAGATATTATTCACTCAAGTGATCAATCACTGTCACCAAATTACAGGATGCAGAGAATGAAATTAGCAAAATGAGCTATGGATGTAAAATTCATTTGAAATTCAATTTAGAAGCTTATATTAGCTTTCAATTATTCTGCCCGACTGTTTAAAAAAAAAATAGGAAAAGAGAAGCTTAAACGGACATGTCATTAACATTTGCTGCGGAAATTATAACTGATTCTGTTGGCACAACGGTTGTTGATGTGTTGCTTTATCCATATTCTTGGAATACACTAGTTTAGGTTTTAGGGAAACAAAAGCGTGTTCTCCTCCTTGGCCTTTGGGAGGAAGAAGAGGGCTGTGGAGACGCAAGAGAACGCAGCGTGTTTTGTTGGAAGCTCTGTGGGCGCTTTGCTTCTGAACAGACAGCTTTCACACCCAGCAAGGGAATCTCGCTTAACCCTGAGATACCTGTTTATTGTAACAGGAACAGATGAGACCCCCAGAGGGTCCCTGGTTTGGGATCCCCACGTGGATAATGAGGGGCAGCAAGATAGACTTAGAGGGTCAAAACTCACTTTGTACTCAGTGGTAGAGCAAGCTGCCTGGAAAGCAGAGGGCTGCCGGTTTGGACTCCAGCCTCTCCCCTGAAAAAGGCAAAGGCAAACCACTTCTGCGTCTTTGCCAAGAAAACTGTCTAGAGATACCAGTGGAAACGCCGAATCAGCCACAACATCAACTTACTTTGTTAGGGATGGACGAAAGAGGGACTTCATCTGCCAGGGACGGCCAGGGGTTGCTCAGCAGCTGCAATTTCAGCAATTATGGGGTTCAAAAGTAATTACGGGTTGGATTTTTTTCTGACTCTTCCAGCTTGACAATACATTGCAAGAAGAATTATTTAAAGTAGCTACGTATAGGGTACACTCTACTTCAGTAGCTACTTGGGAAAGCTCTGTTGGATGGCAGGATCAACTTTTCGTGCGAAGGCAGCTCCATAACCAGGTCTCTGGAAGTCTCTTGAACCCCACAAAGGGCCCCACGGCCAATGGGATCCTGGCGGGGAGGTTGCGGAGAGGGCCAAAAGGATGGACATTTTGACCCTCCATTTCTATCCCACTTCGAAAGCCCAGCGGATCAGACTCGGCACAACTGCCTTTGTTTCAGCCTACAGCCACTGCCTCCATCCTCATGGGCTTTGGAGTACTTAGCTTTCCCTGCGTATTGACCTAGACATGAGGGCGTGACCTTCTTCTTTTAGGGTTTGCTACCTGTCTGCCTCGGACCAATAGCGTGTGGCCAACTGGCCCACCCTTCCTGGAACGTCAGCCATTGATTAGCTGTCTCCTTGGCTTAAGTTTTGCTTTCCTGCCAAAGATCTCTGTCAAATTGTGACAGATTGTGTTGAATAAATGCAGACCACTTAAAAGCCTGGAGAAAACATGTCTATGGCTGGCAAACTGGAGCAGAGCTCCATTGTCTCTGGTTATTACATGATTAGGGATGCCATTTGAAGTGAACATCATCATATTTCACTGAAGATCAATCTGGCCCTTTATCAAGGACCTGCGCTCACACGAACTTCGCCCTGGCGGCTCTGCTGTATCACTACGGCCAGGGCCAGGATGATCAGCCCAAGCTTCATCTGGGGACAGACGGAAGGTCACGATGAGGTTCTGGACAATCGGTTTGATCTGGACAACATTTGTTGGTGACCTATGCTTAAGCTGCATCCACATGCAGTAAAAAATGAAGGGAAGAAAAGGAAGAAGTGTTCCTGACCACCTCTAATCCGCATTAAAAGCCCAAAAATACATCAGCTTTTAATGGGGTTTGGAGGTGGGATGGCAACCCAAGCTGCCACATTTGCCTGTGGCCCTAGTCCTGGAATGGCTACCAGAATGGACGCCCAGGTACATCTTTCAGGCTGGAGGGACAAGCAAGATGTTTCTAAGGCCATTTGCTGGGATTCGAGAGCAGGAGAAGGTTTGCCTTCATCTTCTGCTTGAGATGCCCATGGGCAATTGGTGGCCACTGTGTGCAACAGGATGCTGGACTAGATGGGCTGTGGCCAGATCCAGCAGGTTCTTAGGTTCTTATGAAATATCTGGAAATATTTGAACTCTAGTCAGCTAAAATGTTTTTGAAATTTGAGGGCTGACCTTTTATGGTGATGACAAAGGACACTGTTTACAGGGGCAATTAATAGGTTCCCTCCTCCAAGCTGTTCCAAAGGTGGTGGAAGGTTCATGGAGGAAACTTTTGCTTATATCTTTGGGCAAACAGGGACCCAGGAGAGAGTCAACTTTGCACCATATTTACACAACCCACTATTGTCGTCCGCAGGCTGAGTGTACTTTGTGCAACAGTTCTGCAAGTTTTGGAGAGCGTTACCAACCTTTACATTGTTAATGCTTTACAGAAGTTAACGGGAAGGCCTTGAGGCGTTGAGGAACGCTGGATCTGGCTGATGTAAGCAAGTGGTGAGTCCAGTGGGTTTCCAGGCTGGCTCCTGCGATGGTCCATGGAAGGTCTGGACGCCCCCACGGGGGCCTCCCCAGCCCCAGCAGCTTTGCACCGCTCCTGACATTCGTGCATTGCAAGGTTTGTTCATCCCCTTGCTTAGCCAACGGGCTCCCTCGGGCCTCGTCCTGCCGCCAGGCTGGCGCAGGGTCCGCGCAGGGGTGGCTTTGTCTCTGTGCAATGAAGCCAAGTTATTTTTCTCCCTCCTACGTGCCTCTTACAGGTCACCTCTCCTTCTGCTCAGCTGTTACGGTGCAGCTCAGGAGAGCAAAGGGGGCACATTAGAATTCGCTGCCATATTCCGGAGTTTATTGCGGGGATAAAATATTAACTACTCTATTATTCCTTTATGGCCCGGCATTGAACGTTGGAGCTCTTTTGTGGAGCCAATCAATAGAGAGGCAGGGGCTCTTTATGCCGGGTAAATCAATTAGCAGCTCCTAGGTGAGCTGTGCCAGGACAGTCCAACGTCTCCAGGCCTTTGCTTTGGAGCTGGCCAGGCGAGGGGGGCGCTTGCACGAGGCGTGGTCTGCAGCGGGGGACGCGGGGCGCTGCTCCCCAAACACGCTTGGTTTCCCCGCTGAGGAGGGTTCCTGTGCAGCCACACTGCAGCCTCAACCTGTGCTCCCTTTGGGGCCTCTGGCAGAACAAGAGCCCCTCTCTGGGCTATCCATTGATTCAGAGCGGAGTTCCCAGCCCTCGTTTGGCAGCCGACGCCGTCACATCTGCCCTCCGGCTAACACAGCTAGGTATGGCGCCCGCTGGGGCCCAAGGGCTTCTTCCCAGCTCAGTGGCCTGGAAGCAAAAGCCGGCAGGCCAGAAGAGAGCCCTGCCTTCTGCCTTCTACTCTGCCTTTGCTCAGCAAAGGGACCGTCTCTTGGCTTCACAGGCACAACCCTTTTCTCTCAGCACCTTCTCCTCCTCCCTTTGGGAGCTGTGTGTGTCCTTGTGGTGATAAAGCCATGCATTGGATGGAAGCCCTTGGTTGCTATGGCTGGAAGAAGCAGCTTCACGGAAAAGTACCGCAACGCCATGCCGTTGTCCCAAGGAATCAAGCCAGGGTCACCAACATGGCGCCCAGAAGAGGCTTTCTTGGGGCCTGTCCTCCCAGTCCTCTTAAGATAGCCAGGACGCTTGTCTTCGCCTGGTCAGAAGTGCTTGCAGCTGGGGGGGGGGGACTGGACATGCCTCTGTGTGAAGGAAGCCTTAAGATGCACAAGGGAAACACAAGGAAGAGGGAAAGATCTTTTTGGTAGCCCAGCTACCAGGTTCTTCAGTTGCCCAAAGCCATACATATCTGACTCACGCCAGAGGGAAACCAGGGGCTGTGTGTTTCTCTCTTTCTGTGGAGGGGAGAAAGACAAAGAGTATTGCTGCTGTCCTGTCTTTTGCGGCTCAGATTGATAGAAACTTTCAGTATTTCTCTCTGCTCCTAAATGATTGTAATGCACTCTGCATGGGGCTGCCCTTGAAGACGGTTCGGAAGCTGCGGGGGGGGGGGGGGGCTGCCATTCATTCAGTTCCTCTTCAAGGATGCAGCCCAGAGCACCTCTTTCTGCTTCTTCAAACTTCCTAAGAATTCTGCACCATTTGGTGCAGTCGGTTCTGTTGTGGGAGAAGAACAGAAGCTGTATGCAACCCGTATGCAACCCGTTTTCGTCCCATAAGGCTCCATACAAATGTGTACGGATGCGAGAAAGATGCGGATCTCCAAGTGCGCATCATGTACAAACCCGTACACATACGAATGTCCAGATAATTCCAACGAATAGATCTGAAGCTCGAAATTCAATTCAAATGTCTGCATTTGAATTTTGGGACATTCTATTTGAGTTTGAATGTCAGAATTGGGCACATTCAATCGGATTTCGAATGCCTATGAATATCTGTGCACATCCCTAACAGGCATCTACATTTTGGCCTCCCTGCATTCTCCGTTGCTGGAGGCATCTCACCCTTGGGACACACACCTCCAGAGATGAAAGAAGCCCCGAGATCCTTTTGGCACTACACTGGGAATGCCAACGTCCCCTGGCACTGCCGGTGTAAGGCTGATAGCACTGCAGTTCTGTTATGGGAAGTCCAGCAATGACGCCTGGGGACTTCCAGAGGCCAGCCAAACACTTGAAAAACAACAAAAGAAAGGGGATAGGCGCTTGGCTGTCCCTCCAGAAGTCCCCAGCAGGCTGATCACGTACGTTGCTCGCAGGAGAGGCGTTTCCTGCTCGCGTCTGGCGGGACACAGACACTCGTGGGATCTTGCGTAGGTTCCACATTGCCTCTTGTTGTCTGAAGGCAGCAGCCTCAGAAAGACGGCTGGCACAAAGCTCTGGTGCAGGGGACTTAATGGCATGTGTCAGGGTCCCCAGGCACAGGGTGATGGGAACTGTAGTTAAGAAGTGCTGAGCGTCCCTGATCCCTATCACAACCTGACAATTATAGACTTGTGCAGAATACCAATGCTGGTTAGCAAGCAAGACTTCCTGAAGGAACCAGTAGATTAAATGCTCCCTCTGTCCTTCATCCATCACTTCACTGTCAGGAATAACAAAGCTGGTGAAGCGCAGGAGACCGCCTCCCCATTTTACCAGGGAAATAATCTGCAACATTAAGGAAAGAGGGAGGGAGGGAGGGAGGGTCCTTCCTCTTCCGTGCACTGAATTTACGGCTCACGCAAAGGTTTTCTGGCTGCTGCAGTGGATGACCGGGGGGCCGTAGACCTGAGCTCCACCACAGGGCTGGGAACAGGCCTCGCTCATTACCACGCAGGGTCGGTTGCTCAGAGAAGTCTTGACTAGGGCCGTGCAGGAAAGGAATTGAATTATTTGAAAATGCGAATTTCTCCGAATAAGGAACAACTAATGTCCGGACATTTGATTCGATAAAGATGTATTCATATGTATTCATCTGAATATTTAATACGTATCCAACGATAGGCATTCTGTATGCTTATCCCATGGGTATGTGCAGGATGCGTACATACACGTATAGATCAAATGTCCAAATTATTGGTACTAATAACTTGAAATATTCATATTCATTTGAATTTGGAAATTCAAATGTCCAGATATTCGATTCGTATTTGTATGAATTCATACGAATGATGAATATTTTGAATTGCTGATTAAAGAGTCGATCATGAGTCAAGAGTTTAGGTCAAATGTGTGTTTTGCTGACAAAGGGGAATCAGCCTGGAGAGTGAAGCGGTCAGGGGGTTCTTAAAGTCCCTTATCCTGTAGAAGTTAAGGTTGCCCTTTGCCTCTATTGTTTCTGCAGGAAGAAAGCTCTTATCTATAAGATCCAGATGCTGTCTATACATAGGAGGACAGAGAGATTGACTAAGATGCAGCAGGCCTATAGAATTACTTAGGTTAGTTTGCAGTTTCCATCCATGGTTAAAGGGGTAAAAGGTTTGCTTTTGAGGTTTGAGATATTGTATAAAAGTCCGAACACGGGAACGTTCTGTGTGCAGTGATTCCATTTGCACCTGCCAGTGGATTGTCCACTAGTGTGGATGAACTGTCTGTCCTTTCCAGAATTTCTGCAACTTCTGCATTAATGACCCCGAGGGGCCTGCTGTCCCGTGCAACATGCGGAGTCCGGAAAGCTTCCCGGGCGGGAAAGGCAAGAATCACAGGAGTCTGAAGCCGGTAACGCGCATCCTGCCCCGACTCGGCCTTGTTGCGCGGGCAGCCAGGGGCTACTTGCAGTGCACTTTCGGGAAGCGCGAGGGTGTCGCTGGCGCCAACAGGGGGGAGGCAGGACCCTGTTGCAGGACGCATCGGGACGAGGCCGGGTGCACGGAGGGCTCCAGTGCTCCTGATCTGCACGGACAAGCAGGCTCCTCTCATGCAACAGCCGCCTTCGCTCCCGCGTGCAACGCTTGAGCCCGAGCAGGATGCAAAAGAGGCTCCTCCGCATTATTCGGCACCCCTCCTGCCCCCCTCCCCCCGCCGCTCGCTCGCTCGCTCGCTCGCTCACGACGCCTTTGCACGCGCATCGTCACCGCCATTGACCCAAAGCAGCAGCAGCAGCAGCAGCAGCAGCCTTTCGCGGCCTCGGATTGGCTCGGGTGAATCCTTCTGCCCTCGCGATTGGCCAGCCGATCCAAAGCCCGCCCCCTCCCCGTCGTTACTGCTGCCCGGGCAGGGGCGGTGCCTCCTGAATCGCCGCGCTTTGGTTGGACGGCCGTGGGAAGCGTCGGGGAGGCGCGTGGCGGGGGCTCGCGCTCCGCATCCCCGCTACGATTGGGCGGCTGCAAGCGGTTGCTCCGCCCCCTCCCGCCCCTCGGCCGGGCTCGCTCAGTCTCGCGGGAAGTTGCCGGCGGGCGGCCGCGAGAAAAGGGGCGGAGTCTCCGCGCCGCGCGGGGTGGGGGGCTGCTCGCTGCTGCTCTGGCTGCCGTTGCGGCCGCCCGCCCGCCCGGCGCGCCCCGCCGCTCATTGGCGTCGCTGGCAGCTGCCCCGGCGAGCAACGGGCCCGCCGCTCCTGCTGAGGCGACCTCCGGAGAACGGGCGGGGGCGGGCGAGGGGGAGACTCCGCGTTTCGAGGACCCGCCCGCTCAGGTAAGCGGCTCGGGCGGGCCGTTCTGTGGCGCCCTCTCCGCTGGAGGCCCTCGGGGCGGGCGGGGGCCCGGCTCGGGATTGGGGGTCCGGGGGCAGGGCGGGGGAGGGGCCCGGTCTCGCCCTGGGGACCCGAGGGGGGTCTCCGCCGGTCGCTGGCGCCGGCGACCTTATGGCCCCCCTGTGGGCACCTGGCGCCCCTCCCCAGTCCGAGCCGGGCGGCGGGAGTCTGTCCGGGGGGGGGCTTTGGGGCGGGAGGGGCTCTGGAACCCTCCTCCTGGGCCTGAATTAGGGCCTCCCGCCCCCTCGGGCCCGCAGGAGGGGGTGTCGGGGGGGCTTGATGCCCCTCAGAATCGCCTTCAGGGTGTCACGTTTCTGCACCCCCCCGGCTCAGTGGGCGCCCCTTGGGGCGACTGAGATCGACCCCCCCCCCCGCCACCCTCGCCCTCCGATTAGGGCTCCGGCCCCGAGGGGATCGCAGGGGGGGCACATTCCGTGGCCCTAATCTCCCTGCTGGGGGGAGGGCCGAGGGGTCCCTCGTGGCGCTCCTGGCCCCTCCCGCCCGGGTGCTGGTGTCCTGCGGGGGGGTGCCTCAGGTCCCCAGGGCCACGCGGAGGCTTCTCGCTCAGGGGCTTCCCGGGCAGGGACCCCCCACCCGCAGGAGACGCTCCGTCTGCCCTTCAGCCCTTTCGGGCCCGGAGTCCTGGAAACCGGCCGGGGCAGGGCAGAAGGTGAGCCTTGGGGGGCCTGGAGACCTCAGTGCTGGGGGCGCTTTGCAGCTGCTTCCTTCAGGCTCAGGGTCCGGCAGGCTCGTCCCCGAAGCCAACGAATGGAAGTCGGGTACAGGTGGGCACCCACGCCGTCGCCCAGAGCACCTGCGGACAGGGTGGTGGACCTGGTGCCGGCAATAGGAGCAATCCGAGGGGGGCATTTTGTGCCCTGGAAAGGGAATGGTCAAGGTTGAGGGTGCCAGAATGGACAGGTCTGAGTAGCCAGTTCCCCCAGATTTTGCTCCGGCTTCTGCTGGTTTTACAGACTGAAGCTTCCAGCACTGGAAAAGCGTGATCTGTGTTGCTTCCATTTCTGAGGCACTTTCAGCCTTCCTGGGCGCCCATGGCTCAAGTGTCGACCAGCTACTGTTGTCGTGTACGGTCCTGCCTTTATTGTGCTCGCGTTGTGTTGCGTGTCCTGGGAAGTCTTGGTTTGGAAGCGTAACGGGCTTTGGGATTTCACGGGAAGAAAAGCGTTTGCTGAGTTGTCTGCGTGTGTGCATCATAACACGGGGGATTAGAAGGTCCTGCCCGCAGGAGGCTTGCTCTGAAGCTCGTGGGCAACTGAGCGTGTGGTGTTATCAGAAAAGGGAGGGCGCCGGCTTTCGGGTCGGCCTTCTCCAGGTGTGGACCCTTGTTTGCACACGGCGGAGGGGTTGAGCTGCCTCGAACGCCGCCCCGCCTTTGTGGTGCTGTGGCGCAGGTGCCGCCTGGGACTGGGAGCAAGTCGGTGAATGGGGCTTTGTGTGTTGCCAGCACCTGCTTGCGGGAACAGCGACAGGAAAGCACGGAGCGTGTTGCAACTGCTCTCTTCGGCTTATTTTCCTCCTCTTTCCAAGGGAAGGGGCTGTGCTGAGGACCAGGTGGAAGAAAGGCGACCCTTTGGCTTGGGGATCCCACAGGAAGCCTCCAGGGTTGGTTTCCCTCCCTCTGTAGCTGGTGCCCTTGTAAGGGAAAATGCTCTTGGTCACAAACTGGAGGTGGCCCTGGGCCTGCCTCCAGTCTGTGACCATGTGCTGTTAAGAACTTTAAGGCTGGTTTAGGAACTTGGGTGCCCCAGATTCAATATTACCGCTGTCGGCCTTTCATTAGGTCTTCCTAGGCAAATGAGGATCATAAGACTTACGAGACTGTTCAGGTTACACCTGTTTGGAGCGCTGGCAGAGGAGAAGAGCAGATGAGCATCAACAATTCCTGCACAGTTGGACCCCCATGCCGCTGATTTGGTAACCATGGGTTCAGTTACTGGGTTAGCTCCCCCACACCCACCCATGGGTGCCATAAGAGAAAATCGCCCAGAACTGGAAAGCCTATTTTGGCCTTCAGAAGACCTATTTCGGCCTCTGTAGAGCGTTGGAATAGGCGTGTGACACCACCGGAGCCCATCCCAAAATGTAAGGGGGGTGCATGGGAACCGGGCGGGAGGCACCCTGTGGCATCGCACACCTAGAAAAGCGGGAGGCCAGGAAAGCACTTCCGGTTCTGGGGTAGCTTGATCCCAGAGCCGGAAGGCCTGTTTGCGATTATCTACAGTTTCAGGTAACCGTGGTAGGAGCTGGGACATATCCCCCGTGGGTACAGGGGTCTGACTGTATTTTGACTGCTGTGCTTGCTGGTTCAAAGTGTGTGTATTTCACACAGCATGCTTGGCTAGAAGTGCTCATTGTACAATCAGGGCAAACCTGGACGTGTTTTTACTGCAGCAAACCCAGAGGAATATTTCAAGCAAACGCCCCTGTGAAAGCGACTTCCTCTGAGTAGTTCAGCTGTAGCAGTTCCTGAGCACTTCACTGAATTGTGAGATACGGGGAACATGGGTGCCTTCTTTCTCCGGCCAGAACTGGCCAGGGTTTCCTTTAGTTTGAAAGACCCGGGGCCAAGCTTTAGTACACTTGATGGATGCCTGCTGGGCTTTGTCTGGGAAGATCTAACAGTGGCCTGTTTCGAGTACAAATTGCACAGGGCGACTTTAGCAGCATCTGTGTGGAATTCCGTATTAGCTGTGCTGAGATTCGGAATACCGAATGCCGCCTCTCAAGGCAGAGTGTGGTTTGCTGGCTGGTCTGGTTGGGGCAGCGGTGACAGTTGTCCGTTGTGCATCGTGGGCCAGAGGAGGAGAAGGCGCCCAAGTCCAGAGTAATGGGTGAAAGCCCATTAAGGCTGCAGTTTTGTGGTGCAGCACGCACCACCATTGACCCGCTTAACTGAGCAGATTTTTGCACACATTATGAAAAATGGAAGAAGGGGAAAGAAAGATGCGGGTTGAAGTAGGGCATTGCCTTCTTTGCCTTTACTGGCTAGCTGCTTCTGACAAGCGATGGGGTGGTTCTAACAAATGGCAGATAAGTGTACCGTGCCAAAATGGGGCTGGCCAGCAGCATTCCGCCTGGATCACAAAATACTCTTTCCGGTTTTCCTTTATTTTAGTAAAACTGGACCTGCCTGGCCCAGGTGAGATAGGACTATGTGATGTGGGTTACCCTGCGCTGTGTGGATGCTTAGCAGCAGAATAAATCAGCGAGGAATGGTGTGAAATCCTCCCCTGGATTCATTGATCCAGGTTGCTTAGTAAGAGAGGTTTAAAAAAATCAAAGACAGAGAAATGCGTTGGAGAAAGAAAGAGGAGAAGCAATGGTTTGGCTGCGTGTGTATGGAGAGTGTTCAGTGGATCTTCTCATCCTTGCCTAATCTGTGCTGAGAAGATATTTTAAATATTCCGCAGGATGGAAGTGGGTGCTGCTGAGGAGATGGCAGTGAAGAATGCGCTGCACCTGTGGACCCAAATGGGGCACAGAGCTTCTTGGAAAGTGAACTGGGATGCCGATTGACCGTAGGGGGTCGGGAGGACCGCTGGGGAGGTGGCAGAACGGGGTGTTGAAGCTTCCTAAGAGACGGGCCTGTTCTGCAGGGTTCTACATGTAGTTCCTTCACCTTACCACTCTTGCCTCTGGGTTATCAGCTGCCCAGCCTGACCCTTTTTACTGTACTTGCCAAGATGCTTCCTCCTGCTTCACTCCACCTTTTTAAAAACTCCTATTATGAATCCACCATCCTTTGCTTTTCTGATCCTCTTTCTAGCACTTCCTCCTTGTTTTCTGTTTTCCATTTTTTGCTTCTCGTCCGATTCATGACTCAGTTTCCTCTAGGTCAGCCTAGTGGTTAGGGAACCATACTCTTAGGGTTTGATTCTGCACTCCTCCATGAAGCCAGCTGGGTGACCTTGGGCTAGTCACAGCTCTCTTCTGAGCTCCCATGGCCCCACCTACCTCACAGGGTGTCTGTTGTGGGGAGAAGAACAGAAGGCTTGTCAGCCGTTTGGCGTCCCCTTAAATGGGTGAGGAAAGCGGGATAGAAAAGCCAGTTCCTATTCCTACTCGCCGTGCAGGTTCTAATACCTTTTTGGAGGACTGCTGTCTCTTTCATCTGTCTTCATCCCATTTTAAGCAGCTTTCAAATATTTGCCACCGCCTTTTGGTTCGCACTCTTGAGTGAAGTTGATGCCCTGGCTTTCGTTTTCCAGACGGGAAAGTGCATCGGTCGTGTTGCGATGTGTCTGGTAATTCTTCAGTTGCTGTCTGATCTTTGCAATTATCTCTCCGCCACCACGGGCAGCTGCAGATTAGCTAAAATAAGCAGCAGGGCTCAGGAAGGCAAGGAAGGGGAGGCTGTCCGTCGGCGGCCCCAGCAGTGTTGTGCAGTTTATTTGCAGGGCTTGAAATTAGCCGAGTCCTGTAATGATTAGCAGCTGGCTGATAGCCCAGGAAAGTGCGAAACTGGGCCTGGCAGTGTATTGTGACGTTCATTTTCTGGAAGATAATTGCTCCTTTGCTCTTTCTGTTACCAAATTGATTCTTGGCCTCACTGCACCGGCTTGATGGAGCCTTTCTGTAGTGATCCAAGAGGGGCTGTAGGCAAGTTGGCCGCTGACGCTTCTCAGTCTGGGCTCTCGATTTGACCGCTTCAGGCTGTGCAGCTGTTTGCGCGCCTGCTTGCCCAGACGTTGGTTGCGCCTTGGCCTGCCATCGTGTTCTGAGGAGAAGGCCGTTGATACTATGAATGAATGACTTAGTCTCCTCATCCACTGCAGGTAGGAGAGTCCCCAGGGCGGTAGATCAGGGGCCTCTTTGATCCACAGGGACTTAGTCTGGTGTGCGGGGTGCGGGGTAACCAGCTTCACCACTAGCCTGCCCGGCCCCAGTGGCTGCAGACTGTTCATGTTGCTGATGTGTTCTTCTGCTCCGAAGGCGGACTGTACCTGGATTAAAACTTAGGCGTGAATGCAGCCAAAGCTTACGATCCTATAGTGGGTCAGATTTCTAGCCTCTGCACTCACACTGAGGCTGGCCAGATTGTCCAGAGCAGCTTCCATGATGGGTAGTAGAGATCGCCTCTTGCTCTTAGTCACTGGTTCAGAGTGATCGTACCTGCCGTGCGTGGTGACCAGCCCTAGAACGAGGCAAGCACTTACCTGCAAATCCTTGCTCCTGGCTGCTACACCCCCCTCACCTGACCTTCTTAGACTGGCAGGGATGGGGACGCCCATTGCCCCCTGAGGTTATTTGGTGATGTCACTGTGCAGCCCCCTGCAAGTTTAGGCCTCCTATAGGGTTTTTAAATTTTTGAGAGGCCTGGGAAGGGCAAGGAAAACTCTGGTGGACCCCAAATTGCAGCGACTGTTTGATCATATGATTAGTGGTGCCTTTGCCTGTACCCTCCAGGCTTCAGGAAGGCTGGCGGTGGTGACCAGGAGCAAGGTGAGGCGAGACAGGCGATCTTCTAGGACATCAGAGAGAGGCACAGGCATTTTGAATGTTTTGGATAGCAGTCAGAGGGGTGCTGCGGGCAGCCTAAGGCTTTGGGTTCCTGGCCTAGGTGTCCTGTTGAGGGAAATGGCTTGCAGTTAGATTTCCCTCTGCAGGTTTGATCTTGTTTTAGATTTTGGGTTAGTGGTTCCCATGATACCTGCTGGCAAATAATTCGGTAACTTAATTACACATTTGAGGAGTTTCAAAAGCGTTAAGAGGCCAAAGTTAAAACTTCAGGGATATAAATAAAACCTGTTTCTTAAATAAGTGTCCTGTATGGCTGTCTATTCATAGCTTGGCTGAACTGGAGTTCTGATCCTATGAATATTTTTCCTTTTTAACTTGCTTTTAATATACATAAGCACTGAATTAAAGTGGGTCTAACTGTGACATCCTAGCAGGAGCAACTTTCTTGCATGAGAGACTGAGTGCTTTTGTTGCAGAATAATTTGTGCTTTAGAAAGCAGAATTAAGTTAGGTTTCGTCCTTTGCGGCTTTGCAGTCTCCAGATGATGATGTTGTTATGGTAATAGATGTGGCGCTTTTGGGTCCGGTAGCCGTGTGGAGGAGGTTTGGTAGTGCTTCCTGTCATAAGGCAGGAGTAGCTGTGGCTCTCCACAGGAACCTGAACAATGCTCAGACTCCCACTCCACCTTTCCAGGTGATGTGGAATGGTGGGCGCTATACTTCAGGAATGCCTGAGGGCAACAGTTTTTGAGAAGCCTTCCGTAAGGTGCCGAGCAGGATCGCCTTTCTTCCAGGACTTGTGCCCTGCAGTCACACCACAGTGGAGCTGGCTTTTGGGCCACGTGTGGCAGCACCCAGAATTGCTAGGACAGGGGGAGCAAAAGGGGAAAGATGCTTGTGGACTCCACCAAATTAAACTCATGGTTCTCTTCTCCGGTGGGTCTGCTGTGATCCTGGGCAACAGGTCTGAACATTTGACTTTATATCCGTGTTTTGTTCTGATACTGAGAGGCCCTGTACTGGGCTGCACAATTTGCCAGTGAAAAGCTTAATGTGGTCGCCTTGGGGGCTGTCCAGTATAAACGCTTGTAAATTCAAAAATGCATGCTGTAATTACACTTGATCTGACTTTTACATCACGGTGAGGCAATGGAGTTGTGCATGTGACTAATTTCCCTTCCTGGCTGCCTAGGTGTGGGAAGTAATGCTAGGGAAGGAGAAGAGATGGTATTAAAGCCTCAGGACTTGCTCTCAAAGCCACAAAGCTGCTCTTGGCCTTCAAAGACGAGCCCACGAGCTGAGAACTGTGGTTTCGTGGGGCTCTGGCCCAGTCATTTGGCACATACCTGGGAGGGACATTATATACCAGGCAGGCTATGTCTTGTAGACAATCTCGGGGTTTATGAACCTGTTCTACAAGCAGATCTTGAAAACAGAAGTACCAAAAATCAACAGTACGTTGCCCTTAGTGCAGACAACCTGAATGGGGGGCGGATTGTCAGTTGGGTGGGTATCTTCCATGCACGACTCTGTGAAATGCCGTTAACTTTGTGGCTGAGCAAAAATACTGGCTGTTCCACCCCTTCTGCAGATATCTTTACACTGTTCCTTGTGGAATGGATTTCCTCGTTGAATAAACTTGTCGGCTGTTTTAGGCACTGTTGTAACAGCTGCCGACATCTTTGGCTGAAGTGTTGCCAAGAATTCAACATATTTGCAACCATACTCCAGAGAAAACAAGGTTTTAATTAGGTGAGGTTTGGGGCGTGGTACTTTTCTGTGGATTTCCCACAATTCCAGAAGACACAATAACGAGTTAGCAGGAATATTTTTTTTTCCATGCTGAACATGATATTTCTATAACCCAGCAAAGTTGAAAACAGTGAAAACCCACAAGGTCCAATGTTAAATAGGTAAACAATATATCATTTCAAAGTAATGTAAGCAACGGAGTCAAACTCTGTTTCCTTAGTTTCTAAAACTGCTGCACTGACATCACTTGGAATTGCTTTTATAGCATGGGGCTGCACTGCACTGGCTTTTGTTAGAACTCCACCAACCTATATGAATGAAACCGCAGTGGGGAAAATGTAGCAGCGATAGGTATCAGGTGCCGCTGCAATGCAAACCATGATATGCAGTAAGCATGCAGTTGGTCTGTTGCACTTTGAACCATTCGCTTCCTTGTTGCTGTGATTTCTTTTCTTCACTTGGGCAGTCCTTGCCTAATCTCCAGTTTGGTCTAGTGGTTATGGGGCTGGACTGTTACCTGGGAATACTGGGTTTGATTTTGTTCTGCTCCATGAAGCCAGCTGAGTGACCTTGGGCAACTCACAGCTCTCCTCCTGAGCTCTCACAGCCCCACCTACCTCACAGGGTGTTCTGTCGTGGGGAGAAGAACAGAAGGTTTGTCAGCCACTTTGAGTCCCCCTAAATGGGTGAGAAAAGCAGGGTAGAAAGGCCAACTCTTCCTCCTCCTCCTCCTTCACTAATTTGTTTGCTCCAGAAATGCAAAATCCTGATTATCTGAGCTGTGGAGGGACGTTGAATGGCTTGCAGCATGCAGTATTTCTCAAAACTTACCCTTAGTGTATCTGAAACCAAGAGGGTTTTTCTTTGAATCATTTGGTGCTGCTGCGCCTTCCAGTTTGGAGCTTAGAGCAGGCGAAGCAGTGCCCGCAGCCCCTTCTGATGGGAGAAAATCGTTTTATACAAGGTTGGCTAAATGAATGCCTGGCCACAGATTGGAAGCAATCAAAAATTGTTCCTTGTCAGCATTTGCTGCGTCTCCCAGGTCTGTATGGGCACATGGAGGCTGCTGCACAGAGGCTCTTGGTAGGGAATCTTCCCAGCCTCTTTTCCAAAGGCCTGGCTGGCTGGCTGGCTGCTGACACTCTTTCGAGGCTGTTTTATCTGCCTAGATCCCCACTGGTTTATTCTGGATGTCTGGTGCTACCACCTGACGTGTTTGTGTTTTCTAACTAGCTGGAAAGCCCAAATACCAATCTGCTCCCCACCCTGGCATAACTTTTATGAATTAATCAGCAGCCCATCTACTATGGCCCAAGGCATCTGGCTCCCGGCTTTTACAGGGTTTACAAAGCGGTTTCTGCAGCCGGACAAGCACATTCCAAGGCATCCCAAAGGTGTGTCCTGCTGGTGCCTAGATTAATGTGTGATGAGGATGCTGGCGTGCGTTGAATCCTAGGTGATTGGGTAAAGTAGGTCAGTTGTTTTAAATTCATGATTATTTAATCGGCATTCTTTTACACAGGAAAGAGGGATATGCATTTTTAACAAAACAAAAGAAAAAAAAGCTTCACCAGAGATTAATCCACCCTCCTTAAAATCATGATTGCTTTCTTGTGCTACTCCAGTCTTCTTTCTTTCTTTCTTTCTTTCTTTCTTTCTTTCTTTCTTTCTTTCTTTCTTTCTTTCTTTCTTTCTTTCTTTCTTTCTTTCTTTGCCTTCCTCTCAGTTACAGTCATAAGAAAAACAAAGTACATCCTCTGAATTCTATAGTTTTATGTGTCAGGACATAATGAAAAGCATCTTGTCCTTAGAACAGTGGTTCTCAACCTGTGGGTCAGGACCCCTTTGGGGGTCAAACTACCCTTTCAGAGGGGTCGCGACAAGTCTCCCACCACCCTTCCCTCCCCTCTCCCAGCTGCTCTGCCCCCATGGTTGGGGGTCTCCACAACATGAGGAACTGCATTAAGGGGTCGTGGCATTAGGAAGGTTGAGAACCACTGCCTTAGAAGATCTTAAAATTAGGTAAATACAACCTCAGATGAACAAGAACACGTGACAGATTGTACCATATTATTACTAGGCCAAAATGCAGAAGCAGTGTGGGAAAAATTGAGTGCACCCTTGCTTCTTCTATAGGAATTAAGAGGGTAAATAGCAGCCTGGTGCTTCTAATCAGATGCCCTTGGTTAATTGATCACCAGCAGGTGTGATTACCTACGTAAAAGCAAAGGTAGTTTGCTGGTCTGGAGCATTCTAGTGCATGTTAACACAATGCCAAGAAAGAAAGACATCAGTGGTGATCTTAGAGAAGCAACTGTTGCTGCCCATGAATCTGGAAAGGGCTATAAGTTCATTTCCAAACAATTTGAATCCATCATTCAACAGTAAGAAAGTTTTTGATTGTAAACACCACTGTTTTAAATGATATTGTTTTGTTCTTAACATGTTGGATTTTAAATGCTGTGATGATTTTTATTGTTTTAATATATATTATTTTGTTCGATATGGTGGATTTTAAGGTTGGTACTCCCCCTGAGACCTTCGGGTATAGGGAGGGATAGAAATACAAATAATAAATATAAACAAGCAGCTAAAGCTTGGCAGAAAGTGGGTCCTGCAATAGGACAAGGATCCCAGGCACACCAGCAGATCTCCCACAGAATGGCTGAAAAAGAAAAGGATCGCGGTGTTGCAATGGCCTGGTCAAAGTCCAGGCCTCAACCCAAACGAAATGCTGTACCTAAACGGACACCCACAAACCTCAGGAAACCAAAGCAACATTATACAGAAGAGTGGGCCAAAATTCCTCCAGAAATTATTTATTTATTTGTTATTTGTATTTCTATGAGTGATAAAGTCGTAGAGAAAACAACTGATTCATGGGGTGTGCTTGATTTTTCACATGTGGCTTTTCCACTTTGGCTTTGTTTTTGTTGGATAAACCATGAAACAATGGAATCTGTTGTGTGTTGTTGTCCATCTGAACTTGTATTTACCTAATTTTAAGCCCTTCTGTGGACCAGCTGTTTTTTTTATTATGCCCTGATGCCTAAAACTGTAGAATTCCAAGAGAATGGCCCTTGTTTTTCTCATGACTGGTCCGTGAGCGCAAGGTTGCAGCACTGACCTCCAAAAGGCTTCTGAGAATAATTTTGTGTTCTTCCCTTCATCACATCTGGGGAGCATTTCGTGCGTTTGTGACATTTCTTTTTTTAAAACCCACCTTCTTCTGAGCTAAGTTTAGAGGAATGCTTCCATTTGAGGTGCTTTGTGACAGAGAGCTCATTAAAAATGCAGCGTTTCTAGGCCACATTCCTCTCCGTTTTCTTTTGGAACGGAGCTTTTTGGAACAGGCTCTTTGATCTGCTTCCGCTCAACAGAAGGGCTTTAGATGCTCTTGTGCAAAGGGGTGGGGATGGGGGGGGAGACAGATGGACGGACAGACTGCAGCTACCAGCATTCAGCTTCCAGTGTTCTGGGCAAACCCTGCTGGTCTGGTCTGGAATGCTGGAGGTCAAGAGATCTGGAGGGCTGCAGCTGAGCGTCCCTTCTCTGGTATTTTGGGGCTGATCAAGGCGCCCCCTTTCTGGCAGTGTGGTGGCTTAGCTTGAGGATCATCCACTAAGCAGCTGATGGACTGTGGGCAGCACACGTTCCTGGGCCTGTCTGGCATGAGCCGTAGTGAAGCTGGCATGACATGCTCAGATCTAATAGATGCGCCACTTCCAGTGATTAATTGTGGAGGTAACTAGCATGCTTCCATTCTTTTTGTTAAGCCCTGGAGGGAACGGGCTGCAATTTGCCAGCTCAGCTCAAACACTTTGGATGCAGAAGGATCCCAGTTTTTCGGAGCAGGCAGGCTGCTCCTGCACCTACTGCAGGAGGTGTGGGATTTCAGTTTCACAACACCTGGACCTGTCTTCCCTTGTCCTTCAGAAACATCCTCGCCTCTGAAGGCCTTCTGTTTTCCGATCTGGTCCCGTTCACAAGGTGTGTGGGTACTTTCTTAGCAGAGTCAGTGTGTCCTTGGAATGGCATACGTCCGTGCCTGATCTCCCTGGACTTTTGGCGGAGAGTTTTCTGGTTCATAGGGAAGAGTAACCCCAAACCGCAGGGCAAATTCTCTTTCCTTTCCAATGTCTGTGCAATTTTAGAAGGTGTTAATAGGCTGACCTTTAGCCTCTCCAAGCTTTTAAGAAGTTCAGGAGGTATTAGCTTCTCAGCTTCACTGGGAATCCTGCTGTTCTTCTGATAGTGCGTAGCTTTGAATTGCAGGTAATTAAAGAAGCAATTGTTTTAAAAAAGGAAACCCACCCGGGAGCGACCGCTTATACTTCCTAGTAGCCTCATGTCATGTTGTGCCAAATTGAGAATGAAGGCACATGATGAACTTCACCTTTCAAGGAACCTATTCGCGGCCTTAAAGTTGACATGATGAAGGGCGTAATGTGGAGGATTTACATCCTGTACGCAGCTCTGTGCTCCTTCTTGCCGGTTGGAAGGTGATAAAATGTGCACTACCTGTGGATGCACGCTGACAGCATAATTTATGTGGAATTAAGGTTGTGATGAGAAAGAGGAGCGTTCATCCGAAAGTCCAGACTGCTGGACGACTGAGGTAAAGGGCAGCGTTCATTTTCTGAAAGTCCGGTAGCAACATCTAATGATCCTTCTAGGAGTGGAGTTGCTGCTTGGTGTAGGGACTTAAGCAGAGAGCCGCAGCCTCTACCATGGAAGAAAGAAGAGCAAACCGGGCTTGTCGCCTCCTGAGGCTTTCTGAAGGCAGAGTCTTTGCCCCCCTGGATGGACCCTGTGAAGGTCCATTTTTGAGAGGAAGTGGGCTAATGCCGCCTCCTTGCTTAGCATTTGGAAAATCGCAATGTGCCCAAGGGTTGCCTTGGCTGCTAGGGAGCATGCCTGGATCTTGCTTTTGCTAGATAGCCAGGGGTGCAATGGCTTTTCTTCTGTACAGTGCAGCCAGCTGTGGAAAAGTCTCGTCTTGCTCACTTCTGGCTAGAATGTCTGTGGTGCTCTGGACCACCGGCCACGGCCAGGCCTGTTGTCTGCATTGCTCCGAGAACACTCAGTACAACTTTTTTGCTGACCAGTATCTAACTTGGCAGGTAGTGACAAAGCTCCTTCCCAGTCCCCAAGATCTCTGAAATTTCCTTTTCACCTTAAGTGATTTCAAAGTAGATGGGGAGGCAGGCAGCAAAACAGCTCCAGTGGCATTTTGCGGAATTAAAGTTTAATGTGTTTTTGAGTTCTTACAGTTGGTTAGGTGTTAATTAATTCATGATCTCACTAGCTCCAGAGAAGTTGAAAAATCAAAGTACCTTAAGTTTATGGAACTTTATTTAGGAAAAGACTTTTTAAAAAGGTCTGTTATAATATGAGGCCTCAGATAGGACAGACTTAATTGGGCATTTGCTTCGCTGGCAGAAGGACCTAAGTGGGTTTGGACTCGGTTAATGTTTGGATGGGTGACTACCAGGAAATCCCAAGCCTAATAGTCAGACTGGGAGATTGAAAAAAAAATCCCAGAGGAAAGTGGCAGCTAACCGCTGTATTGTTGCCAGGAAAACGGCACGGATCTTGCCAGTCACCCAGAGCTGAGCTCAGCTTGAAGAATTTTTCCCCTTTTAATTAGGCTCTTAAAGTTGCCGAGTCTTGAGTCTTTTTGGAACAGAAATTGTATATGTCAGTTTCGTGTTGGAGGAAGGAAGAAGCTGGAGAGGATGACTCAAAGAAAGTGTCAAGTGCTTGTGAGCAATTCACGGGGCTAGGAAAACGGCATCTTTCCAGCACTTTTTGGAGTAGCTCAGTTTAAGTGTGCCTTCAGCAAAATGCCTCTTGTTCTTGTTGTTATACCCCAGCTTTCCTCAGAAGAGCCTGTGAGCCAGTTTGGTCTAGTGGTTAAAGAGCCAGCCTCTTACTTGGGAATCCTGAGTTTGATCCTGCACTCTTCCACGAAGCCAGCTGGGTAACCTTGGGCTAGTCACAGCTCTCTTCTGAGCTCTCACAGCCCCACCTAACTCACAGGATGTTCTGTTGTGGGGAGAAGAATAGAAAGCTTCATCAGCCCCTTTGAGTTCCCTTAAATGGGTGAGGAAAGCAGGGTAGAAAAGCCAGCTCCTCCTCCTCCGGGCCCCACTTCTTCATTCCTCCCCCATCACAGTCCCATGACGTAGGCCATGCCGGGCACTTGTGAGTGTCCCAGGGTCCCCTGGGTAACTTCCAGACAGATTGGGGTCCAAGATTCTGGCTGAACTACACATGCTGGAGAGCGTATCTAGATCATCACTTTGCTTTCTGTTCACAGGGGCCGAACATCCTTGCGTGGTACTGCGTCCTTTTCCTTTGAATTCTGCCCTGCTTTACGCTTTTAAGCTAGCCATAGGAAGAGGCTCTCGGGGGAGAACTGGGAATCCAGCCTGAGAAAATGAAGGGAAGGCATAGAGGATGCTTTGTTCTAGTAGAGGAGCCATTTGCTGGATGTGTAGCCAACCATTATGAACTCTGGTTTTTGTTTTTTAATCTCAGGTTAGAAATCCACCAAGGTGTGGGGAGTTTAATTGGATCTTGTCCACATAGACTGAGGCTGCAAAGTTCAAAGGAAACCTGTGTGCGCTTGACAAAGCCCATGTTCTTTCAAAATGAGCTCAAGCCAGAAATATTCTAACTTGGCTTTCCATGCTGTGATCTGATAAGCAGGCCTTAATCTTCACTTCCATGCTTTATTGGGAACTTTTGTTGCCTGTAAGTCTGTCTGAAATGACGAAGATATGTGCACAGGATGTTCCTGGTAGATTATGGCTGCAGCCGGCCTCTTTCTGCGCTCCGTCTTGCCTTGTAGATCAAATGCCCTTTTCCCCTCCGCCAGTGTTGCTGCCTGCAAATACGGAGATTTTTGGGAAGCAGCTCCTTTCGCGCAGATGGTTTTAAGCTTCACAGAGAAAAATGTTTCTCTGTTCGGGACAGCGTCTGAGGTGGCCCTCCAAGCACGTCCTAATTAGATGAGTTCCAAGAGGTCTTTGCCTCCCGGCACCCCATTTCAGACAGAAATGCGAGAATGAAGCTGGAGCAAAACAGGCGTTGGGAAAAGGAAGAAGAGAAGGATCCCTCCTGTTCAGCGTTGCTGGAAACGGTCCAGGGGCGAAGCCGCTCTTCTCCGCTTGGCCTGTGGATGTGGCTGCCGTCCGGGGAGTCCTCTGGTCCTGGTTTGAATTCTGTTTCTCAGAGAAGCCTCATTTTAGACTGACTGATGGACACTTGGATGGCCGTTGCCTTTTCATGATGCACAAATGGGAGAGACGTGATTGTGGGCAAATACTTACTTACTCTCCTGGGGCAGTGCAGGGTGGTGGGTGCAGAAATGGGTTCCTGGGACCTGTGTGGCCACCTTTGCCTCTCTCCCAAATCACAGTTTGGGTTTCTTGTTGCCAGATCTCGATTATTTTGACACCTTAAATTGTAGCGTTTCTTCTGAATGGATCAAGGTGTAGGGAAACACAGGTCAAGGGGTCTAGAAGTTAAACATGGCAGCTAAGTTTTATATTCATCCTGCAGAGCAGAAGCCGTTTTCCAAATGTAACCGACGTTTGCTGATGTTTATTTCAGTCAGAAAGTCGCTAGCAATAAAGGGATTCTTAATGTAGCAAACAATTCCTTTCGTAAATAGATGGTGTTACAAAACCCAAGCCCTTGCTTGTATCAGTAACAGAAAACACACCTCCCAAAGTTGCACGTTTCATTCAAAGTGGGTCATCAGTTTTGCCTGCCAAGGGGGAAGGAAAGCGGATAGTTGGGAGGCAAAGAGGTGACAGGGTTGGCCGTGGTGGATCTTCGGGACCTTATTAAAGGAGGCTCAGGTGGCCGAGTATTTGTCTGTGTGGCGCTGGACACAGATAGGGACACCCGGCGGCCACTCTTCACAGTCTGTCGAAGCAAAGGTGTTGTGGGCAAGGTGCAGAAGTCTGGGGGCAGTGATTGTCTCAGGAGCAGCAGTTCCTCCCACACAATTGGCCAGTGAGTCAGGGCCCCAGACCCTGTGCCAGCTCTCCCCCCCCCCCCCACCTTCCCAGACCAGGCGGAAGCGAGGCAGACAGATTTTGCAGGACTTGAGCCCATGGAGTGAAACGCGGACGCTGTCCCGGCGTAGCGGTTCCCCCTTTTCACCCAGAAGATTTAGCAGGTATTACGGAACTGGAAAAGGTGAAGGATATGGCAGCCAGAATGGTTGGGAGCCCAGAAGACCTTCCTTAAGAGACAAGGCTGCAATGTCTAGGCCTCTTCAGCCTCAATATATGTCATTTAAGAGGGGACTTTATTGTAGTATATGAAATCAGGGAAAAGGTGGATAGAGAAAAACGTATTTTCTCTATTGCACAACACTGAAACTGGGGACCAACAAGGGGAAGTATTTCTGCACCCAGAGAGTTGTCAGTCTGTGCAATTTACTACCAGAAGAGGTAGTGGCAGCAACCAGCCTGGACAGCTTTAAGAAAAGATTAGACAAAATCAATGGTTGCTACAGTGGATGCCTAGGTACTTCCTCCAGGTTGGAGAGGCGGGCAGCATCCCTCTGAAGGCCACTTGCAGGGAGATGAAGGTTTTCCCTTTGCCTTCTGCTTGAGATGCCCAGGAGCATTTGGTTGGCCACTGTGTGAGACAGGATGCTGGACTAGATGGGCTGTGGCCTCATTCGGCAGGGCTCCTCTTGCGTTCTTCCAGAGGCAGCGTGACCTTCTGACCCTCCACTTCAGGGGCAAATGCTCTCTTCCCCGTGGTCCAACTCTGACCCTAACCTAGAGCATACAAGAACAGATCTCCAACAGAGCTTGCAACATTTTGGGGCCTGTGGGTACCTATGAAATTTTAAAGGGTGTACAGACAGATACACCCCTTACCTTGTGGCTGTGTACCACTCTGAGGTCTTCAAATGGGAAGCAGTAAAAAGCAAATTAAATATTACCTAGGGAGTGATTGGGAGAGGTTCAGGGGCTTTGGAGGCACTGGGATCAGCTTATATAAGCTGACTCCCCCCTGTGAAACAGGGAAACAGTTGAAGGCAGAAGGCTGGAAAATGCTTTCCCAGAAGTTGGAGGGTGCGTGCTGTCTTTTTTTTTCCAGACGTCATCCATCACGACTCTGGGAAAGATGTTATACTGCTGGGCTGTAATCATTAAAAACCCACATTTCAGTGTTTGCAGCAGCTGCTAGAGAATGCTGCTTTCTATGCTTTGGTTCTTTACTTTGTGGCTCCGAAATGCCGAGAGGACCGAGGGCGTTGCAAAAGACTTCTGATGGTTACATTTATTTATTTATGTATTTATTTTGTGGCGTGGAAGGGAAAAATAACACTTTAATGGTTCATGATACACTGATAAAGATGTCTGCTTCTCTTTAATCCCCTGAAGGGGAGGGGGACAGGCCCAGGAATTACCAGCCCTCCAAAGGCAAGACCGAATGGTAAATATATGCAAAGCCTCCGAGAGGCTGGAGAAATGTTCTGGCTGTATTGCAGAAAGATTCTGACAGGCCCGTCTCATCTTTTACAAAGTAAGGCCTGAATTATTAAAACTGCCTCTGTTTGTTAAATTGAGCCTCTAGCAAGAGCCTTGCACGGAGAAATGGCGCCGTGCAGCGTTGGGCTGCGCTCGGCGTGATTTTTAATGGCCGAAGGAAGCTTCCCCTGTTTGCAACTAGCACACCAGGAGCGTTCAAGCAAAGTGCAGATCCTCCGTGGGCAGGCGAAAGGGCTGTTCCTGGTGGCCCGTCTGCCTCCTGAAAAGGGCCTGGGCGAAAACGTCTGTTTTCAGTTGGCGGAATGCAGCGTGCCTTCTCAGGAAGGTGGGTTGGGTGCCTTAAGAGAAGAGAGTTTTCTGAACGCTTATATTGAGCAATGACAAGAACCTCTCGAGCCTGGACATTCTTTTAACAAGGGTCAGGATTCGGCCTTTCTCACCTCCTTCTGAGCGCCCCAGAGATGCTGCTTTAATATCTCCCCTTGCTTGTGAACTAACCTGAATTTTCGCTCTTCATCTCTCCCTGTGCTGAAAGTCAAGAGAGCGGAGCGTGATAGATTCCGGCCTTGCGTCTGGCTGCCAGCGTTCGGTTCCCGTTTTTAAACGCGAATGGTTTCTTTAAAACAGGGCTCCTTTCGGGGCAGGGGCACCGGATTCCAGCTTCCCCCCAAATCTTTAACGAAAGCCCTGCTCTTTATGTCTCCGCGAGGCGGCGGCTGGGATTAAAACTTCAATTAGGTGGGATTGCGGCAGGGCGGGCGGATTAAGTGCCTCTGCGGCTGAGGAAATGGCATTTGTGATCTCCATCCTTCCACGATCCACGTGTCAAGACTTGAAGACGCGTGCCTTGAAATTTTGAAGGCGAGCTGTCTTGAGGCGGAGGAAGAGCTGTCTGCGGGGAGTGCCGGCAGGCCGCAGGAGGGGGCTGAGCCATCTTTAGTTTTATGCTCCCACTGGTTCCCAGAGGCCTCCTTTGAAGCTTGCCTCTCAGAGACCTCCTTTCCCCGTGAGGTAAGAGTCTCTGCGTGGAAGTCCGTTGCCCCGGGGCTCACATCCAAGCAGGGACTGTGGACGCGCTGGGGACCCAGATCGGCAAGGCGGTGTGGGGAGAGCGAAGGCCTGTGACCGCCTCTTCCGCCAGGAGACGAAGGCTTGTGGGTGGGGGAGAATGGGGGCTTGCCCGTACAGGCTCAGCGCGCAGAGAAGAGGGAGTTTAGCTTCAGCAGAAACTTGAAGGTCTGTTGGGCATGAAATGCAGTTTTAAATCTTCTTGTTTGCTCAGTAAGCAGATTTGACTGGGAGGGAAGGGGGGCAGTTTCTGTTGCCTTTGTAAGAGCTGCTGCTGTCACCAGCAGGGGCCAGCCGGGGGTCTCGGGCAGAAGCTCCCCCAAGGAGGGGCCTTTGCCCGTGGTCCTCCACCTTCCCAGCCCCGCTGGCTGCCTTGGCTCAGGACCCTGAAACGTCGCCATCTGCACAGCGGTGGCCAGGTGCTCTGACGGAGGACCTTACAAGCTGGAAACTCTTCCGTGGGGTGCTTCTGGTAAAACGTCACCAAATTAAAATTGCACGAAGGTGCCCGAAGCTCTGTTAGCTTGGACGGCAACCATTGCTGGTAGTTCCTTAACCGTGGAGATTAACTTGAGTCATCTGCTCTGCGTCCTAAACAGTGTCTGGGAAACCCAGGAAAAATAGTTCAGTCTCAGATATATGAATTCATTTCCCTTCTGCATTTATTGCTTTAAAGCAAGGCAAGGTTGTTAAATGAGAAGTATGAGCGTATATGGTGCACAGTGTAATTTTCCTTTTACAATCTCCTTGTGTTGATTTTTCTTATCAGGGTGAAAATATAGCAATTATTTAATATGTACCATATCCGTGGCGTGTGTCCTCTGAAGCCAAACAGCCTTCTGCTTTTAACGCCCCAGGCCTGGGCTTTTGGTCGACTCGTTTTAACAGCTTGAATGGAGCAGGAACGCATTTCATTTCCCTTTCCTCCCAGCCCTGCTACATCTTTCTGCAAATATGGTGTTTGTTTTTCCACATTCCAGGCTGGAGCAACTCAGCTGATATTTTGGAATTTTGTACCAAATATTTAAACCAGCTGCTTTAGTGCCAGAATTAATACAGTTACTTAAATGCTTTTTATTTCCCAGCAGTAAAATTTCAGTATGCGCCCCTAACTGTTGCTTGTCTTTCCTTTAAATGCACTTTGGGGCTGCCTACCCAGCCCCCTTTTGGGGGTTTTAGAGCAAAAGTGTTGCTGATCCGAGTTGCAAGAGTTAGAGGAATTAAAAACTTCAGGAGACCTGACGGCGCCTGCAGAACCTTGATGCAGACAACGTTGTACGGATTTAGGACAGTCTCATGGAGACGCGCAGAAGAGTCGCGCTCGTTCGTAGGCGTCGGTCTGAGGCACGCTCTGCTTGAGCTGATGGGTGTACGGAGCACTTCTGATCCTGAAAACCATTTTGCTGTCAAAAGTGCCATATCAGAGATGTGGTTGCCTTAAATCTGATATTGGAGAAGGTGGGAGTGTTTTGGGGGGGAGGGAGGAGAGATTGCGATGGGCAGATGAGTGCTGAATTTCGGCACAGTGTTTGAAAACTATTTTTTGCCTTCATGAATTATTCATCCCCCCCCCCCAAGATAGCTATATTGAAACGTTTAATATAGTCTAAATGACCCTGAATTGGTTAATAGAGTCAAAGCAGAGAAAAATTATTTGCCCAGCTTGTAGCAGCGGTGAAAAATGGATTTACTTGAGCTGAAACAGGTATCAATAAATTGTTGTATGTGCCAGTCCTGTTTTTGAGGAGGAAAGCTCTTAAAAGTCTGTGTCTGGCCTGTAAGACCAGAGTGGCGCCATCTTGGCTCACGGCTCCCAATCTAGGGGCTCAAGGGGGGCATGTTGTTGCAGGGGGTCTTCAGGGGACGTCATGGGAGCTCTTGCCAGGGGTCTTCAAGGAAGAATCGCCATGTGACAATAGGCTGAAAAGCCTTACCCGCCGGGCGTCACGCCCGACCGGATCATTTCTCATTCCCGCCCCTCAAAGAATTTGGTGCCATTTTGACTCCCAGGGTTCCGTCTTGAGCGTTCCAGTTAGAAATGTATATTTTTTCCCCAAGGATCTGCTGAGTTCATTGCGTACCTTTCCAAATAAGCTCACCTGACTCTCATGGGAGCATAGCAAGATAGTAACCATCTGTATAGGGAGGCTCTTATGGTGGGGAGGTTTGTGGGCTCCCTTGGGAAAACGAGCGTGAGAATTAAGCAGTCCAGGTTGGAATAGTTTAGACAATTGTCTTAGTTTCTTTTTAGTTTATATCTTTTAATTATGTGGTGTGGGGGTATTTTGTGCATTTTAGTGTATTTTGCCTGTGGGCCGCCCAGAGAATCTGTTGTTACTAAGTCTGGGTGTGGAATTTAGTAAATAAATAAATGTGGCAGAAGGTGGAAACGTGGCGGCAACCTGAGACGCTGTCGTTTTGCGGTTCTGAGCAGGCCTGTCCTGCCTTCGCCCTTATGCACGAGCCTCGTGTCCCGGCTTCCGAGCCTTTGCACGGCGACGTCTTCCTCTGTTCTGTGGTGAAGTCACTGCTGCGCTTCCCCTTCGGGTAGAGGACGCTCTCTAGAGTCTCTGAGCGGGTGTATTGGGTGTGGGGACTGGTTTGTGCGTGCAGCAAATAGGAAAGAACCTGGTCAGTCCACACAGGGTGCAGATGACCCGGTCAAACTGTTCTGCTCAGCCACTGCCGGCTGTGTTTGGCGTGCTCTGCGGTTGACCTTTTTTGAAAAACGGAATTCAGTCTCCCCTGCAAAACCAGTTCCCTCTGTTGGAAGGAAAGCTCTTTTCCCATAACAACACCGGGGTCCCCCTGCCCCTCCCCAGAGCTGTTCATTGCCATGGCCCTGCCTGAGGCCTGAAGCAGTGTCAGTCCAGAGCTATGTGCTCCCAGGGGGATAAACAGATATTTTTGAAGCGTTTTCTCCCTTCCACCCTGGGAGTCTTCTCCACTTGGATGGAATTTCTGCTCTTTTCTGTTCCGTTGTACAGTTGATGTCTCTCCCCCCCCCCCCAACTCCCCCTCCGAGCTTTGCAAGTCACCTCTGAAAAAGCCATTCAGGATTTATCACTCATTTCTAAGGATGCGCAAGAATGGTTTCTTTGGAGTTCGATTTGCAATGAATTGAATGTTTAAAAATTTGCATTCATTTGAATAGATCCCCTTCAAATGTGGTAGGATTCTATTCAATATGAATAGAATCATATGAATTCGTACGAATATCCAATACAGATGAATACGTAGCCTGGATCGTATCCTATACGAGTGCGTACATATTGGATACGTGCCCTGTACCAATGCATAGGTATCGGATACGTATCCCCAGTTTAATGTCCGAGCTATTCGAGTGAATGTTTGGTTCCAAAACATCCATGCCGTATTCGTACAAATTCTTACGAATAGTGAATGTTACGGATCTCTTTTCCTTTTCTTCGGCAATTCTGCTCCTGGACGGCTAGGAAAAGATGAGCCGAAGCTGATTCTCGCTCCTGCCTTGTGGCCTCGTCCAGCTGGTTCCCCGCAGATGAACCTGCCTGAATTTCCTGGACCTGAGTCCAAGCTGAAAGTGCTTTGGCTGTCCTTTGAAGGCTGCCACGTCCCTGTGCCTTGAGGCAGGAATGGAAAGCATTCCAGCTATGCGAGCTGTCTCGTCTTCGCATTTCAACCCAAACAGACAAGACTGGGGTAGCAGGTGGGGCATTTATTGAGTATTTAAAGAGGCAGCGCTAATCAGATCTCCACGGTCAGGATCACTGAAGCCTTGGATTGAACTAATTTCACTCAGGAAGAAGGGAGGAAGCATTATAAGGAGCAAAATTGACCAGAAATGGTTTAAGAATCCTTTCTGACTCTTGTTTTTGGTAAAAGGCAGCACTGAATCTCATCGCCTGTTTTGTGCTGAAACATGATACAGTTTCCTCCTTCAGTGTGAACTTTCCTGTGAGAATTGCTGTCGGTTTATCGTTTTTAAAGTTCCAGGTGGGTCTCAAATGGAGGGCCTCTAGATTTTTTTTTAATGAATTGAATTTTCTCCCAGTTAATATTGTTGGTTTTATTATAACCTGCCCTGGAGGGATGCAGGTTGAGACCCCTGGTTTAAATAACGAACTATTCCCATTTAGATGCTCCATGAGGGTCTGGACAGGATGGCCGCCTAGCGATGGAAGGGTAGAATCCAGCAAGGCCTTGGGCAAGACCTCTTTCAATGCCGTGCCACCAAAGTACGGGACAGTCTCCGTCCAGAGGACGTGTCCTTTACGATTTGTGACATTTTAGCACCCATAGATCCCTTTCTGCTGCTGCAAAGCCTGGGCGTGCCTGTAAGCTGAGCCCCAGATCTCTGCAGTTCATTGCGTCCCGTCGTGCACGTGGAAATGTGGAGTTCATCACTGGAGCCCCAGCCTGCCTGGAAGGCGCCCTTCTAACTGCCTGGCAGCTGATCCAGATTCTTCCGTGCTCCCCCCTCCCCTTTTAGAGACATTCCTGGAAGCGGCCCTTTGGCACAGCAGAGCTGCCTGTGTGTTTGTCGCTGGCGGGCATATTTTTAAAGAATGAGGCAGGCCTCCTTGCTCGGAGCTTTCTTGGCTGTAGGAATGTTTAATTAAAAAGCTGAAAATAGTGATGAATGCGGTCTATGCTAAATAAGCTTGTGTCTAATTTCTGAGAATGTTCCGGACGCCTGCCAACAAGCTCATTCCGTGGAAGATCAATGGATTTCGTTTGCAGGATGATTTAGGACAAAGTCCGAGCCTCGGGTCTCTTCAGCTGGAGGAGACAGGCGCTGTCCTAAACTTAGAGATCCAGGAAGACTTGAAAAGAGGGTAGTGCCCCCCTAATCTGCTGATCTGGGTAGGGGGCAGGGAAGGGGAAGGGAGGGCGGCAGCCCTGCAGCATCTCAATTCCCGGAAAAATAGTCGGCAACAATAGATACAGTCATTCCTCACAAAACACAGTTTTTCTCACATGTGTTTGTAATGTGCTGGAGCATAATCGATCCCAGAGACCCAAGATCTTGGATTTATCTAGGGGATTCTGTCAGCTGCGCTGCATCGCTCCTGGGGCGTGGAAGGGACCACCTGTGGCTGTGCGGCCACCCTCCACTTAATCCTCCACCTGCCTCAGTGGCCTCACAGATCTCCCGGCAGCCTGCCAGCCATGCACCCACCGCCCTGTGCTCCATTGGGGGTCCCATCCAGGCAAGCCTAGTGCTGAGCTCCTGAAGATATTTCCCTCCTCTCACCTGCTTGGATTGCCTTGCTCCTCCCCACCCCAACCAGGAGCTGATTATCAGTGTTCGTTGTTTTCCAGGAATTGTCTGGCCAGTGATGATTACGTAGCCATTTTCAGAGTGATCGTAGCCTGCTTCTTCCTTGAACCCAGAACTGTGCATAAACCCCCAACCTGTGGGAAGCTAAAGAAGGAATCTGTTGGGCTTCCCCAGGTGTGCAGTCAGCCAGGTGCCATTCAGGACCCGGGCAAGGGGCACAGACTGGCCATCTTCTTCCCTTCTGCTTCCAGGTGCTCTAAGCCAGTTTGGCTTTCCTTTGACCGTCCAGCTAGATTTCCTTTAGCTCCAGTCTTATCGATGGAGAGGCTTGGCCCCTGCGGAACAGAAGTATTTACAGGCAGCTCCCAGCGGATCTTTCTGAAGGGGGTATTGGTGTCAGCCTTGGCCGGAGAACACACTTCCATTCCTGAACGTAGGCGTCTTCAGCAACATCTGGTTTTGCGATTTTACAAAATTGCAGTCACTCTTTCTTTGTGTTATCATAAAACCTTGACTACAGAAGGCACAGGGAAAAAAAGCACATGGTGCGGCACGGGTTTTCTTAAAAGCACCAAGGGAGACGCAGGTCAGGCTAAAAAACGTTGTGGTTCGACTGTCCTACTGCCGACGCCTCCCGGGTTCCCCCTTCCCTTCTGCCCCTCTGTCTGCTCCCTGTGTCCTTGGCTTCCCTGTCCGGCCTTTCACTGAAAGCTCTTCCTTTTCCTCTTGCAGGGTGGTGGAGGAGAAGACAACCCTGCTGAGCACCTGGCGGAGAAGGGGCTTTGCAGGGGGGATTTATGAGGACTAGGAGAAGTTCTCATGGGCGACGCCACCCCCATAGGTGCCACACTGGTAAGTCCGATCCCAGGTGTGAGCTGTTCTATCCTCAGCCTGGATTTTTTTCCGCAGGAGAGGAAGAGGACGTTCCAGGGTCAGCGTAACTGAAGCACGTGGCTTGCTTAAAACCCAAAGAGTTAATGTTAAGTGTAGCTCAGTGGCTAAGAGCACCCGACCTTGCGGAGCAACTCATCTCCCTTGGTAGCATCGACAGGGCGAGAAGGAAGAGGTCAGAGGGCTCGTCAGTTCCAAACTAGTGCAACTTGGCTAGGAAGCAGCCGAGAGGTCTGAAGAAACGGCTGTGCTGCACCCAAATCTCTTGCCCGTGCTAAGAATTTGGCCTGTCCTTCCCCTGCGGGGGCAGGAAGACACATTTAATAGCAGGCGGCACAAAATGGAGCCCTAGTGTGTGGCCAAGAACAGGGAATCCAGCATCACTCCATAGCCTTTGAGCAATGGGAAGTACTGCTGCCCTCTTGACCATACCTGGCAAAGGTTTTTCTTGTCTAGAGGCTGATGCCACAGGAAAAATAGGTCAGCCGCTTCCCCCAAGGTGGCCAGAACCCTTCTGTAAATAAGCCCACATCACATTAGCAGATTTCGCTGGCTTTCCACCCACTCATTCCACCCCTGAGATCAAGGAAGCGCTACACAGCGGAGGAAGTTGCCCTAGTATTTGGAATGTCCAAACCGCTGCAGGATTTGAAAGTTCTGGATCATCCTTATTATAGATTCCTAGATATACCGTGTTTTCCGGCATATAAGACGACTGGGCGTATAAGACGACCCCAACTTTCCAGTTAAAATATAGAGTTTGGGATATTCTCACCATATAAGAAGACAACGCCCAGCATATAAGACGACCCCTGACTTTTGAGAAGATTTTCCTGGGTTAAAAAGTAGTCTTATACGCCAGAAAATACAGTATTCACATGTAACAGATAGCACTACTTCCTTTGCACTTCAGTGTTAGGAATTATGGTTGTTATTTTTAAAAAATAGGACTTCGGCTATGAATAACAAGCAGTCCGTTAGCTGGTGGGAAATCGGGAACACTTTTAATTATGCCTGAAATTGTTACAATTGCCATAGAAGCAAATCTTGTCATTCTCTGAAATCAGTTTTTAAAAATGCCATTTGAATCTATTAGAGTGTAGTAAGAATTGTTGTTTTCTGTACTTTAGAAGAACTGAAAGGAGAATCTATAGCAAACTTATTTTCTCAGTATTCCTTTGTATAAAGTTTTTTTAAAAAAATCTTCTGTTTGAAGAGTGGCAATTAAATGCACTGGTACAAAAGGGTAGCCTTTGAAAGGTCAGCGAGCTTAAAATGTAATAATTCCGTCCTTCTCTAAACTTCACAGGCTTAACAGCCAATTAAAATATGTGATACAGCAATTAGAAGCACTTTGGAAAATTGGCCAGGTGGTTTGTTGCAAGGTGTAGAAATTTTGCACATCTGTAATAAAGGGTGGTCTTATCCCCTCAAAGGCAACCTCGAGCAGGCTTCAGAAATCAACTTTCAGGGTGGTTCCCCCCATTAAATCTTTGCTGCTCCTGTTACAGAGAGATGGCAGGGGCAGGTGAGGCTTACCAGGACTGCTTTCTGCCCAGTGCAGTTTAGCGTGGGGTGGGAAATGGCTGCCCTTTAGGCCATTGCCTGTCTGGCACTAAATTGCAGAACTGTAGGGCTTGCTATGGAGACCTTGCCATGAGATCTGTGGGTGGCAAAGGTTGAGTTGCCTTCAGGATGGCTCGCTGCAGGTTGGAAGTAGATGCGGAAGTGGTTTGTCCTGTTTCCCGCACAGTTCCGCTTCTGCTGAGCGTGTAAGCACGTGGGGAAACATTATCGGATAAGCCACATCCCTGTGCATGCACAACACAGCTGCATTAAATTAAAAAGGAAGCGGAGGAGGTGTCCTGCTGAGCCCGGGAGAAGGCTTCGAGTCAGCCTGAGGCTGCCTGCAGCCCAGATGAATGGACATCACTGTGGATGTCACTTTTCAGCTGCCTCCCACGCTTTGTTCTGAATGATCCACTGTCTTCCTGGAAGTTTATTCCCTCCCCAAACCCTCTTCACCCACAGAAAGTGAAGGCTGCCGAGGTGAGTTGCACGCCTTGTCCCTGGCCTCTGCTTTGCTCCTAGGAGAGCCCCGTTGCTGCTCTGTCCCCAAGCCGATGTGTGTGCATTCCAGGTGACTGCAGCGCCTGCCCTCCTGAGACGCCTCATGCAAGACTTAAGGCAGGATTTCTTCCCGGGCAGCTTCTGGAAATCGATAGAACACATAGTATTCCCTTATACCGACTGAACCCTCTGGTCAGCACCTGCTTCTTCTCCGCTTCTGGTTCTGGGGACGGCCATCCCCTGGGCTGTTGTCTGTGTGTGACCATTGCACGCAAAGCCATTAATTAAGGTGATTCAAGGCTCTGGAGCTAATCTTCTTAATAACTGGACGGTCAATGATTAGTAGATTTTGCTTGTCTTGCAGAAGTTCTTCCATCTGGACAGCAATGGCTGGGAAATCTTTAGTGCAGAGGACAGACTGGGGTGCTGGCCTTCTGCCCTCCGGACCTCGCCAACCGCCATCAGCCTCTGCCAACGTAGCTGAAGGGTGGAAAGATGGCCACTGCACTCTAACAAAGCCTCGATGGGTGTTTTCTGCTGTTTCCCACTGAGAGAACAGCTCAGATGCCCCCCGTCCTGCTTTGTAGTTGACAACTCGGATGGCGTGTGGTCTAGTGCTGCAGGTCCTCCTCCTGTGCTTTCATGAAGAGGCCCTGCTCTTTGCACTCACCTTCAAGCTGTTTTGAAGAGTTTAGGATACAGAACAAAACCCTGAGGTCTGTTTCATGTGTCCAGTAAACCTTGCTGGCCGTTACCTGATGAGCAAGACGTGGCCCCTCAGAATTTGTTGAGGGTTGCGCTGCAGAGGAGATCCTGTCTCCCAGAGTCCAGAGCGCTTTCACAGCCCTTCTTAGTGTCCAGGACATTCCATCCATGGTTCTGGCATCCCTGGCTCAGAGTAGGCCACTGTTCCTGCCCTCTGCGGTTGGGGCCAGGGCTGGGTGAGACCCCATGGCAGGAACAAGGGCCGAGTTGGGAAGGCCTTTATCTGTGGCTCCGTCTCTTTGCCAGTTGCATCAGATTTATAGGACGTTGCTGCTGAATGTCTGCAGGTTCCAAAATCAGCAACTCCTGGAGGCAGGAAATGAGAAGGCTGCTGGGAAAACCACACAAATGGTGCGCATTGGTCACCCAGGGTCGGTAGCAACTCTGGGCACCTCAGTGGAGAGACAGAAGCTCTTTGCGAGGGTTGTGAATGTGGCTTCCCTGGGACCCCCTAAGAGTCAGGGAGGGTCGTAGTGCCGACGGAAGGGCGTTGGAGCCTTCCAAGTGTTGCTGAGGCTCCTGCTTCAGTCTCTGGACCCCCAACATGGATGCATTCGCGTTCCTAAGCAGCTGGCAGGATTCAGCATCGCATAGGGGGCTTAATAGTCTAATCTGCGTGGAAGGCGAGCAGATTTATTAGGCTGCACGCTAAGTGGACTCATAATTACAGCAGCCATTTCCTCTTCTTTTCTTCTCTCGCCCTCAAGACAGCCAGGGAGCAGCAGAGAAAATCTCAGCAGGGAGAGGGATTGTTTGTCTTCGATTAAAGCAGCCGTTCGTTTCAGTTCTTTATAGCCGAGTCAGAACTGTGGCAGAGCAAACTGCCTGGGAAGCAGAGGGTTGTCGGTTCGACCCCCAGCCTCTCTCCAGAAGGAGGCGACAGCAAACCACTTCTGTATCTCTGCCAAGAAAGCTGCATAGAGGCGCCACGGAGCTGCTCATGCAGTCGATCGAGAGGGGTCCGTGACTCGGTGCCACTCCAGAACAACTTACTTGGTTAAGCATGGAAAAAGAGGGGCTCGTATTTGTCCTGGAAGGCCCTGTTGACACTGCTGAGCAGCTAATGCCCAACCATAAACTTCAGCACATTCAGTGTCCGCAGTTGCTCCTTGCTGCCTGATGCAGTAATGAGTTACGAAGCGCGGAAAGTGGGGAGCGGCGTTTTATCTTCGCAGCAACCCTGTGGGCCGATTCACCCCCAGCAGTGAGGGTCTTCTCCTGTCCGCCAGAGGTGCATCGTGCATTTTGACGGGCAGCCACATTTTTCCAAGTTAGAGCTCATGTTAACAACTTTCTCCATTTCTTTTTAATTGAGATCTTCTGTTTAGTGCCTTTCATTTCATTGATTAAGCTGCCCTTGTTGATAACTTATATAGCAGACAATCTCTTCTTCAAACATTTCACAGCATTTGCAAGTTGAATTAGAAACAAGCTGCTGCTTTTACTGCCCGGTGACCTTTTTTGCCAAGACTGTAGACTTATTTATTCCTAGGTATACTGTTTGTTTGCTGAGCGCTTTAAGCCTGCTTTCTTTCAAATGCTGCACAGATGGAATTTGGTGTGGAGGCATAATTAAATAGTACATCTGTTCTAAAGAGTCAGCCAGCCTGAGGGGCCTCTGTGTAGATTCAATTATCTTGCCTCTGTTCATTGCATTTTGTACAGTATTATAACTTTTTGCATCACAAAGAAACTGAAATGCATTGTTTAAAACTTTGCTCTGGGATTTTATATAGTCAAGATGCATTGGAATGCTGGCAGCAGGAAGATTAAAAGGCAGATTAATTATAAATAAGCCATTAATTAGCATTTGCATTCAAATTAGTTTTTTAGGGGGTAGCTGGATACTCTTCAGACAGTTTAACGCTGTAGGGAGGACGTGGGGCTGAGGCCAAATCCTGCTTCCCTTCTGATCTGGGTAGCTGTTTCCCCTGTGCCGCCCTGTGCTCTCCATCCCAGTTCAAAGAGAGGGGAGGGGGCAGTTACTCCTTCCCCAAAAGCTGCCCCCCAGCCCAGTTTCTGTATTTGTGCTTGGCGCACCAGGGAAAACATGCTGAGGTGGAAGGTGCAATTCTCTTTGTGGCTAGCCTAAGGGGAATGAGGAGACTGCTCTGAAGGGCTCCTATCAGTCTGGAGAGAAGCAGGGCATTTAGTATGCTAAGAGGCTTTATTGTGACCCTTTTGACGCTGCAGGGTCAAACTAGAGATGAAGTTTCCTTCTGTGAACTTTATGCACCATTCTTGGTAGTGTTACATCCCTTATCTGGGCAGAGATGCATTTGAAGGAATCCTCTAGAGAGAAGGAGAAGAAGAGTCGGCTCTTTTACTTCTACCCTGCTTTTCTCACTCATTTAAGGGGACTCAAAGCTGCTGACAAATCTTCTGTTCTTCTCCCCACAACAACACCCTGTGAGGTAGGTGGTGTTTTGAGAGCTCAGAAGAGAGGTGTGACTAGCCCAAGGTCACCCAGATGGCTTGTGGAGTAGTCCGGAACAAACCCAGTATTCCCAGATAAGAGACTGGCTCCCTCACCAAAGAGTCCCTGGATTGTTGCCCTCATCTCTTCTGCCATTACATGAGTCCATTTTCTGTTTTCTCTTACTGTGAAGGCTGCCAAAAACAGCATGGCTGTTGAGAAGCTGAAGGGTTAAAAAGGACACCCTCCTGTGTTAAAGACGCTGCTTCTGCCTGTCCTGCTTTGGCCCGTTCTCTGCCTGGTGGCCTCTGTGTTCATTTTAAAGCAGATCAGCCTGGCGGAGATTTTGGAAGTAAACAAGAGCCTTATCTGGGTGTTGCAGAAATTCCCTGCTCTTTACACTGAGAGGCCAATTTCCCCTTGCATCCAAAGGCACTGCGTCAGGGGATCTGGGGAAGAGCGGAATCTCCCGGCCATCTACTCTTCAACTTTGTTTCATTTGCTGTTTTTTAAGCACTTACAGTATTAGCATCTAATACCGGCCAGAAGCAGCTTTCTCTTTTATCAAAGGCCCTTTCTGCACTGGGCCTTATTCCAAGTTATACCACGGAACAGAAGCTGCAGTCTGCATGCCAACACAGGCGCCCTGGCCCTGGGCTTGGGGAAGGCTTCCCCGCCCATTGAAGAAGGCTGCCAGCCAGCCAGTCCTGGACCAGGCTTGGACGGTTTGCTTCACAGCCGCTCTGGGCTCTTTATGAATCAGGCCGGCATTGTGCACTTGGGCGCGTCTCCGTTCCTCAGTGAACGCTTGAAAGCTGCAATTGTGGCTGTAGGTGGATGGAAGCGCACGCCCACTTGGGAGCAGAGAGCTAATATAAAGGACCCCCACCCCTTTTTTGAAAAAAAAAAGAGATAAATTCAGTTGTGGGGAGAAGAAGCCTGCCCCGTGCAGCCTGATGAGCAGATTCCCTTTGCCTGCCTTGCCAGTGGCCTTTGGCGAGCTGAACCTGGCGGTATTGGGCCTGGAAGGGCAAATACCTTTCTCTGGACGACCTAGAGCGGCCTGGTACCTCCTTCTTGTTGCCACACTTGGCGGGCATGAGCTTCCGGAAGGGCTGAAGCCCCAAGATCTCAGGGCCAAGCGAGAAGCTTCGCCCTTGGCATGGCAAGTTGGCAGGGGCCTCATTGCCAGGCTTGAAGCCACTTTCAGCCCTTTTTGGGCAGGCTGAGCTCCTGTTCGTCTGCTTGGTAGCCCCAGAGGTTTCTGAGTTTCACGTGATGGTGTTGAATAGCAGCTTGGACCACCTCTACACCCATGGGTCTCAGGGCAGGTTGCAACATATAAAATTAAGGCGTTAAACCAATAACATATTAAACCTATTAAAACCCTGGCAGTGTCTGAATATGGGGAGAAAAGGCCAGGGGAAAGAGGGTGTTACCTGGGGTGAGCGAGGGAAGGGGTTGGCTTGCGCTGAGGCAGAAATGCTTCCAGGAGAGGCTCCAGTATGACCAGAAAGGCTACCACGAAGCTGCTTGCCGGGGGGGGGGGGGGGCGCTGTCCTGTAGGTGGTGCCTGGAATGGCCACCCCAGGACGTTCCTCATGCCCGCAAGCCAGATTTTCCTGCTTTGGGAGGTGAAATAGTCTACTCTTTCCTCCTGCTGTTCTCAAATTGCTTATAATACTCTGGTGTTTGTTTTGTAAACTGTGACCTGTTGAAATGCCTGTAATGTTAGTACTGAATGTTTGCCAGGGCCTGTTCCCAGCAGCCTGCCTGGGTGGCCCCAGACCCACCTCTGCCAGACAGGGTGCAGCCATCTGCTGGGGGGAGGGCACCCTATTTTTAAGCTCTGCCCCCCTCCCCGCCCTCCAATCATGACTTTCTGATGTGTTTTTCTGCATCCAGACCCTTGGGAATGAGATAAAAATGGTGATTTTAGAAGGCCAGAGCTAACTGGAGGCTCTTTTCCAAGTGCTTTCTGGATTGTGATTTTATGGGTCCCCTGGGACGAAGGCAGGAGTAGGAACATTCATTGAAAGAGAATCTAGGTGAGAAGGCCCAGGTGGCAGCAGCCCTTGGCATTCTGGTGTCAGCAGAAAAGAGAAGCTGGAATGGGTTCTCCCAGTGGTCCTCGGGGGCCAGAGTGGCTTCCTCCCCTCGCCATTTCCAAATCGAGTTTGTCCTTTTGTGCAGCCAGGGCTGAATGAGGAAATTCTGGTTTTGGCGACCGGGTCAGTTGCCAGCGCCAGAGACAGGCCCAGAGCTCTTACTGCCTACCCAGGAAGCGGCGAGTGGTTGGGGCAAGCCCAGAGAAGCCCCCGCTGGCTGGGACTTGCTGCTTTGAAGGTGGACTCTGTGCTGCCCTTCCTTCTCCAGACCTTTTCCAGGCAGCTGTTTTCTTTGCTGCTCCTTTTCCACAACACAATGATGCCGATTCCCATGTGAGCGTTGTTTAGCTTCAGGGCAGGAGCAGCAAGGCCTGTCTTATGCCTGCCGTTGTTCTGGTGCTGTAAGAAGTGAGTGTTAAGGATGCACCTTGGGTACGGGCTGGCAAGCTGTTCTTCTGTCTTTGTGCCTTACCAGGAGTGCAGGGACGTCCTGGCACACGGCGGTATCCGTCTTCAGATGCCTTTGACCTGGCGAAGAGCATCTCTCGCAGCCGTATCCGAAAGCTCAGGTTCTCAGAAGAAGAAACCTGGAACACGGCATAACTGCCCCAAAACTGCTGCAAATGAAATTGAATCTGGCTGTGAAAGCCTACAAACGTCTGCACATTGTACCTGTCACTTTCTGTGGCCGGTGCCTCTTTCGCAGAGCTACAGCAGCCTTTCTTTTGCTTTTAGTTTAAGGGGTTGCAGGGCTGAGCCCATGGAGATCCGTAAAGAGCATCTGTTTGCTCTTTTCCGCTTGTAGCCACCTTCGGACTGGCAGCGTGCATGCGGATATCACGGCCAGCTGCTAGAAAATAAACAATCCTGGCCGCTGAGCCTGTAGCTGGGATAATAACAAAACACCCTGAAGAAGTCTTCAGTATTTGAAGAGCAAGTCCTGGGAAATAGCGAGCGTGTACCGGTAGATAAATAACGGGCGATGAAAGATTAGCTGTGCTTCCTTCTTTTCCATTTAAGCCTTTTTATGTGGGCAAAGTTGGTAGGAGTAAGTTCAGATCTTAAGTGGCAGCATCTTCCTGCAGGAGCCACTGGGCTTCCTGCCAGAGTGCGCTACCAGGACCCTCCATTTTCGGAAAGGAAGGCGCTCGGTCCATTTTTGCTCTCCGTCTGCAATCGCCACGCTGTGGGTGTTCTGTGGAGGGTTTTTGTGTGGAGCTGTGGGAGGCTTGAGGCTGGCTACCAGGGGAGCAAAATCCAGCGCAGACTTTGACCGGTCGTCATTTTCAGCCAGTTCACTGGTTTCTGAGTTTCTAGGCGTTTCTTCCTACCTTTCCAAGATGATCTCTACAACTTCTAACAGTGGGACATTCAGGATTTTTTGGTTTTAAAAGAGGCCTACCCTTATTTACTTTATTTATTACTTACTTACATTTCTGTCCCGCCCCATACCCGAAGGTCCCTGGGAGGGTAACAGCCTTAAAACAACAGATTAAAACAGAATATACAAGACTTTAAAAATTCAACAACTCTAAAGCAATACACAATATGGTTAAAATGATAGTGCCAGGGCAAAGAGGTGTGTCTTCACCGCCCTCCTAAATATATATAAGGAAGGGGCATGACGCACCTCGAGGGGAAGGCTATTCTGTAGTCTGCGGGCCATCACAGAAAAGGCTCTTTCCCGGGTGCCCACCAACCTCACTATTGAAGGTGGTGGGACAACCAGGAGGGCCTCACCGCTAGATCTTAAGGTGCGGGCAGGTCGGTGTGGGAGAAGGCGTTCCTTTAAGTAACTTTGGGTGTTCTGTTCTGGGTTGTGGTTCTGTAGTTCTGAGGTTTGCAGCATTTGAAAAGCCTTGGAGATGCCTGATCCTCTCAAAGAAGGTCTAGTACAGACTTGTCCACAGGGAGGACAAAACCTGTTCTTCTGCCCTGGGGAAACAAAGGTCTCTTTAGCTAGTGGAATCCGGCATCTTTGTACAAGGAAGGCTGACTGGGTGCTGCGATTTCCCCACAGAAGCATGCTGTGAACTGATTAGTGCATGACATGTTGACATAGGTAAACCAAAGGCCCTGTCTGTGGTTGGACCACTGTTGATCTGAAATTGTTTGGCCTTCCTATAGGAGGGGGTTTTCAGTGGCAGCCTCCTGATGCTGTTCGGTTCAGAATTAAAGGGTTTCTAAGAATGTGTCCCATAAAAGCAAGACTTGGCCACGTGTTTTCTAGTGGTTTAGTACAGTAGTGGGCAGATAGAAAGAGATAGATATGCCCTTTCGTAGTCTCTGGCTTTTGTGTAATGAGGCAGGAATGATCAGCAGCGCTTTTATGAGGGAAATCTGGTTTTGTGGAAGAAAACCCTGCTTGCATTTCCTTCAAAATGTGGTTAAGTTTTTATCTAAGTTTTTCTCCGTGCTCCACTTTTGTTCGGTCTGCTATGGAATTACCACAGGCAGGGTTTCGGTTGGTCTCATTCAGGGTGAAATACTGAGGATGGACGGGGCTCCATGCAGCTGGATTTCTTGAGATGCGTCTTGCAGACCCATCCGTTCTTTGCCATATGGACGTATGGTTTATCCGTGCCCTTCCTGGTTTTTCGTGGTGACTGGTGTCAGGCTGGTTTCCATGAAAACATTCTGCAGCCAGCAGGGTTCTCGGAGGGCCAGAGCAGTGGAGTTGGCTCCTAGCAGCAACTGCGCTGTGGAACCCGTTTGTGGGAAAGAGTCTTCCTTGACCGTGTGGACAGTTTCCCTTGATTTGTCCAGAACTAGGCAGTGCTGTCTGGACACATCAAGGGAAACTGTCCACATGCTCAAGGAAGATTTTCCCCCACAAAAGCGCCAGGCAGCAGTTCAGCACTAACTCTGTGGCCTTGAACCCTGGCAGGCGTTTCCCCTGCGCATTATTTGAGCAAACTATAAGTGTTACTTCAGAGCCGTACATGGACAGTGCTGAGCAAGAGGAAAACAAGGGCTGCGTTTTGGCCTTCTGTGCTCAGATCTGTCTTGAAAGCTGTAGAAAGCTTCTCTTCCTTCTTTTCCCATCGCAGTGCTGGGAGACAGCACAAGCACCTGGCGAATCACACACCAGAGTTTGCCCGGAGCGTTGCGTTTCCTTCTAGTGCCTCATTTATCGCCTTTCCAAAATGGCTTGCCAGGACTCGGATGCCAAGTTGCATCCTTAGTACATTTTTATAGCTTGCTTTGCATTGCAGCCGTCTGGTTGAACCTTAAATACGGACCCAAAGGCTGGCTTCAAACATCTTTAATTGATTTCTGTGTCCAAGAGAGGTAAGTGTCGGGCTGTAGATTTAATTGTCAACATTGTGTTGGCTGTGAAAAGGATCCTGGCTTCTTTCCATCCAGCCCAAGACCACCACCCCAGAGCCGCAAGTGGCTGCCTTTGGTTTGGCAAAGAAGCAAACCAGCAAATGCCTCTAGAAAACTGCTGAGATCCTGAGGCACAGAAGTTCTTTAGGGGAAAGGAGGTCGCTAGATGCAAAGGTGCCTTCAGTCAGTGGCTTCCCTGGTTGCAAAAAGCCTACTCGTTCGATATTCTCTGCCTTTAAGAGTCTTTGATGCTAGGAAATGGGGGTTCCATCCATTCAGGAGGCATGTTATAGATTATCAAAGCCTGTTAGTTTGGCTCCTGACCTTTTCCCCTGATTATCTGAGACCCCCCATCCCCAAGCCCTTACCTGGGAAAAGAAGTTATAGGTGACCAGGAGGAACTCTTGGCATTTATGGAATATTCCAGATACGCTCTCAGACTCAAAAGGATTGATAGCTGTTGTATACATTGACCTTCTGGCCAAGTGGGTGCCGGGCGCCTGCTGAGAGTCATGGTTGCCCCCTCCCCTCACAGAGCTTAGGTCAAACTCCAGCTCTCTTTGTCAAGTAAGAGGCATTGTGGCAGGTTTCCCTCCTGGAGAACACCTCCTTAGTTTCTTGCCGAGCCTGGCCCTGGATGCAGTCAAAAGCAGGTACCTACCTCCTCCTCCTGTCGGTGATTTCTAATCCCCAACCCCTTTCCCCCCTTTTTCTTAAGGTATGAGGTGAATATGCGTTGCTTGGCGGCTCGGGTCAACTATAAGACTTTGATTGTCATCTGCATCCTCTTCACCCTGGTCACCGTCATCCTGTGGAACCGGTGCTCTAGCGTGAGGGGCGCTCCCTTTCCACGGACCCCGAGCGGCGCCAGGGCAGACGGACTAGAGAAGCGGACGGCGGCCTCTGAGGGCAACGGCCAGGCCAGGCCACAGAGCGAAGAGGCCTCCCCGCAGGAACAACAGAAGGCCCCTCCCGTGGTGGGCGGCTTCCACGGGAACAAGGCCCCGGGGCAGAAGTACGAGCAGCTCGACTGCCTGATCAACGACGAGTACACGGTCCAGGGCAGGAGGGAGGGCGACGAGGTCTTCCTTCCCTTCTCCTGGCTGGCGAAGTACTTCGAGGTCTACGGGAAGGTCGCCCAGTACGACGGCTATGACCGCTTCGAGTTCTCCCATAGCTACTCCAAGGTGTACGCGCAGAGGGGCCCCTACCACCCGGACGGCGTCTTCATGTCCTTCGAGGGCTACAACGTAGAAGTCCGCGACCGAGTGAAGTGCATCAGCGGTGTTGAAGGTGGGTCTTCGCTTGGCGCCTTCGTCACCTGTTCCCGTTGTACCTCCAGGTTAGGCCCGAGGCTTACGGAAGCTCCAGATAGAATGCAGCCGCGTCTTTCTCCAAACGGAGGGTCTGAGGGTTGCCCTTGGCCTCAGCATTCAGACAGAAAGGCACTAATTGAACCGTGACCCTTAGGCCAGGTTTATAAGAACCCACTCCTGACGTGCCAGAGGTTTGCGCGCTGCTGGGATTAAGTGCGGGCATCCACAGTCGCGTCTGCCACTCCAGCAGGAAATCCTCCGGCCGCCGTGGTTTGCTTTTTGGGCGCATCTGTCTCGAACTCCTGGAGACGGAAGCTGCGGAGAAGCCTTGGTCCCTGGGGGGAATTGGGTCAGCTTCAAAGCAGCAGTGGCCCGGAACCTACTTCTGGCTCGCCCCAGGTGACCTCCCTGTTCTAGCAGGGTCCTGCCTTTGCCTGCCAAACAGCCTTGAAGGCAGCAAACGAGTAGGTTTCCGTCTCATCCCCACAGTGCCATGCTGCCGCGGCTGCCGCCAAGTGCCCTGTGACACGAGGAATTTAATCAGGCTACTTTCTGGATTCACAGCGGCAAGTAAAGCTTTTACTGCAGACCCTCCTGCCTCCCAGGGCCTGTGCCTCTTGGAGGGGCACTCTTCATTAATAAGCAAGACAGCTTTTAGCATTGGAGATAATTCACAGAGCTTCAAGGGTTCCCTGGACGCCTTTGTCCTTCAGGCAGGAACATACATCAGGCAGCTACGAGGCGCCCATATCTGCTTTGCAGAGCACTGATAGTGTGCGAAAGTGTATTTGTGGGGCAATCTTGCCTCTTCTCAGGGCTGGGGGGGGGGGGTCTTGAGAGGGGAGGGGGGCCTTTTTCAGTCCAAGCCTGGAATAGATAAGAGTCTGAGCCCAGGAGACCACGACACATTGGCCCATCTAGCTTTCTTGTGCTGGAAGTTGGCAGGAAAGTGTCCCAGAGACTCTGGGTGGCCCATAGAAAGGCGGATCTGAAATGGATTTTATAGAAGCCGCAGTGAATAGGTTTGGGTGAGGCCATTCATGCTCTGAAGGGCTGGAGCAAAACTGAGGTGTCCTGGGCTCACAGCTTCTGGGAGAGGACAGCCCCCCAGTGAAGTGGAGAGGAAAGCCACGCACAGGCTGAAGGGCAGGCGGCCTTCTCACGCAGAGGCTTCTTCCGTGGTCTTCCCCTGCACAGCCACAGGCATCTAAAAGCATGCTTAGCAGGCCACCTTGACTCTACCAGTTTATTTATTATTTATTTATGGGGCTGCCCTTGAAGACGGTCCGGAAGTTGCAGCTACTGCAAAAGGCAGCCGCCAGAGTTCTGACCAGAACAGCTAGCCGGACACATAGCACACCAGTTCTAAAAGAACTGCACTGGCTGCCAGTTCACCTCTGGGCCCAATTCAAGGTGTTAACTCTGACTTATAAGGCCCTAAATGACTTGGGCCCCAAATATCCAAAGGAACATCTCCTCCCATATCGACCTGCCTGTGCATTAAGATCCGAAGATGCCCTCCTGGTTGTTCCACCACCTTCGGTCGTGAGGCTACTGGGCACCCAGGAGAGAGCCTTTTCTGTGGTGGCCCCTAGACTGTGGGACGGTCTCCCCTCTGGGGTGCACCATGCCCCTTCCTTGTTATCAATTAGGAAGGCTGTAAAGGCGTATCTTTTTGCCTTAGCCTTTGGCCAAGGTTGACTCATTTTCCCATCAGTTACAGTTATTAATACACTACTGAGCACACGGATTATATCAGAGCTTTTAACTATGTACCTTGTTTTAATTTGTATCTTGTTTTTAATATGTTTTTATCTGTATTTTGTTTTTAATATGTTGTTTGATCCGTTGTCACCCGCCCAGAGACCTTTGGGTATGGGGTGGGATAGAAATGGAAATAAATAAATAAAAAGACTTTTAAAATCCAGCATAATTAAGAATGTATACTAAATATTAGAATACTAATATCTGGTGGGGTGGGGGGAATGTTCGCATTAGCCAAAGGCCAGGGCAAAGAGTTGCATCTTCACCGCCTTCCTAAATGTATACAGAGAAGAGGCAAGACGCACCTCAAGGGGGAGAGCATTCCATAACCTGGGGGCCATTACCGAAAAGGCCCTTTCCCGGATGCCCACCGGCCTCACTACTGAGGGTGGTGGGACAGCCAGGAGGCTTCACCTCCAGATCTCAAGGCACAGGCAGGTCGGTATGGGAGAAGGTGTTCCTTTAGAGATTTGAGGTTCATTTGGAACAGTTCCTGGGCCCAGCAGACAGGTTGTGCAGGCCTGTGGAAGTAGGGGGGGGGGGGCCTTGCTCAGGTCTCTCTTGCTGAGGAAGCAAGGTGTGCAAATAGTAGCTCGTGGGTGCCAACTGGGTCCTGCTGGTTGAGACAGAAGGGAAACAGAGTTCAGCCACAGCCAGCGGACACCTTTTTCCATGCCCGAAATAGGGGGCCTTGCCCTGATCCATTTCAGCGACAGCTGTTCCATTTCCTTGCTTCCTTGCCGTTAACTGCATCTCTTTCTTCCTTTTCCTGTCTTGCAGGTGTGCCCCTGTCCACCCAGTGGGGGCCTCAAGGCTACTTTTACCCCATCCAGATTGCCCAGTATGGGCTCAGCCATTATAGCAAGAACCTCACGGAGAAGGCGCCTCACGTTGAGGTGTACGAAACAGCCGAGGATCGGGAGCAAGGTGGCCGGGCAGGGGAGTGGACTGTGCCCAAGGACTGCTCCGTCTCCACCCTGCCGGACAAGTCCAGGTTCACGAACGTCAAGCAGTTTGTAGCGCCAGGTGGGTCACTTCCAAGGAGCAGGGGGCCCGCTCTCCCAACGCGCACCTGCCGGACGGGGCCTCGCTCTCTGTTTTTGACTTGGATTTGGCTGCTGCCAGGTGGGAGGGAGAGCAGGTTGGGCAAAAAGTATCGGAAGCAAGGAAGGCGGACAGGCGAGGGGGCAGGAGGCAGAGGGGGAGGGGCGCTGGAGTGGGCCGCAGAAGATACAGGAGGGTTCGGTGTGGCCGAGGAGACCATTTGCCAGCCCGGAGGTTTCCAGCCGAGTGCAGGGGGTGGGCGAGCCACAAAGCCCTCCTCGTAGGGCCCGCGGTGCAGAATGGGAACACAGCTGCCAGGCGTGGCAGAGCTGTTTAGAAGGCTTTTTGGCACCAGGCATTGTTCTGCTTTTGGAAAGTGGGATGGGGGGGGGAAGGAAGGAAGGAAGGGACCCTCACATGCGATGCACTGCCTAAACACACCCGTGTTTCCTTCCACTTTGTCCCATGTTGTTTCATACCAAAAAGAAAGAGCTTTTGATGCAGGAAAACTAACGATGATCTGCAGTGTTTCCCCTCCCTTCCCGCCTCCCCCCTCCTGCTGCTCATTTTCTGTGAAGACAGCCTCCTTAATAGGGGCATAATGTATTTCTCCCACTAATCAATAGCCATTAGAATTAATGATTCCATTACTTTAAAAGTGAACAAAGTGATTTTAGCTAGTGCCCTGGGTTCCTAAGGCAAAACGGTGTCCCTTGCCTTTAAGGCCCACAGAATATCTGGAAGCAGAGAAGCGCCAGATGTTCCCGGTCTTCTCCTTGCTCCTTTCTCTTGATGGAAGAATCATCCTTTCCCAAAACTTTAATGAGTGAGCCAGTTTGGTCTAGTGGTTAGGGAGCCTGACTCTTTTATCTGGGACTACCGGGTGTGATTCCGCCCTCCCCCATAAATCCAGCTGGGTGACCTTGGGCTAGTCACAGCTCTCTTCTGAGCTCCCACAGCCCCACCTACCTCACGGGATGTGAGGAGAAGAACAGAAGGCTTGTCAGCTGCTTTGAGCCCCCTTAAATGGGGGAGAAAAGCTGAGGAGAAAAGCCAGCTCTTCTTTCCTCTGCAGTCTTCTGCTGGATTGGATTTCAAACTGAACTGCTGCAGGTCCAGACAGGCCCTTTGTTTGCTGATCTTATCTGGGACGCATTTGCCTTCTCCATCCTCTTTGCCCCAATTCCCTCCCAGGTTCCCCTCTCAAGTGAAGCAGGGAAATGCTTGAGCAGGCTGACTCTCTGGGGAGCTGTGGCCCACCTGCACTGGCGATTGCGTGGGTCCCAGGAGAACCCGTGCGCCAGGCCAGAGCCGGCAGTCTCTCCGCCCAGCCCCAGGGAGCGTTGCGTCTTCCTGCGAGGGGACAGTGGAAATGCGAAGAAGAGGCAGCCTCTGGGTCAGTAATTCAGAAAGAGCAGAATGTTGCGCAGGAGCCGCGTTCAGGTTGGAACTCTCAGCATCCGTGAAACGCCACAGAAGGGGGCTGGGCAAGCCGAGTCGGGACCCTGTGCCTGAGTTGCCATGAGAAAGCTGGAGAGGAGGAGGAGGAGAAGAGGATCAGATGATGGGCTGTAAGAAAAGCCCCGAGGTCAGTGATCCCTTCTGGGAGAGGCAGATCAGAGGGAGGAGAGGCTCTTCCAGAGCTGAAGACAGTCCTTGGCCCAGGACAAGGTCCCCTTTAGACTCAGAAAGAGGCTTGGAAGAGGAGCGCCAGGTTGTACTTCTGCGGAATCCCAGTGGAACGCCAGAAGGGTGGGCGGAACTGGAGGAAGCGGAAAGGGAAGACGGGAACAGGACAGTTCTTGGGGGACAGTGGTGCGGTGCCTCTTTCCCACTTGTGGGTTAAGGCTGGGCTGCTTCCTCCTGTCTTTTCACACACACACACACACACACACACACCCGGTTTCACTTCTTAACCCTTTCTCTCCTTTTCTCCTTTCCTGCTAGAAAGTTCAGAGGGAGCGTCTCTGCAGCTGGGCAACGCAAGAGACTTCATAATTTCTTTTGATCTCAAATTTGTGACGAACGGGAGCATTTCGGTGGTCCTTGAGACGACCGAGAGGAACCAGCAGTTCACGGTGCACTACGTCACGAACACTCAGCTGATAGCTTTTAGAGACAGAGACATTTTCTATGGCATTGGGCCTCGGACGGGTTGGAGCACCGTCACGCGGGACCTGGTAACCGACCTGCGGAAGGGGGTTGGCCTCTCGAACACAAAGGCGGTGAAGCAGACCAAAATCATGCCCAAGAGAGTGGTCCGCCTGGTGGCAAAAGGAAGGGGCTTCATCGACAACGTCACCATCTCCACCACGGCGCACATGGCGGCCTTCTTTGCGGCCAGTGACTGGCTGGTGAGGAACCAGGACGAAAACGGGGGCTGGCCCATTATGGTGACCAGGAAGCTGGGGGAAGGATTCAAGTCTCTAGACCCCGGCTGGTACTCTGCCATGGCCCAAGGCCAGGCCATGTCTACCTTGGTCAGGGCCTACCTGCTAACCAAGGACCACGTGTTCCTCCGCTCGGCTCTGCTGGCAACGGCACCTTACAGGCTCTCGTCGGAGCAGCACGGCGTGAAGGCCGTTTTCATGAACAAGCACGACTGGTACGAGGAATACCCGACGTCGCCCAGCTCCTTCGTTCTGAACGGGTTCATGTATTCTCTCATCGGGTTGTACGACCTAAAAGAAACGGCCGGGGAGGAGCTGGGGAAGGAGGCGGGGCTTCTCTACGACCGTGGCATGGAGTCCCTGAAAGCCATGCTCCCGCTCTACGACACGGGCTCGGGGACCATCTACGACCTCCGCCACTTCATGCTTGGGACCGCCCCCAACTTGGCCCGGTGGGACTACCACACCACCCACATCAATCAGCTCCAGCTCCTGAGCACCATCGACGAGGCGCCCATCTTCAAAGAGTTTGTCCGGAGGTGGAAGAGCTACTTGAAAGGCGGCCGAGCGAAACACAACTAGGCTGAGCTGAAGACCAAAACAGCATTTCACCGGGATTTCCCACCGCAAAGTAAAGCCTCGCCGGGAAAAGGGGCGCCCAGGCTCGCTGTGCCCATTTGCGGCCTCAGCTTCCGTGGCTTCTGTTCTCTGAGGTGGACTGTCTTCAAAGAAGTGATCCTTAAAACACATATTCTAAAACAATTGCATTCCAGTGGATGAATATTTTAGGGTTTGGGAGGTGGAGTTTCAAAGCAAACGTTCTGTCAGAATGTCACTAATGGGTTGACTTGTCCACAGAGGTCCATAATGGTACTTCAGCAGTGTGCAGAATCTTTGTACTTGTATTTTTCCTTTATGTAGGAGAAGAGTGATTACAGAATCTCTAAGCACTCTTGGCCCAGTTGTTGGCAGAAAAGTAGAATACAGCCTCTTTTTGTAAAAAAACGAAAAAAAGAGGAAGGTTTTCTTCCGTTTGAGGGTTCCTGCCCCTTAAGCGTGTTGGTGGCAGAAACACCTGTTACTTCTGTCCTGGACTGTGGATAAATAAGAGAGGATGATTCTTCTTTTTCTTTAAGAAAATTCAGAGCTAATGATTCTTTAAATATTTATTTAAAGAAGGGTTGGGCTTTTGTTTTTAGGTTCTGTGTGGAGTCCAGTTGATCTAGGAATTTCTGTGAAGGTTCCCTGGACGGCAGGGAGAGCAGCAGAAGCAACCTGGTTGTGTTTTCCAGTAGCTCCCTGCTCCTTCCTTAGGAGACTTTCCTGATAGGAAGCGTCCATGGGCGAGCTTGAATTCTTGTTCCATAAGCACAACTTATCAACAGGACCAGCTAACTGCACAAAAGCAGAGCCGCCATGTCTACCATGGGTTCTGCCATTACGATGTTGCTCCTGATGGCGCCTTTCTCTCTGCTCCGTGGCTTGAGATCTCTCCCAGGGAGCCTGCTGGCTTCTGTGCTCCCATCCGTTGACGGGTACAGAAGCTTGACTCTCCTGAGATGCCTGCGGGTGTGACGGAAGGGGCATATTTGTGTTTTTTACGGTTTTATTTTCCGGAAAACAAGTTGAGCATTTATATACACTACTTCCTAGCAGACATTCAAAGTTTAAGCCTCTGTTGCTACCTGAACTCAAGCTGTTCATTGGGGCTTCCATTTACGTGAGTGCTTGGAGACTCAAGAAGAGCTGAGCTGACCAAGGGCCTGGAAAACCCCTTCCCGCTACGACTTCTATCTCTTCCAAGCGCCCTGCGTTTCTCAGCTGCTTAAAGAGCTCATACTTTAAGAATAGCCAGTGATGGAAAGGTGCAAGAGAAAGCCAGCCAGGGCTGTCTCAGGCGTTGCCCCAGATGTTTGCACAGGGCTCCTGGCTGATCTGACACGGACTTTCTTTGGCTTAGAGAAGCAGGACTTGCTGCCCGGCGGAAGCTTTTCATCTCATGAGGGTAGGCAGTGGTGAGCGGCCTCTTCTTGCCCTAGGGCAGCTTGGTCACTTGGGTTGTTTTCCCTGAGGGGGAGGCGTTTCCCTTGTGCTGTGGAAAAAGGCAGGCTCCCAAGGTGGTTGCACCCAGAATGCATCAAGGTGATAGATTTCCAATGCTCACGTCTCCTTTGGTGAGATGATACAACTTTTTAGTTTCTAGCTTGTCCGGGTGCATCATTGCTGCGCACTTAAGTGTGAAGAATAGTTTCCATTTCTACAAGTCAAGCATCAGACTTTTAAGAGATCCATAATTTGAGATCATGTTTAAATTCCTGGGGCCTAGAAACGCTCTGGAAGTGTCTACACCATTCCCGTTTTGATTTCTCAGCTTTTCATGTGAATCCAGCAAAGAGGAGAATTGCCAATCTCTGGAATAACGCAAAAGTGTTGGCTGTCCCTCTTCTGCAGGTGTTTTGTGCTGGAGGAAAAGCAGCAGCAGCAGCAGTTTGAAAAGAGAAGGGTAGTAGTGTCTTGAATCTAAAGACCATATTGGACAGGATTCCCTTTTTTCCTGCTGTGCGCTGGACCAGTGGGAGGGATGTTAGGAGCCACAGAGTGGTCAAGAAAGCCAAAGGTGGTAGCGCTGAGCCACAAATGTGGTTCCTTGCCAGTAATGCCAAAGTGTCAGAGAAGATAATCAAGAGTTGTTTCCAGCTATTGCTTGTGTCCACGGAAGGGGAAAACAAGACCCAAACTGTGTAGCCGATTGGAAGTGGAGCAGGCGTTGGTTCACGCTTCTTTGAGGGGCAGTTTTGGTCATCTCTTAGTGCCTTAACCAGGTGACCGTGGTTTCCCTTGCAGTGGAAGAGGAGCTGGAGACAGTGGCAGTGACTGGCCTCTGATGTAACCTGCAGTGGCTATTCTAGGTCTTCCAGCCTTGTAGATTTGTTGGGCGAGTATCAGGTGGCACCAGCCAGTATTTAGGGACTTGATGCTGAGCAAGCCCGCACGCCTCTTGCCTCACTGCACTAACCATCACTTGGCGGCGTTGGAGGGCAGCTCTATAGATGAAAGAAGCGCAGAATCTCCAGCTGGCTCTCATTTGTGCTGGGTGGTGCAGATACACTTAGGGACCTGGTGTGAGGGGCTTCTGCTCGCCGCCTCAGGCTCTCTCTCTCACACACACGTGCGCTCACACTCATGCACACCCCTCCCTGGTATATCACAGCCACAAAACTGGGTGCATCTGGCCTAAAGTTGCCCAGACTAGAGTTTGGAAACTGGCTGATGATGACGGTGGTGAACAGCGTCCTTTGGCTAGCTTAACAAAGGGGAAGGTGTGAGGAAAGATTCATGAAGAGGGACTACATGAGGAGGCCAAACCTGGGAGAAGGCATCATTCTCACTTAGTGCTACTTAAAAAAAAAACAAATCAGAAACCTGGGGAGAACATGGTGCTCTTGTGCTGGAATCAGAGAACTCAACTAATGCCTTTAGGTTCACAGGTGGTGCAACCCCTTTTATTTGCCTTACGGTGCAGAGATGTTGGCTGACGTCCACCGGTGGCACATAAGCACAAGTGTTCACCTGCCCTTGCACAGCGCTTTCCTTTGCCGCCAGGTGAGACTTCGCACTGGAAGCTGCTGTTTTTCATCCACTTTGAGATTGTAGTTCTGCCCTATGTTTTGTTTTTTGTTTTTTTAAGCTTTCTTAACTTCTTACATGTGGTCTATATGCCATGTGTTAAATATGCAATAAATTGTTTACACAAAGCCCTTTGGAGGGCAAAGAGTCCTTTGTAAAGCTGTACAGACTTTGTGGCTAAGCACAATGTGCCCAGGTTAGTTTTATATATTGCAAGACATGATTTTTGCAGTGGGACCGTCCTATTATGTTTATATATATATATGTATATATATATACATACATATATATATTAAAAAGTAAATGGATAAACTTTGTGCTTCATGTAAAGTTGCTTTATAAAATTGTAAAATAAAGAGTTTTTAATCTTAACATTTTGCTTAGTGCGCTAATTGTTGTGAAGAGAAGCACAAATGCTATATTGGATGTGAAAGTTCTAACGGCAAGCCAACAAGTGAATAAGACCTTCATGTGCAGGCATTTTCCCCAGCCCCAAATCATTTTCTCTCACAGAAATCGATTCATCGGAGACTAGACAAACAATGGAAGAGGAGCTAAAATAAAAATACTGGCAAATGTTTTTTTACAGCCAGTAGGTGGCGCTAGAGCTGTGCAGTGCCAACACATGCTATATCTAAACATATTCTTTCTAGGGATTTGCACAAATATTCATAGCATTAGAACTTTGTTCAAATTCAGACATTTGTATTTGAAGCGATTCAAAAATCGACGGAACATTCGTGAACCTGGGGAGGTGGGAAAGTAACTGTGCCAGAGCGGATTCAAAGTGATTCAGGGCGGATTTGACACTTTCAGAATGGATACATAAGGGGATACTTATTGGATACGTATGCGTTTCCCCTTCTTGTTTTACAGGGTTCTGTCTACAACGGAGCCATCTACACTGTTGCAGTGTAGAACTGGTTTGGTGAGACTTGGTTAACTTCTTGTGCAGGCCCAAGCTGCTTCATCGGTTGTTGCCATCCACGGTCAATGCTTTCTAACAAACCAGGGCTGGACATTTCAGTGGCAGGGGCTCCACAAGCCTTTCCAGTCCACTCATGTGCCGCACGGTATGAGGGGCCCCAGTGCTCATTGGCCTGGCAGCCTGCTGGTACTTCCGCCACACATGACTCTGGTCTGAGCCAGAGCTTCATCATCCATGGAGTCTTACCGGAGGCAGGATTATGCTTGACTTCAGCCCGGATGACCAGTCTTGGGGGCTTTGAAGATTAAATGGAACGAGGCAACTTGGCATCCTAATGGACTTAAAATATTTAGTCTGTTTGATCTGCACTTACTTTGGCTTCTGAGCTGACCCAAAGGGTGTAGCTGAGGCCGTTCAGTTTTAAAGAGCCACCGTCCTCCAAAACCTCTCTCTCGTCGTGAGAGCCCAGATGTCTCTGCTCTTTTGACAGTATAGATTCTCATTACTTGGCAGTTTGTTGAGAAGGTCTGCATGGAAAATAGAAAAGAATTTAAATATCTTGTCTCGATGATGAATTTGAATGTTAGCTGCTCAATTTGTGGCAAAAAGGAGATACATCTGCCATCTGCTGAGCATGACTGATAGCATAAATAGCTTTGTGTTGCCCGCATGTTAAGTAGCTCTTTCAGATGTCTCACAGAGCCTGCTTAACAATGGAAACTGCTCTTTAGCATAAGACGTGGAGACACAAGGCAAGGCTCTTTGGGTTGGGTAGAAGGTGCTTCACCCAGAAGCACCTTTTCAAAACACCTGCTTCTGACATCCATCCCAGCTTCTGCATGTCTCACATAGAGGACCTTAATGATGGGAAATGGGCTGGAGTGGAAATCCATAAAGCATGGGTGCTCAATTGTGGCCGTCTAGATGTTTTTCCTGAACTACAGTTCCCGGCATTTTGGGACCGGCATGGAATGCTGAAGTTGTAGCTCAGGAGCACCTCGAAGGCCACAGTTGAACACTGCTCCCATGAAGGCCCACAGCAAACGTTCCGATGTTTAGTCTGCTTGCATCAGGTCTGAGACCTTTTGGTTCAGCTCAGAAACATCTGTGTATTCTGGAAACGGCAGATCTTCAAGCATCCTTGTCCCAGAAGACACTCTTGGGACCCGGAACCTGTCCTTGCAGGTTTAAATGCAACAAATTGCTTTGCATCTACGTCCCGCTCAGAGAATGAACAGCATGAAAGACTCAGTGGCGTTTTCTTGCCTTCTCAGCCCCTTGAGTCCTCCCAGTTTGCAAAATGCCCACACTTAGCAGTGCTATAGCACCACCCAGGTGCGCTAGCCGAAGAGATGGGGCTCATGTTCCAGTTGCTGAAACCTTCAGCTGTTAATGCCTTGTGTGTCGCGTGGAAAGACAAAGACTCCCTCAAACTGACTGCAGGGATCTTGGAAGCAGCGTGCTACTGTTTAGTCCTGCCTGACTCTGGGATATTTTTGACCTCTCTGTTTTGCCCGCGGCCTGGGATCTCCCTGGGTATCTTTGTTCTAAAAACGCAAAATGTCTAAATTTTGCTGTGTGTCTTTTTGAAAGAGACTTGGAGACCTGACAGGCTGGCCAACCCTAAGTGCCAGTTGCTGGTACCATTTTGTGCCAGTGCCCTTTGTTTCCAGATTCCAAACAGGGTGATCTGGATTAGCTGCCGTGGCGGCCGGCCAAGGGAAAGACGCCGCTTTGCTTGTGTTGGAATGCGGCTGTTTGGGGATTTCTGCCTCCACCCACCCACCCGCCCACCCTAGCCCCCAATAAAAGAACACAGACTTGAACCAGATCCACGTCACGGTCTGAAGGGCTCTGTTGCTCAGAAAGAAAGTGTCTGTAAAGCTTTAAATTTTGCAGGTTTGAAGCAGGAGGGTTTGGGCTTCGAGAGGAAGAGCGTGCTACCTCCTGCTCAAAGTGCTTCAACCAAACTAAAAATTCTTGCAGATTTACGCTTTGTAGTGAGGACACGCTGAGCCTCCTCTTCCTCCCTCCTCCTGTGGCCACATTTCCCCGTGCCGTTGTGCAGCAGAGTCCATGTCCAAGCCTCTTTGCCTGCCTCCCAGGCCGAATAAAAGAGGGTCGGGCTGGGAGGGCCCTTTGCATCTGACATGGCGCCAGCCTTCCACGCCTGCTTATGACCTCCGTCTTGGGCGCTTTGCCTCCCACCAGCCTGCTTGCGCCATTTCATCTCTGCGCTCCCTGGCAAAGGGGAAGTTGGCAGGTCATGTATTGTGGGTCAAACGTCAAGCCACTTCCGGGCATCACGGCTGTTTTTCAACAGATTTGAGCAAAGCTGTGGAACACCTAAATCGCTGCCTGAAATGCGGAAGGGGCAGTTAGCTCGGGGCCGGTCTGGAGGAGATGATGCCCGTGTACCTTGTGGTTCTTCAGGCCTGTGGGGGTGGTTTGCTCAAGCCTGCCTGAGATCTGGTCTTGTTCTTTGCAGGCCATCAGCTAGAGCAGCATCTGTGCCGCCAGTGAGAGGCAATGTGCCTTGGCAGAAGTTGCTTGCAAAGCCTGGGAACAGTCTGGGAATCTGCTGCAGCAATCTGTTCATTAACTGGTTTCCGTCTGGTAGCCGTGGCTTGGATCGCTGAAAGCACTCGTGGCTGAAAGGATCTCTTGTAACCAAGAAAGCCTCAGATCCCTGGGCCCCTCCACGACCTTCCTTGCCTGGTAAACCTCAGTTGCGTTCTGAATGCTGCCCTCTCCCCATGCCCAGGAAACCAAAGTAGCGGGAGCAGCCAGGCTCAGGAGTCCGTCTTTAGGGCCAGGACCCGCCGTCCCCTCCATGGAAAGGTTCCTCTTTCATTTGCTGAGACACTTTAGTTCTAGTTTGGGGTTGCTGAAGGCCTCCTTCCCTCTGGAAACATTGTTTCCCAGATCCTACTTTTTCATTGCACCAAGTGCTTCAGCTGGAAAGAGGCTAATACTCCAAATAAAACAGAACTCTAAGTGAGCTTGGGGCTGCGAAAGCATGTAGGCCTCTGGGCACCCCCCCCCCAGCAAAGTTCTAATGGCTGGCCAACCTCTTGACCATTCACAAAGAATGAGCCCCTCCCCCCCGGGACCCTGCAACTCCATTAAGGAGCTATGATACTGCTGTTGGACCTGAGGGGGAGGGGCGGGGGGGAAGGGTATAAATTTGTGCCAAGAGCATCTTGAGAACATTTCTAGAGACTGGATGGGTGAAGGGTGTCATTCTTCCTGGGAGACCTAAGGGCTGCTGGGTAAGGTCCTGGAGGGGGGAGGGGGGAAGCGACTGGCTGGTGCGCCAGACCCCAGACCCTTTTGGACAGGACCTTGTTTTCACTAAATGCTGCCCTCGCCCTTCCCATTTCCAGTGCCATCCGGGCAGACAGATCCGTCCCCCGGCCGCTCGGGGGGCTTTGCCTGGCCTGCTGGCGCTTAATTAAGAGGTTTGCTGCTTGGAGGAGATTAAGCATCAATGCCGTGTTTTGGCCCCTTGCTCTTGAAATCTCTTCCCCTCCTCCCATTCAGCAGCAACCAGCTGTGTTTCCCCTTTGGCTGGGAAGCACGTCCTCTTTTGCTTCCCCATGTCTGGGGCTGAGGGAGGCAAAGTGCTGGGGGGGGGGCAACCCACTGCCATGTCCCCTGGCTGACTGTCCCCCTCTGCATCCAGGGGACTTCCTTTACACTGACTGCTGTGAGCCTGAGCAAACTCTGAGTTGGTTTGACAGCAGGATTCTCCCAGGGCCATTGGGACTCGGCTGGATTGGCTTTGTTGCCCTTGGGACTCGCTGACAGCTACTTCCTTTCGAAAGGCTGCAGAAGACGGGGAAGAGCACAGACCTGAGGTGTGTTACAAACCCATCGCTGGGCTAAACCGTTCAAGGTAGAGAAGCAAGGCGGCTGAGCCTGAAAAGCAGGCCGAAGCAGCTTGCCAAGCGAGCAACAGAGACCCGTGTGCAGGGGAGCCCGGTGCCTGGCGCAGCGGCCTGCCTCTGTAGATACCCCCACCCAGCAATGACAAGGGGGAGACAGGGAGTGGGAGAAGCTATTTAAGGGTCACTCCGCATCCGGACTGCTGGTGGGCCTTTTTTTTTTTTTTTTTTGGAAGCCGAATCAAACTGCTGACTGGGCAGGAGTGGAATGTCCTCAACGGCTGGCCAGCCATGCAGCCGCCCACAGAAGGAAGAGGTGGCAGAAGGCTGCATGAGAAAGCTGACGTCCCAAGCTGCTGGGGCAGGCCAAGACATCTGCCCCAAAGCAACGGGCTGGAAGGTAATGCGGGGCAAAGTGTGTGTAGGCTGTTGCCACTATCTTCCCCCAGTAGCTGGGAGGATGGCCTGGTCCTGCCGGGAGGCCACCGGGGGACTGCTCTGATGAAGGCACAGGGGCACCTCTTTGGCAAATGAGCCAACCACCAGGGAGGGCACCTGCTTGGGAACCGGACGAGGGGCTGAGAGCAGGCAGCCCTGAACTCTCTGGGGGGAGAAAGGCACAGTAGATGGCCAAGAATAAATAAGTGGCTCAGATGCAGCACGGTGAGGATTCCTCCCAGGACATCTCCCGACTCCCCCAACCTTTCAGTGGAACTGGAGAAGGCCGCCTCGATCTGGCCTGAAACCAGCACCCAGGTCCGTCCCCCCCCAATCTATGCTGAGATACTCAGGATGAAGTTCCTTGCTCAGCTGCTGCATCTGCACAGGATTTGAGCAGAACCCAACGGCTATATTTGCCAGCGCTGAAGCAGTTCCTTCGAGGGTGGAAGGCGCTCTGTAGGCCTCCCAGGCCACCCTTTGCTCCTTGCAGGCATCCCACCGACCCCTCCTGAAGGAGCCACTTCCACCGCTGATGTGCCATCGGCCAGCCAGAAGTCCTTCTTGGTGCCCGGCTGAAGCCCATCATTATGTGTCCTGGATAATTTCCCGGGGGGTTAACAGGCCATAGTCCTCCTGTCTGGGCACTGACACAGATGCTACAATAAGGAAACACAGCAGTGGGGCATCTTCTTCCGTGCTGTCCTTGAGGAGCGAAGGTGAATTCAGAGGCAGGTGCCCTTGCCCAAAACCTGGTTCTGGCGGCCTCTGCCCCTCCAGCCAGAATGGCAAATTGGCTGGGTGAGAGTGCCATCTGCAGCTTGTAGGACAGCATTGTCCTGGGCCCATGATGTCAAACAGACAGATGGGATCTTGGTTGGGCTCCAGGGTTCTCTGGACTTGTGATCTGCAAAGCATCTTGAGAATGTTGATCTAAGAGCAAGAGAATCTTTAAAATGCTGAACATCCGGAGAACCACATCATCATGGACTTGGAAGTGACCACGAGGATTATCTAGTCCAACTTGCTCAGGAAAGACGATCCAACCTTTGTTGAGAAGTGGTGCTCCAAGCTCTTTCTGAAAACCTTCAGAGACCCCAAAGCCTCCAGGAGATTCTTCAACCACTGCAAAGATTTGCATCCCCCCCCCAATTCCCTCCTGCCCCCCTGCCCATTTCTGGTTCTCATATCTATGGCTTTGGAGAACAATCCTGCTGCCTCAGAACTGAAATAGAACACCGGGTACTTACCGTAGGGTGGTGTTCTAGAAGACGGAAAGGGAAGGAATGCTTCACAGATGGGTAATATCTTCGACTACTCGCAGGAAGCGACAGATGGCGCACTACAGTATAAAAACTTGCGCCCTCTGGGCAAATCCCCAGTCCTTCTGGAGCGAATAATAAGACTGGAGACTGACCGTATAAACTCCCTTTAATACTAACAGTGTCAACTAGATAAATCCGTCATGGTGACACAAAAAAAAAACATTGTAGCAACAGAAATTGAAAGAAATAACAATAAGTATAACTTAACCATGCACGAAGCGCATAGAGAACATCCTTAAGGAAAAAACATGCCTTCTCCCTAGTCGTGGGAGGGTCAGCATTCCTTCCCTTTCCGTCTTCTAGAACACCACCCTACGGTAAGTACCCGGTGTTCTTTCTCAGAAGACGGAAGTGGGAAGGAATGCTTCACAGATGGGACGTACCCACGATTAGGAAATTCCGGGCGGGAGACTAGGGAGGAGGAAGAACTGATAAGTGGCTCAGAACCCTCTTCCCAAAGGAAGCCTCCGCCTCCCTAAACATGTCCAGTTTATAATGGCGCGTAAAGGTCGAGGGGGACGCCCAAGTGGCGGCTCTGCAAATCTCCTCCCATGAGGCTTTGTTGTAAAAGGCCGCTGAGGTAGCAGCTGAACGAGTGGAGTGTGCATAAACACCTTCCGGAGGTTCTTTCCCTAAGGATTTATAGGCTAGGTTGATGCACCCTACAATCCATGAGGAGATGGTTTTCGGAGAAGCCTTCTCACCCTTTCGTATGTTACCACATAGGACGAATAAGGCATCCGATTTCCTGAAAGGTATGGTCCTTTGGACATATAAAGAGAGGGCTCTCCTGACATCCAGAGGGTGTGAACCCTCACCTTCCCCTGAAGAGCTATCCCAGGCCGGAATATGGATGGCCTGGTTCTTGTGGAAGGCTGTGGAGACTTTTGGGGAGAAACCTTGAGGGATCCTTAATATGATCGAGTTCGGAGTTGTCTCAAAACACTGGCTAGAAATTGAGAGGGCTGCCAATTCGGAGACCCTCCGGGCAGAAACCATGGCAACAAGAAGTGTCACTTTATATGAAAGGTGTAATAAGGAGGAGGATTCTAGAGGCTCAAAAGGGGGTAGAGTAAGGGCCTCTAGTACCCAGTGGAGTTTCCAGGAGGGGAAACGGTGGACTACCTTGGGGGAATTGCCTTTGACCCCTTTGAGGAACCTCTTCACATGGGGGTGAGACCCTATGGGCGAGACTCTATTGATGTCCAGCACAGAAGCCAGTGCCGCTAGGTGCCTTTTGATGGTGCTGTAAGTAAACCCCATAGAGACTCCTCTAGCGAGGAACTGAAGAACCAGTTCTGTGGAGGGCGCCAGGGGGTCCGAACCTTCCCTGATTGCCCACTGTGTGAACTTGCGCCAAGTGGAGTTATAAATACGAAGAGTAGAACTCCGCTTGTCTGCCAGAATCAGGTCAATGACCTCTCGGGAATAACCACACTTACTTAGCTGGAGCCTTTGAGCATCCAAGCAGTTAGAGAGAGCCATCCGGGGTCCGGGTGAAGCACACCCTGCTGAGAGAGTAGATCTGGCCTGGATGGGAGTGTGAGAGGGCCCTGCACTGCCATTGCCATGATCTGGGAAAACCAGGGTCTCCTGGGCCACCATGGTGCCACCAAGATTACTCTTGCCGAGGATCCCCTCAGTCTGGCTAGGAATTTTGGGAGCATGGGTACCGGAGGGAATGCATAGAGCAACCCCGGCGGCCAAGGATGTGAGAGAGCATCCACCCCTTCTGCTTCGGGATGCTTGTACCGAGAGAAGAAGCGTGGAACCCGGGCGTTCAGGTGAGAGGCAAACAGGTCTACGGTGGGCATGCCCCACAGCTCGGATAGCGTCTGGAACACCTCGAGGTTCAGGGCCCATTCCGATGCTGGAAGCGAGCGTCTTGAAAGAGCATCCGCCTGAATGTTTAATTTTCCCTGTATGTGCAGAGATGAGATGGAAGAAATGTTACTCTCTGCCCAAGTAAACAAGTCATGTGACAAGTTCATGAGAGACCGTGATCTGGTGCCCCCCTGGCGGGAGATGTATGCCTGTGCTGTGGAGTTATCTGTCATAACGAGTACATGTGCACCCGCTATGAGGTGAATGAAGGATTGTAGGGCGAGGAAAATGGCCTTCAGTTCAAGCCAGTTAATAGAATGGTCTAAGTCCTCCCCTGACCAGATTCCCTGCGCTGTCCTTCCCTTGCAGTGGGCCCCCCAACCAGTCAGGCTGGCATCAGTGGTGATCACCACCTTATCCCTAATGGAGATGGGGCAGCCCCTGGAGATGTTGATTTCATTCTCCCACCAAATCAGGGAATTCTTGACCTCCCTAGGAATGGTCAAGATTTTAGGGCACTTGTTAGTTATGTCCTTGGAGTAAGGAAGTAGAAACCATTGTAGGGGCCTGGCATGAAATCTAGCCCACGGTACCAAGTCCACGACTGAGATCATTTTCCCTAACAGCGAGGCCAGGGAGATCAGCGGAGCTGTCTTGGAATAGCGCGTAATAGTGGCCAATGTTGTAATGGCCTGAACCCTCTCCTGAGAAGGAGAGATCAGATCTCTAGCTGTGTCAAAACGTGCTCCTAGGTGCTCAATCACTTGGGTCGGCTCCTTGGAGCTCTTTTCCGAATTTATGATGAAGCCGTGGGATTCCAAGGCCTCTCGAACCTTAAGGGTGTCATTCACCGCCTGGCCACAAGATGGCGCTGTCACCAAAATATCATCCAGGTAGGCAAATACTGATATGCCCTGGGTCCTGAGCCCTTGGATGACCATCCCTAGAACTTTAGAGAAGACCCTTGGGGAACTTTGGAGTCCAAAAACCAACACTTTGAACTGCCAGTGGGAGGGGCCAATGGCAAATCTGAGGAAGCGCCTGGAGCATTCCCTCATGGCAATATGGAAATACGCATCCTGAAGATCATAAGAAAATAAGTAATGGTTAGGGGCAATGGCCTCTCTTACGGCCTGCAAAGTTTCCATCCTGAAGTGCTGTTTAGGTATGTAGCTATTCAGGAACTGAAGGTCCAGGATAGATCTTGAGCCCTTTTTCTTCTTGGGCACCACAAAGAAGAAGGAATACACCCCCTGTCCCCTTTCCCTAGGAGGGACAGGTTCCACGGCCCCCGCATCGATTAGCTTTTTTAGGGCTTTGAACAACTCCTTCCTTTTGTTCCCCGGAATCCCCTTTATCGACTGAACAAACCTGGAAGGAGGTAAGGATTTGAACTCAATCATATAACCTTCTGAAACCACTTTATGAACCCATGAACCAACAGCAACAGGATCCCAAACATGAGAAAAAAGTTGCAACCTGCCACCCACACATGTAGATTCAGCATGCCGCGCTAGTCATTTGGGCTGATGAGAGGCCCCTTTGCCGACCCCCGATGGTTTGTGTTGGAACCTAGGCTTGTTCCATGAGGGCCTGCTGAACTGCCTAGGATTGTCTTCCCTATTAGGTCGGTAGCCTCCCTTGGGAGAGTGATATACTTGGAAGGACTGCCTTGGTGGCGGAAACCATCTTTTGTAGGAAGTGTATTTGCGATCTTTACCCTTGGATGATTGCTGGGGGAGGGACGGCATCGTCTTCCGCTTCCCCCTCCCTTCCACGAGAATGTCCCTCAAATTTTCATCTCCAAAGAGAAGAGCCCCGAAAAACGGGGCGTTGGCCAAATTCGCTTTTGCAGTGGCATCTACCTGCCAGAACTTTAACCAGAGCGCCCTTCTTGTAGAAACTGAATACGCTATAGCTTTTGCCGAGAGGAGCATGCAGTCTATTGAGATGTCAGCCGTTAAGGCGAAAACACTCTTCATGTACTTGAGCGGATGTAGGGCTGAACTGGGAAGGGAGTCCTCTCCCATCAGGGCCTCTGCCCATTTAAAGGCTGCTCTGGCAAAGAGAGAAAGCTGCATGTTGGATCTCATAGACAATGACAGGCATTCATAAGTTTTTTTAAGCATGGCTTCCATCCTCTTGTCCCCTGGAGACTTAAAATGGGTGTCTCCGGCTTTAGGGGCCGCCGACTGGGAAAGCAAGGCCGAAATGGGCGCGTCTATTAGCGGGACCGCCCAGAAGTCCTTGCTCCCCTGATCCGGTTCGAAAAGCTTCCTAGGAACTGCAGGAAGCTTGGATGAATGAGAGGGGTGTTTCCATTGACTAAGGATCATTTCCCTAAGAGATTTGGGAAAAGGGGCCACAAGGTCGGGCCCCGATGGGCCCAGCATTAGGTTCGCCTGTTCCGAGGCTAAATCTGCTGGGGTAGCTTCCCCTGGATCCAGAGACAGAGTGGCCATCATTTTGGAAAGCAGCTTGGGGTAGATTTCCTGCTTAAAGATCCTGGGGAAACCTGGCTGTCTATTCAGATCCCTTTGCCCCGCCCCCAGATCCTCATCACCAGAGTCCCAGCCTTCTCTGCCTCCTTTTGGGGTTGGAGCGGGCCCTTCGGGGATCTCTCCTTCTGAGAGGGAGTCCTGGTCCTCCCAATCCTCTTGGCTAGAAAAGTCCTCTGACGCCCAGCCAGAAGCAGAATCCACTGGGGAGTGTGAGCGTCCCCTCCCTGCAGCTGAATTATTCCCTCTGCCATGGACTGGGGAGGGAGAACCTCTGCGCCTGCATTCCTGAGCTGCTACACGGCTAGGCTCCCGGCTCCTCTTGTGTCCTCTGGGGAGAGGGGAGGGGTGACGGATGCTCCTGGAGCTCCCCTCGCTGCTTACAATTCGCCCCTCCTGTGATCCCCCCTGGCTGTGGGAACCAGATGAAGATGACCTGCTGCTCCTTGAAAGGCCTTGGCTGCTTGGGTCCTCAGCGCTCGCTTTATCTCCTGAGCTTGCCTTCGTACTGTTTGTTTTCCCTGAGCGACGCTCTAGGCTTCTCTTCTCTGTGGCAGCTTCATTGGGGCGAGTGTGCTTGTAAGCCTTCTTACTCAGCTGCCGTTCTTGCCCTCCAGACTCTATGATTCCATCTTCCTGGCGGGAACCGGAAGCAGGGGAATTGCCGCGTTTTCTCTTCGCGGCTTTTTTCTTCTTCTTCAGGTGAGGAGGGGAGGGGGGAGGGGCTGCCCTTGCCTCATTGTCTAAGCGAGCTGGCGCGATGCGAGACTGGGGAGGGGGAGAATCATCAGAGTCCCGGCCAAAGAGTACTTCCATCAGGGTCTCCCTCTCACCGGGACCTTCCCCAGTAGGCTGCTGGGGGGTAGTAGAGACGGACGCCGCTGTGGCAAAGTCAGTTCGCAGCCTCAGAAAATCCAGCATACCCCCCGCGACTGCTTGACGTATATCAGCTAGGAAGGACTGAGGGGGAGGGTCGTATGCCTTCACGGGCTCCATCCCTGAAGAGGGGGTGGTGCTTCGATCCGCGTCCCCTGCTTGATTGCTGGCCATATAAGGTGTGGAAGGGAATTTCCTTATCAGGTTTCCCGAGAGGGGAATCTTACCAGCAGACTGAAGAGATAGGCTTTTGTTAACCCCCTCAGGCAACGTTGCTGGGGGGAGACAGAGGCAGCGCGGCAACTCTGATAGAGGCAGGTTGCTAAACTCCTGGTCACTGCCTATAATCAGCCCCGTAATGGGACGATCTGTCTTTCTTCCCGGTAAGGGTCTCAGGCCATAGGGCCTGGCTTCCATCCACAGAAGGGAAAGTCTTCGCTGTCCTGCGAGAAGCGACAGAAGGACTGGGGATTTGCCCAGAGGGCGCAAGTTTTTATACTGTAGTGCGCCATCTGTCGCTTCCTGCGAGTAGTCGAAGATATTACCCATCTGTGAAGCATTCCTTCCCACTTCCGTCTTCTGAGAACTGGGCTTTGATAGGTGGATTCTGCTGCTGCTGCTGCTGCTGTGGGGTCACGTTTGGCATATTTTAATAGGGCAACAAACATTATGGCCTGGACCTCGCTCCTGCCTCCAGAGGCCATTGTGCCTTCATCTACAAGGACAGCTTCTAACGGACCCTCCTTCTATCTTCATATCAAGGATTTTGTGACTCTTTGCTCTTTTTCTTCCCAAGCCCCTGACTGCCCTAGCATCTTCTACAAACCTGCCCTTTCTCCAAACCCACTTTTCCTGCCTGCAAACAAAGGCTGCATTCCCACTGAATAGTTAAAGAGCTTTGAAATCGTTTTCAGACCTGAGTGTTCCCAAGGGTTCAAAGGAATCAACAGTTTCTGAGGACTGAAGATCCCAAAGGGGGGATTATCTGTATTCAAATCAAAAGGGATCTTGCTGCTGGATTTAGCAATGGGACCAGAAGTGGTTTTTGGAGGCTAGAGGGAACCATGCTTTGGGGGCATTCTCCTCAGTTTCCCCATATCCAGTAATAAGCCATCATTTCCTTCCTTTTTCTCCCTCGCCAATACGGGCTAAGGAAAGAGAAGATTCTGCAGCAACTTACAATGTGACAAGAGATCAGACATTACAATGTAATGAGATATCAGACCATAGCGGGCAGAGTCTGGTTTTACTTAAAGAGACGGCGATCGGAAAGACTTTGCCCTCAGTGCCTGCCGTTTCACACTGGTCTGCTGAGCTGATGCAGCACAAAGCTGGGCTCTTACAGGACTGCCTACTTCATCCCTGCTCCCTCCCTTCCCACACTTGGTTTTTTCCTCTCCTCTGCGATTTTGAAGCTTTAATAGCACAATATAGCACAAAATAAAGTGATTTTAATCTTCTAGTGCTGTGCTATGGTGTGGGGAAAACCACTGCCATGATCTGAATCAGGGGCAGGCTCATTTAGGGGCTGGGGTTTGGATCGCTCACCCAGATGAAGTCAGGGTATGACGGAAAAGCGGCGAGAGGAGATTTCTCCCCTGCAAGTCCGCATAATAATCTACCAGTGGGAACGCAAAAAAACCAGAGCTCACTGCTGGTTTTTTTTTTTTAAACAGATTAAAACCTGGACTAAATTTTCCGGTGGGAACAGAGCCTGAGTAGATAAAGCAGGGATTTTCACCATGAGCTTCTTTTCTTCCTTTCCTTTGTTTTCATCCAGCCATTCCGTTACTGATGCGCAGCCAGCAAGTTTTGCTGCCTTTTCCTGGTGGAGGTTGGAAGCTCAGGTGACCCCTGAGATAGCTGTGCCTCAGAAGGTGGCTGCTGGTGGGGGGGGGACTTTTCTCCCTCCAGCTCCCCCTCCCCTTTGTGTTGTCCGGCCGTTCTCTCCACCCCACCCATCCCCCAAGGCAAGGTCAGCTCAAGGGCCTGAGCAAGGCTCTTGGCTGCTCACGCGGTTGGGGAGTGACCCAGGGCTGTGCAGAGGCAGCTGAATCTGGGGCAGGCTTGTCTGGCTCGGCTTGGAACCGCAACGCATCGCCATGGGGTGAATGACTGATTTGGCCTCCCGTTTACTGCGTGCAGAAGTACAGGTCGTATCCTGGGATTTTACTCAGTCTGCCTTGCTCAGGAACTACAAACATTTCATGAGGACTCTAAGAGAAGTTCTGTTTTCCTGGACTGTCCACCTGTTACATCATGTTCCCCAAGAGGGCCGGTTGCTCAAGGACTTGAGTGATGATGAAAAGACCTGTTCCTTCCTCCTTGGGTTTATAGAGTTGTGTGGTCACCTGGGTGGCTTCAGATTGCCTGTTGCAGCTTTGTCTTGAGTACAAACAAACAGTCTATTAATTACAACTAAAATTCCACCTGGACCTCAATGTGTTCCTGCCTGTTGGCCTGAGACTAGCCTGAGGGGCCTGCAGTTTTGCTGGGAAGTGCATTTGCTATGAGCCCTTTGCCCAGGAAAGCGTCTTCCTCCATCCTCTAACATAGGGGACAGATGGGACTCTGTCTCCATTGTGGCCCACAAGAGAGGCCTTCTGGCTTGCCTGCCAAAGGAATTTGGTTTTGGGAACGTACATTCCTGGTTGGGGAGGGCAAAGCTGATGAGCGAGAAGCTTGGGAGGGCCTCAGCTCTTGGCGTCCATCTGAGCATCCTGACCTAACGACTTGGTGTCTCAGAGCTGGAAGCCTCTAATGCCTTCCTGGACGGAAGCCCTAGACAGGCTGCTTGGGGTGATCAGCTGGGAAAGAGGACAGGTAGGATCTGGCCTCTTTCAATGTTTCTGAAGAAGGAGGAGGCTCAACAGGTGTAGTCAAAGCCATGCAGAGAACACCTGCTGTTGGAGGAAGGAAGGTTCTCTCACACATATGGAACCGGAAACCCAACTGGGGACGGCTGAAGGGAACTGAAATAACACATTTAACGATGAGCCTCCCTGTGCTCCCTCCCAAGTTCTCTGCTGCCTTCCCAAACTCCAGTTTCATTCTGCAGGCTCCTAGGGGTCGACGGACATGAGCTCTCCTACGTTGCTCCTCAGTGAACCACCAAGGAGGAGAGAGGTGACGTGGTCCATCCTTGGTGTGGACGAAATCACATGACTGCATGCTACGTAGAAGGGGGAGAAGGCCATCTGAATGCGCTTGTCCATAAGTGTTTCGCAGAATACCTGCAGCCTGCTGGGAACCAAACTCTTCTAGAAGGTGCAGCAAGTTCTTAGATGGAGACCACCCTTGGCAACTGTATCTGAACAGGTGAAGTGGCTAATTCTGAAAGTGTGGAGGATCTTGGGAGGTGGGCTTCTAGCTCCAGTGCCTGGCTTCTGCTTGCCACATGCTACTTATTAGCTTCCATGAGGGAACCAGCTCAGCTCTGCACAGGTTGATGTCCAGAAAGTCCACGGAGGTTTGCTGCCTCGGGTGCTCTGATGTGAGTAAACCCAGTTACTCACCCCTCTGGAACGTTAATATTCACAAACTGGAAGGTTGTAAAAACAGACTCTCATGAGAAGTCCACCTTGTTTTCACTGCGTTTTATCTTCATGCAAGTCTTGTTCTGCAACTTTCCAAAGGTTAAAGAAACATATCGTGCAGCTTTCTGTGGTGGCCCCTTGTCCAGGCCTGGGCCTCTTCTAGGTGCTCCGTCAGCCTTGGGACTTGGTCTGCTCTTCAGTTCTCCAGGAAGGGCACCTGCCCAGCCTTTCCTTCTGGCCATGGCTGGGACAGAAGCTTTAGAAAAACACCAGATCGTGGCAATAGCTTGCCAGGATGGAAGAAAACATCTGCTGAGAAAAACAATGTTATGAATCCAGTGCCCACAAACCCTCCATGCTGCGCCTCCCTACTGGAGAACCTTGCAGCAGGCAGGTGCAGTGGCCTTGCGGGCACTTCGGTGCAGTTCTTTTTCAAATTGGGCACCGCTGTTTGGTTTCCACGTCCTGGCGGTCTCCCTCCTCCCACAAGGGTTTCTCTCTCACACTTTCCTGAGGAGTATTGGGGGGGGGGGAATGCCCAAGGTGCCTTCTCAGCCCCACTTGCTTGTCTTCTGCCAGCAAAATGTGTCTTCTGGCCCACAGGCACCAAGGGAATCTTATGCCAGGGTATTTCCTGTGTGTTTTTGACCCGCGTTCTTTCCCCACCTAAAGTACAGGTCTAATTATAGCAAGAGGCTGGATCAAGGCCCCAGTTGTGCCGGAGGCCGTGGGATTCTTCTTGTCCGGAGCAACCTGGTGCAACTGAGCCTGCTCTTTCTGGGCCACAGGATGTCAGGTGGGAAGCAGCACAGGACTCTTCCACTTAAAGGTGCAGCAGCCCTGAAATGCCTCTTCACTGCTCTGCTCCACCTGACCACCACCCAATGCTCTGTGCCCCAGATTCTGCAGGTGAGCAGCCTCCGAAATGTCTTAGGTGCCACCCTGGGGAAGTTGTCGAGTTACTCATTAACCATTCCAATATTTGCCTAGAACACTGAGCCCTGCCGCAGGGGTTGGTTGCACTGGGTACCAGGAGGAGGGGTCGAAGGCTTGCCAGCCGGGATCAAGCAGGGTGCGTCTGTGATCTTGTGCCCTAGACGGCACATGGAGGGAGGCAGAAAGGGAACTGGCTCTTGCAGAGCTGGGTGTGGCTCTGCACTGCAGGGCCGGGTTTTTCCTTTGAAAGAAGACACATACATCCTCCCAGCACCACTCCCAGCGAGAGGTCTGTGTGCAGGCAGGCGCTTGAGATAAGGCCGGGAGGAAACATCAAGGGGAAACTCTTGGCCGGTCCTCGGGGGATCTCAGAGCGATGCCTGCAGACTGAACACACCATGGAAGGTATGGGGGGGGGGAGGCGTTGCTCTAGGGGAGGGGGGCAGCCCCTGGGCTAAGAGGAGAACAAACCTTTGGTGGAGCTGCTGATGGAGGGGCCGTTCTCTGCTGGCTTGGCCGCCTTGGCCTGGAGAGACGGGCTGAAGGCTGCAGGTCATACTTAGGAGTCAGGGAACCCAAGTGTTTATTATTTTTATTTTTTTAAAAAAAGAGGCCATAAGAAGGTTTGAAGAGTGAGGACAGGTGTGGCTAGGCCAGGCCCTTTTTTCTATAGCTTGTTGTGCATACTTTTTGCACTGACTCAACTCTACCTGGCTTCAGGTTCTGGAAGGAACTTCTCCTACCTTTTGCAAGAACCCACCAGCATGCAGGTTGCGCCTTGGACATTATATTCGTGGCTGACCAAGATGGGACCGTGGTGGCGCTGGGGACAGAAGGAGGAACTCAGGGTGTTTTCATTGGCATTTATGGCTCACAGGAGCACTGAGCTGGGACCGATCTCGGGTGATGGCACAGAGAGGCGCACACCCTTTTCTCGGAAGAAGCCATTCCCTGGCCCATCAGCATCCGCTGGGTAGATGGATAGAGACTGGACCTTCAGTGGAGAGAACCGTGTTCCAGGCAGTTCTCCTACCACTGACCCACGGGTCCTCCCAGTCCCAAGAATACAGGCTAGTTTGTAGGAGAACAGTGAGATGGGTTTATGAAAACGAGCACTTCAGCCCCTCTGAATTCGCTCCCCCGGTGCCTCCTGCCGCTTCTTCTTAGCCCTTACCTCAAGCGTTCATCCAGGGAGATCGTCCTGGGAGCCCAGCCCCAGCCCCTTTGCTTATCCCTTTGAAGATGGCCCAGGATGCTCCTGCACAGAGCCAGGGATCCCTCCTCCCCGGCTGCTCAGAACCGGTGCAGTCAGACAAGGCTTGCCAGGGAGCAGGCGAGAGAGGCCTCGGGTGCCTAAAAGTGGTCCCGGGCAGGGGTCTCCGGGCCCATCTCCTGCTTCTTCCAAGAATCGGAAGGATCGCTTGGTTACTGCAAGTGACCTGCGGCGGATTGGCAGGTCGGCCCTGGAATTTCCACCACCTTAGGGGAGAAGGGAGCCTCCTGAGGCTGTGTCCTCCCACACCAGAAAGCGTTCTGCCCTTGCACAAAGTCCTTGGCTGTGCCAGCAGATATTCCTCCTGAGTCCCACTGCAGAGGGGAAAGGATCTCCTTCCAGCCTGGGCTCCCCAGCAAGGCGCCTGGGAGCATCCACGGCTCCTGCCGATGGTCCTGGGGCTTGGCGGAGGGAACCTCCCAGGGGACCTTGCTCCTCATTAAGGAGCTTCTGCCACCCGTGTTCTCTGCGTCTGGGGCCGCCAGCTTGTGTCCTTGGCAGCCAACTCTCCAGAGCTGAAGGTTTGTTGGGTGACGGCAGCATGGGTGTCCCCCTGCCCCGGGGCTTCTCCTGCAGTCGCCAGGCGGCTGGGGCCCACCTTTGGCTCATTCCCATTCCTATAGCAGCCTTGCAGAAACTTATGTTCCTTTTCTCTCTCCAGGCTGCCACACTATGAGCGGAGGGAGGCGGCTTCAAGGGGGAAAGAGTGCCCAGATGCAGAGGGAAGTCTAAAGCAAGCCTGTCTCTGCAGCGACCCAGTTCCTCCAGGATCCCAGATTTCCTCTTGGCTGACTTCCGAACGCCACACGCCATGCTGAGTTTGAAGCTCCCCAGACTGCTCAGCACGGATCAGGTTCCTAAAGTAAGTAGGGCCCTTTCTGAGGCAGCCCTTGGGCACCAGAATGCCAGCCTAGGAAGCCTGGATTCCCTCCAAGCTGCTCAGGATGGTCGCGGTTACCTTCTGCAGCTCACAAGCATACCTGCCTGCTGCAGGAGGGGAATGGCTCCTAGGTACAACTGCAAGTGGGAATGGAGGGTTTGGTTGCTCCAGCTGTTGAGCTCTTCAGTGGCTCTAGGAGTGGGGTAGATCCTGTCCGCCTCGATCCTGTCCACTTTGAGGGCTGCTACAGTGTTTAGAGGCAGTTTACCAGAGAAGCGCTTTTCTGCTTCTCTGATAATCTGCCTCTAACTTCAGAAGCTGCTTGCTGGCAATCAGGGTGCAGGGGTGGAATAAGGGTTGCAGGAAGAGGCTCGTAGGACAGCAAGGGCCAGATGACACCACCACCCCAATCGCTGCATCTTTACCTGTCAAACTGGGGTGATCGGTTCTTTTATGTTGTTTGATCCTTAAAAATGGCCAGCAGTTGCAATCCCCAACGCACAGGACAGGAATGGCGAGCACAGGACGTGAAACCCACCTGCTAATGACGTGAGCATCAGTCTCCTCCCCTAATAATCCAGGAGCATCCCCAAGCCTCCAAAATAATCTGGGCTTGCCTTCTGAACTGCAGCAAGAACAGTTTGCAAGGGGAGTTTATTTACCGCAGATTTGGGCGATTTGTTCCACATGTAGCCCAGTTTGGGGGCTCTGCATGGGGATGCTCCAAGTCGAATTCAGATTCAATTTGGAGTATAGAGTGCATGGGGATGCCCCCAGAGAGTTGGGTTGTGTTTCCATTCAAGACTTAAAGAACTTGGAAATCATTTTGAGTGCTGTTTCCAAAGTTTTAAAAGAAAACACAGTTTCTGAGGATTAAAGGTCCCAAAACTTGGATTATCTATATTCAGATCAAAAGAGGTCTTGTTGCTGGGTTGAGAAATAATCCTCACTATTTAGCAATGGAGATGCAACTGGTTTTGTGGGGAAAGGAACCATGCTTTAGGGGTGTTCTCTTCAGTTTCCTCCGATCCATTGATAAGCCGTGATTTTGTTCCCTTTTCCCCGGGCTCTTGCCATTACATTCTAAGAATATCAGACTTGGCTGAAAGGGAAGAGTGAGCAGAGCCTCCAGTAGCTTGCAATGTAGTGAGAGATCAGACCATTACAACGTAATGAGATATCAGACCATAGTGCGGGGTGAGTCAAAAGTGTCTGATTTTACTTAAAAGAGGCAGCAATTTGGCCTTGATGCCTGCCAGCCATTTTGCACTGATCTGCTGAAGTAGATGCCTGCCATTTCATGCTGACGTAGGCAGGCTTTTAAGAACCACCAGCTTTGCACTGTATCGGCAATACAGCCCAAAACTGGTGGTTCTTAAAAGCCTGCCTACTTCATCCCCCCTCTCTCCCTCCCCCCTCCCTCTCCCATCACGATCACCCCCTGCCATTATAAGGAAAAAGGGAAAGTGATATTTAATGTTCTACCACCTTGTTAACAGGAGAAAGAAGTTCTGCTGTGGTGGAATCAAGATGGGAGGGGGGGAGAGAAGTGGTGAACAAAAGCTGAGATCTCTTTTGATTCATGATCTGATCCGGGGAAGGTTTATATAGAGCAGTGATGGCCAACCTATGACACGCGTGTCACAAGTGACACACCAAGCCCTTTTGGGTGACACACATGGCCACCCTGGCACCTGGGTGTGTAGTGCTTGCTTGTTCTTGAAGTGTACAAAATACCAACTTTCAATTGAAGATTCAGCAACAAAAGTCACTAATGTAAAGAATTATTTGTTTTTGCTTTTAATAAAACACATACATCAAAAATATATCTTTTTTTACTAGAGCCACAAATATCACAAAATTATGGATATTTTTAGATGTGACACAGCACCTGAGTTAAGCTAGGTTTTCTTGTGAATTTTGACACACCAAGCTCAAAAGGTTCGCCATCACTGATATAGAGGGTGGGGTTTGAATTTCCCGCCCCAGTGAAGTCAGGGTATGGCGGTGCCCAATTGCTGACTGTATAGGGAGGGGGTTCTGCTGAGGGGAGGAGAGAGGAGAAGGGGTTTCTCTCCTGCAAATCCACATTAACTGTGGGAATGCAAAAAAACAGACCTTGCTGCTGATTAAAAAAAAACCCTCTGCTTAAACCCCGGATTAAATTGCCCAGAGGAAGCCTCGTCTTCTTGTTGTCCTTGCCGCAAGAGAAGCAGCCCTGCTTGAACTTTTCTTATAAGCAGTCTGGATCCTTGTGAGAGGGGAGCCATCTAGTGGGATCTTTTGCAAAATGAAAAGACAGTCACCCTCCTCTACCAGGGATCCTTCCGGCTTGCCAAAGGCCTAGGCAGGCTGGGCGAAAATTAGCAAAGCTTCCTCTGGGCTCGCGCTGGGCTGGGCTAATTGGGCACCCTTCAGGTTTGCACTGGGCCAGGGACATCTGCAAACACAGATGCACTTGCGCGGCCCTTGCATCTGTTTTGCAGCAGAAAACCGGATGGGGTAAGGGAACCTTTTGATTGACGCCATGCGCCAAAGTCCAGTTTAGCCTCTTCAAAAATGCCAGGTTTCACAGCGCTGCCACAGAAAGGCTGTTGTTGCCAGTCTTATAAAGGCGTGTCTGCACACGGCAACGGGCATCTTACGCTCTCACTGCACACCGTTTCCCCTCCACAGAGCTGTGATATTGTGTAAAATTATGGATTTCTTCCCCTGCCACCGTTGTAGGTGTTCCAAGAGCGGGGCATTCTGTTTGGGTACCGTCACCCGAGGAGTTCTGCAACCGACTGCATCCTCAGCCTCTTCCAAATGACCAATGAAACTGTGAACATTTGGACTCACCTTTTGCCTACCTGGTATGTGAAGTTTCCCACGTTAACACCTGTGAGAGTCAAACCGATACATCTGTCCACGCATGTCTTTGTATTAAAACAAACATTTCTTTATTGATTCTGCTTTTGAAACAAGATGCTCTTCGTGTGAGCCTTTGGGTCTTTGCAGTGACCACACCCACTGTGCTCTTTCTCCCTCTCCAGAGGTACCAACCTCTCTGAGCCTCTCCATGGTGCTCCCAGGCAACGGAAATGAGGCCCTGGGGTTGGGCCATTCTGCAGTCCAATGCGCTTGCACATCACACGGGGGAGGCAGGAAGCATCTCTAGCACATAGGTTGAGATCTCCCTCTCGAGATGTACAGCTGAAATGGGGGGGGGGAGGAGGAAGGGGAAAAGACCAGGACTGGAGTCACACAGATTATTCTTGGCCCCCAAATAAAGCATTTTAATGGTGGCACACATAAACAGTATTTTAATTACTAGCTGTTGATGAACTTCATCCTGATTATTAATGGAGCTTTTTGCCGCCCAAATGCCAATTAAGTGCCCAATGCAGGATTTGCTTCCCATTATAGCTTTAATCCAAAGTAGCTTGTAAATTGGACTCCAGCTGGACCCTTGACTAACTTAAGGCAACATATATGACAGAAGAATTCCTTGGAATTCCTTTGCTTTCGGCCATTTGCACCTAAATGAGATGTAAACGCTGGCCCTGTGTTTGGCTGAGTCCATTTTTACTTGTGTTTTTATACTGGCTGTATTTCAAACCGCCCCGAGTCCTCTGGGCATAGAGAGGGAGAGAAACACAAAGGCGCTCTAACGAAGATTTGTACTGTTGGCTTCTGTTTCTCTCCTGCAATACGCACAGAGGTCTGGGAGGCATGTGAAAATGCAGCCAATCTAAAAACACAAGTCAAATGAACACGGGCTTGTAGTTCATAACTGAACATCTGGGCAGGCGCTTTTGTACCTGCAGGAGGCTCTAACAACACAGCCACAACCCTACCTGTCACATCCAGGGTGGCCATTCGCACCTCTGCTGGCTGGGGTGTGTGTGTGTGTCATCTGAGCTGCCGTGCAAGCACGCTGGCAGCTCCAATGACCCCGACATGACTGTGCAGAACATCAGGAGCGTCACGGAGGGTGCCACACTGAAGATGGCGGCACCCGGAAGAGGAGCCGCCTGGTGATCGAACACAGGTGAGTGTCCGATTGCGCGTGGGGTGGGCTGTCAGTGAGTAGCATTCACAAGTGCGAGCACTAGTCAAGGTTAGTTTAGCAGGGTCCAGGGTATGGGAAGGGACGTGTAAAATCGCCCCAAGTCTTAGGCTGAGCTCCAAGGAGGCTCCAGGAGGAACTGGTTTACTTTGTCTTGCCAAGGTGCATTTGCTGCTGGGTATGGAAACCCGGCAAAAGCAAAGGGCATTGACTTTCAGCGGCACTTTTAAAACACAGGTGGACAATTTGGGAGCGAAAGGCAGCTTTGCTGAAATGGAGGGAGAGGGTTAGGGTTGGGTTAGCACATTTGGTTCCTCACTTCTGAAGTACTTTACTTGAGCAGATGTGGGGGAAATGCCCAAACTCTGGAAGCAGCTAAGGACAGGAATCAGTTCTGAAAGGAAACATCAGCAAGTATTTGCTGTCATGGCAGGCAGGTCGAGGGAGATTTTTATGTTAAACTGAACCAGCCCCTCGCTGTTTTCTCCCGAAGATACCTGCAGGTGGAACGCGATGTGCTGTGGTTTGCTTGGCTGTTGATGTAAAGAATCAGCAAGCCCCTACAGACAGCCTCTCGGCCTTGTTCCTCCTGGGCACCAGGTGAGGCACCTGGCTGAACTGATGCTTTGCATTTCAGGTACTTCCTGTGGAAGCTTTTGGCCTTCTGCTGTGCCCTGGACGTCTGGGTGGACGGCTACACCTGGCCCTTCTTGGCCTACATGCTCACATGCTGCATTTACCCACTGACCTCCAGCTTCGCGCACACCTTCAGCACCATGTCCGGCCGGGCGAGGCACATTTGCTACTTCTTTGACTATGGTGCCCTGGCTCTCTACAGCCTCGGTAAGGGCATCGTGGAAGCCTCGATGCGTTACTTAGGAGTTCGCCTTCTAAGGCTGGAAGAAAGGGCCAGAAGGAAGACTTTGCCCCTGGAGAATGCGTTATTTTCTGCCCTGCTGCGTGCCCAACACAGATGGGGAAGCTTGCAGCTCCTTTCCTAGAAAAAAAAGCCATCTGCCTCTACCGTGAAGAACTATAGGCGGGGTTAATGTTTTAATTTCTGAGGGCTTCTGGCTCCACCAGACCTTTGCCTCTCCTTGTCAGTTCTCCCACTTTGCCTACAAACTGCTTTGCGATGCTGCAGGAATCCAGGCTGCCCAACCGACCTTTTGGTCTTGCTTTCAGGCTCCGCAGTAGCGTATGCTTCCTACGTTTTCCCAGAGGAATGGATCCACGGCTCGCTCCACCATTACTTTGCCTCCGTGGCTGTGCTAAACACTGTGATTAGCATCACTCTGTCCTGCTACTCCAGGTAGGTCGGTTTTCCTCTGAGTGATCAATTTGATGGCGAGCAGAGTTTGGAACTGACTTCTGTGGACGAGGAGGAGCAATTTTTTTCTCTCCTTGGAAGGATTTTTTTAAAACTAATATGCTAGAGGAGTTATTTTGTGGCACGGTGAATATATTTGTTGTCCTGATAGTGGCCACTGGTCATTGTATCGGGTGAAGTGGAGAGGGCAGAGCGGTTGAAACAGGTGGTACTAAGGGCCAAAGTGGGCAGAATGGTAGCCGGGGCCGTGCTGTATTTCTTTTACACGGTCTCACCCCCACTGGTCATTCCCAGGCTGAGCCTCAGGACCTGCTGTCTGTTGCTTTGCCCTCGAAGGCGTTTAGAGGCCCCTTTGCCTGGTGGCTCAGCTACCCCAGCAGTTAATGGCAGCGACACAAGGAAAGCTTCCTGCTTTGAGCAGCTCCGTGATGCGCAGGCGTAGAGTAACCAATGGAAGCGGGCACAATCCACAGGCCTTTGCAGGTGTCAGTCCCTCTGGTCCCTCTCACCAGTGTGGTGGGAAATGAGAGCAGGAAATCTTCCCCCTTCCCCACCCGAGGGGGATCCTGAAATAATACGAGCAATAATAACAATGACAACAACATTTGTTTATAACTGCACTTCCACCAAGGGATGGTACAGAACTGAAAATTGCAAACATGATAATAACGCAGCAATATAAATCAAATAATAAATTACCAAGCTACCATATCACAGCAGCCAGATTTCTAGATCAATAAAATAGAATAGTTTATAGGACTCAGTCATTTTCACAATAATTTTAATTCCTGATGAACGCAGCTCATTTTTTCCCCAAGCTAATAAACACAGTGGTTGCAACAGCCGAGGTTGTAGGCTGAATCATTTCTTTTAGAAACTGACGTTCCATTAAATGAGTTTGATACTTCTGAGGAATTCAGAGAAACTCACAGCTAAATGGTTGGTTTGTAATTGTGGATAGAGGGGGAAATATTTATTAATTTAAAGCTGCTATCCAAAATTGACTTTAAAGTACAGTTGGCATCCAATACCTACAGGGGATCGGTTCCAGGTCCTACCACAGTTACAGGAAACTGTGGATATTTGAAACACTGGGAAATTGCACTCAATTTCCTATGATTTCTGGGAAATTGCATGGGATTTCCTGGGAATCATGGAAGATCGTGCGCGATTTCATGCTATTTCTGGAAGTGGAGTGTAGAGGAGGAAGGCCCCCAGGCTTGAGAACCTGTAGCAGTCAAGAGCTCCATGTGGCGCAATGTGGCATGGGAGGGAAACTGCCCACTTTGGATTTTACTGTGGCCAAAGAGATTATCATGAGATTATCAACAGAAGACATTCAAAAAGTTTCTAGAAGAGCCCCTGAATGCAAAAAGCATGCATGTAACCTGAGCATAAGGTTCAAAGCAGTCAAATTATGCTAGGCAACAAGATACACAAAATTTATTCTTTGACGTTAGGCAAACAAGCTCAGGTATTTATTTTTCTCATTTAAATTGTGTGTAATCAACAGGCTCGGCCTTCCCTATTTCCATTATAACAGCGGCACCATAGAAAGGTAACATGGGGCTCTTCTGTTAATCAAATCTGCAGAAAATCTATGCTGCGTATTTGGAAACAGGCAACAAGCACAATGAAAGCCATGATTCTGCTTAATGAATGACTGTGGGCCAAAGCACGAGCTGCCTCTTGTTAATATGGATTCCTAATTGGAAACAAAAGGCCATCCAATGGATGATCACAGCAGTAACAGCCACAGCTACAAAGGGATGCCTCTGCTTGTCAATACGGAGTTATTCTGTGCGGTTTGCTGGTCGCCGATCGAATGACGCAAAGCCAACCTGTATGTTCCTCAGTAGTAACCAGATCCTTTTAGATCACTTCTGCTTTGGCCCAGAGTCATTTCTGCTCCAGCCAACCTCGTTTTGCATTTCGATTTGCTCTTTCTTTCTCTCAATGTCTTAGCCTGGGCTCTTGTTTTCCACCTGTTCCGCCTCTCTGATGAACCGTTCTGGACTGCACTGCCCGAGTTTCAGTTGGGTCACTCTGGGGCACCTTCAACACGCTGGTAGGCAAACGTCCTGTAACTGAATGTATTTAAGAAATCAGCAATGGAGCGATGGAGCTACATCTCCTGGGAGACCAGCAGGCACCCAGCAAGACTTCCAAACACTGGCCCTTCCTGCCATCATCTTTCTGAAGCAGTAGCACCGGACCAGAACACTTCACTTTTGGAGCAGACAAATGACTATCCATATTCATGGCAGAGCAGGATCTGAAGCCAGGGACTTCTAGGTTGAAGCCCAGCACCCCAGCCACTAAATCCCATTGATTTTGCAAGAGATCAGGCACCACAACAGAATTCTGGGCCTGCCTTAGAAGCCCTGGGAAAACATAAAGTAACTTCTACAATTAAAGCTTTTGCTTTTGCTATAAAGCTTCCCTAGGCCTATGGGCACAGAAGAGTTACACATTCAGCTATAGGTCAGTCACCACAGCCTTAATGCAGTGATATTATTAATCACAATAATGAATCGGGACCTCAGTGATTGGGACTCAGTGCATACATCAAGTCCTCTCTTGTCTGGGTTCTCCGAGCTGAATGCCTGCTGCCTGTTGCTGCTCCCCTTTCAACGTGTCCTTTTTGTTTTTATTTACCAGGCTAACTGAAATGGAGCAGCCCAAGTTCAGCAAAGCGCTTCGCACGCTGGCCTTTGCCTACCCCTATGTGTACGACAGCGCGCCTCTCCTCTACAGGGTGGGTATCCCTTTAGGACGGCTCCCCTGGCCATTGCGTCTTCATCCTTGTCAATGTAGAGCTGCCGCTTACTGTATGCTTTTAAAAAATCAGAACTGCAAAGGATCCCCCTATTTCTCTAGTAAAGGGAACTGTGCAAAACATAGAAAAGCAATAATCATAGTAAACAAATTACTGATTAAAAAGGAGCAATACATTCCGAGACCCATACCCACTTCGGCAGCTGATCCCCTCACTACTGATGACATCAGATGGGGCGCTTCCACCTGCCCTCAAGTTCTGCCAGGGTGGCGTGAATAACCAGAGTGCATCAGGGTTTGCGGGAGACATGTTGCTTGAGAAGTTTTGGGGCTGCATAGACCGTTAGTTATGTAGCAAAAACCACATTAAGAGGCCAAATGTATTGCCTAGCTCCACTCTGTAGTTGAGGTCAGCTGAGGTTTTACCTTCCTGGGCCAGACGTGGTTAAAAACCAAAATCCATCAAGGGAATATGAGAAAAGGCACTCCTGAAACCCACTGGACTCTGTGGGACTTAATTCTTTCCAGGGAATTGAGAGCAGGTGAGGGTTTTGCCTTTGTCTTCTGCTTGAGATGCCCGGAAGCAATTTTGGACAGACATACTGTATGAGATGGGATGCTGGACCAGATTGTCAGTGGTCTGATCCAGCAGGGACCCTCTTGACCAGTGAGGAAATGCAGCTCCCCTCAGCAGCAGTGGAAGGGCCTGCCTTTCAGAGAGATGGATCCCCAGGATAGGTGGGCAGGTTTATGCACTAAGCAGCAGGGCTCCTGACAAGGGAAACTTCCAGCTCAAGATTCAGTGATTTAAAATGCAACAATATTGCATTAAAATGTGTAAAATTCCATTGGTATACAAAGAATATGGGCTGTTAGGGGGCAGCTTTAGGAGGCTACATGAGTAGTTCATGTGACTAACAGCTGCTGTAGCCAGTGTGGCATCCTTGGGACGCTGCTGGTTGCTTCTTTTGTCAGCCACAGCCGGCACAGCCGGCAGCCAGGGGCGAAGGAGCTTACCACTCTTCAGCCTGTGGAAGGATCACCCTGGCCACTTTGTCCTGCACATGATGCTCCTTGCCCTAAACAAATGTCTCTCTGTGCTGCAGCTCTACCTCTGTGCCATCAGAGGATGCCCTGACCGGTCCATCCCCATCCACTACAGGCACACGGCCTTTGCCTGCCTGACCTGCTTCCTCTTTGTTACTCATCTGCCAGAGCGGCTGGCGCCCGGACGCTTTGACTACATTGGTGAGAACTCAGACCTTTCTCTGCAGCTACATCCTTTCTTTCATCTCTCTTGGCCATTTCCCCCACTTTTCCTCAATAAGTAAGAACGTGAACACAGCCAACTCTCCTCTGACAGTGGCGCTCTCTCAATCTTTTCCAGGGCACAGCCACCAGCTTTTCCACATCTGTGGGATTATTGGGACCCACTTCCAAATGGAAGCCCTTCATATGGACATGATGGACAGGCGTGAGTGGCTGACAGCAACCCTACCAGCTTCATTCTTCTCACAGACCATTGGCTCAGTTGCGGCTTCCATGTTGATCAGTCTTACCATCATTGCTGCCTTCTCGGCCACGCTTTATTCCATGCCAGTATTTGCCAGGAATAAAGACAAATACAAGCTGAAGCACTGGCATAAAAAACACTATTAAAGCATTCTGCTGTCCACAAGATATGACAGAAGCTTTGGATTCTCCCATTTGAAAATTTGCTGTATACTATTTTTGAAGAGAAACTCAATACAGTAACTTTTATGTTGCATTTTGCTGTCACTTAAAACATGTAAATATTTCCAGATATATCTTTTAAATTATAATTTGACTGTTCATGTTGATCTACCATAATTTTGAGGTCTGCGAAAGCTCTGCCTAATTTTAAAAGTAATAATTTTTATGGTGATTTCAAATACTGTAAAAAATTACTTTCTGCACTGGATCTTGATCTGGATTATATCCAGTGTGCAGGTGGCAGGTCCCTATTCCATGATATAATCCAAAATAAGATCCTGTACAGAAAAGGAATGTTGGTCTTCTTCCATGACAAAGTAGCCACAGTGGCCTTTTGAACATTCTTTTCTATGCTATGAAAAACACAGTGAAATCTTGGCAGTTTCTTTAAGACTGTGTACATTGTTTACAAGTCTGTAATAGCCTCTGCTGAGGTATCACCCAGGCACTTTTTGATAATAAACAAGTCTATGATAAAGAAAATATGCTTAGATACGTGTGATGGGGAAGAACGGTAATCATGATTACAGGTCCTTTGGCCTCTTTAACAATTGGAGTCCTTTACATCCTGGGCCTGTGGCTTGTTTTTCTCTCTAGATTGCAACTCTGATGCTAAAATGTATAAAAGGGAGGAGAATCATTTGACTGTGCAGCCTCCTCTCTGGCGCTCCCCTGTGCTCTTCTTCCCCAGCGATCAGAAGGGAAGCAAGCCTGGGTTCCTGTGCCTTCAATGCCTGTGCAGGAGAGACCATTTCCACCGGCAGCGCTTTCATGACCAGTGGGGTCTACCGAAATCTCCTCTCCAACCATCGTGCTCGTGATGGTGCCAGGGCACCTGTGCTCCTTTCTCTGCAAGCCAGCCAGGTGTGTCCTCGTGGCCCGGAGGTGCACCATTCCCTCCTGTGAAGGGCACTGTCGTTACGCTGTGCGCGCAAGGGAGCCTAAAACGGCAGCTTATGCCCCCTGCCATTTAAGGCTGTGTTTACACCTGAATTTTAATCCAGTTTCAGTCCACTCTCAGAGCGAGATAACATCTTGGCAAAGTGACTGGTCGTTTTCTTTCCACTTTATCTAACCCAAAGGTGGGTTTTCTAAGATAATGCTGAAAGGAAACAGATTGGCACTTGATGGGTTCAATCACTCTAGAAGTGGACTGAAGCCAGATTAACACTGAGGTGTGGACGCACCAGAAGTGACCGGGCGGGGTGGTGGTGGTGCAAACATGTCGGGTCTCAATGTCCACGTCCGCAGCACCCCTCCTCGGCTGCCAGGAGCGCGTGACCCAGGCGGGCAGCTTCCGTCTTCCATAAACACTTCCGCTTTCCTGTTGCCATGGAGACGCTTTCCGCAACGCCATCAGCGTGCGCGGCGCCGCTCGACCAGTAAGGAGAGGCGGACGAGGAGTCCCGCCCCTTTCGTCGCGCTCTTTCCCGATTGGCCGCATTTGAAAATCGGGCGCGGCGGCCGCTCAGGACGACGACGACGCGCGGGCGGCCCGGCGAGCCAGGGACTCGGACCGAGGGAGGGGGGAGCCGTTGCGCGACCGTTGGGCGAGGCGGACGGAGCGGCGCAATGAAGGCGGCCGCGTAAGTGACGGGGGGGGGGTCGTGCTGTTCACCCGCCGCCGCCTCTCTCCGTTTAACGGCCTGTGGGAGGGGGCTTCTCTCCCCCCCCGGCTCGGCGCCCTCCTGGGGCTGTTGTGTGTGGGGGGGGGGGGAGCGGCCGGGGAGGGGGGAGACAGGCGCCCTCGGCCTGGCTTCAGAGGAGCGCCTGGAGGAACTCTTACGCCCCCCCCCCCCCACTCCGGGTTACCCGCTCCCCTCAGAACTCAGTTTAAATTGCTCGTTCTTACTTTTACAGGCTGCGGTCACACCCAAGGTTTAACCCGGCTTCAGTCCGCCTTCAGAGCGAGAGAACACCTCAGCAAAGTGGCCAATAATTTTCTTTCCACATTGTCTGTCCCAAAGGCGAATTTTCTGAGTTATTCAACAATGAAGGGAAACAACTTCCCACTTTGCTGAGGTGGACTGAAGCCGGATTAAACCTGGGGTGTGACCACAGCCCTGGACACAGAATGCTAAGAGTGCAATGCCAGGCCTGTGGTCATATGTATGGTTTAATCCATCTTCAGTCCACTTTCAGAGTGAAAGAATACATTAGCAAAGCGACAAGCTGTTTCAATTCAGTGTGAAATAATTTAGAAAATCCACCTTTGGGACAGATAATGTGGAAAGAAAATTACCGGTCACTTTGCTGGTGTTTTCCCCCCCTCTGAAAGTGGACTGAAGCTGGATTAAACCTTAGGTGTGACCAGAGCCGAAGTTATACACAACCTGGCCTTGGTCTGCTAATATCACATTAGGAATATTTGCTTGTGAGCATAATCCCACCCTAAAGAAGAAACTGGCACAGTAGCGACATGTTGATTTTTAAAAAATCCTGCCTTCTGTGGCAAACTTCTTGTGGTTTCCTGAGAAATGTTTGCACCCAGTAACATTCACAGGACCCCGTTGTAAGGGCTGTTTTCCAAGTGGACGTGTTTCTGCTCTGTGGCCTGGACCACCTGTTCACGCAGTGAAGCACCTTGGAGTCAGCTGGCCATTTTCTCAAGGGGCAGAGAGGTTGTGTCGTTAGCTGAACAGCTGCTGGAACCGTATTCATACCTTCGAATCCTAAAAGCCGACACGAGACCCATAAGAAAGGGCTGGATTGTCCATAGGGCAGTTTGGATCTGTCGTTCTTGCAAACCTGTCCCAAGGGCTCCAGTAATGGATTTTCCCTGGAAGATCCCAAAATATGGTAGCATTTGATCCTCTGTACTGCCTCTGGAGTAGAGCAAGGAATGCTAGTTTTGTAATGTTTTTGAATGAGGTTTTTTTTTATGTTATTCCTCTCCCTTCTAGTAAAACCAAGACCCCAAGAAAGCCTGCGCTAAAGAAGACATCCAACAACAACTTAAAGGATCCTGTTGGGGTGAGTGGCTGGCTTAGGCTGGGGCAGAAGTAGCTTATGCAACCTATAATATGGAATTTTTGATGCCCCTTTTTGCATGAACTAATGCATTTCTGTGAAAGGAGATGCGTAGACTGGATTCAGTAAGTTAATCAGGGCCCAAGTCTGGTTATTTTATGAGAGGTGCCATTCTGAGCTTTATTTCCTGAAACTATTGCAGGATTTAGAGAGTCGTAAGATCCCTTGCTTTAAGGTTTCTGGCAGCGATTCTTTTTCTACCTTTTTTTTGCCTCTGATACTTTTAAGTGAAGGTGGATTTAGTTAGGATTGTTTCCTCCACCCAAATTTTATACCTTTGTAAAAATGATAAGCCTTTAGTGTCTTGCATTACATTACTAAAGTAAACTGGATCCATTTGACTTGTGGCTGAAGAGAAGGTGGGCCTTTTTATTTTCCTTAGCCATGGTTTATGAGGCTGAGGAGCGTTGGGCTTGTGTAAAAGTCAGCTCAGCGCAGAGGAGGGCAGAGTTACCAGAGGGGCTCTGGGCCTGACGCTGCCTGGGCCTTGGTGCCTTGATGCTGTTCAGCTTCCTTCCTCTGTCCCTCTTCAGCAGCTGACGTGCCTTTCCTCCCCAGGTCTACTGCCGGCTGCGTCCGTTCAGTTTGCCAGACCAAGAGGGCTGCATTGAAGTGATTAACAACACAACCGTCCAAGTTCACCCACCTGATGGATATCGAATTAACCGCAATGGGGAGTATAAGGAGGTAAAGCGTGTCAAAAAGTGACCAGAGGTTAAAGTTGAAAGTTGACTGGGTTGCTAGGAAGGACCTGAAGGGCCTGGTTTTAAAAAGGAATCTGACCCAGATAGGGTCAGATTCTCAGAGGCCCCGCACGTATGCAGGGCCAGATGGGGAAACGGATTGGAGTGGGTGCTGTGTGGACGCAACAGCACCCATCCCAAACCGGCCCTGCCAGCGCATGCCCAGCTGTCAGAGACGGAGAGCACATACTCTCCGTTTGACGGCTGGGCTGCCCACCGGCCTGCGCCATTGGCTCCTTCAGCTGCCACCTTCCCTGGCCTTCCCCTGGCAAGAGAAGGGGCCATGTGGAACAGTAGCAGAAGGCTTCTGTAGAACCAGAAAGTTCTGCTGCAAATTGGTACACTGGTCTAGTGTTTTGTCTTTGCCTACAGGATGTGAGCTATCAAGCCAGCATATCGGTAATCAGCGTATCTCATGGCCCTTTTTGAATTTTTCCTCAGGTCCAGTATTCATTCAAACGAGTCTTTGATACTGATGTCACTCAAAAGCAGGTCTTTGACATTGTTGCTCGACCTCTAGTGGAAGATCTAATTCATGGGAAGAATGGTATGTGGTGACTATGGCGCATATCTGTAGCGAAACAGCTGGCCTCATCTTTCTGCAGACTGTGCTGTAGCTGTCCAAATGGTGGTGAGGTCTGGCTGTGTTTGGTAAGGCGCTAATGACTGCTTGCCTTGGAGCAATTTCAGTCCAAAGTCCGTAAAATATATGAACCGCATCTAATTTTGAATAAAATGCATTCTGTGAACTTGCTTGCCCAGAAGGAAATGTTAGGAGTGGCTTAACCTCTGGGTATTGTGTACATCTAGGGTGGGGAATTCAGTTCGACAATTACATTTTAACAGGCTGCACCAGTGGCCACTTCACTTCCAGTCAGGCCCAGTTCCATGTAGCAACTACTTCTGGTGTCCTGTAGGGATTCTGTTATATCCAGGGTGCCTAAATGATCTCTTTCAGACTTGTTGAGCTGCTGCCTTTGGCCTGTGTGGCTTTTTTCATGTCTCACTGGTGGAACTGCACTTTATCAGGACTACACACAGGCTTCCATGGCTGGTGGAACTTAGTTCTTTTACCCTCCTCCCAGCAGCTAATGTACTTTCCTTTTTCCAGTAGGCTTCTGGTCTGTCAGGCAATTACTGTTTGTTTATATCTTTTGTATTTATTCTGGCTGCCCTTTTTTGCACTTGTGATTTTTTAAAGATTTAGTAGTATATAGTATAAGTAAGTATATAGACTCATCTGCATTTTAATTCGTAGGCCTCCTGTTTGCCTATGGAGTCACAGGAAGTGGGAAAACACACACCATGGCAGGGTCTTCTGGTGACAGTGGGCTCCTTCCTCGCTCCTTGGACATGATCTTCAACAGCATAGGAAGGCTCCAGGCTAAACGCTATGTAAGTTGCTTCTTGCCAGGTCTTTATCTGTAACAGTGCCATTCCCAGATGGTTCTAGTCTGTGCTTTGAAGGCACCACTCTGTGAAAGCTAAGCAGTTGTTGAATGGATAAGTGGCCACCTTGGGTATCATGGGGGAAGGGAGGAAAAAATTAACAATGAAAAGGAAGCCTCTTCATGAGGCAGTTGAGTCTTAGCTGCCATTTAAGTGCTTTTGAGTTTGGCATCAGGAGCTGCCGGAAGACGCCTTGGGCGGAAGTGGAAGCATCGTACTGTACTTTTGGCTTACTCAATAGCTAATGAAGTTCCAGCCCCTTGTAGTTTTGCAAAAGACAGTTTGAGGGTCCTGATGCGTTTGGGGTCAGTGCTGTCCACCATGCAACTGATGAAGTTTGATGTCTAGGGGGGAGTGGTCATCCTCTGTGCCACCGGAACAGCGGAGTGCTGGCTGATGTTGCTGCAGTAATATCAGTGCAGTGATGCCCGTGGGCTGACTGTTCACAAAACAACACTCATTTACTAAGAATTCTCCTGGCAGGTTTTCAAGCTGGATGATAAGAATGGGGTTGATGTCCAGTGTGAGGTCGATGCCCTACTTGAGCGCCAAAAAAGGGAGGCTCTTCCAGTTCCCAAAACTCCATCCAGCAAGTAAGTAGGTGTGGGAAGCTGGGCCCTGCTAGTGTGGGCTGAGCTGCCCCAGGTGCGCCAGGAGGTCAATCCAAATTCTAAATTTCCATTAGGCGGCAGCTGGATCCTGAATTTGCCGATCTGCTGAATGTGCAAGAGAACTGCAGAGTGGAGGAGGTTGACGAAGATAACGTTTACAGCATTTTTGTCTCTTACATTGAAATCTATAACAACTACATCTATGATCTCTTGGATGAAACACCCATTGATCCCACCAAGCCAAAGTGAGTTTGCTGTCTTGATGTAGCTTTCTGAATCGGTCAGTTACGCAGAGGAAATGGAGGCAGGAAGACTGTGGCCCTGCTTGGTCCTGGAGAGTCTCAAACTGAGATGAGAGGGAGGAAAGACCACAGTAATAAATGGGAGTACAGATGGACTTTGGAAGTCAGCCTAGACACTATTTTCTATGCACCTTTCTCCCTCTGGAGGAGACCACTCGCTGGAATCCTCGTGCCTATATTAGTTCGCAGCCCAATAAAAGGTTGCCCCAGGGCAGACTTTTCAGAAATATTTTGGACACTTCTGCAAAGCGTCACCTAAAAGATTCAGGAATATCAGCTAAATGCAGGTGTGTGGCGGATGTCTTGGGAAATGCCCTTCATCTAAAACTGTTCAGCAAAGGGCCCTGGGAGCCCCTGGGGCCCATTAACCCTGTTAATTGTATCCCTTTGGTAGGTGGAACACCTGTGGCACACCAGTGAAGAGCGTTGACTTTGTGTACGTGCACAGATCTTCCCTTGCCCTCGCTAATGCTTGTTTCCACCTAGTGATTTGTGCCTGCCTTTTGCTTTTCCTTTGCTTCAGCTTGTAACTGACCACTGACTTTCCCTTGCTCAGTGCCTCCTCCACTCCCCCCCCCCTTGTCTGGATGCACTAAAACTGCCTGGCAAGCTGACTTCAGTGTGTATCAGGCTGCTTTGTGTTGGTGGCAGCTGGCTTCATCTGGGCCCTTCCATTGCAGGCTTCCCCAATCCAAGATTCTTCGTGAGGATCAGAATCACAACATGTACGTTGCAGGGTGCACCGAAGTGGAAGTCAAGTCCACAGAGGAAGCTTTGGAAGTCTTTTGGAGAGGTTAGGAAGGTTCTTTCGTCCATGAAACTGAACTGGAAATTTGCGGCCCTGCTGGAAGCTGCTGGCCTGAAAACGGGGCCATCTGCATCCCTCACTGGCCAGCCTGGGACTGCAGGCAGCAAGTACAGCAACTTGCACCTCTGCCCTGTAGATCCCTGTAGATCCAGTGACAAAGGAGGCCAGCCGGATTATCCCTCGAGACGGGAGGTCTTGAAATAGCCACCTCTGCAGTGGAGATTGCTTTTCTTGGTTCTGGGTTGGGTCTACTCTGAGCTGGCAGGAGTGGGGGCATGCTTAGCCTCCCCTTTCAGGGGAGTCCATTTTAACTGTCCAACGTTTTTACATTGGGTTTATTGTAACCTGCCCTGCAAGATTGAAGCACGTACGTATAAAAAGGGGTGGAACAAGCAAACAGTCAAAGATAGGGACAAAATATTTTCTTACAGACCTGATTACATCTTTCCATCAGGTGAGACACATTCAAAATTCATACAGATTTGTCTGAATTTGGATATTCAAATCGAGTGTTGGTACCTTTGAAGATTGACATTTGAATGTGAATCAAATGTTTCTATACTTTTGTGTGAAGCCTCATTACATTCATGAGCCTGGGAAGGTGGGAAAGTGGCTGCCCATTCATACCTGCAATGGATTCAGAGCGGATTCAGAGCAGATTTGATGCGTTCAGAGCAGATTTGTAGCACAGATTTGAATCAGATTCTTATCACACATCTGTATCGAAGTTGAATCCTAACACGTTCAAAGGGTATCTATTCAAACAAATAAAAATTTTCTTGCATTTGATACAAATCAGACATGAAAAAACAGCACACGTCCCTAGATGAGACACTGCAAAACGTTTCTAGATGCTTTCCTGAAAGAAATAGAGAAATGAGGGGAATTGTCTCCTCAATATGTTTTGTTATTTAAATAGTTTTTTAAAAGCCATCAAGTAGCCCATAAGCTTTGCAACCCTGAGGGCCAAGATCAGGCTGGGTTTGTCAGCCTAGTGGTTGATGGGCCAGTAGCAGCCTTGGTGTCCCATGAAGTGGTGCCGCTAGATGGCTTATCTGACTCCCAAGGCCCACTAAGTGAACAGGAATTCTGGATCGAGAAAAGCATTTGAGTCACTCTGAGGGGCATCTGAGTCTTCATCCCTGCACCTCTAGATCAGAAATTCTTTTGAAGTAGGATACACCGACCTGTGCGGGTCACCTTGCGGCCGTATTTTCTTTTCCATTCGGCCAAGAAATTCTCTTCCCTTCACAGGCCAAAAGAAAAGGCGCATTGCCAATACTCAGCTGAATCGTGAGTCAAGTCGCTCCCACAGTGTATTTCTCATCAAGTTGGCCCAGGCACCCCTAGATGCAGATGGAGACAATGTCCTACAGGTAAGGTTGAAAGGGAATAATGAGGCTCGGCAGTTCAGGAGTAAAACCTGGCTCCAGCTGCAGATCTCTCAGCCAGGCTCTTCTCTGGAGAATATCTTGTGTTTGAGTTTTCCCTTTAAAACCGTGGCTCCTTCCTTTTTCTTACACAGGACAAAGAATTAATAACTTTGAGCCAGTTGTGTTTGGTTGACTTAGCAGGGAGCGAAAGAACAAACAGAACTAAAGCAGAAGGGAGCAGATTACGTGAAGCAGGTAGGTCTTTCTTTGAGCTAACTTCCCCCTCACGGAGGTGCAGGCTTATGGGGGTAAAACCTCACGTTCCTGGTTTCTTTGGGAGGTTGTGTCCTTTGAACGCACATGTTTGCGCCCTTCCCAACTTTTTACCTGAGTCTGAGTTTAATCAGAAAACGTTTGTAACAACATTTGACCCCTAAGTTTTCTTCCATCTTGGAGAAAATGATAACGTTTCCTGTGAAGTGCAGCTTCCCCGGCTTCAGAGATAAAACTCTTGGCCATGGGACGACATGGTAAAGTAGGTTCAGGTTTTTTTTTTTAAACCCTGGCGACTCAGGGCTTGTGTCCAGCAGATACTTAGCAAAGGCATGTAAGCGGTTCTATGTAATGGTATTTCCTTCCTCTTACCCAATGATTCTGAGAGAACAAGAAGCCTCCTTTGTTCCTCTTTTGCTTCAAGCATCCCATAGTGTTGGTTGTAGTTGTCCACTCCCCTCCTCTGGTTCTTCCAAAGGCTTGTTGTACGTTTCAGGACGGGCAAAGCCCAGATCCTGTTGGTACCCCATACGAACTTCATGGGCTGTGATTCCTACAGCCCACAAGCCTGCCTTTAGACTGGCCTTGGAGAGATCTCCAGCACTGGAGCATTTTGCATCCAGATGTCTCCTTGGTTGTTGCCAGGAGGCTGAACAGCAACACCCATCTTGCTAGCAACATGGTGTCCTTGGATATAGCCTAGGTCAGGCTTCTCCGGGCAAAGGCAAATGGGCACCAGGAGGAAGAGGAGTTGAATCCTTTTCCCCTTGCCTTTCTGTTGCTGACTCAAGGGCAGCTTGGGGGAATTCTCCTATGACCCTTTGAAGTGAGTAGTTGGCGCTACCTTCTTCTCAGCAAGACTGGTGAAACGGATGAAATGACCTGCCATTCACAGGCTTCAGAGTTCCTTCTCCTTTTACAGTAAAAGTGGATTTTTTTTATAGAAAGAGTTAGAAAAATAAATTATCTTTGTCTAATTGTTTGCTTCAGGCAATATTAATCAGTCACTAATGACCTTGAGGACCTGTATTGAAGCTCTACGAGAGAACCAGACATATGGGACCAACAAGGTTTGTCCCTGCCCGTTTCCTTGCTTTTTCCTCTGGGTCTTGATTCTGTGAGCTTCACGTGGCCATCTCTTTTTAGATGGTGCCTTATCGGGACTCCAAATTGACCCACCTTTTCAAGAACTACTTTGATGGAGAAGGGAAAGTGCGCATGATAGTTTGTGTGAACCCAAAGGCTGAAGACTACGATGAGAGTCTGGTAACTAAACTGATTTTAATATTATTTCGGACATAATGAAACTTGTATTACGTACCAGATCGGTCTGCCTAATCTTAGAAGGAAGCATCTCTTCAGAACTCAGCACAAAACTGCTTTGTAGCTAAAGATCTTCTTAAAGCAGAGACAAGTGGCACACTGGGTTATCCATGTGGACAGGTGTGGATACTATCTTATCCATCTGTGGGAGTTGCTAACAATTAAGTGTAAAACTGATGTACTAACAGAGGAATATGCAGTTTCAATACCCACAAGTTTATGGGAGTACTTCCGCTTTCTTTCTTTCTTTCTTTCTTTCTTTCTTTCTTTCTTTCTTTCTTTCTTTCTTTCTTTCTTTCTTTCTTTCTTTCTTTCTTTCTTTCTTTCTTTCTTTCTTTCTTTCTTTCTTTCTTTCTTTCTTTCTTTCTTTCTTTCTTTCTTTCTTTCTTTCTTTCTTTCTTTCTTCGGTCGGTCGGTCGGTCGGTCGTATACAACCTTCTCAGAGGGGCTCCTTTAAACCAGTACAGAATGGGTTGATGCCATGCATTCCAGCCTGGATGACCATTCCAACTGTTAGCCTTTAAAAGACTCAGAGTGCGCCAGTTGAGTTCAGTTATATTTTTTATCACTCCTCTGGGCGACTGTGTGATGCATCAGTTGCAAGGGATACTTCCATATTCCCTGAATTCTTCATTTTACTGGCTTATGGACCAAAATATAAAAGAAGCTTTAGTTTTACCTGAAGTAACCCTTTGTGGTCTGCGAGGTCTGCCCAGAAGACTTCAGATCCAGCTGTTCTCTCATACCTCTCAACGCCAAGTGAAGACAGTGGCTTTCAATGTATCATCTAATAAATTAATAAATAAGATCCATAAGTTCCCAGTTCTGCACATTTGAATTTATGATTGTCATTTCCTAGCAAGTACTGCGGTTTGCTGAGCTGACCCAGGAAGTAGAGATTGCCAGACCTGCCGACAAGCCCTTGTGGGGTTTAACTCCTGGCCGCCGGTTTAAGAATCGGGCCTTTCAGGAAGAACTCTCACGGCAGCTGGAACTCCGGGGTGGACCAATCAATAAAGGTAAATCCTGAGAGGCCACATGGAAGGCTTATTCGCAGTGGGCCAAGGGCTGTCAAGATTGTACCTGGGGTATTGTTGTTGTTAGTAGTAGTACCCTGTTTCCCTGAAAATACGACCTACCCTGAAAATAAGCCCTAGCATGCTTTTCCAGGATGCTCAAAATATAAGCCCTTTATAAGTGTTATGTAAAACATCCCCTGAAAATAAGCCCTAGAGCATTTTAGGAGCAAAAATTATTATAAGACCCTGTCTTATTTTCAGGGAAACAGGGTAGTAGCAGTAGCAGTAGTAGTAAGCTCACAGCATTCTGTAGACTAATAAGTTCGGGTTAATTCTTTCTGAGTCTGCACCGCCACCTAAGCCACTTGCTCTCCTGCAGAAAGGGAGCCATCTGTCACCGAAATGCTCCTGCAAAGCTTCCCTCCGATGCCTTCTTGTGAACTGCTGGATATTAACGATGACCAGACCCTTCCTCGGCTGATTGAGGTGCTTGAAAAGCGGCATCACATTCGGCAGAAGCTGTTAGAAGAGTTCACCAAAAACAGTAAGTCCCTGTGCGTCTGCTCTGCCCTCTGAGTCAAATTAGATGCACAGGCTTCCCGTGCTGCTGCCTGGAGGTAAGAAGTGCTGGTAGAAAGAATGGCCACTTTCTTCTCTCCACGTGTAATCAGCAGGATCTCATCAACAATGCCTTAATCTTAAGGCTGAAGAATTATGCTAAAATGGCCAGGCAATATCTGCTGGGACAAATTTACTAAGCACTTTGAGGGCAAAGTCGCTCAGATTCCTGGGGGATTAGGTGTCACAGTTGGGAATAGTCCAAAGGAGGTGTCCAGAGACTTGTCTGGTCTGGTTCTTTTGGATCAGTTTCAGTTGTTGGGGCCTGAGGATGTGGACGAGCTGCTTGCGGGGGTTAGTCCAGGTGGATCCAGGGAGTAGTGAATGACTCTCTGAGGTATGGGGTGGTCCCACCAGCCCTTAAACGGGCAGTGGCATGCCCCCTCCTGAAGAGGGCCTCTCTGGATCCAGAAGATTTAAACAACCATTGCCTGGTGGCTTACATACCTTTTTTGGGCAAGGTACTAGAGAGCTGTAGCTGTCCAACTGCAGGCATACGTGAAAGGAGCAGATTGTCTAGACTCGTTTCAGTCCAGCTTCAGGCCTGGTCATGGCACAGAAACTGCCTTGGTCGCCCTGGTTGAGGACCTTCTCTAGGAGAGAGACAGGGAGTGCAGCCCTGTTGGTTCTGGGCCTCTCAGTGGCTTTTGATACCATTGACCATGGTATCCCCTTGGAAAAATTATGGAGTTTAGGAGTTCAAGGCAGTGCACTGCATTGGTTCCACTCTTATTTCTGGCTGATAGCAGAGAGTGGTAGTGGGAGATTCTGACTCAACACCTTGGCAACTATATGAAGCCACTGGGAAAGGTCATCAAGAGATTTGGAGTGAGGTGCCATCAATACGCAGGTGATACCTAGTTCTATCTCTCTGTGCCATCTGAATCGGGAGAGGCGGTTGAAGTGCTTGACAGGTGCCTGGAGGCGGTAATGGGCTGGGTTGGGGTCAATAAATTGAAGCTGAACTCAGACAATACGGAAGTGCTGTGTGTCACAGGGTCTTGGGTCCATGTAGTTTGGAGAAACCGTGTCCCTGATGGGGCTGTAATGTCTTGGAAGGGGCAGGTGTGAAATTAGGGGATGCTCTTGGACTCTGTGCTGACACTTGAAGCTCAGGTGGAGGCTGTGGCCCAAAGTGCCTATTCCCAACTATGGCTGGTGCTTCAGTTGAAGCCCTTTTTGGACAGAAATGACTTGGCCACAGTTATCCATTCTCTGGTAACCTCCAGGCTGGACTATTGTAATGTGCTATACATGGTTCAGAAGCTGCATCTGGTGCAGAATACAGCTGTTAGACTGCTGACCAGGACAGCTGTCCGGACACACATCACACCAGTCTTAAAAGAACTGCATTGGCTGCCGATTCACTACCGATCCCAGTTCAAGGTGTTAACTTTAACTCATAAGCCTCTAAAGGACTTGGGCCCCAAATATCTAAAGGAACACCTTCTTCCATATCAACCTGCCCGTGCCTTAAGATCCGGAGGGGAGGCCCTCCTGGTTGTCCCACCACTGTCAGTAGTAAATGGGGTGGGCACCCGGGAGAGGGCCTTCTCAGTGATGGCCCCTGAGGCTATGGAATAGTCTCCCCTTGAGGTGTGTCTATCACCTTCACTGTACACATTTGCTAAGGCAGTGAAGATGCACCCCTTTGCCCTGGCGTTTGGCTAAATGGGAATATACTGTCTCTTCCCGCTTTACAGACACTGTTACTGTTTTAATATATGTTTGATTTTAAATGTTACTCGTCCTGATACCTTCAGGTATAGGGTGGGATAGAAATACAAATAAATAAATAAATCTTAATATAAGAAGACCAAGGGCAGCGGTTATGGGCAGATGCAGCTGTAAGACCCCCAGCCTGCTGATAGCTGGTCCACGAGCTTTCTTTGAAGCCTGCATCATCTGAGGCGGTTTTCAAAGGGTAGGGGGTTCCCGGCTGTGCCCATCTGTACTGACTGCCACTGAAGGGATGATGCAAGTATCTGTTGCACAGTTTTTCTATGGTGTGGCTTGCAGGCTGACTCAGCCCATTTGGTGAGAAAGCCCTCTCCCCCATCCCACCCCCATTCTTTTACAGTGTTTGCTGCGAAGAATATGTTGCAAGAGCTTGACAGCAACATCGCCTCTAAAGAGAATTATGCCCAAGTAAAGCTTTCCGAAAGAGAAAAGGTCATCGCAGGGCAGAAAACCGAGATTGACCGGCTGGAGAAGAAAGTGAAGACGCTTGAGTACAAGGTTTGTGTTCTGAGGTGTTTCTGCGTCGGGAGAAACCTTGTCCTCCTGGAAACTGTGTTAATATTTCTTGTGAAAAAACATGGTCTTCAGGCTATTAGCATGGAAGTGGGAAGCGCTGCCCTGGCCTGCACAGCACACAGCAGGGTGTTTTCAAAGCGCTTCCTGTTGAGCTGAGGCCTGAAATTCCTCTCGGCCTCTGCTTGTCATCGGCGGGAAACTGTGTGGATCTTTTAGGGGTTTGCTTGACCCCCAGAGCTCCGTATGCGAAACTACAGCCTGGAAACAGTTTCAGAGCCGCCGCCGAACTTTGTCTTACCAGATTGATATCCTGGAGAAAACCACCACCATCTACGAGGAAGAGAAGCGCAACTTGCAGCAGGAGCTGGAGACGAAGAGCCAGAAGCTGCAGCGGCAAGTCTTCGACAAGCGCCGGCTGGAGTCCCGGCTGCAGGGGATGGTGACGGAGACCACCATGAAGTGGGAGAAGGAATGCGTGAGTGTTTCAGCTCCCTGCGTCTGCCCCTCTGGGGAAGCTGCTCCTCCGGAAGAGGGCAAGCTCTCCTCACCAAAACAGGAGGCGGGAGGAATGCAGAAAATAGCCCTCTGTCTTCAGGCAGGATCCCACCTTGCTAAGAGGAAGGAAGAGGACTCTCGCTGTCACAGTGGCCAGGCAAGGGCCTTAGGAAAACAGTTCACTGCAACTCATGTGCATTGCGCTCAACCCGAGGCCCTTAGTAACTCCCTCTCCCTCCCTCCCTCCCTCCCTCTCTCTCTCAGGAACGGCGAGTTGCAGCAAAGGAGCTGGAGATGCAGAACAAGCTGTGGGTGAAAGACGAGAAACTGAAGCAGCTGAAGGCGATCGTTACAGAGCCAAAGGGCAGCAAGCCAGAGCGGCCTTCTCGGGAGCGAGACCGAGAGAAAGCCGTCCAGAGGTCCATTTCGCCGCCGCCGGTCCCCGTACGTTGCCTGGATGCTATGTCCGTGTCTGTCTGTCTGTCTGGTCTGGGGAGTGGGCTGTCGGGGCGAAGACATTATCGTTTGGCCGTGAGCCTCAGCCTTTGAGATGGTCCTCCAGGGCCTTTGTGTTCTTCTCTCGGGTCCTTTTCTGCGTGGATCTGTCTCCTTCAGACCTCCTTAAATCCAACTCCTGGGTTTTCACTCGGCTTCTGCCTATGCCTAATCCTCGTACTTGATTTTCTTTGCGTTTAAGTGTGTTTCTTTCCGCTGTTCCTCGTACACTAATTGCACCTCTCTCCAGTCTTCTAGTGACTATGCCACTCCACTCCCTAACCACGCTCTGCCGGCCGCCAGCCAGCCACAGCTGCACCGGCGCTCTAACTCGTGCAGCAGCATTTCCGTGGCCTCCTGCGTCTCGGAGTGGGAGCAGCGAACGCTGAGTCCGAGCGGCAAGCGCCTGAGCGCGGGCAGGGCCAGAGCCAAGGGTAGAGCTCAGGAGCCAGAGCAAGCTAGGCACTGTGTCTTCTCAGAGAGGAGGCGAGGCATGTGCTACACCGGCATCCTCGAGGTTCCCGGCAATAGAGAGGCTGTAGAGGTAGAAGAGGACCTGTGCTGCAGGGTTAGTGCGCCACACCGCTTGGGGCTTTGCAGGGGCTCCGTGCTGCCACCTGGGCGCTGTCCCCAGCACTCCTGCCTGTCGCCCTGTGCCGCCCTGTGGCTGCAGTGACAGTCCTCCGGGTGCAGGGGACGGACCGGTGGGGACAGTGGCTCTCTGAAGTGACCGCCAGTTGTGTAAGATGGCGTCTGCTTACTCAGAGGATCTCTTCATGGGGAGCCCTTGAATTGGCGTCCTGCGCTCAGCTTGCTTATGTCTTGTCGGATCACCTGCAGAAGCATGCCCTTTAATTTGTCATTCAAGAAGTGGTCGATCTTTGGTGTAATTGGTCAAGAGTAATCAAAACTGTGGAAAGTGCAGCTGATCGGCTAGGCTGGGTCTGTGCACCCTTCTACAGCCCTGGGCTACTTGAAGCACCCTTGGTTCGGATGGCCGCTTCACTATGGCGCCTTACTGTGGTGCACTCTTGCAGGGAGGAAGATGCACAAATATCCTTGGTTCTTACTGGTGGCCCCCTAAATGGGGCAGACCATCCCCCCAGCTCTCGGCCAACCAGTATTGCCAAGGCTTGAGGTTCCCCGCCTACCTTGACACCTGCCTCAAGGGGTGACTTGGCGGGGGTCAGCTGTGCTTTGTGACCTGCCAGGTGCTTCATATAATATTCCTTCCTCTAAGCCAGTTTGGTCTAGTGCTGAGGGAGCTGGTCTCTTACCTGGGAATACCAGGTTTGATTCTGCCCTCCCCCATGAAGCCAGCTGGGTGACCTTGGGCGAGTCTTCTGAGCTCTTGCAGCCCCACCTACCTGTCTATTGTGGAGAGAAGAACTGAAGGCTTGCCAGCCACTTTGAGTGACCCAAAACTAGCATCATCTAGGCAGTTCTTAAAAATAATGTAGTTTAACTTGATGTATTCCAGAAAGCCTTTTTAGAAAGGCCCATTAAGGGAATGAAGATCCAGGTGTACTGAGGATATGGTTTAAGTAACTGGAAATGCTCTCATTTAGTGCCTGAAAGTGTAGTACTTCCCAGGGGAGACATTTCCACAGCGCACCATCTGCCACCGAAGACTCCCTGTCTCTTGCAACCCAGCTGAGGGTCCCAGTTTACAGACAGGGACGCCCAGGTGGACGGGCTCTTTCTGTGCTCTCCAGCGCTTGAGGCAGAGAGTCTTTCCTGGGAAGTGGAAACAAAGGGCCCACGTGTCCCTTCCCCAAATCGCCACCATCCCACCATCCCTGATACAGCTGGTCTGCGCCTGCCGCTTCTGGTGGTGGGTGGCGCCTGCCGCCCCTTACCCAAGAGCCCTGGGAAGCTTGATCCGTGCTCCTGCACGTGGAGGGACCACAGACTGAATGCCCCTGGTTGCAAAACATAGGAAACCATTCAAGTTTCCCTTGTGAGGGTTTGTAACAGCCCTCAGCAGATGCACTTTCCAGCTGGGAATGGGGAGAATCTCTGGCTGATCACGCTTGCGGCTTCTTCTTCCTTTTTCGTCCGGACCAGAACGCCCCACCAGTCCGTCTCCGGCACAGGCGCTCTCGCTCAGCTGGGGAGAGATGGGTGGACCACAAGCCTCCCTCCAGCATCCAGACTGAAACGGTCATGCAGCCGCAGGTCCCTCACGCCATCACGGTGGCCGCTGCGAGCGAGAAGGCCCTAGCGAAGTGCGACAAGTACATGCTGACCCACCAGGAGCTGGCTTCTGATGGGGAAGTGGAGACGAAGCTGATCAAGGTAAAGGGGCCGGCGGGGAGGTGTCAGGATGTAAAGGGGACCTGGTGAAAGCATCAGAGGGTTTCATTCATGACGTGTCTTTCTCGTGTACAGTGGTACCTTAACATACAAGTGCCCTGACATACAAGTGTTTTGAGATACAAGCCGCCGAGCGAGTGATATTTTGCTTTGAGATGAGAGCAAGATTTGAGATACGAGTATGTAAATACAGTACAGTACATAACAAAAACAACTGAGGTGGTGTTTTGGGAGCTGGAATGGATTAATGGGAAAATTGCTTTGAGATACGAGCGATTTGACATAAGAGCAAGGTTACGGAACGAATTAAACTCGTATGTCAAGGTACCACTGTACGTTGTTTTTCTCTGCACCTTTGGCCCCTTCGTTATAATTCCCCTCAGTTGGAGCAGGGTCTGCATATAACTGTGTTGTCATGCCTGGGTGACGCTCACGTTCAATCTCCTTCCAGCCTTGCAGAAGATTGGGTTGGGAGGTGGGTGTAGTAGCTGATAAAACAGCTGATCTGATCTGCAATGCTGGGAGATGAAAGCCATGGTGGGATCCAGACGTGAAGATCTTGGTAAGTGCTTTTTCCTTCAGGGCGATGTATTCAAGACCAGGGGAGGCGGACAGGCAGTCCAGTTCACGGAGATAGAGACCCTAAAACGAGAATCTCCAACGGCGTGAGTCACTCCACACCCTGGCCCAGATCCTTCTGCACAGATCAGTTAGTGGGGCTCTCACTGCCCCGGGGGCTGGAGGGGGCTGCTAGAACCAGGAAAGGCGAGCAAGCAGGGATGAATTCCACCGAGAGCTCCCGTGCTTAGCGTTTCTTCCTTCTTTCAGCCGGAAACGAAGATCCTCTCCCACAGGGTCACCACTGCACGATGAGAACGCGGAATCAGAATGGACCGATGTGGAAACCCGGGTACGTTCGCAGAAGGCGCTGCGTGCGGTTGGAGTGGGAGGGGAAAGATGCAGGTGTGAAGCTTCCCGAATTCACCTGTATGTGTTCTTCCTGCCAGTGTTCAGTTGCAATTGAGATGAAGACAGGCTCCCATCTAGGGCCCGGATACGAGCATCACGCACAGCCCAAGTAAGTCTGAGCGTGCCTGTCGTTCGCATGTGACGTGCTTCTCTTCTCGCTGCCACAGATATCAAGTCTGTAGCTAGGGCTCCCTGCCTGGCTCCAGGTCTGTGTGTTGCCGGTTCTTGGCGCAGTGAGGGATGAAGGAAGGGTTCCTGCTGGGCTTCCGCCCCTGCACACAGATGCCGGTCGTGCTTTTGGCGTTCAGCATGAGGAAGGGTCACATCTTCTTTTGCGACAGGTCCTAATGAAGGCAGCAGACATGTTAAAGACTGCGCCCCCCAGGATTTCTGTAAGGAAGCAGGGAGTCAGGCAGACGTTTATTTATTTACATTTATATCCCGCCCCATACCCGAAGGTCTCTGGGCGGGTTACAACAAATTAAAATAGAGTATACATTAAAAGACAAATATATTCAACAAATATAAAACAGTATACACTATGTTTAAAATAATAGTTTGTGGCCTATGAGCATCTCACCCAGACAGAGAGGTGGTGGAACCTCACAGGAGTCTAGCTCTCAGGTCCCTGAGAGCCTCTCTAGGCCGTGGCCCACTTCTTCACCACCTCCGCCCCTACCTGGCACAGGGTCTGGCTGCTGGGAAGTTGGCGAGGGTCATTCCTGGCACACACATCTGTTGCAAAATGTCTACTATCAAAGATGGTTCCACTCCCAGCATTGGGCCAAGAGGAATTTTGCACCCTGGAACCTAGATGGAGGAGAGGATATTTTAAAAATATATTTTTGTGTTACTGCAGTAGTTTAGGTTCTAAGTCAACACTCTGAGTGGTTTTCAAAACTCTGACTTGTGAATTACTACTGTTCTGTGGCTACAATAATAAATAAATGGAGAAATAATAAATAGGGCATCTGGGAGCAAGCGGTTGAGGAGTATTGATGCCCTCGGGGGAGGGAAATGGGTTCAGGACACTGCAGGCAGCAATCCCTGTGCCCTGGAGGGAAGGCACTGCTCCTGCGTGTGTGTGTGTGTGGGCGCATGTGCCTGCGCCGAAATCTCCTGACCCTGACCACAGGCCTGTCTTTCCTTTATAGACGAAGAAGACCGTGAACCTGTGGAGCTTCTGACTGGGGCTGTTTTGACAAGCTGCATACCTGAATATGCAACACAGGAAATAACCAAATTCAGAGTATTATTTTTGCAAATTGCTTTTTATTTCTATTGTGAGTGGGTACTTCATATTCGGAACCTCGTGAATAATCGGTCGGTGGAGTATCCTGAATGTTCACAAGTTTCATTATGTGTGAATCACCAGCAGTGACGGATGAGCGCCCTGTGGCATTGAATATCACCCCGTTCTCTGTTACCTCTTGGCTGTTCTCTGCTTCGGCTGCTCCTCCTCCATCGGACTCTGTCGCCATCTTCTCATGGCTGGGTGTGTTCTGAGCGCTGTATAAAAGACACGCCTCTTTACATAGATGCCTGGCGGACCCCATGCACTTTAGAATATCTTGGTGCCCGTTCAGAGTTGCCTGCTGGGTCCTTGCTACCGAACACGCTGCTCTCAGGCTGGGAGCATTTGCAGGCCACCAGGAGAAGCGGCAGGCAGGCAGGCAGGCAGGCAGGCAGGCTGGCCTTGTTTCGCCACCAAAGTTATCTGCTTGTCTTTGCTTCTGCTTTGCATGATGATAGCATAACTATTAGATGTATAGTAGGAAGATGTATAAGTCACGTGTCAATTTTTTAGAGATTAAATTTTCTCATTACACTCTGTGGAAAAGTTCTCTGGCCTCGCTTTGCGAAGTTGATGACCAGATAGAGGTTTCCACGTATCTCGCTGCTGAAACAATTTTGCTGCAGTTTTGAAGCTGGAGAAGGAAGCTTCTCTTCAGTCACTGTGATCTGATTGCATGCGAACCAGGAACAGCATCTGCAGCCCCTCCGGCCGGGATAAAAGGGTGAAACCCCATCGCTCTCAGAGGGTGGAGCAAGGCGGCTCCGTAACGGCTAGAGTGAGCGTCCCGCTCTTGGAAACATCCGTAGAACTATGTCTAAGGAGCAGCTCTGGGTCGCTCTCGGGGCCTGGCCATCCCAGCTGCTTACCAGAAAAGGGTGAGAGGATCAAGGAGAGCAAGTCTGACCAGCAGAGCTTCTGTCTCCCTTGACTCCAGTTCCTGTTTCCCTCCTTTTCTTAGCCATGGGTGGGCCAAAGGAAAAGGTGGGTCTTTGCTCACAGCGGCCCATTGATGCTGCTCAAGGCAGGAAACGAGCAGGCCTTGGATTCCTACAGGTGGCATCTGCTTGGAGGAGGGCAGCGCTGCTCCTTCGTTCTGCCTGCTGAAACCAGGGTCTTGGCTTTGTCCCATCCTGGGGCCTGTTTGCACTTGCCTGCTGTCCACATGCTAATGCAGGCTACAGTGGGCCCCCAGTGAGGCCTGCCAGAGTGTATCACCAAGCAGATCACAGACCCCTGTCCTGAGATTTACTCCAAAAATGGCCAACTGCAAACAGGCACCAGGAAGGGACAAAGCCAAGTAATAAAAGAGATGGAAATTGTGCCTGGCCTGTGGTCTGCATGTTACAGTGGCCTCATCTAGGTCCAGTGCGGAGAAGACCTCTCTGCACCTAGCAGGACCGTCCTTGGTACAGTGCTGCGGGCTTCTTGGGGCTCGCTCTCCAGAGGACTTGCCTCTCTTCCTAACTGGAGAGAAGCTGCCATGCTCCATGGACCACCCAGCTTCTCATCCTCCAGAGTTGTCCCCGCCCCACGCAGGAGGTCTGAACTTGGAGAAGCCTGCAGCCTTTCACCACAGCATTCTTCCTTTGCGCAGAGGAGTCTTTGGTCCACCAAATGCTTCTCAAACAGCCGCTAGTGTTCTAAAAAGTGCAAGTATTTCACAAATCACGCACCTTGATTGTCAATGTGGAGCTGCCTCCCACACCAAGAGAGATCTTTGTAACAGTAACAGCTGAGTATGTAAATGACATCAACCCATCCAAGTGCCCGGTTGCCTTTGTGAGCGTTTAGGGTCTGTTCCTCTGTACTTGCAGCAGGTCTCTGGGGACCTTGCTGAAGCAGAAGGTGCCACCCTCCTTCCACGGGTGCCCTTCAGCTGCCTGGGCCTCGGGCTGCCTTCTGGCCTTGCATCTCGATCCAGCCGGGCCACTTGTTGTCTTGAAAGCTTCTCCACAGCTAGGACTAGGCAAGCTCTATTAATCACGTCGGCCTGTAAAGCAAAAGCCAGTCCAGCAACGCAAGCCATTAACTTTATCTTGTTGACATGGCTGTTTATAACGCAGAGTCAACACTGGCTCTGCCAACACGGCTGGGTTGCTATTTAGAGAAGGGAATGAAATGTGGCAAAACCAGGGCCGGCGCAGCAATTCTCTTCCAATGGCCTTGCACTGAGTGGTGTGAATGGCCCTGTTTGCTCCGCAGGCAGTTCTCTGCTGCTGTTTCCTTTGTTCTCGGCTTTTCATACCCCTTGCCTGGCTTTCCGCTTTGCAGTGAGCTGAGGCCCGAACTCTGTTGTCTAGAAAGAGAAGAACCACGATGGTGGTTGAAAAAGCTCTCAAGATCCAGCTGCTCCCAGATTTTGTCTTCAGGGCCACCCCTGAGGGGTTTTCAGCTCGAAGGCTGGGCTTGAAATAGTTTCCAAATCAAATTAAACATTAGGAGAGCTTAGGAGCTTAGAGGCAGCTGAGAATACATGCTGCAACAGAAATCTAGCTCAGCGGAAGAAACAGCCCTCGTGCCAGGAGTGTTTTTTAAAAGGCAGGTGCCACACGCTAACTTGCACAAACTGCGTGGGATAAAGGCCGTCGGCAAATGGGTGCAGTCTGTGCAAACCTGCTCAAAGACAGCACCAATGTACTAGAGGCAATGAACCAGGATCCTGTATAACATGAGCTGCTGGCCAAAGGAGGGTTTTATTGGAAGCCCGGGGCCTTTGGAGTGCCAGGGAGACAGGATTCATATTCCCATGGGGCTGTGGATGTTTGCTGGGTGATTTTAAATCGAATTGGTCTCAGAGGGGTGTTGCAAAGATAAAATGATGAAGACTAGAACTTGGCTGCTTTAATTACCTTGGAATGTCAGGTCAGAGAGCCCAGAATAATAATATGACCCCTGGTAAGTTCCCAGTGTAGTTCAGGGAGGAGGCTGCCAAAAAGCCCTGTTTGCAGACAGGGCTTGAAGCGAATGCCGGATGGGCTTTTATTCCCCAAAAGAAGAGTTCAAGTGCAAAGCGCCTCCTGACCCTCTTTTGCTCTGCCCCTTCCTATGGATCAGGCTCAGGCGGTTCCTTCCTTCACGGAGGCATCCCCGTGTGTCGCAGGCTGAGCAACACAGGGCATGCGCAGTACTCGGGGAAGTGAGCATGAACTTCACACAGGCCGCCGTGTGCTTGGCAGGAAGTGCGCAGGACCCCCGGCAGATGTGTGCACCTCCGGCCCCAAGAGAGCGTGCTGGCACCTGGGTCCAACAAGAACGCGTCCTTGCTCTTCCTACAATGGGTGAACTTGGCCACCACTCCACAAATTGTTAGTAATATTCTCACAGCAACCCAAATGAGATCGCCTTCCTGAGGCCTTCTGATGTGGACAGCAAGGGGGCCGCCCCTAGTCAGTCCCTGCCGGGTGTGCCAGTCTCCGCTGATCGCCTCACTGGCGGGTAGAAGGTTGCCATTGTCTCCCTTCAGCCTCCTGGGCGTGGGTGCAGCCGCACACCTGGCCAATCAGTTCTAATAAAAACAGCCCGGTGGCTAAGTTTTGTGAGCAGGGACTCTGGCCCTTTGTCCCGCTGAGAACTGTAAAAACATTTGCTTTGTTTTGTCCCCTTCCCTAACTCAACCGGCAGCCCCAACGAGCTTTGGAAACAAACTGTCTGTTCCAGGCGGAGCAGACTGCGTGGCCGTCCGTCCGTCTGTCACATATTCCGGAATCACGGCCTAAGCAGTTCTGCTGGCAGCTTTGACTTTGGCATGGCTGAAGTTCTCACAAGGGGTGGCGCTGGAGCAGGGATGGCACAGCATGGCAGCAGCATCTGGGTGGCCAACGAGAAGGAGCAGTTTTCATCTGCTTACATCAGTGCTACCCTTCTGGGGCAGCCTCTTTCTTGAGAGCCTGGCAGAGTCCCCTTTCTGGCACCCTGATGCCCAAGCCCTCGGCCAGCGTGCCTGCGCTCTGGCTTTGCCTGCGCCACTGCTTAGGCCAGCGTGCCAGTGCCCTTCACAGGCCAAATCTGGACATCTGCCTCGCTTGTGCGGCTGCCAGGCTTCCTTTTAGGTTGTGTTCTTGTGGCACGGTGCTGTTTCTCTTTTGGGGCAGGCTGGATTCAGGTTCCTCTGCTTCTGTCAAATCCTGCTTATAAAGCAGTTAAAAGACATTTCAGACGGCTGCTGGGGCCCAGGAGGGACGAGGATTTAACGCCAATGGATATTTGGCTTCTGTTCCCCCGATGCGTGCAGTTTTGTTTTACTTTGTTTTTCCAGTTGATGAACGAGCAGCGTTCAGGATCATCCACAAATGCTCCAAAGAGGAAGGAACTGCCTTCCTCCGGCTCATGCCGGTCTGCCGAAGGTGCGCTTGGGAAATCTGCCGTTCTGCGTGCAACATGCTCCCCGCCGCCCAAAGCACCAGCAGCGGCCGCTCTCGGGTCGCAGGCGTTACTTTGGCCCCTGCAGTCCAAACGGTTTACAGGGAACCTGTTTGCTTTATGGCTGAATTGCTTCTGACAGCTGCCAGAACCAGCAGACCAGCGGGTAATTCCAGCCAGGGCCTCGTCTGCTGGGCTGATGCAGAGAAGAGCGATCGAAAGTGAAGCGGAAGCAAATGGCGGCTTGATTTAAAAACTGATGTGATCAGGTTGCTTATTTTTGTTATTTTTTTCTGTTACCTGGTGTAAAAAGTCAGAGAAGAGGAAGGGCATCTTGAATGATAATGTATGAAGAACATACTAGAAGCCCTGCTGGATCAGGCCACAGCCAGCGCCCATCTTGCACAGCGGCCTCTCTTTGCTTCTGGAGATTCTTAAGGAGAAGGTGAAAATAAAACCCTCACCGGCTTGGCTCTCCGTGTTTCCACTCCCAGCAAATGGCCCCGAGAGGCATCCTGCCTGCCTGCCTGTCCAACGCCAAGGCAACGTGTTTCTTAACCGCCTTCTTAAGTCTGAGCTAATTAAGGAAGACGATGCAGCTGGGTTCAAAAGGACGCCACTGCAGTTGCTGGATTGGGAATCCCCTTGTTTAGAACTGTCCTGGAAACTTCCAGTAATATTATTTTCTCTGGAGCATCACTGACCAATACTGGTGGAGGGGGGGGCTCCCCCCCCCCATTCTGCTATTGCATCAGTTTCAGTTCTGAATCTGCCTTGACTAAAATCCCTGTTCAGCGATTGCTCTGGTTTCGCCGGGGGTTTCCCATACCACGTGGTTTTGCAAGCAGGGCTATTAGAGCAATGATAAACCACGGCGGCAAGTAGAGACGATTCTTGAACCCACCCACCCCGTCTGAGGTGGCCTCTTGCCAGTTCCTTGCCCTTAACGTTAGCAGCGGATTCGTCCCAGGAGTGATCTCTCTAGATTACCGAAGGAGGGTGCCACAGGGTGCTTCTGTCGGTGGGGGCGCAGATGGACCGAGTAGATCTGAGAGCAGAGTCGGCTCCTTTATGGCTTTGTCTGTGCAATTTTAAAGGGCTAGAACAGTCCTGGAAGCTTTCACACTTTATGTTGTTAAAACAACCCTGCAAATTCTGCCCCATGCCACGTGGCGCCGCCTGAACCGTTTGCCGTATTGGTGCGACAGTGCTGGACACTCTGTCAGATGCCCTTTGCACAAGCGCTCTGCTTTCCAAGGGCTCACACACAGTCCCAGGCCTGATTTTTACAGGCCTTCCAAGGTATGATGAGACTTGAGCCAAGGATGTTTTTAGGTAGCCTAGGGGGATGCGACCAACTTCAGTTGCCCCAGATCCTAAAAACTGATGGTGGCGTCCAGGGATTTAAATACCGCTGTGAGTCATTCTATCCTATTCTGAACAACCAGAAGTGGAGTTGGTTCTCACCCATTTAAGGGGACTCAAAGAGGCTGACAAACCTTCTGTTCATCTCCCCACAGCAGACACTCTGTGAGGTAGGTGGGGCTGTGAGAACTCCTGTGACTAGCCCAAGGTCACCCAGATGGCTTCATGGAGGAGGGCAGAATCAAACCCAGTATTCCCAGATAAGAGTCCGGCTCCTTAACCACTAGATCAAACTAGCTCACGATGATGGGGGTCTGTGTCCCTCCGCCATCTCCCCGTGAATGGGTCGGATGGTTCTTGGCTAAAGTCATGTGGGAGAGACTCAAGATGGAAGACCAGGAGCTGCAGAGACTAGTATAAGCATTAGAAAGCCATAGAGAGAAAGCCTGGAAATTGGCTCTGGGATCCCTTAGCCTGTGGCCATAAATATGAAATTGCTTGCGTATGTGCTTCTCAGCCACTTAACGTGTGCATAAGTGACTTAAAAGGTTGTTTGGAAGGCAAAGTACGCGTCTTGTTGCCAAGGGAAAAATGTTGCAGATTTTAAAGTGTCCCGTCTTGGTTCCCGGTTCTTCAGTTCCACGAGGCTGTCAAAACCCTCTTCTGCCGGAAGATGTCAGTGTGGTGACAGTTTTTCAAAAGGTCTGAAGAGTCAAGGGACCAGGTTTGGCTTTTGCTCCGCTCTGCCCATGAGCGGGTGACTGAGAGGAGGGTGGATGGGGTCCCCACGGCAACGAATGCATCAGCTCAGAAGTGCAGGGGCCCTTGGGCAGGCGCTTGCTGTTCCCCCAGCCCAGAAGTCTCCCTTCACACTGCTGTTCTCCTCCTCTTCCCTCCTTCCTTGTCTATCCGCCCACCACCTGCTCCAGCCTGAGCAGAAGGGCAGAGCATCCTTAAACTCACCTGGCCATTCATGGCCTATGGTGCCAACTCCTGGGGCTGCACATCAAGTGGTGCGATCATCTTACCTGGCCTGGAGGGCGCAGCAGGAGACGCCTTGTAATGCAACCTTTGCCAGTTTATAGCATCCTGCAAACAAGATAAATGCCCGCAGGGAGCAGGTGGGGATCCCAGCACCATCTGGGTAAGAGGGCCTGGTGCCTGGGTTCCTCGCAAAGCCAGGCCAGTGGACCCCCAAGCAGTTTTCTTTGAGGGGAAGGGGGTGTCTGGCCCTGTCCTCTCCAGCTGAGCCTATGGCTGGCAGAGTGGCCCACCTGTCTTTCTCAGTCAGTGCCATGGCTAGAGGGAAGTTACGCTTTTCTGGTTGGGGCAGAAACTGGAGCCATTCTGGATAAGTGACCTGCAAACCGCCCTCCCATTATCCATTGGGCACCAGATTTAGTGAAAAATATTCTTTGCCCCCATCCGTCCTATGCTGGGACAGAGGCTCCAAGAGAGGGAAGCCCCAGACGTGCTGATGAGAAATTCATCTTGGCCTTGATTATGGGAGATTCAGGGTGCAGCAGTTTATTATCACATGCAGTTTAAGATTAATAGGGAAAAGAGATCTAGTAGCTGACTGTACATGTCAAATATTAATTATGCTTCATTTTATATGTAGATGAAGCAATCAGCTCGATACAGCTGCAGATAATAGTTGTGCCTGGACTTGTTTTTTGACCTTGAAAAGGCTGCGCAGCTTTGGAAATCATTTCGTATCTTAATTATACTCAGTGACCGAACTAACATTAACGGTTGCCGAAGATAACTGAGTTTGTTGTACAGAACTGCACAAACTTTGCTTTAAATCCGTTTTCCACCGAGTGCTCTGTAATCTATGACCTTCATTTTGCATCAACGGGGCCCGGGCTGTCTCAGACCCCCTCAACTTCCAGGGCAAAGGCAGGCCCAGAGGTGGCCATATTACACCATCAAGGTTCTGGGATGCTGGATTTTGCTATAAAGCTACAAGCATCCTGGGAGCACAGAAGCTGTTGGAATGCCCTTCCCGTGCGGTCCAGGCAGGGCTCTTCCTTGTCTGTACCACCCTCCCTGTTTATTGCCATCAGGATGGCAACTTGGCACAGGGCCTCTTCAGTGGAGGCTCCTTGAAGGCTGAATTCACTTCCTATGTGGCTTCATCTTGTGCCTGATGTAGCTGAGCAGGCAATTCATCTGATCAGAATTGATGTCATTTTATTTTCGGAAAACTGGGTGCAAAAGCAAGTGTGGCACAATTTTTCATGGTGTTCTTAACTGTGATGCTTTAATTTTGTTTTTGAATATACCTTCTTTGTGTTTTATTGTTATTTTTCCATCTTTGGCTTGTAATATTTTCTTCAAGGGCCATGAATAGCCCCACCCCCTTGTGAAAACTGGCCATATTTTGTGAGACCAGGCTCCTTTGCTGATATCGTGTCGGCACGATATCAAGACCTGGGAAGTGAAAGACCTGGGAAATAACAGAAATTAGTCAGTTAACTTTTGCGGCAGAGAGGGACAGATTTGCAGGGACTTTGCAAACTATTTTGTTTTATAGGTTAAAAATCAGGGAGGGCAGCATAACACGCTTATCCTAAGAAGCCGGCTTTTTGGTTGTCCGTTTCCTCCTTATAATCACAAATGAAAGAGTTGGTGGTGGTGTGAGCAAGCAAAACCTTGCAAAAATAATAACCAGTATGCTTTGGGAACGAGGATGGGTGCAATTCTGAGAAATGGGATCCAGTTGTCTTTATGGATCTTGGAGAAAATGGCTTCATTGTGCACAATTAAATATCCATTCATTGGGTACAGAGACATATTAAACTTAGCTGGCATCCTGCTCTACCAGTCAGAATATCTAACAAGTTACTTAAAACAAACTGTAGTTGGAACAAATCTCCTTTAACCACATCCAGCCCCACACATCCATACCTTCCCCATCTTTAATTTTCATAATTTTACCTTTTTGGGCGGTGCTTTTTCCTGTATGTTTGACTCAAGACACAAGGGGACAGTGACTGAATCTGGACCAAGTGTGGGTAAAATCAACACGCAAATTATTTGGCAGGAAGTACAGGTGAGAGGAAAATGTGATTTTCTGAGTTTGCTTTCATAACCCCTCCCTGTCTCTTATTTTCAGTCGCTTTGCCAGCTAACTACTTTGGCAGCACACCCAATAAATAATAATAACCAAAGCTTTTTTAAAAAAAAACTGTCAAGGTAGAGCTAATATAAATATTTGCCTAATATTTTATTACAATCTGAATTTGTTCCTTGATGCAGAACATTTCCTATGGAGAGGCTCACTGGAAAATCAAATTAATATGTCATTAAAGTTTCTGGGACCAGTGTTTGTTTTGAATAAGAGCTTTACATAGAGGGGAGGACAGTTTAGGCTGTGTTTAGAATGCTGGATGAGGCTGAAGGCTCTAGATTGGATTTGAAATCATGCTGCTCTTGGATGGGAAGGTGGCTGAAGGACAAGGCAGTCTCTTGGCTTTGTGTTTTTTGGCTTTTGTTTCCTCTTATCCTGTGGAAAAACGAGGCCAGAGTAGATAAACAGATGCACACTAAGCACGGTATTTATGGGCTGGAACATAAACACTTTGTCTTGTGTTTGTATGGCAATTTGAACAGCTGCTTCTTCAAAGTCACCTGCAGGGGTCACCATCTCTAGTGGGAGAGGGCCTGGGCATGGGGGTCTACCTCTGGGAAGTGCCTTCCACAGTCTTGGTTACATTGCTGTGTTAAGGGCTTCAACCAGAGGAGCTGAACCCCAGTGACAAACCTAGAGAACGGCCTCATCCATCCATCCATCTGTCCTGTCTCCAGCCAGCAAGGTCTGTAAGCAAACACACACACGTATGTACGTGCACAGGTTTAGCAGCAGCAAGAGACAATATCAAGGCAAGGTTTTTTGGGGGCTGAAGAGTTAACGCATTGTCAAACATTTCCAAGGTCAAAAGGTATCAGAGAGTCGGAAGGGTTAGTCATAAATCACAAAGAAAGAACATGGATTCCAAGAGCTACAGATTTTACGGTCTTTGTCTGCAACAACTCTGGCCTGGCTTTAAATAGAGGAAGCAGGGTCATACCTCTTTTGTTCAGGTGGCGTAATCTTTCTGATTTGCGCAGCTACGAGCACTCTTGTTTCAATACCATCAGGGAAGGGTGTCACCTGGCTTCTTGCTCAGATTCTGAGCTGCTGTTGGTTTGAGCTATAGACTGAGCATTCTCACTTGCCGCCTGTGTCAGGCATTCCTCATCGTGCCTGGCTGGGCAGCCTGCCTCAGCTTGGCTGGCCATTGCAACTTCTCCTTCATTGTTGGAGGAAGGGGGACTGACAAGAGGAGGCCTGACACCATCCATCCATCCATCCATCCATCCATCCATCCATCCATCCATCCAGAGTACAAAGGATCCAACTCTGAGCCTGTTTGCAGGGATGAGGAGGGAGTGTTTCATGCCCCTAGGTCCTTGTGGGCTTGAGGGCCCAACAGTCTTTGATTTCAACGTTGCTGAAAGTCGGAGGTCCCTCTCAAGGGCCCAGACTGGGCTCCACCACTGGGTAGGATATGGTCTCCTTACCACCCAGACATTCTTTTCAAAATACTTTTCTAAAGCCCCATTGTTTTCTGTGGATGTCTTGGAAAACTTCAAATATCCTTAAAAGCTTGGAACACATGGACGGTTCCACAGGAACTGGGCTCAGTTTTGTTCTCAAATTAGAAGAAGCCTAATTTTTGCAGGGCACTTTGTTCTGAATTCAGAACACGAAGGAGCAGCCTGTTCTGACTTTGGAGCGTTCTGATTTGGAATGTTTTGCACACCCCTGTCATTTTGCCTTCCTATACAAACAGAGGGCAACAATGTAATAAGCCCAACTGGCCTTTGTCAGAGGGATTCCGCACTTGGGCCTAAGGTCCCTCATTTCCAAGGATTCCCTTGCCCCTGTCTGGTTGCAGAGCTGGGTTATTTACATCTTCCTTTAAAAACAAATACCCAGGCCAAGCCGGCACAAATGGAAGAATAGCTCTCCTCTTGCAGTGGAGGCTTTGGCGGGGGGGGGGGGGGGGGCTGCTTAGAAAGCCTGGTGTTTTTACTGGGACCCAAGGTGCCGGCGTCCCTTGGAAAGCAGCAAAGCCAAGAGGCGGCTGCCTTTGAATGCAAAAAAAAGTTGATGCTTAATGAGGCTGCTGTGGCTGCAGGAGAAACACCGAGCCAATTAGCAGCCTTAAAGGATGAAGTATTTCTTAGCATGAAAGAGAGCAAAACTTCTGGAAGATAATGTTATTTTCTTAGAAAGAAAGAAAGAACCAAACCTGTGATGGACTCATCAGTATGCATCCATTTCCTTTCCAAAGACCGGAAGGCATCGTTTCAGACTCTGAGAAGGAAAGGAAAGCCGCACGTCTTCCCTTGCTAATTCTCTGCCAGGCGGGGAAGAAGGCAGAGCGACCTCTTTGCTTCCTTGGCCTTCAGCTGCTGTGTGGAAAGAGGAACGGGATGCAGCATCCCGGTGCCACTGGAGGTGCCAGGATGGCGATTTGCCCTCAGTCAAGCTGGGGGAGGCCAGAGAGCAGACGGGCAGAGGGGGGAATCTCCCCCTCTTCTTCCCTTGATATATGGAGCACTGGAAGGTGTGAAGGGGCTTCACAGGTGACAACAGGGGACCCTTCTGCTCCCACAGACTCCACAGCCCTGCCTGGTCTTGGTGGCAAAGGCCAAGTGCCTGCCCCCCATTGGCTGTCATCACCCCACCTACTCCCTGCCCTCAGCCAGGCCTTCCATTGCACCCAACTGCATTTCAGCAAATGCCCAAGAGTCACGGGCTCCACCACACTCCATATGGAACGGGACCCAGCCTTCTTAAGAGGGCGGCCAGAGGGTTTTCTGCATTTCGAAGGGTTATGCTGGGCTGAGTGTGCAGAGGATTTTTCTGAACCTTCTTCTTGAAAGAATATGCTATGCACCTGCTTTATTTTGGATTTTTTGTGGGGTGGGGGGGACAATGATAGACAAATAAATGGAGCAGATGAAAAGGAAGGGGAAATTATTCTGGGGGAGGCTTTGTCGAGATGTGAGATAAATTAACTGGAAAACAATTAACTCGATACGAGAAGAGATGGAGGGCGAAGATTTTTATTTGCCTCGGAAATTAATTGCCTTGCCTTTCATAACATTCAAATAATTTCTTGGGTTTCGTAGCTATATTTAAATTAGCCCGTGCACATTTATAGGCTGTTTTCTCTCTTTTTGTGAGCAGAAGGTGGTGCCTATCATCTCTTTGAGGAACTTGAAGTGGCCACAAAGGGCACCACTGTGCAGTTTTCTTGGCAGGCACGCAGAGGTGGTTTGCCATTTCATACCTCTAGGAAGAGGCTGGGATTGAACCGGCAACCCTCTGTTCTCCAGGCAGTTTCATCTACCAGGGAGCTACAGCCCCTTCCTAGAACACACAGTACTCCATGAATATCGCAGATGTCAGCACCTCATCCTGGCACATAGGCTAAAAAAGAAATATTTCAAGAGATATTAAGGAGGAGGTGGCAGGAAGCCATCCTTCGTAATTGCCTCTCAGGGCCATAAGTGCTGCTTCATCTCTCCTTTGCAAAAACTGAACGCTTACAGATTAAACGCGCAGAAGCAATTGGCTGCATGCGCTGGAGCCCACGAGACCAGTGCGCTGCTGCCTTCTTGACCCACAGGGCTCTGCGTTGGGTGCTGCTGGGAGAATCAGCTTGCCACTGGGGAAGGGAAGGGAAGGGAAGGGAAGGGAAGGGAAGGGAGGTGTCTTTGTGTGTGTGTGTGTGTGTGTGTGAGAGAGAGAGAGAGAGAGGGAACAGCCTGCCCGCTTTCTCCAGATCCAGAGTCTGGACTTCCTGTCTTTTGTGCGCCATTTGAGGGCGTCTGGGCAGAGCCTGTTCTCTGCCTGTCGAAATTTCCAACCCTTTCCATGGCAGACATTTCGTTAGTGTCGCAGAACCTCTTTGCAAGTTCCCGAAGGCTGGCGTCCGTGTGCCCGGGCAGTTGCTCAGGGGTGCAGGCCAGCTCCTGTGGCAGACGAGAAGCTACAAGCCGGAGGAAAGGGGTGGGCAAGGCGGCGGTGGCTGGGGCCAGCCTGCTCTCCTGCCTGTTGCCGGGCGCCAGGCCTGGCAGGAGCCACAAAGGGTACAGCTGTGGAGGCTTCAGGCTCCTTTCCAGGAAGCTGGTCTGAGTGCCCACGGTCACCCGGGGAGCAGGATTTGACCAGTGCCGTGGCCCAAATGGACTCCCATTGCCTGCTTTTCCACTCCAGATGTTACGCTGTCCAAAGAGCACCGCCTATGGTCCTGGCGTTCTTCAAATGGCGCTTGGCTCCTCTCTTTTCTTTCCCCGGCGGACCGGGCAAGAGGGCGTCCTCTCCGTGTTTGGTGGTAATTGAGTCTGCCAGCTAAATATAATAGTCCGGCACCTGTTCTCAGCAGCTGTCATCTCAGCTGCCGTTAATGGCTCCAAGCGGAGGCCCGAGAGAAGCTGTGCAAAGTCCTACTTGGCAGCGGAACGCTCCGCGCTGCTCAGATGCTCAGAAATGCGAGCAGCTAATGAGTAGCCCGGGATGAGCCCTAATGGAGGGATTAGCGGAGGCTGGGGCCGAGGCCTCGTTGGAAGGCGCTGATGGGCAGTTTGGAAAGGGATCAGAGGAGGGCTGTCAGCTCCAAAGAGCCTGTCGCTGGGAAAGCAGCGTCACCTGCCAGCCGGGCTTGGAAATTCTGCTTAAAATCAGGATAATGGGGGGATCTCTCTCTCACGAACGCAATCTGCAAATAGGTTTCGAGTACAATTCTTTGGGTTTAAATATCTGAGCAGAGAAATTACGTTTAAGAGGATCCTCCCCCTCAATTGCTTATCCCTGTGGAGTCAGCCTTCATCATCTTTAGATAACAAGAGAAAACCAAGGCCGTGGTCACACTTAAGGTTTAATCCAGCTTCAGTCTGCTTTCGGAGCGAGGGAACACATCAGCAAAGTGACAAGCCGCTTTCTTTCAGTGTTAAGTAACTCAGAAAATTCACTTTTGGGATAAATAATGTGGAAAGGAAATTTCTGGTCACTTCTCTGTTGTATTCTCTCACTCTGAAAGTGGACTGAAGCCGGATTAAACCTTAAGTGTGACCCACTAAAAAGGCCAATTCATAGCTGTTTGAGGCAAGTGTGGGGAGAAGCCCAGCAGTCGACGTGGTATGAGAGAGGGCCATCTGGCCAGTTATCTGCAAGGAGGCTTTCAAGGGTTCCCGTGGACGATTGCAGGCCGGCGGTCCCTCTGGTGCCTTCCTCTGGGGCACTGCAGGTGAGAAGAAGCGGAGCCAAGCCAGGTGTCGCCCGGCCTCCCTCAACCCCAGCAGACCGGCCGTCCCGCCACCTCTAACCGCGTGTCAGAGGCAAGGGGCTTCTTTGCAAAGCCACCCAGATGGCAAAATGCTCCCTTTTGCTCCTTTTCCTGAGCTGGGGCTCATCTCATGCCATCTTCTGCCCTGAAGGCAGGAATGGGGGCACCAAGCCCTGTCCATCCCGGCTTTGGCTGTCCTTGAAAGAGGCTCTTTCAGCTCCTGCTGAGGATCCTAAAGCTGTTCCCACCTTGGTCTACGGGGTGCTGCAAGGGGACGGTGGTGGTCATTGTGGCACAGGTGAGGAAGCTCTCTCTCTGGACTACAGCTTCCATGATACTCTGCCAAAGTGTGCAATGACTGCTCTGTGCAAGGATTGTGGGAGCTGTAGTCCCAGAAGAAATGCTTGCAACCCACTTTACCCTCTCCTGATTCTCAACTTCCAAACGAGGCTCAATAGGCTGCAAATTCCAGTTGGTGGTGAACGTGCTCATCCTCTGCGGTTCTGGAACTGGGGAAAGCATTGCGCCCTCTGCTCTTTCACGGTGAAATCTTCCAGCAGCGCCTTTGGGTGCCATCCGCACTGGTGCTCCAAAACCCGTGTGATTAAGGACACTCCTCTGATCCCTCCAGTTGAGCGAGAGGGGGCTCAGGAAGACGTGAGGAGGGACCTCTCTGCTTATCTGAGCCGTCTGCACGTCCCCTTCTTTCCTCATGCCCAGAACATGTACGGGCCTGGCTAGACCAGGACGCCTTGCAGAGAAATGCATAGCAAACTTATACTGTATGTAACAACACAGTTAGGAGGTTAATGCAGGGCTGCATCAGGGCACAATGTGCAAGAAGACGCAGCACAAAAGGCTTGATGGCTTCTTTAGTCTCTCTGTAAGTCACTGATTAATCCACAGTTGGAATGTCCACCTTTTCTCTTGCTTTCACCTGGAAGGCAATAACCTTTCTGATATTGGCTATTAAGCTAGATCTGGAACGTCGTCCTGCAGTACTGGAGAAGGTGCAGAGAAGGGCAACCAGAATGATTAAGGGGCTGGAACGCCTCCCTTACGAAACCAGGCTGCAACGTCTGGGCCTCTTCAGTCTGGAGAGACGGCGTTTAAGAGGGGACCTGATTGAAGTATATAAAATTATGCATGGTATGGAAAAGGTGGATAGAGAACGTTTCTAGAACCAGGGGGCACCTATGAAGCTGATGGGTAGGAGAGCCAGATCAGACAAGGGGAAGGATTTCTTCACCCAAAGGGTCATCGGTTTATGGAATGTGCTGCTGGAAGAGGTGGTGACAGCTACCAGCCTAGATGGCTTTAAGGAAGGGTTAGGCGAATGTATGGATGACAGGTATATCAATGACTACTAGAACGGATGCCTGGGTAACCTTTCAGGCTGGGGGGACAAGCAGGAGGCCTCTCAGGCCATTTGCTGGGATTCAGGAGCAGGAACAGGTTTGCCCTTGTCTCTGCTTGAGATGCCCATGGGCATGTGGTGGGCCACCGTGTGCAAGAGGATGCTGTAGTAGATGGGCTGTGGCCTGATCCAGCAGGGCTCGTCTGAGGTTCTTATGTTTGAAGACAGAGGCAAAAGATTGGCATGATCTGCCGAGAAATCAGAGTACGTGCAGCCACCCAGGGCCTTCTCCTGGCTCAGCAAAGCCTCCTCAGCAGTTTGGTCTAGGGGTTAGGGAGCCGGACTCTCATCCGGGAATACTGGGTTTTATTCTGTCCTCCTCCACAAAGCCAGCTGGGTGAACTTGGGCTAGTCATGGCTCTTTCCTGAGCTCTCACAGCCCCGCCCACCTCACAGGATGTTCTGTTGTGGGGAGAAGAACAGAAGGTTTGTCATCCGCTTTGAGTCCCCTTAAATAAGAAAAGAAGGGTAGAAAAGCCAACTCTTCTTCCTCCATGAAGCCAGCTGGGTGTCCTTGGGCTAGTCACAGCTCCCTCAGCTTCACCTATGTTGCAGGGTGTTCTGTTGCGGAGAAAAGAACAGAAAGCTTTATCAGCCACTTTGACAAACCGGTGAGAAAAGCGGGGTAGAAAAGCCGACTCTTCTTCTTCTGAATAGCAAGCTGGAAAGTGCCAACAGGATCTGTTCAGGAAGCCCTTCCTTAGGTCTCAGGTGCACTGTCCCCATTTCCAGAATCGTTCAGGTGTTTCATGGGCTCCTTCCATTGGGTTCGCCCCCATTTCAGCTCCATTCAGAAACTTGACTGTGGAAGCTTCAGCTGCAGCAAGAGCCTAGCAAGAGGAAGACGTCCAAAACTCTACAGTGGCCAAGATTAGCTGGATCAACAACTAACTGTATGGCTGGGCCTCTAATATATCAAAGTGCCACCAATGACCAAGATAAGCTGAATAGCTGCGGGGACAAATCCAGTCTCCTTGGAGATGGGGAAAGCAGGTAGAAGGCTTTGATTTGGTTCAGAAGAGTCCAGAGAGCCCAGAGGATCAGGAGGAGAATGGTCCCTGAGTCCCAGGGTGCTCCAAGAAAGCTCCTGTTTATTTATTACTTGATGGATTTCCCTGTTGAGAGGAAGACAAATTCCAAGGGCCCTGGACGGCTGCCTTGCTCAGATAACATTTGCCTTCTCTGGCTATTTGCCGCTCTCAATCCCTTGCAGATTCTGCTCTCTGTTCAAACTTTTTTGCCACCTTAAAAAAGGATCAGTGGCTACATCAAAGGTTACGTGAAGGTTGGCCGCATTCCTCCTGTGATGTTTGCACAGCTCTTCGGTTTACTCTACCAACACAGGCTGCCGACACTCCTTGAAATAGCTCTGTTTGCCCAGTATTAGGGCCTGTTTGCTGAAACTCCAAGGAGAATCCAGCGGCGGGACCGGCTTTCTAAACATTTGGTCCCATCTGTCAATCAATGACACCAATCAGTTTCCTGATACAAACAGCAAACTCTGCCAAAGCCAATATTGACCCAACTTTTACTGACTCTGTTTTGTTTTTTAAAGCACAAAATGCATTTGTACAGAAATTTTGTACACAAAATGCTCTCGCTTAATGGTTAACACTGGACAAACAGTACGTAGAATTCCAGTTAGCGGAAGGCACAAAAACAAATAGCATCTTTATTGCTGTCGTTTAAGAGAGGGAATCAGATTGGGTCACTTTGCGCGAGGAGGCTCTTCTCCATTAACAGAGGCCTCTGTGGTTCCCAGGAGCAGCCAAGGCTGTTTCCCCTCCCCACGCCCATGTGGACCTTTGGCCATTGTGCTGGAGGTGATATTTAGCTGCTTCCAGTGGCGTAAACTCCTCTGATCTCATTCTTGTGGAATGGGGTGTGTAATGCTGGCAGGTCACGGAAGTGCACCGGTAGGCACACACACATGCAGCATTGCCTCCCCCCAAATTCCTTGCTTTGGGTGCTCAGGTGCCATTAAAGGACTGGAAAGGGTCAGCAATTTGTTCATATGGTAAATATTTCCATCGTTGGGGTGCCAGCTGTCGACTTCAGAGAAGCAAACATTTCACCACTGTTTGAGTTTCCTTGTGGGGATTTCTTGTGGGCACCTTGTTCCTTTTAGGCTGCTTTCTATGCCTTTTTCAGAAAGATAGGCACAAAGAGGGTTGGATGCATTTCCAGGAAGTTCGCACACAAACTCCAGTGCAATCCTCTGCGAACGTGCCCTGTTTGCTTATGCAAAATACGCTTTTGAGTTTGTCTGCAAACCTTCAGGAAAGTGTTTTTCTCGGGTGCCACTGAGTCGTGGCTGGCTCCTGATCGACTCGGCTCTAGGCAGTTTTCTTGGCAATGATACAGAAGTGGTTCCCCGTTGCCTGCTTCTGGGAAGAAGCTGAGGATTCGACTGCTTTCCAGGCGGTTTGCTCTACCAGTGAACTACAGTCACTCCCAGTAAGGAGACGAATTCTGACTCGATGGCAGAACCTGTACGCCAAATGGAAAGAGCTAAAAAAAATCCAAATGTTCCTGAGAGAAGGACCCATTGGGTGCTTGAAGGCCGAATGGGACTCCCTACAGGAAGGACTAAAGGCGTCTCCTTAGCCAATCTCTCTGTTGTCCAACTTCATCTTCAGTGCTTGTTTACGGTTTGTGTTTGCATCGTGGGTTTCTTCCCCGTGTGACCTCTGAGTCCCCGGCACTGCTTTGAACCATCGCACCTGGAGTTTGGCTCACGTTAAAGCAATTCGATCTCACCATCCCCTGAAGAATGACTCGCTGTGGCTGTCTTGTAAAAGGATTTCTTTTATTATAGCCATTTTATTTTATCTTTCAGAGAGAATTTGAGCAGCTCAGTTCATGTCTAATTCATTGTTTTTTCGCAAAGGAGTATAAGAAGCCCACAAACAACTGGGCCAGATAATGATCTGCTGAACGATGCTTTTTATATCATGTTTGGTAACCAAATAAATCTCTTTTGAGATTAATGTCAGAATTATTTTAAAGGCTTTTCTTTCCAGGGACAGTGCCTCTCACACAAGGGGAGTATCAAACAGTTATTTTCCATAATGGAAAGAGCTTAATTGGGTCTGGCAGGGAAGGGAGGAGGAGTCTGGGAGCCTCTGCTTCACTTTCCCCCACAAGGTTCATACTGCGACGTTCCATCTCTTGGAGATCAGAACAAAAGAAGTGTAGGGTAGTTTGGTCTAGTGGTTAGGGAGCCGGGCTCTTATCTGGGAATTCTGGGTTTGATTCCGCCCTTCCCCACAAAGCCAGCTGGGTGACCTTGGGCTAGTCACAGCTCTCCTCTGAGCTCTCACAGCCCCACCTGCCTCACAGGGTGTCTGTTGTGGGGAAAAAGAACAGAAGGTTTACAGTATGAAAAGAGGGGCTGGCCTTCTGTACCTTTAAAGAGAGCCCAATCCCACAAAGAGGACATTTAACCTGGTGCTGTTTGCACTGCAGCCAGCACCAGCTTGACCTCCTGCTTCTGTACAGCTTTTAAAGTCACAGGAGCCCCATCCTCTTTTTTCCATGGTAACCTTGGACTCAACAGCCTGTTTTCCGCAGATGGCTGTCCTGGGAATGCCATAAGCCCATCCAAAAGTGCCATAGGCAGCTATGGATATTGTGAATCGCCCTGAGACCTTTGGGCAAATGGCAGGATATAAAGATGGATGGACAGACAGACAGACAGACAGACAGACGGATGGGTGGGTGGATAGATGGATGTCACTGAATTTGGATAATGTCTTCTGTGATGGTGAACACTGCCACATCCAGTGACACGGAGTTGCATGGCTGCTCTCTGCACCGCACAAAGAGGTACTTTGTTTTTGTCTTTGGAGACGTAAAACGTCTAGAGAAATGAATAACTGGGGAAGAAGAAGAAGAGTTGGCTTTTCTACCCCTCTTTTCTCACCCATTTAAGGGGACTCAAAGTGGCTGACACACCTTCTGTTCTTCTCCCCGCAGCAGACACCCTGTGAGGTGGGTGGGGCTGTGAGAGCTCAGAAGAGAGCTGTGACTAGCCCGAGGTCACCCAGCTGGCCTTGTGGAGGAAGAGGAAGAAGAAGAAGACTTAGCTTTTCTCACCTTCTTAAGGGGTCTCAAAGCAGCTGACAAATTGTATGTTCTTCTCCCCACACCAAACACCCTGTGAGGCAGGTGGGGCTGTGAGACTTGTGACTAGCCCAAGGCTGCCCAACTGGCTTCATGGAGGAGTACAGAATGAAACCCAGTATTCCCAGATAAGAATCCAACCCCCTAACCATTAGACCAAACTGGGAAGGAGCTGCAGGATCCACGCACCCGCACTGGTATCTGTTGTTGGCTGATTGGACCTGGAGCCCCCACCCCTGGGATTAACTGTGGGAACGAGCGTCTCCCCAGTCCAGTTTCCCATTGGTGGATGTTGCAGTTCAGAGTCTGAAACAGCAGGTGGCGCCAGAGGAGAAATGTTGGGTTTCTGTCCTCCAGTATGAGGTCTCACTGGGCTCTCCAAGGCTGCCGTCAGAATGTGTGCTTACCTAGGTGTAAGTGTGTATACAAAAATAAGCATTACCTGTGCACCTGCACAGTCCACCTTGGAGGGGAAGGAATGCTGCTGCTTCTTGCCTAAACTCTGGTTCAAAAGCTCATAATGTTTACTTTCTAAACCACCTCGGGAAGTGCAACGTGGAAATAAACAGGTGAGTTAAACGACAGTAAATAGAAGTTTAGGCATCCCCAGTGGTGCCTGCGTGGTTGCGAGTGTCTTTTGCAGTCCCGGTGAGGCAGCCTGCAGACGCCAAGTGCAGAAAATCTCACAAAACCACCTGAAACATTTACTTGACTGGCCTGCACCCCATTTCAGAAGAAGCCTCTCTTGGCTCCTTTGTTGTCTGAAGAATGGGACTCACAGTCCAGCTCCCTGGAGGCTTCGTGATCTCACTGTAAGTTCATAATCGTGTCGCTTATTTTTATTTCTCCTTCTCCCCGCCCCCCTTTGGCATGAAAGTGTCCATGAGCTTGGTGGAAAAGGTGGAGGGTCCTGGGGGTCAACGAGTGAAAAGGCTGGATATCAAAGAGGCCTTTGGGTTTGCTTGGGCTGCCCCTGGAGGTCTCCATCGCCTAGGCCAGCAACACCGCAGTTTGCTCTGTCACCTGCCGTTTATGGCCGTGTAACTTTGCCACTTACAATGCCCTGGGGGAAGTGCAGGTGCTGGTCACACAAGGTTAATGTTCTGCCTAACGTAACGCCTCGTTCTCTTGGGTTCTCAAAGGCAAACACCGTTTCTCCACCATTTGCGCATGAGCGGTGTGCTCTTTGCACCCGGCTGTCCGCTGGCTGAGAAAACGGTGCTCGGGCGAGATGCACTTTCACGTTGGGGGCTGCAGGCTGTGGAAGGAGCAGGAGGCTTCTGGAGACGGAAAGGCAGCGGCTTCTGCCTCCCTGGCAAGAGGATCCGCCGGAATGGGCTCAAGCAGCATCTTGGATGTAGGCGAATTTTGGATTTGTCAGGGCAATCATTCTTCCTCCTCTCCTCTCCATTCGCTGCTCTTTTCCAGCTGTTTATGCGAGCGCAGCGGTTTCTTCTTGGATTGTTTGAACTATCAGGGAGTGTTGTGAGATGCAACAACAGTACTTGACTCACACACACACACACAGAGCTTCGCTTGGCGCTCCCGCTCCCTCGGGCCTACCGGAGCGCCCTCCCTCTCCGCCAGCTTGATGGATGGATGGTCCCGTTGTGTTCTGCAGCATCGCAGGGCTGTTCTAATGCTAGTCAAACACGATTGTGAATAGCCAGAGTCAGCGGCAGCCATGTCAGGCTGCAGAGTCAATATTAGCCCAGCAAACACGGCAAACAAAGAGTTGCTATTTGCGTAGCCATGAGTATTTGTGTGTTTTGCCGCCAAGGAGGCCACTAGGAAATTTTATGAAAAGAAACGCACAGAGCCTGCTGAATTCTCGCGCTCTGCCAGAGGCCTCGTTGAATGCACAGACGAGCAGCGTGCTCCTCAAGCATCTGTGTTCAGGATCCAGAATCTGCAAGCGGCCCCAAGGGCTGGAGGGGGCCACGGCGGGGGCCACGGCTCAGGCCAACCCTGTCCGGACGTGCGCATTTTGCACGGTTCTGAAGTCGACGCCTGAGTTCACCGCGACTCCGTCACCACCCTCTGCCAGGGTCTTAACACAGCAATGTGTATTTAATATTGATATTTGTGAGCGAAGAGAAGAATATTTAGCGAGGCAACTGGACATTTGATGCCGGATACTTAAACTCTTTAAAGTCTGAGGAAGAATCCCCTTGCGCTGGAGAATTGCCCTTACCCAGAAATCCATCTCACTGCAATCTCCCCAAAGACCTCCCCTGTAATGTAAGGTTGTCTGAGGCAGGGGAGCTTCCGGGGAAGGGGCTTAGGGGGGCAGAGAGTGGCCCAAGCACCCAGGCTGTGACTGCTTCCCTAGGGAGGTTCGCCGGTGACACGAAGGCCTGTTCGTTCACCCTGCTGCTGGACCAGAGGGGTTGTGACGCAACCCAGCAGGGCTTTTCTTAGACCACGTTCCCACTTGACTATTTTAATCCGGATTCAGAACAGAGTGCACATCTGGCTGTTCCCATTTGCTTGACAGTAATGCTGGCTCAATTCGAATACTGCAGTTCCCACTCAAACTGCCCACATCCCCAGCACGGTGAAACAGGATCTTCTCATCTCTGTCCCTTGTCCTTTGATCCTCCCTCTCCTCTCCCTGGCAGAGAGTAAGCTTGATGTGGCCCCACCCTTGGATCACCCCCCCCCCCCGTGCCGCCTGTGGTTGTGATGGCGGGAAAAAGCCAACACGGAGGCCGACCACGGGTGGCTGCTGGCTTTAGGGGGACTTTTGACCAGGACCACCGTTCCCCATCCGCAAAGAGCCGGGTAAAACGGTGCAGCACTCGTGCGCAAAACAACCCCAAAGCCAAGCCAAAGTCACGCTTGGTGATCGGCGGTTTGATCTCATGTTTATCATCCTTTATTTAACATTCACGAAAATGCTCAGCTCTCTTGGTCCCTTTAAAATAGGGGCAGGGACGGCACAGGGCAGACTTTCCCAGATGTGAATCCCACCCATTTCATTTGCATACTACCTTTCCAAAAGAAAATTTGCCCAAGGCGGTTTACAACAAATAGAAAACGCACAATGCAAAATCATAATCAAAACATTATAGTAAAAATACATTATAAAAACCTCACATCATGCAAAACATTGCAAAATAAGCCAAATATGCTGTGCTGACAGCAGTGGCAGGCATTAGCCAGTAGGATATAGGGGAGGCAGCCCCAAAGGCAGGCAGACCTCCTGCCCAAATAGTCCAGGACCATTCCCATTGGGAAAAAGTAATGCGGGCTAGCTGCAAAAACGGGACTGAGAACAGTTTTTCTGAGGACTTTTTTTCTGGGATTATAGCGATTTAGTCCTTGTAAAGTCTGGGAATAAAAAATTAAATGGGAACAGACGATACTGAAAACGGACTGGATCCGGATTTAATCTTGTTTGGGAACACGGTAGGGTGTGTACGAATGCAATTTTCAGGATTCGATTCAAATTGAATAACAAAAAATTCAATCCAATTCAAATCTTGAAAATTTGAATTTAACCATAATCGATTTGAATTAAGCAAATTTGAACCTATTTGTTCGTATTTTTAATTTGAATTTGCACTTACAAATGTTGACAACATTTGTTTGTGCCCATTCGCATCATTACGCATCCAGTACAGATCCGTATGCATCCCGTAGTTATCCCGTATGCAACCCGTTTTCGTTCCGTACGGATCTGTACAAATGCGTACAGATGCAGGAAAGATCTTTATCTGCAAGTATGCTCCCTTGTCTCTCCATTTGCGGGCAAACCTGCAGCCGTCGGTGCCTCCACCGAGCAGTTGCAAATAGGCTTCTTCTAGCTGTGAAATTTCCCCACCTTGGCTTTGCAAGCACTGAAGCTCATTTGCAGCGCAATTATTCTACGCAGAGTCGAATGCCGCCTGGAACAACAAAGCTGCTGTGATAAGTGTCGTTGCATTAATTTTACTTATTTTCATTGGGTGACTAGAAACTAGCAAGAGAGCGAAATAATTACTTTGCTTCTAGGTCACTGGAATTGCTTATCTGGGGGGATCTTGGTGAAGATTTTCCCTGGCGCAGAACAAAGGGATGTGAAATGCATGAGGTGCTACCATGATACTTGAATAGGAACATAATTTCTGAAAAATGGAATTAATGAGCCAACGAGGTTGTTTTAATGAGCGCAAGGTCTGCTCTAAATGTCACTGCTCCAACGTCTTCATTTTAAATGGCGGCACAAATGTCAGAAACCATTCCGAGAAGAAGGACGGCCTGGGTGGGGGTGCAGGGAGACCGAGAGGGACATTGGGCATTTAGGCCTGTCCGTGTCTCAGCGCAGAAGCCGTTCTCTTAAACCGGGCCCAGGGCAGGGGAGCCGTGGTCCACCAGAGCTACCAATGCGGACATTTTCCAGACCAACAGAAAACCAGGTTCAAAGTGAAACCTGTGTGGCTCCTTCCACCCATCCCAATGGAAGATGTGGCTCATGGTCTCCCCAGTAAGAACTGCCACCTTCTCTTGGAAACAGAGAGGAGGTCCCGCGTTGCCTTCCTGTTGCAGGATGCTTCGTGCTTCCACCCTTCCAGCAAACAGGCTCCACCAGCAGGTCTTGGCGTTTCTGCCTCCCGATACCTGGAATTTCTGGCAGTTGGTGTAGAAACGAAGAGTGATGTGATTTCCGCTGGGGTGGTAATCAAAAGCCTTGCCAGATCCCGGAGGCCCATTTGATCCTCCCAGGTGCTGGCTGACCCATGCTGAAAGAACACCAAATGGTGCTCCCTATGCAGCGGATTCAGGGAGCTGAATCCTTTAACAAAACACCAAGGAGACCCCAGGCATTTGAGCCTCAGCCCAGCAGCTTGCACGGATGTGTTGAAAATGGCATGAAACAGTTTGTGTTTGGCGAAGTTTGCCCTGCACTGAACTTCCACGGGTTTGCATAGCCAGAATTTCAAGGGAAGCGAACCCACCCCCTGCTTGTGAACACCGTTTAACTGAACAGTTCATATTGCTGTGCTTTTGCCCTTCAAAAGAGCCCTTCTCGATGGACAACAATGAGGCTTTTCATTTTGAACAAGTCCAGAATCACAAACTACAATTTGTTCCATTAAACGGCTCAATATCAAATCGAACCAACGGATGTTCAGTTTAATGATGAACCGAACCTGCAATCATTGTTTGTGTACATCTCTAGCAGCTTGAGAACATCACTCCTTCCTTCTTGGGCGGGTGGAATTCCCCATAGAAAAGGTTTTATCCATTCTCCCCCCCCCCCTTGTCCATTTACCCATCCTGATTCCTGATTCCAGAACCACCTGCTGCCTGCTCGCCTCACTTTCCACGTCTGTGTCCCTCTGCATCCACACCTCTTTCCCAAAGTCCTTTCCTCCTTCCCCCGACTGCTCTCACTGGCTCCACCTTAGGCTCCACTTCTCTGCTGTGAGCCAAGCAGGAATAGTTTCCGGGCCCATGGGAGTATGGCCCACAGGAATAAGCAGCAGCATGGAAGCTTTTGCGTGCACACTTTTTAAATGATCAAGCGTCCAAAGCCTTCCTTTCAGTGAAGATGACCTTTAAAGAAAAGCAACAAAGAAGAAGAAGAATTGGCTTTTCTACCCCGTTTTTCTCACCCATTTCAGGAGACTCAGAGTGGCTGACAAACCTTCTGTTCTTCTTCCCACAGCAGACACCCTGTGAAGTAGGTGGGGCTATGAGAGCTCAGGAAGAGAGCTGTGACTTGCCCAAGGTCACCCAGCTGGCTTCGTGGAAGAGGGCAGAATCAAACCCAGTATTCCCAGATAAGCGTCCACCTCCTTAACCACTAGATGAAATTGGCTCATTGTTGCTTGCAAACAAAGCTCGCGAGACTCCTAGGCATCTCTCGGTTGCCACGTTGTCTTAAGCCAATTAGAATGTGCCATCTGCCCGGCATATGTTTACTTTATGAAGGAAATGGGGGTAAAATCGACAAAGAGCTCCCCCTCTGTCAAGAAGCGTCAACCTTTTGTGAGGATGTTTGCTCTCTGTTTACAATGCCAACCACTCTTAATCTGCTCAGTCTGGCGGCGGGAAAGATCAATATTGATTCTGTGGGCTCATAGGATGACCCTGCCATTGTGTTCTCAGAGAACCCCGAAGGCCTCTGAGATGGCTCTTCGTTGGATCTCTCGGGACGACCCCCGGGTTTCCGCCACGCATGGTGTTCCCCGGTGCTGCTACGGAGATAACCGTAGTGGCTCCGTCATTGGCATGTTGTCCTCCATCACCACCACGCCGAAAAGATTGTGGCCCTGTGATGGGCAGTTGGGGGGGAGGCGCAAAGTCTTCTGGACTTTGGGAAGCACATTTCTGTGCGTTTCTTCCAGGGGCCTCCAGGCCAGGGATGGTTGCTAGAAGCAGGGACCTCCATGGCAGTGAAGAACCTTATAAAAGAAGCTCCAGATAACGTTGGCTCTGCAGCTGCCAAGCTGTGGCTTGAATGGCAGTGACTGTTCCAGCTCACACTGTGTGTGTGTGTGTGTGTGAGAGAGAGAGAGAGAGAGAGGCTGAGAGAAATTTGGCACCAGAGAGGCATTTTGAGTGGCGTCTCTTGGGCACACTTAGCTTCCCTGCCTGAGAAAGTGGAGAACGCCGCGACTGCAAGTGGACAATTCTTCCCTGAGATATTTATAGATGGAAATGACAAGAGACAAACATCATTCAGGGCACGGAAGGCGCGGGGAGGTTGGCGAGGGTTGTTGGCTTCCTTCTGATGTTTCAGGCCAGCTTGCAAACACTCATTGACACTCCTCGCGCTTGGCTCGGGGCCTGTCTGCAACCACACGTTTACACCTCCTGTGGGCGCCCGGGAAAGGTATGGAGGCGGCGCTTTTGCACGAGGAAGCCGTGACTGTCACAAGCACAAGGATGGGACAGCCGGTGGCTCAGTGGCGTATCAGGAGCTCCAGCTGGGTTTCCTTCTGAAGAAGAAAGAATTTCCTGCCCTCCTCCTGCGATCCTGCAGAGCTGCTCTCACTCCGAGGCCTGGCCTAAGAATGGCAGCCTGTCTGGCAAAGGCTGGCTCAGGAAGGCAGCCGAATCCAAGACGTTTTTGGCCTGGAATGGCTTGGTCACCCCTTCCTGCTACTGTCAAAGGGAACCGCAGTGGGGTGGGGTGGGGGGAGGAGTCAGAGGAAGGACTGTCATGGCAAGGGGTAGGAGTAGGAGTAGGGGAAAGACTCAGAGCAGAGGCTTGCATAGATACCCTTTTCTGGGCAGCTGGAACAGTGGCCTCGTAGGGCGTGGCCCCGTGCACGTTTGGTCCGGTACCAAAATGGGCTCGGCGAGGGGTGTCCTTCTACATTTTTGATTTGGTCCGATTTCCAAGGACCAAATTGCCCCAAACCGTGCCAGACCAGGACCAAATTTGGAACCCAAAAGAACAAGTCTGGGCAGGGCTTGGGGGTCCGGCATGCACTGCCTAGCGAGCTGAGCCTGCGCATGGGGACGGTCCTGGGCTATTTGGGGAGGAGATTGGCGCGCACGTCATTGGGAGGTGGGGTGTGTTTGCCGTTCCTGCCCTGTGCATTGGAGATCACAACCGGTGAGATTTTTTGGGAGTGAAAAAATCCCGATCACCAAGGCAGGCAGGATAATGGCTTAATTTTTGCCCCCTTTCCACGGCAAATATTCCACCCCCGTTTCCCGATTACCAAGGTGATCATGATAGTGGCTTGATTTCCCCCTTTTAAGCTTGCCGGGGATTCTTGCGGTTCCAAGGTGGAGTGGAGGTGCGCAAAACTGCTCAGCCCCCCAACTTCCACAAAGCCTCGTGCCGCTAAGGGAGGGGGGACGTGGCATTTGCAGCCGGTGGCATAGGGGTGGGCTGACGTGAATCCGGCTTCCAATGACAAGAGAGGGGGCAGAGAGGAGGGGGCGCTGCTCCCCCATGCCAGGGTTTGGCGCGGGGATGGCTGCATCCGTCACTGGGAATGGCATGGGGAGGGGCAAGATTCTATCTCAGACCCGCTCCCAGCCCCATGCGTGCCCATTCTGAGCCAAATGTCTCGCATGGGGACACAGCCAAAAGAACCTAAGAGGAGCCCTGCTGGATCAGGCCGCAGCCCATCTAGTCCAGCATCCTGTCGCACACAGTGGCCGACCAACTGCCCATGGGCATCTCAAGCAGAGACGAGGACAAACCTTCTCCTGCTCTTGAATCCCAGCAAATGGCCTGAGAGGCCTCCTGCTCCCCTCCCCCCAGCCTGAAAGATGTACCCAGGCATCCATTCTAGTAGCCATTGATACATCTGTCATCCATAAATTTGTCTAACCCTTCCTTAAAGCCATCCAGGCTGGTAACTGTTACCACTTCTTCAGGCAGCAAATTCCATAGACTGATAACCCTCTCCTTGAAGAAATTCTTCCCCTTGTCTGATCTGACTCTCCTGCCCATCAGCTTCATGGGAGGCGATTAAAACTTTAATTCTGCATTGGCCCAAATGAAAGAAAACCTGAATAGAGGGAGGAAAATCCAGACAAAAACTGGCTTCCCATTTAAAGATGTAACCAAACAGGCTGGAATTTGGGCTGAAGAGGAATGAAGGGTTTAACTGTGGCCAAAGATGCCTTTAAAGTGGCTTCCTTTAGCATTCTGCCCTGTTTACCCTTCTTCACCGTGTCATTGCCAGAAGGTGGTGGATTATTAAACTGCGTCTTCACTCCAAGGTTGCTGAGAAAGGTACCTTCAACCAGGAAGTCCGGAGGGAATAATGCCAGTCCACAGTGAATTCTGAGGGGGAAGTACCAGACCCATGATGTTTCTGTTTGTTTTTCTGCCTTTATCTGAGGGTTTCTAAGACAGGGAGCAATTTGTTTACAAAAACAGTAAAATACAGCAAGGTAGTTAGTAGCACTTAGAGACTAAGAGGAGAAGGGTGGGTGGCATGAGCCTTTGGGCCCCCCAGCATCTGAAGAAGTGGACGTGCCTACGAAAGCTCATGCCACCAACCCTTCTCCTGTTAGTCTCCAAGTGCTACTAACTACCTTGCTGGACTTTTTGAATTAAACTAACACGGTTATTTCTCCGATATTGACTAAAATGCAGGGAATCTTTTTTAAAAGGAACGTCAAACCTGAGACCTAAAACTGCAGCCGCCTCAAGAGTTTCTGTGGGCTTTGGCAAATGCTTAAATACGCCAGCCTTGAGATGTGGCCTTGGTAAGCTGAGGTCTGTTTGCACTTTGGCTTGCAGTCCACAGTTAGGCAACTTCTGGGGAAGAGCATCTGTGCTTAGAGAAGCCTGTTACAGCCTCCAAGCGCCCCTGCCTTCCCAGAAATTCCCCAGTTGTTGATTAGGTGCTCCACACCTTTGCCACCGTCAACTAAAAGCTTACCTGGAGCGTCCAGCGGCATGACTGTTCCCTGCTGTCGGTGGGCGGGGGAGGCTCTGTCCATGCAGGCGCGGTCACGGTGCTGGCAGTTTTCAATCGCTGACCGCTGATGTGACCAGACTTCCGATCCCCGGGACTGTGAGAGGGTGTCAGTGACGGGGTAGTGGGCACTACACACTTGCGCATAGCCACATGTGGTCACGTTCCCGGTCTCTGATACGGTCAGCCACAATACAGCCCTGTGCTCAAACACGCTCCTTTGCAACTGCGGCCGGTCACGGCAGCGAGGAGGTGGAACGTCCGGCTTTAGACACAGCTGTGCAGCTGGTAAACGGGTAAACTTCTAGTTAATGTTGATATAGGTGTGGAGCATGATTTTGACCATTAGGGAACTACTGGGCAGGCAGGGGGAGCCTGGAGGCTGTGGCAGCCTCCTCCGAGGGCAGACGCCCTTCCCCAGAAGTTCCCTAACGGTTGACCGGCGGCCTAAAGACAGATGACAGAATGCAGAGCAGATGGGCTAATACTTCTTGGCCTTTGCCCGTGTGCCAGCCTCTAAGGGGGCAAGTGCTCAGAAGGAAGGAAGCCGCTTCAGACTCTGCAGCCCAGGCTTGGCTGGCAGGAAGCGACGGCCTGGGAAAGGAGACATGCGGAGCCTGTGAAAACCATTGGTCTCATTGCATCCTTGGACACACTCTTATTAGCTGACAATAAATCCAGCCAAACTTATAATTAGGTTGCATTTCCCCTTTGAACCTTCGTTGCTGGAGCCGCTGCTTAATTCAGCCGGCCTGCTTTACAACAGAGGTTGTCAGCAAATAGCAGCCGTTGCCCTGGGGAGGGAGTTCCGGGCCTCTGGAAAGCTTTTGTTTTTTGTAACTCTGCGCATGTGCTCCCCCCCTCCACACATTTCACATGCTTTCATCCCTGCTCTCTCTGTCATGGCAGCAACCCAAGCGCAGCTGGTTTACTTTTGCGCTACTGTAACGCATGAGGAACGGGCATTGGCCAAAGGCGCTCCAAACTGGGTGTCCGGCTAGAGAGATTAGCTTAAAGCTGTCGGGGCAGGTTGGGAAACAGGAAGAGGGACATTTGGGTGTCAGGAGCACAAAGAAATCACAAGTGTGCTTGGGCAGATCCACACAGACCACACACACATTGTGGCCAAAGAGATTTAAAGAGCAGGGAGACGAGACTTAGGCTCTGGTCACACTTAAGGTTTAATCCAGCTTCACTTTCAGAGCGAGAGAATCCATCAGCAAAGCGACAAGGTGATTTAAAAAATGACTCAGAAAATCCCCCTTTGGGATAGATAATGTGGAAAGGAAATTCCTGGTCACTTGCTCTGAAGGTGGATTACACCTTAGGTGAGACCACAGCCTTAGAGGTTTGCCTGCTGCAGGTGTTTGCTGCCACCAGCTCAGTTCTCAATTCTTCCCACCTTCTTGGTCCACAAGGTCCCCCGTCTCCTCCCAGGGCTGTCCCAGGGGCGCCTTTGCCTTCCGCTCTTGTGTTTCCCTGGCCCACGCCATGGCGTCCAGCAGGGGCCAGAGCAAACTCCTGCTTTCCTCTCTCCCCACCCTAGTTTAGCGGCTCCCCAATCCACAGTCCGAAGGGTTTTCTTGGAAAGGTTCAGACGGCGTCCCCCAAAGCCAGGTACTTCTTGCTGGGGCAGCTGGTGATTCAGCCTTCAGCCCACCGGCCGACAGTGCATAGGGTGTGACAGTAAGAACAACTGCGCACACACACACATGTGCAGCACTACTGCCTGTCTGCCCTTTTGAGGGGCAAACAGAGGGCATCTGTGCTCTTTTTGCAGGTTGGGCATTCGTGTGGCATGGACAAAGGCCACTCTGTGCTCATGGAAGAAGCTACTGAAAAAAGCTCCCGCATAAAAACAGGGCTAACCCAGGGAAGGCCAAACAGGGCACTTACCTTGGGCAGCAGCCTCCTTGGGGTGACAAACATTGGACCAAAAATCAAACTGTGGAGAGAGGGTGGCGATCTAGCAATAAAAAGACTCTGCCCTGCCTAGGACCAAACTTGCATCCAAACACAAATGTAGGTTCCATGTCACCCGTCCCTTCTCTGGCAGCAGGGAATGCTCCGGGAGCACTGGGGGGGGGGGTTTCTAGGGACCGCCTCCCCCAGCATGCCTACTCCGTGGGGCCCTGAAGCCAGGCCTGGTTGCCCCTTTCATCGTGACTTCTGCCCCTCCTGTCAGTTTGGGCACCCAGAGGGTTGAAAGACCCTAACAAGGTGGCCCATGATGGCCCTAAGCAGACCACCCAGGCATCCTGACATCTTAATCTTTTCCCCATGTTCTCCAGGGTTCCTCCTCCACGTGGGGATTCATCAGTGGCTTCTCCTCCTCCTCCTCCTCCTTTCGGAGGGTTTGAGGGTCTCTAAGGCTGTGGTCCTACTTAAGGCTTAACCCAGCTTCTTTCAGAGTGTGAGAATGTCAGCAAAGTGAGACGCCGTTTCCTTTCAGTGTTAAACAACTCAGGAAATTCACCTTTGGGACAGATAATGTGGAAAGAAAATTACTGGTTGCCCTTCCTCTGAAAGTGGACTGAAGCTGGATTGAACCTTAGCTGTGACCAGAGACTAAGAGACCTGATTGTCCCTTGATTGCAACTTCCTGTGAGTTCTCTTGTTTGTTAACCTCTCTTGAGATCTTGGTCTAGTGGTCAGGGAGCCGGACTCCTACCTGGGAATGCTGGGTTCGATTCCGCCCTCCCCCATGAAGCCAGCTGGGTGGCCTTGGGCTAGTCACAGCTCTCTTCTGGGCTCTCACAGCCACAGCCACCTCACAGGGTGTCTGTTGTGGGGAGAAGAAAAGAAGGTTTGTCGGACGCTTTGAGTCCCCTTAAATGGGTGAGAAAAGCGGGGTAGAAAAGCCAACTCTTCTTCTTCCTGTCAGGGGAAAGAAAGAAACCATGGTCTTTCTGCCCCCCAGGCCCCCCAGCCCTTCAAAGTCCCTCTGAAGACTACTTAAAAAAAAGGTGTTAATTGACTTTCAAGTGACTGAAATCCCTTACATTATGTGGCCCCTCCCAGACCCTCAAGATGCTTTTAATCTGTCGGTTTGATGCCACCTTTTCTGTTTCTTCTCCTTGGGGCGGCTTTTCCCGGCGGCTTTTGGTAGCTGGTAACAGCTGGCGGCCCTGTGAGCTGAGCCTTCGGACCCCACGGATCTTGCCGCTGCCCGTTACAGCTGCTTCTTGGAGGCCTGTCGTGCTCTCACGGCCGAGCTTTTTGGACTCCTGTAATTACGCTTTGAGTTTAAGCTGATTATGCCGACTTTGGAGACGGTTTGTTTAATTTATCCATTGCTGGTGTTTGCACAGAGGCTCTATAAATAAACACCAAACTGATTACACTCCTCCTAAGGGTTTGCCCGGGGCCGCTTTGCTTTCCCGAGGAGACAGATGAGCAAACAGCTGGCTCGCTCCAGAACTGCTGGCCGTAGCTCACTTGCCACGGTCTTGGGGTTTGGGGCACACAGATGCCGTTTTCGGGATTCGATTCGAATATCTGAAAATTCAATTCGATTTGAATCTTTAAAATCAAATTTACCCACATTCAACCTGAATTAAGTAAAATTCAAATCTATTCGTTTGAATTTTCTATTCAAATTTGCACTTACAGATGTGTGCCCGTACACATCTGTGCATCCTGTACCCGTCTCATATCTATCCTGTTTTCGTCCCATACAGATCCATACAAACGCGTCCAGATGTGGGAAGGATGTGTACAGGCAAGTACATATCGTGTCCTTATCTGTACACATACAAATGTCTGAATAATTTGAACAAATAGATCTGAAAATTCAAAATTCGGTCAAATGATTAAATTCAAATTTATAGACATCCGTACAAATGGCTCGGAAATTCGTGAAACAGGGGAGGTGGAAACGCGGTTGTGCCAGTCACATCTGCCACAGGTCCAGAGTGCATTCAATGTGGATCGAGAGTGGATTATAAGTGGATTACGTCAGATTTGATGCTTTCGGAGTGGACATGTTGCAGGATACATATTGGATATGTAAGCATTTGTGTTGGACATGTATGCATTTGAATACATTTGTATCAAATAGAATCCTACCACATTTGAAGGGGATCTGTTACAAGGAATACGGATTTTCTAACACTCGGTTCGTCACGAGTCGAATGCCCAGGAACCATCCGTGCGCATCACTGTCCTTTGAGCCAGTGCTCCATTTTGTGGAGGGCCCCACGGCACGTTGGCCGCACGTAGTGAGCCCCGCACGCTCCCAGAGCCCAGCGCTCGGCAAGCAGATTGTCAGAGCTTTGAAGCTTTGCTGGGACTTTCTGCAGTCCAGTTCAGAGCCTTAAAATATCAGAACGAAGGCGCTTTGATACGTGATGAAGTGCCTTGCCATGCTATCTTCACCTGCCGCTTATGCGATGGTTCTTTCACGTATTTTCAATAACGCATCATTATGGAGACCGAGGGCACGCAAATCCTGAGAGGGCTGCTGGAGCTGAGTCTGCTTTGGAAGAGGCAGGATGCGTCTCCAAAAGGAGAGTGAGCTCATGCTTCTTCCTTAAGCGATCCTTCTGTGACTCTCTGGCAGATTGTGCGCAATGGGTGAAGCCCCTTCCCCTTCGTGGCTGCCATTGGCAACCTCACTTGGATTCTTGCACAGACAGATCACTTTTCTCTAGAAATGAGCGTCGGGAGTCCCTTCAGTTGGTAGGGGGCAGCCAGCTTGTTTGCTTCCGTATGTTCCTCTGTGTGTTTGGAACTGATCCTTCATCTGCTGGGGAGCCACATCCCGCTGGCAAGCTCTCTTGGACAGGCTTGGACAGGGATGTTTTGCTACAACAAAAAGAAGAGAAGAAGAAGAAGAGTCGCCTTTTCTACCCTGCTTTTCCCGCCCATTTAAGGGGACTCAAAGCTGCTGACAAACCTTCCATTCATCTCCCCACAACAGATACTCTGTGAGGTAGATGGGACTGTGAGAGTTCAGAAGAATGGCATGACTAGCCCAAGGTCACCCAGCTGGCTTTGTGGAGGAGTGTGGAATCAAACCCGGGATTCCCAGATAAGAGTCCAGCTCCCTAACACACTAAGTCATGCAAAGAGCAGCAGGGTTGGGGGGGTCTCTTGCAACCTTCTCACACTACCCTAGTCTTCACCATGGACCCCCAAAGGATCCTTCCACATCTGCAGTGATGATGACATTTGGGCCACAGAGGGCGCCAGTGTCTCTCTCAGCTGGAGTGCTGAACTGCCCCCTCCAGATACCCCTAGACTGCAACTCTCTTCCTTCTGTGCCAATGCCAGGACCTCGCTGGCAGAGCGATGGCAGTGACAGTCCGGGACCAGCTGGAACGGGCAGCTGAGCACCCACTGCATATGCACTTGGCTCTGACACTCCTAGACCTATTGACATTTTTGAAGCCCCCCCAGATGTTCCTGAACTACAGCTCCCAGCATTCCATGCCAACCCCAGTTCAGGGTATCCGAAGGGCCACCATTTGGGCAGAGTCCCCGGGCCTCATGCTAAGCCCGTCAATCTGCGCCTGTTTCCCTCTGAATGGAACCGAAACCGGAGAGCAAGCCGAAAGAGCCGCAGAGGCTGCCAGAAGGAATCTATCTCAGGAGCGTCGCTCGGGGAGCAGCGCTAATCCTTTTGGAGATTGAAATGCCGCCCATGAAATTACGGGCCATTTATCACCGCCAACCGCTTTATGGAGAGAAATGGTTATTGCCTTTTAAACACTTGTGAAGGCAGAGCAATGCTGCCTCATCTCGCCTCTTTAATATGCGTCTTACGGCCCCTCCGCAAGAGTGAGGAGGAGCCATGCGCCTGGGAATGTCTCCAATGCTCCCGTTTGCTTTATCCGGCGGATTCCAGGGAATTCTTGGAATGGGCAGCCTTAGGGTTTCGCCTGGATGTCCGAGGCTACAGAGGGAGGCAAATCCGCGGCAGACCCCTCGGCCGTCACCCTCGGCTGGGGCCAAATGTCGTGCCTTATTAAATAGTGTCAGGACGCCCTGCGCTGGAGCGCCACGAGGCAAGGGTGTGTGGAGGGGAGCGGGCGTTTGAGGGCGCTCACCCCCTCCGTGCCCACAATCTGCCCCTAAAAGGCAGGGGTCTCCAAGGGCGGCCTTCCAGATGTGGCTGGCCTACAACTCCCAGCATCCCACTCTCCTCCTGCCCTGGAGCCCTAGTCCAAGAAGACCTGAGCGCTGCTCCTGGAGTCTCCTGCTTTCTCCGTGGTGTCTCATTGTGCCCCCCCCCCCATCCACAGACGATCAGGTTCGCAGAGCTCCTTCTAGCGGCTGCTGCTGCTTTCTGCCCTGAAGGGGCTGGGGGGGGGAGCCAGGAGAGCCCATCGGCGCTCCTCCTTCCTTCCCAGCCCACCTGGCTGCGTCCTCGGGGCAGGGAGTCTGCAGGGGAGGCTGGCACCCTGGGCAGGGCGGAGAGTCCTGGCGGCCCGGGCTCTGGGGCAGGTGGCCTGCTGCTTCTGCTGCCGCTGCTGGGCTCCCCCCGGCCACTTCCCTCCCCCCGGGAGCCCCGAAGAGAGAACATTTGTTGCCTTCTTAATCTCTCGCTCCCCACGTTCTCTGGCACATCAAGCAACGCGTCGACAATGAATATATATTGACCTTATTATAGCAGCCGGCTGCTTGTGCCAGGAGCAGCCAGGCGTACTTTGCTCAAATTAAAGCTGTCAGCGTGTAATTTATGGTTCAGTGCAAGAGAGGAGCGCCGAGCGGGGGGGCCTGGGAAGCGGGCGGGCGCAGGAGCGTCGGGAGGGCTTCGTCGTGCCGCCCGGGGGCTCCGCGCGGCCCTTTGTCTGCTCCGTCTCGGGCGCCCGAGGCGGTCTGCGTTCCTCCTCCCGCCTCCCTGCCCGCCCTCGGGATCCTTCCTCTCCCAACGCTAAATTACTGGTTATATCTGAGAAGAGACGAGATGTAGGCGTGATAACAGGCGACTAGGCAGCCGTGATCGCAAGACAATGGGGCGGCTTTGTGCTGCGCCTCATCACGGGGTATCGTTTCACTGGCACAGGCGAACGGGGCTGTCAGCCCAGAGTGTTGCCGGTCTCCCTCCCGCCTCTCCCTGCGATTACTCAGACGGCGAGTGACTCCGAGCGTAAAAGATAAAGGCGCTTTCAAGCTGAGCTCCGCGCCGGCTGACTACGAGGACAAACCCATGCAGTTTCCTTGGCAGGAGCGCAGGAGCGGTTTGCCATGACTTCTTTCTCCAGGAATACTCTTGGCCTTCTGGTCCAGCTGACAGTCTGGGGATTTCCTGGCAGCTGCCCACCCGGGCACCGTGCCAGCGGGCGGGGGGGGGGGCTGTGCAAGTGGGCCAAAGTGCCAGCTCCTTGCCCACCAGGACGCAGATACCCTTGGAAGCCCACGGGAAGCCCATGAGCTGGAAGGCGGGGCCGGAAAGAGATTCCCTGCTTGGCCCTAGAACCAGGCTTGGCAGGGCTTTGTTTGCTTTGAATGGTCTAGTCCAGCGGTTCTTGGCCAGCTCTTCACCGCGGGGCCCCTCCCCCACCTCACATTCCCACCCCCTGCCTTGTCCCCTCATCCCCAGTGTGGACCCTGTGAGGCCTTTGCAGACCCCTGGGAACCAGTTTGGTCCTGCGGTTAGGGAGCCGGACTCTTATCTGGGAGTACCGGGTTCGATTCCGCCCTCCTCCATGAAGCCAGCTGGGTGACTGTGGGCTGGTCACAGCTCTCTTCTGAGCTCTGCCCGGGTTTTCAAATGAGCCTTTGTTCCAACACCAAGGAACCATTTGCAGACACCAGAAATAAAGTCCGTGGACGTCCCATCCAGGGACCCTTTCCAAGCGTGTCTGACGCTCAGCATCCGCAGCCTGATCTTTCGACAAGGGCTGCCGCCATAGTCGCCTGAGGTGAGCCATATTCTTCTGAGGGGCGACAGGCCTTGGATTTCTCAACAGGCAAACGCTTTACCTGCCTCACGTTCACTTTTGACCATGTTCATTCTCCAACCACAATTCATCTGTTATGCTGGTACATTTCGGACGCCATGGCATTCATCAAAGAGGCTTCCTAGCCAAATGTCTTCCTCAGCAGACAAAATTGTCTGCAGTAATTCATAAATTTGGAGAAAAGGGCACGGGGGTGGGGGGGTGGGGGGGTGAATTTTTGCACTAAAGAAAAACGAGGTGAAATTAAAACTCCAAGTTGTAGTAGAACAAGAGGACGACATAAGATTGGGAGGAATCTGTGATGAGCCAAGTTGGGAGCCATCTGTCTGTCCGTCCGTCCGTCCGTCCCTTGGGCTTCTGTCGGGTCAGGGTGACGGTCCAGGCATTTCTGGGACCGCCCAGGCTCTGTGGCAGGTGTCGCCAGTGGCTTTGGGTCTCTGGAGGGAGGGAAGCACCCGTGCTCTGCAGGCCCTGAGGAGGGAGCCTTCACAGGAGTGTTTTTTCCCTGTTTAGGGATTCTGGGAGACAGGACGGGCCGAGGCAAGGAGAGAATGACCTCAGCAGGGAGGCATTTTTATTTCCTCCTGCCCTGGATTTAGGTCAGGGATCCGTGGTGCGGTTAGCACTTCTGAGCGGCAAGCGTGCTCCGGGCCAGCTGGCAATTATGGAGCGGAACAAGAGAGAAAGCCTTGGCGCACGGAGCCGTTGCCTTCCTCTGCCAGCCGCCTCTGGATGACAAGGATTCCGCCACCCAAATCCCCATGACTTGGAGGGCGAAGGCAAAGAGCGCTTCAGGCAGGGGGAGCAGGCGCTCAGAAAGTGCCTTTTTATGGGACCCTAGATGCTCCCAGGCCACTGGGTGGTGGCGGAATAATTGCACGTGGATGCTGCTCACCCTGGCACAGGCTGGACACAGGGACAGAAGAGGATCTAGCCTTGCACCCTGCCTCCCATAGGGCTCACCAGAGCCAGTGTGGTCTAGTGGTGAGGGAGCCAAACTCTTGTCTGGGAATGCTGGGTTTGATTCCACTTTCCTCCATGAAACCAGTTGGGTGACCTTGGACTAATCACAGCTCTCTTCTGAGCTCTCACAGCCCCACCTGCCTCACAGGGGGTCTGCTGTAGGGAGAAGAACAGAAGGTTTGTCAGCCGCCCTGAGCCCCCTTATATGGTTGAGAAAAGCAACGTAGAAAAGCCAACTCTTCTTCTTCTGGAAACTGCAGGATTCGCTGCCAAAGGTGGGGGGGGAATTAAAAAAATCTAGAAGGTGAACCACTATTTGCATTTGTTTTTTTTACCTTTCCATTAAACGGGTTTCTGTGCACAGGGATAGATGCTTGTTGCCATCTACCTATCGCTGCAGCATCTCAGTGCTCAGGAAGGCTTTTGCAAGGCTGTTGTACAAATTACATCTTCCTTTCCTCTTGCTAAATTTATTATTATTTTTAATCACAGCCGGCTGATTCCTCGCCTTCCTCCCTTCAGCTTCCAGCGTTCAATTTCCCTTTTCTTTCCATTAACCCCCCAGGAAGGAGGGGCGACCCGCCCGCGCCCTCCCTGTCTCCACTCCGACGCCCACCGAAGGGGGCCCGCGCTCCCTTGAAGGCTGTTACGGTAGTTCCTGGGGGGGGCGAGGCCCCCCAAAGAAAAAGAGGCCCTTCTTTTCGTGCCGAGAAATCAGATTGGAATCACCGTTGGCGGGGCAAAAGAACGAGCGCCTAGCCGGGCACGAAGCCCGATCGTGAGCGACAGTCCAGGGAACCTCCGAAGGGTCTCGGGTGACCACAAGGCGCGCGCGGACAAGTCGAGTTTCATCCCCAAGCGGCAAAGAAACGGCTGGAGCCACCGCTCGCCCTGAGCCCGGAGCGGCGCGCACGTCAGGACGCGCCAGGAGCGGAGCCGCCTGCGTGGCGCATTCGCGTCTGATGCGCGCGCGGCTTCGGCGTTGCTGCTGCTGCTGCTCACCGGAGGCTTCCCGATTGCCAGGAGCACCGCCCTTGGGGGAAAGGAGCGGGTCCCGAGGGCGCGGGCCAGGGGCCCTCGCAGCCGCCGCTTCCGAAGGCGCCCCCTTGGCCGCCTCCTGCGCGCCGGGCGCTCCTTAACGTCGCCCTCAAAGGGGCCGGCGGGACGGGCCGCACGGAGGGGGCAGGGACGCGAGGTCAGGGCAAGGCAGGCGATCCAAGCCCCCGGGTGTTGGGGAAGGGGGTAACCGAGACCCCTCCGCTCCCTCGCGCTTCCCCCTGCGCCCCTCTCCCCCGACCCGTGCAAGGGCGATCGCGGTGGCAGAGCCGGAGCGCGTGGATCCCGCGCCCTGCCCCGACCGTGCGCACCGGCGAGGCGGCCGCGAGAGGAGCAGCCGGACGCCCTGAGCCGCGCACGGGTCGCCCGCTCTTCCTCGCTGGGCGCTCCGGCGGCTCCGCGCGTCCGACGAGCTTAGGCGGTCTTCAGCTCAGGAAACGCGAGTCACGAACCGTTCACGCAGGGGCCCCGGGGCTCGGCCCGCGCACGCAAGGCGAACCCTCGATGCATCGGCTGGCTCCGGAGACACAGGAGCGACGCCGCAGGGGCGGGCTGCGCTGCGCTGGGGGCTGCCTTTCCGAAACCGATCTGGCGCCCGGCGGCTCCACACCTGATCAAGGGGTTCGTTCCCCAGGTTCCTGTTGGCCATCCAAGCCTTTGGCTTTATGCCGCGGCCTTTGGCGCGCTGGATCTGGGCGATGCCGCCTGCCCCTCGCCTCGTGGGCGCTTGGCAGTGGCTCCTCTGCCAGGCCGGGCCAGGCCAGCCTCGCAAGGGGGGCTCCGGCGGATTTCTCGGGCAGTAATTCCACAACGGGCTTCTCGTGCCCGCCTGCGCTTCAACTCATCCGGCTGGTGGGCGAGGGCCGCTGCTGGGTTCACGATGCTCTTTAAATGTAAGATAAATGGTTTAATGGGTAGAACGCCAAGGTGGCTGTTCAGCTTGATGCTAATGCCTCCCAGCGGACTTCATTCTTTCATTCACTTATTCTTTAAATCCCACTGAAAATATGTGATTAGATGCCATCACTGCACAGAATCTAAGGAGAGAAGGTTTCAAGCTGGACCAAGTGCCAGAAGTAGATGCCGATGGATAACTTTTGCAAGCCGAGCAATGACGGAAGCAGCAGAGAGACACAGGCAGCTGTTTGCTATGGGACAGTGTTTTGGGATGCCGCCTCCGTCTCCCAGGACCGTCCTGGAAATGCATGGGTATTTCCCAAATAGTCCCCCGAGTATTGTGGGTTTAAACATCTCTGGAAATGTCCCTTGGTGGCAGCTGGCCCAGATAAGGCACCTCTGCCACCAGTGTCCCCCCGAATCCCTTGCCAGGGTTTACCAGCAGGATGCCTCCAAGGGCGGGTTTCTCCCTCCGGGGCTGTTTGCAGGCCTGGTGAAACAGTGAGGTACAGTTGCTGCACTTTGAGCCAGTTTGGTCTAGTGGTTAGGGAGCCAGACTCTTATCTGGGAATACTGGGTTTGATTCTGCACTCCCCCATGAAGCCGGCTGGGTGACCTTGGGCTAGTCACAGCTCTCCTCTGAGCTTTCACAGCCCTGCCTGCCTCACAGGGTGTCTGTGGTGTGAAGAACAGAAGGTTTGTCAGCCGCTTTGAGTCTCCTTAAATGAGTGAGAAAAGCGGGGTAGAAAAGCCAACTCTTTTTCCTCCACGTAGCCAGCTGGGTGACCTTGGGCTAGTCACAGCGCTCTTCTGAGTTCTCACAGCACATCTGCCTCACAGGGTGTCTGTCGTGGGAAGAAAAACAGGAGGTTTGTCCGCTTCTTTGAGTGCCCTTAAATGGGTGAGAAAAGTGGGGTAGCAAAGCCAACGTCCTCTTCCTAGGCAGCCCTTTTTAGCCGTCTGGACACAGCGGAGACCTTGACCCCAGTGCTGAGGCCTTCAGACACTGTTTCAGGCATCCCAGAGGAGACCACCGAGCTCCCGAGATCCTGAATCAAGTGGTTTGGCCAGGGACAAGGAAGCTGACGGGCAGAGAGCGAGCGGTCAGCGTTCCCAAACCGGCAAGGCAGGAAGCAGAGGGGAAGCGCCACACATAGTTGGCTCTCAAGTTCCTCCTCCCTCCGGCTTGGCCTGAATGTGGAGTGGAATTCGGTGGATCGGCCACAAAAGCTGCATTTCATCTTGCCTTGGGGGGGGGGGGAGACTTTGAAGGGCCCGTGTGTGTCTCTGTGTGTGTACACATTCCAGACGCCTTGTGCTTCCCAACTTGTGGTTTCTGAGGCTACACCAAAACTATGGCGGCTATGAATCGCTTGGCTTGGGCCACAGAAACCCAAATCTCCGTGTTGTTTTAATACAAGTTTCAATTTTACACTAATTGAATGGAGCTCAAAATATTATTCTACGGGTTACCGCGGTCTGAGGGCGGTGGGGGGGGGGGAGGCGGCCTCCCGCAGCCATGTTGCACCTGCGTTTCCTTTGCTCCTTTGCAGTCGGGGCAGGCAGGGGGGTTTCACTGGGGGGGGGGGCGAAGGGTGCTCACACTCAGAGCCTCCCTGCCCCCCAGGCCTTGGAGGAGGCTGAAATATTGGCCACGCTTGGGACGCAATTCCAAGAAAACCTCTAAGGAGTTTTACGACTGCGGCCTTTTCAAACGCGCCAAACGACTTGCCAAACCATGTTTTCCGTGTGTACATTGAAGGGCCTCCAGCCATCTGCCTGCCGTCGACCGATGTTTGCTCAGAAACAGATTTTATTGCATCTTTCCCATGCAGCACTCCCGCTTTTATATGTAGTTTGCTGAACTTCATAAATGTCAGCTTTCTCTGTTGAAGGGGAGGAGGGGGAGAGAAACACCGAGGAAATTCTGATTAAGGCTTCATCCTCAGTGAGCACCTTTGTCTTCAATCAGCTGGAAATTCAGAGCGAAAACAAGCAGGGAACAAACTGGATCCTAGCAGGAACCAGAGTGTTTTCCTTCCATAATTATTCCCAGGCATGACCAAACTCCGGCTGGCCCTTCCTTGCATCCCTGCTCAAATTATAAACCTGCTAAATTAGCAATGATGGATTACGGAGTGGTTGTTTATCCAGGTTGAAAGACGGGTGGCAAATTCAAGGTGCCCTTCATTCCTTCTGGCTGCCAAGGCTGGATAAACATTCCCCCTTTCCACGTTTCCTCACACATTCTTCAAACTGCTTGGCTGCCAGGTCCTGTTCGGTCAGAAACGGCCACCCCCGGCGGCCAGTTTGGTCTGGTGGTTGAGGAGCCGGACTCCTATCTGGGAATACTGGATTTGATTCCGCTGGGTGACCTTGGGCTAGTCTCAGTTCTCTCCTGAGCTCTCCCAGCCCCACCTGCCTCACAGGGTGTCTGTTGTGGGGAGAAGAACAGGAGGTTTGTCAGCCACTTTGAGTTCCCTTAAATGGGTTAGAAAAGTGGGGTGAACAAGCCAACTCTTCTACTCTTCTTCTCTGTGGGGAGAAGATGGCGGAGGTGCCTCTAGTGGGCCTTAGTTATCACAGATCTCTGGGTTCAATCAAATCTCAAGGCCCTGCTGCCGGGGAGAGAGAAGGGTCCAGGCTGATCTGGCATTCCTATTCCCACCTGCATCGAAAGACTAAAAAGACCAGTTTCCTGCCTCTGTCACTGGTTAGAAGTGGTTTTTGGGTGGGTGAGAGATGTTAACAGGAAACCCCCTACCCTACCTTTTACTTGGGGGTGGGGGAGCAAGACTTTGGACACCGGACTTGAAATGGCTCTGAGTTCATCCGAACAACCAGGGGTTATGCCTGCCTGTTGGAAGTTGGCAGTGGAAAACTGCTTCTCTGTCTCTGCCAATAAAACTGCATAGAGGTGCCCATGGAGCCTGGAATGACTGTAGCTCAGTGGTAGAGCAAACTGCCTTGGAAGTCAGAGAGTTGCTGGTTTGATCCCCGGCCTCTCCCCAGAAGCAGGCAATGGCAAACCTTTCCAGAGGTACCTACAGGGACGCACACGCAGCCAGCCAGAAGCCAGTGGTGGCCAACCAGCATGCCTGCCGGTTCTCTGCATCCAAAGGGTTCCATTTGGGTTTAGCATTCTCACAGGCTTCCCAGTCACCCTCACAGTTCTGCACCTGTCCACCTACATATTCTGATCTCTCAGGGCTGCCCTGTTCATGATGGACGTAGCAGCCAAAACCAGTGCACTTCCCACTGCTGTGGCTCCAAAGGTGGAAGTCTCAGAATTCAGACAGATTGTAAAGCCATCTGCATTTATCCCCCAGCCTTCCTCCAAGGTGGTGCTTGCAATTAAATCCTCCTTTTCATTCTCACAACGGCCTTGTAAGGCAGGTTAGGCTGAGAGGGAACAATGGATTCAGTCGCCCATTGATGTTTCCTGGCACTCAGGGACTCCTATGGCCAAGCCCTGCGTTGGAACCACTGCACTAGCTTTCATTTTTCAATGTGAGGCATGAAAACATCCATGCTCACCAATGGGGATGGCTTGTAAATGTGCGAACACAGATTACAGAGTGACCCTTGGGGGGAATGGACCAGCTGACTGGGGGGCATCTTGTCCCCTTCCCCTTCCAGGGCTCCAGCCGTCCTGTGGCGAAAATCCTCAACGCTCCAGCCAAGCTGTCGGTTGCTTCGAGGTGGTCTCCATGCTCACGGCGCTGGGCAAACACTGCTTTATCAAGCCACGTGTTGCAATTGGCCGAGGTCCTGCAGGCCTCTCGCTCCACAAACAGCCCCCTTTCCTCCCTGGCCGGGGAAGCGAGCCTGTGCCCCGCCCATCTTCCACCATGCCCGGCGGGCAGATTCTGGGGCCCCGTTGTGCCCTGTTTGGGTCTCCCTGCGCCAGCACTCTCTGCTGATCTTCCAACCCTTCTGCGGCCTTTGGGTCTGGCTGCTTGTTGCCGCTTGCTGCCCAGAACTAGATCACTTAGAAGCTGCACGGAAAAGGCGAGTCATCCGGGCAGAGACGTAATGATCCCCTGGATCAGTTTCCTTTTGGCAAGGCTCGGCCACAGAAAACACGTCTGGAACATCACACTAATGATCCGAGCTGCGGCGGAGCTGATGTGGGTCACGAAGACTAATGTAATTGGGGTTACAGCTGGAGCAAAACCCTCCTGAATAATGAAGGAGCCAAGCAAAAGAGAGAGCGCTGGGCGGCCGAGCCAGTGGGCCAAAGGACAGGCCGGGGGTGGGGTGAGGCTGGGCACTGACTCCAACAGTGGTCAAAGATGGCAAGAGGGAGAGCAGGCAGGAAGGTCCCTTTGCATGCTGAATGAGGGCCAGAGAGGAAGGCAGCCAAGCAGGGGCATCACACGTGCTGTTCTCACTGAGGAGGTTTCCACAAGGAGGCAACCAAAGACGTGATGAGGACACAGCCCTGTGTCCACCCACTGGGCACCCAAAGGGTCTCTTCCGTTCACGTGTGGAGAGGGGCACTTGGTGCAGCATTCAGCAAATGGAGGGCCGAGGTCAGATCCTGCTGGCCAGACCCCTGGGCATTGTCCCCCCAGAGATCCAAGGGAGGGTGTATCCCTCACCTGCTCCCAGGGGCCTCACCCTGCCTGCCTCTCCAACCTGGGCATCCGTTCCAGAAGCCACCAAACCCTGCCGCATGAACGTGTCCCTCTTTGGTGCGCAGGGCGCTTCTCTGACTCAGGACAGGCGGAAGGCAGACAGCTGCCTTGTGGCAGAAGACTCGTCTGCTACGGATTGGCCGGTTGGCGGCATTTTATTCATCGTATTATTTATTGAAGTCATTTTGTACCACTTTTCCTTTTAAAAAGACTCCTCTCTAAAAAGTCCTCACCGGCCGCGTTCCAGAGAGCAGAGAAGCACGATGGTGAACTTCTGCTGAGGGAGCCCCAAAATCTCAAGGCCGTGAGTGGCAGGCGTCCTCACACGATCTCTTCCCACTACGTTTAAGGGGTCAGTGGAGAGGAAAGGCAAAAGGCCAGTCAGGGAGCTTCAGCCACCCAGCCGGGAGGATCTAGATCACCCATCGCCTGCCTCCTCTTCATCTGACAGTAAAAATGGCTCCCTGGCAAGCCTGGGACGGGTTTCTTCTGGCTGGGGGCGGGCGGGGGGGGGGAGCTGGTGTAGGGGAGGGAAGCCAGGAGCTGCTCACCCTGCAAAGGTGCCTCCTCGGCTCCCGTGGAAGTCCAGGCGGTGCCACAGGGATCTCAGAGGAAACTCACAGACCGGTGTTCACCTGCTCCGCCCGCCACTGCTTCCTGCCGTTGAAACACGAACTTGTAATTGAATTTACAGAGTGCTTCTGACGACCCAGTTTGCAAGGGCCTGTTATTCATTCCCTCCATTGAAATCAAAGATTGTGTACAAACAGCCAGCACTGTGCTCCGATTTTCCCCTCCCGAATCGGAACACCAGGTCTGGGAAGGACAGAGTCCAGGCTTGTGGGTGCCCCCCCCCCCGCTTTCCACTTTTATTTGCCCCTCTGCCCTCCTGCCCTCCCTGTAGGACCTCTTGGTGCGGGCAGTTTGCATCTGGCTCCCATCACACCTTCTGCTGCCTTGCGGTGAAGAAAGAGCCAAGATGAGCCCCAGATGTTGGAAGCTGTCAGCGTGTTATCAGCGGGCTGCTTGGAGGCACGAAAAGGCGAAATAGAGTTTCCAGCACCAGAGGGCTAAGTGGTGCTACATCCTTTTGGTTTTCAGCTTACGGGTTTGTGTGTTTCTGGCGGTTTCCTTGGGGACGCGTAAAAATCCATTCCAAGCCACGTCGGACAAACCGTCTGGGCCAGATTTCCCCCTCTGGATTCAGCCCTGAGTGGAAGGAACAAGCCGCCTTACTCTAGCGGTGAGAACAAACGTATAAATGTATTCCGAGGCTCTCTTGGTCTGCACGGAAATCTGAAGATAATTTCCCTGAACGCAGACGTTTCAGAAAGTCACCACGGTGTTTATAGCTCTGGATAAGCAAATGGCTGGAGTGTTTCTGATCTCCGGAAGATCAAAGCGAATCATTTGACTTCACACTGGATGCAGAAGCTGGTGGCAGTTTGGTAGATTTGGTTGTGGCTGGGATCACGTGCCTTTCCCTGGCTGCCATTGGAAATCTGTAGAGCCTGTTCAGCCCAGGCAAATAGTGAGAGAAATGAGGCCTGTGGGCCGGCCACGGGAGCAGCCCTGAGCCCTTTCCCCAGCTTCCTGTCTAAGACCTCGGCCGTTCCCAAGGAGGCGTTTCTACAGTGCAACTTGTTACCAAGACTCAGGCTGCGGCAGTCCTTTCATGCCTCCCAACGCTGGAGGAGCCTGGGATGCTCGTGTGTGTGTGTGCGCGCACCTGCTCATGGATGGACATGCTTGCACTTGAGCGTTGCTCACTGTCCCATGCCAATGACGCGAAATGATCAGGCATTGTAAAGCGTTCTTTGACAGGAGGGAGAGGAAAGAGTGTGGTGCCTTCTCCTTAGAGTACCCTTGCTCTCTCTCTGTGTGTGTGCGCCATGCGTGCGCTTATGATGAAGCTAGCTCTCTTGCTCAGGGGCACTTCATTCTATGGCAAGGATACACAGAGTGAAAGAGAAATATCAAAGTGCAGCGATCGTCTCTAAGGCAAATGAATCTGTTTTCATCTGGAGTGCTCCTTTGATGTGTGGAGATGTTAGGGGCCCCAGGTCTTCTTTTAGTACCTCTGTCCTTGACTGGGAAGGCTGGCTCCCTTTTCTCCTTGGTTCCTCCAAGATCACTCAGGAGTCCTTGATGCAAGCGTGCAGCTTCCCTGGGGAGGCGAGCTGCCGCTCTCGGAGCCCAGGCAGGCGAGAGCTTAAGGAACGGAGGGCTTTCCAGGAGGAAGACCTTCTTTTCTTAAGAAAGAAGAGGAGCGAACGCTGATCCTTCGGGCGATTTGCATAATGACTTGTGGCATTTCTAGTGACTCCAGAGGCACACGCAGGAGGTGAAGGACGTGACAGTCAACCGCAATTCGGCATCTCCGCATCAAGTGACGGAACCCTTTGTCTGATGCCAGGGGAGGCTTCCGGTTCCATTTCAATCGCTGGAACGGCTGACAGACTTTCCCAAACACTCAGCGCCTTCGTGCTGTGACGTCAGGAGGCCACGGAAGCGCCGCTTTCTGTCTCCTGGACCGTGGCTAGATGCAGGAGGGTATGGGCCACGTACCAGGAGAGAGCCAAACGGGCTGGACTGTGGGGCCAAACCTATGAGAATCTCTGGTATATCATTATGGTGCTTCAAAAGCAGCTTGGAGGCTTAGCGGCAACGTCCACATGCTAGTGCCTTGCTGCCTGTAGGGTACCATTGAGACAAGTCTGACTTCTGATGGATTGCATGGGCACCTCAATGCAGTTTTCTTGGCAGGGATACAGAAGTGGTTTGCCATTGCTGCTTCCGGGGAAAGCCTGGGGATTGAAGCGGCGACCCTCTGCTTTCCAGGCACCGAGCTACAGCCGGCACCTTAGTCCACATTCAGAGACAGAAGGCGCAGCTGCAAACAGCGTTCTCTGGCCTTCAATGTGCGTTGGAGGAGAGATGGAGCGCGAGGGACCCCATGGCACTACCTCTAAGCCGCCTTCAAGCTGCTTTTCCATAAAGTGTGCAGAGCCCTGGAAGGATCCCTCCTGCTCTGCCCTGCAGTACAGAGCCTGCTAACAGGGGAGGCAGCTAAGCATCCTCCTGCCACGCTCTTCAGCTCCTTCCCTCTGGGGCTCCAGCTGGTGGAAAAGGAAAAGGGCTCTGGAGCAACCGTCCCCAACCGCCTGGGCCTGTGGGCGCACCAGGAAGCCAAACATAGCAGGAAGAGTTGGAAGAGTTGCCTCAGAGGCCGCTGTGGTGGCCACAGCCAGTCAGGAAAGGCCACAAGACTCAGCTGGCATTGTGTGGTGGCTGATGTGCTGGGGCAGGAGCTAAGAGCCCTGGTTCGGACCTCTCCTCAGTCATGGGCGTCCGCTGGATGAACTTTCGGCTGTCCTACACTCTTGGGTGGCAGTTCGCTTACTGAATAGTGGTCTCCCAAGGACAGTGGAGAGCCAACAGCTCCAAAAGGGAGAACCAATGGGAGGAGGAGAAGAGTTGGCTTTCTATCTTACTTTTCTCACCTTTTAAGGGGGACTCAAAGCCACTGACAAACCTTCTGTTCTTCTCCCCATAATAGACACCCTGTGCGGTAGGTGGGGCTGTGAAGAAGAAGAGTTGGCTTTCTACTGCGCTTTTCTCACCCATTTAAGGGGAGTCAAAGTGGCTGACAAAGCTTTCTTTTCTTCTCCTCACAGCAGAACACCCTGTAAGGTAGGTGTGGCTGTGAGAATTCATAAGGGAAGCTGTGACTAGCCCAAGGTCACCCAGCTGGTTTCATGGAAGATGAAGAGTTGGCTTTTCTACCCCACTTTTCTTACCCATTTAAGGGGGACTCAAACCAGCTGACAAACCTACTGTTCTTCTCCCCACAACAGTCACCCTGTGAGGTAGGTGGGGCTGTGAAGAAGAGTTGGCTTTTCTACTCTGCTTTTCTCATCCATTTAAGGGGACTCAAAGTAGCTGACAAAGCTTTCTATTCTCCTCCTCACAACAGAACACCCTGTGTGGCAGATGTGGCTATGAGGGCTCAGAAGAGAGCTGTGACTAGCCCAAGGTCACCCAGCTGGCTTCACGCAGGAGTGTGGAATCAAACCCGGAATTCCCAGAAAAGAGACTGACTCCCCAACCACTAGATGAGCTTCTCTCCTGCTACCCTTGCAGTGCTGTATTGAATCGCCCTGTGCATAGCCCACAGGGTGGTGGTGGGGGGGGGGGCTTAACCCTCCCCAGTCCTAGACATAAAGCACAACCTGAGTGCTTGGAAGAAGAGGCCATCTGCAGAGTTACGCCTTTCATTTCCCCAGGACAGGCTGGTGGCCAGCTGGGAGAAGTTCGTGCCATGGATTGCGGCAGGCGCCAGACAAGTGTAATTTTCCCCTTTCTTGCTGAAAACCTTAAGAAAATCCTTCTAAAACTGGCATCTGGGCCTTGACCCACCCAGGTGTGCCGAGGGAAGATTTCTACCCCAGTCGTGGCTTCAAAAGAGGGATTTTCTACAGGCTTCCAGCAAGGAATCAAAGAATTAATTTCCGCTCCCCTCCGGCCTGCTCCTGTTATCAGCCTCTCTCAGCTGATGCAATTTGCATTTTTAAAGACCCCATGCTAGATGCAAACATGCCTTCAATAGCAAGTCACACGTGGTTGATTCTAAGATACTTTTATGGTTCCTCTCCGTCACTTGGCAGGCGATACTTTTGAATGAATTAATCCACACTGGAGTCTTGTAGAGTGGAGATGCATAAGATGCGACCGCAGGCCCTGCTGCCGTTGCCTGCTTTGGGAAGCGTCGTTTCCTCCTCTGCCTCATCACGCAACCACAGGACCGCATCCCACGGGGAGCAGCAGGAGACCTTGCCCTGGGCAGAGCTTCGCTGTCGCACACAGAAATGAGACCATACTGGCAGCGTATTACAGTCTGGGGTGGCCAGCCAGCCGCAACAGGTCTTTCCCAAACTCCTGCAGTTTGGTCGAGTGGTTAGACAGCCAGACCCTCCTCCATGAAGCCAGCTGGGTGACCTTGGACGAGTCACAGCTCTCTTTTTGAGCTCTCACAGCCTCACCTGCCTCATAGGGTGCTCTGTTGTGGGGAGAAGAATAGAAAGCTTTGTTGGCCGCTTTGAGTTCCTTGAATGGGTGAGAAAAGTGGGGCAGGAAAGCCAACTCTTCTCCTTCTCCTTCTCCTTCCATGGACGTCAGCATGCGAGGCCCTTCGGCCCTCCCCTGCCCAAGTGTTTGTGGCCTCAGCTTCCACGTTTGTCCTTCCAGTGGACAGTCGGGGTGGGTTTCCTTGCATATTGACTGACTGGGTCTCCCTGCAGTCGGAGGGACTCCAAAATTCTTCTCCAGCACCGCAGTTTGAAAGCGTTAACTCTCTGACAAATCCTTTCTGCCCCAGAGCAAAATTGCAAGGACGGGACTGCTGGAGGTCCACCTTTCCCACCTACAAATATTTGGGAAACAAGCTCAGAACTAGCAGGGAGCTGATCTCTTGCTATTGATTTGTAAACATGCAAACCAGTTCCTCAGTTCAGCACGCCAGTTCCCACCCGTCCTCTCTTGTAACCTCATTTGAAAACAAGGGCTTTCATTATGAAAAAAAATCTGTGCTCCATTAATTCATTAGAAGCTGACAAAGGGATCTTTGATCAGGCTAGTTGAAGGGCCTCTTGATGACACAGAGAAGTAAACTGGGGCCGGAAATGTCGCCATAACTCTTCCTGCTAAATTTGACGATAGGTGGGGGCCCCTCCCTGGGCTTAATTGATGTTTGCTGCTCACACATGGTCTCTGGGCATGATTTCAATCTGCTGTTTGAACTTTGCGCTAGTTGAAATTTTGTGCCTGGACCATGAAAGGGGAAAGCCAACACATTTTTCATTATAAAGATCAAAGGGCTCCGCCATGCAGCAAAGTCCGTTGAGGCTTGCACTGGGGTGCGGCCCGATCCTAGTGACTTTTGAAGAAGAAATTGGCATAATGTCTGTAAATTCAAATTTAAACATTTGAACGAATTTTGAATTTTTGAATCATTTGTACAAATTATTTGGACATTCGTAAGTGTACGGATATGTAGAAGATGAGTACGTACCTGCCTGTACGCATCTTCCCGCTTCCGTAAGTGTTTTTACGGATCCGTACACAACAAAAACAGATCTAGTCTAAGGAAGATTCGCTACAACTCGACAGATAATGGGAGGAATTCAGTGAACGGCCCAAGCCTTGAAATTTAATTCATTCTGTTTTTCTGTTGAATGTGTTCCCATCACCAGATAGCTACAAAAATAATAGAATAAAACTGTTAAGGAGAGGAATCTGGTGGGCCATATAATTATCCGTTGGTACAGGTGGTTTCAATCCCCCGTGTTTTATGTATCTATGGCAACACAATTATATAGGATTTTGGTATCTATGACCCATGTAATCCCCCAATTTCGGAATCCCCCGGAGACCCGCAACCCTTTCCCCTTTTCGGGTCAGGGCGTGTTTTCAGAAGGGTAAAGCCGGTGCCTTAGGCAGCACATCTGGCCCATCTAGTATCCTAGATATGTGCCAATAGAGGTCAGTGTGGTCACCGCTGGCCCTGGGCATAAAAAACACTTTCTAGAGAAACTGCCAATAAGCTGTCATGGCCATAAAGGGTCTCTGGTGTGTGGAAGGCAAAACTTTGGTTCTGCTTGTTTTCCTCTTTTAAAATTATTTATAAATTTATTATGAAGTAAGCTTTATTTTAACTTTTTCCCCATGCCTCCCAGCCCAGGGGTGGGCTGATGTCAATCCGGCTTCCAATGAGGAGAGAGGGGGCGGAGAGGAGGGGGCGCTGCTTCCACGTGCCAGGGTTTGGCGCAGTTTGCATGGGGACGCCTCCACCAACGCCCAACCCGCACCTAGCCTGCGCTGCCGGGAATGGCACGGGGACGGGCTGGGAGAGATCTCAGACCCGCCCCCGGCCCGTGCATTCTGATCCCACTCCAAATGGCTTGCGTGGGGACGTGGGCCTTCTCTCCTACGGTTATTTCAACACAGCTGTAATTGTTTCCTAAGACTTTAACCTGAAGGCGTCTGACTGTGTACCCAGCAAAGACTTCTGCGAAACACGACGCCAAGAAGCTTAGTTCAATTTCATGCTGATCCAGAGTCCATTTCAATCTTGGATGTTTATTGGAAGTATAACTTTTGTTTTATGACTCGTTTATTGCACTTGTTGATTGAAGCGCTGGGTCCTCTGTCCTCCTGAGTAAGCATGACTCCCAAGAAAGTGCATGTAGCGTGTCCTGGCCTGTGGCTAGGAAAGCTAAGAGAGTGGCTAAGCCCTCGGGCCCCGGTTCCCAGGTGCTTTGGCAAGCATCTCTGAGCAGAAACCTTCATCTGGCCTCTCCTGGCTTTGGGAACTCCTGCTGTCTGTAGCTGCAGCAAAGCAGCCTCAGACTTCCTTCCTTCCTTCCTTCCTTCCTTCCTTCCTTCTTCCTTCTTCCTTCCTTCCTTCCTTCCTTCCTTCCTTCCTGGGATTCTGGCTTCTTCACGTCCTCTTTGTCACATGGCGCCCCAGCCGCTGACGCTTGTTCAGTGGTGAATGGACGTCTGCACTGCATTCGGCCCCAGAGCAGCTCAGAATTCACTGGAAGCATTTGCGCAGTTGCTAGGCAACCACCAATCGCTGCTTCCCGGCTTAATGTTGTGCTTTTTTGAAGGAGGGGCAAAATGGTTCCCGCAAGTCTTTGTTATTGTTGTCAAGCAGAGTGCCTCACTGTCGTCACACCCCCCCATTGCTTCAGCACCATCTTCTCACCCTCCTTCCCACGGAGTGCAAATCTCTGGTCCCTCTCCCAGTCGGGTGGAGCAGGATGATGCCCCCCCCCCACTGGGGCTTCCTTGCAGAGCCAAAGTGCTTCGGAGCAGGTCGCCTTTCCGAAAGCAGCCAGAGAAGGGGAAGGAGTAGCTGAGGAGGCGGTGAATCCTTCCAAGTGGCAAACGGAGTTCGGAGGAGGTGATGTGGAATGAACCCTGAATCCCCCCTCCTCCCCCACGCTTAGCAAACTGACGAGAAGCAGGGAGCATTTGTTCAGCCACGCGGTTTCCCCTCGAGGAAAAGGGAAGCACAGAAAGGGCAGCGTGGGTGCCCTTGCACATCTAACAAGCCGCGTTCATAAATCTCTCTCTCACACACACACACACACCGTTCTGGCTCAGGATCCCTTCTGGATCCCTCTTTCCCCCACTCCAGAGGATCAGGAGAAGAAAAGGAAAGCAGGAGACAGTTATGCACAGAGGGAGCGAGGGGCCAGTCAAGTCAAGGGCCCTTTGTCCTCTCAGGGCCCTCCAGGCGCAGGCGAAAACCCGTGATTTTCCCAGGGATGTGGAGGCAATATTGCAGAGTGTCGCTATGAGGGGAAGTCCAGCAGCGATGGCTTACGTCCGGCTGCCACGCCTTTTTGCTGTCGTTAACCTGGCAAATACCCAAAACCAGCCAACTATGTGGAAAAATGAAGGGAAGAAGGAGGGCACTTTATGAGAGACCTTGGCAGCGCCCATCCAGTCCATTTGGGCTCTGCCAGGAGGGTGTCCGGAACACCACATCCGCTTGGCATCACGCACCAAAGAAGGCAGCCCTCAGTCTGGTAGGTGCCATCTGCTTGGCACCAGCACCTGGCCCGCTCCAGGGGACAGATTCTGCACCAGGCACACTCCACAGAGAGGCCGCCGGAAAGTGCCTCGTTGTGGGCCAGGTGAGGCTCCCAGTTCCTGCCAGGACCCAGCAATATTTTGATGAGCTTTGGACAGTGGTCTTATGGCGGTTGTGGCTGAATTGGCCATGGTTCTGTCCTGAAATTGGGACACTCAGAATGCCCCATTGTGGGATGTTTGGGGCATTTTCCATCCCTGTGTCTGGAGCCGTTTCCCCTTGCCTGTTCATAAAAGGTTACTCTGCGTTCAGGTCAGTGGGCTCTTCTTCACTTGCATCTCTGTGGCTAAGTAACGTTCCTGAAGGATTTAATGATCTGGTGAGCTATGACTTGAGAACATGGTTGGCTGCACATCGTCTCCATCTCTGGGGAACCAGAGCAATGGATGCAGTCATTTCCTTCATTGAGCCCTGGGGAGGAACAGTCACCCAAAGCCATTCTAATTAAGACCGCTTGGGAGCTGACCGCTGGAACAGATGGCATGCCAAGACTCTGCTGTAGTCTCCCCTTCCTCTTCCTTTCAAGGCACTCTCTTCCCTGGCTTCTGGAGGTGAAAGTAGTATTTTGCAGGAGAGTCCACAATCCCCTTCTCCATTGAGTTTAATGGGTGGGGTATTGTGACCGTGTTCAGGTCGTGTATGAAGTTTTCATTGCTTCAGGTAGGACAAGGTGTTCCAGCCAAACATTGAGACATTCCGGTTGCATTTGCACATCACTGATGGGGTGATAGAACATGAAGGTTCTGTTCTCCAGTCCTCCTTTGGTGGTTGGTTCTTGCTACATGCAACCAGAGTCTGTAATTACAGTTCACCCGGTGCACTGAGAAAGATGCAGCAGATAACACAACCTATGGAACAGCCCACTCCTTTGGGGTTAGGATGGCACGTCAGGACCTGCAGGTCTTCAAACCTGAGAAACAGCATTGCATAAGATCAATGGATGGTTCCCTCTGTGCTTTCACAATATCCTGGTGCCTTGTCCTCTCAGCATCAGAGTGCAAGTATTCTGCTGAGGCTTGCTTCTCAAGGTCATGGTGCTGTCAAGAAACTAACAAGCCAGCAAACAAAGATCATAAAACTGAAGAAACAGTTGAAGTTGCAGACCTGCAAATCTATATTTCACCAGGATTATAGGGAGAAAATCCCAACTACAGCCATGAGCCCAAATCCACAGAAAGAACCTGTGTTGCTTCACCAGCACTGCCAAAAGGTGAGATCCTCACCTCCAGCTTTTCAGGATCCAGGGCATCATATAATGAAGGGCCTGGTCATTTTCAAGAGGACAAAATGCCAGTTTAATGACGATGCAGCCCTCTTCCTTGTTGGTGGTCCAGGCTGCTAAGATGTATGAAGCTCTTTTCAGTCATCCTTCTGGAAAATGCTTTTCCTCTTAGCAGCAATTCCTGAACAAGATTGCTGGAGTGACCATTCCATATGGACGTGCTCTCAATATGGTCCATCTGTTTTCAGCGCTTCCTGTTTTACAAGAGTGACTCATCAGTTGCTTGGCTGAAATTACCTGCTTTGGGATAGGAAAAGCAGAGGAGCGGTCAGCCAAGCAAGGGCTGTAGGGAGCAACCGAGCTGAGCTGAATGGAAAGACGGAGCCCTCTTGCCTTGTCCCACCAGCAACTCAAAGGTGGTCCAAAGAGCTTTTCCTTCAGAATGCACTGCTGAGCGCCCACCTTTCAAACTTAGTTTCTCTTTAGCTAAGTTCCATATGGAAGCTGCCTTGGACCCACAGATTTCCAAACGATCCTCATTAGGCCAAGGATGTGTGGAACTGCACTGTCACGCACCAGGGCTGGTAAACTTCTGGTAAAGGGGACTATTGACACTTACGATGAGGAAAGCTTCCCCAAAGCATCCATTACTGGCCAGAAGTGCGAATGGTCCTCCCGTTTACCAGCCTGCACCACTGCGTCCCAAGACAGAAGCTCCGCCTCCTTGCTGCCGTGATTGGCTGTTCCGTGAGATGCTCAGATGGCATTGCAGAGAGGCGTGTTCGAGCGGACGGACATATTGCGGCCGATCATGGGCGCTGACCCACTACTCAGTTGCTAATCAAACACTCCTCTCGCGACTCAATGACTGGACGCCACTCCTGGGGATCAGTGGTTCCGCCACGTCAAAGTCAGCAATCAATCACAGCCGCTGACGCCAATGTGCCTGCGCAGATGTCGCCTCCCCCACCCACCCACCACAGGGAACCAGAAGAAGAGCCAATGGCGCACCACCAGGCCTTTCGGTAAGCTTTTGGTCAATGTTGGTAATTAGTGGCCTTCTGGGGAGGGAAGGAGCGCACACTTGGAGGCTGTAACAGCCTACTCCACACGCAGATGCTCTTCCCCAGAGGTTCATTAATTCTCCACTGGAGGCCATAGAGTGAATAGGCAGCCACAGCCTCCTGGACCTTAAGATCCCTGTGGGAGTGCGCTGGTGGTGGACTGGCCACAGATCTGCGTGGCCCTATTGTGCCATCAGAGTGCTACTAGGACGCAAGATATGCTTGTATGTTCAGTGTTCCCTTTGCTGAGAAGGATGGCAGGCGCGCAAACAGCACCCATGGCTGCTAGAAGCAACGCGGTGACCCAGAAAGATCTCAGGGCAAGGGTGTGGCCTTGAGCCCCGTTGGGCATCTTTTGGCCACTCTGCATACGGCCTCACTGGACTCAAAGGCCCTTTGGTGCTGGCAGCCAGAGCTAATCTACAGCTTCCTCCTCGGGTTCAGCCTCTACACGTAATCCCGCCCCCCTTGCACGCCTGTCGGGTTTGAAGCTCTAATATGAGGCTCTTATCTTGTCTTCATCTCCTCTACTTAAAACACAGACATGACGTGAGAGTGATACGCGCGCACACACACGCACACACCCATGCCTCTTTCCAGGAGAGCCGAGAACAGCAGACACGGAAGTTCCCAGACATTCCCGGTGCTTTATTAGTCAGCTGAAGACAAGGCAACAGCAGCAGCAAACTCCCTCTGCCGCAGAGCTGAGCCTGTGAGCAAAGGCAGATGTTGCTTCCATATTTGCAGCTTGTCAGCCCGAGGCAGCTGCTCCTTTCCTCCAGGAGTTATGTTGCTGGGGAAAGAAAAACAGGCAGACATTAAGGTCAAGGGGCGCAGCGGATGAATGGTGCGACATCGCCAGAACGCTTAGGAGCCCAGATTTGCTCATAGAGTATCGGGTCTCTTGCAGATTTCTGCTGCCCTTTCGTTCCTCTTCTCACAGCTGAGTTTTTGTATTTGTTTTTGGAGAATGGTGAAAGGCTTATAAAGGGGAAGGCACTTTCACAGATGATTCACATAAACAGTGCAAATTAAGGACGTGCAAAGTTCAGTTCATTGAACAAACCAAACACGCGATTTTCACTTGTGCACTTGCTTAGCACAAGCAGCATTTGGGCCACTTTGGTTATATGAGCAGATTCGCCTTTCTTTCTTGGTGTTCAGAGCAAGTCTCTTTGCAAAGGAGCCTGCAGGGTCAAGTATCAGAACTGATACGGTCTGACAGTCAACAGCAAAGCCAAATCCCCCTTCAATAAAATGCTGGGAAGGAGGAAAGCTGTTTATAAAAGTCTGGCAATAAACATACATTCCTAGCGGTCAAACTGTGGTCACCGTCCAGATAAGATACCTCTGTGCAGTGTCCGGTGCCTCTCAGGACCAGAGCAGGTAGGGCCAGTGGAGGGGAGCTGCTATTCAGGGAACTTTTCTGTGCACAAAAATGCTCCTCGCTGGGCAGTAGTGTGAGATGGGATGCTGGAACAGACATGCTACAGCCTGATTCAAGAGGACTTCTCTTAGGTTCTAATGTTGCGTGATTGGTGCTAAGAGTGGCTTCCTCACAGTTTATTTGGACAGCTCATGGTGATTAGAACTATTCATGTACTGTTAAGAACATAAAAACCTCAGAGGAGCCCTGCTGGATCAGGCCACAGCCCATCCAGTCCATAAGAACCTAAGAGGAGTCCTGCTGGTTCAGGCCACAGCCCATCCAGTCCATAAGAACCTAAGAGATGCCCTGCTGGATCAGGCCACAGCCCATCTAGTCCATAAGAACCTAAGAGGGGCCCTGCTGGATCAGGCCACAGCCCATCTAGTCCATAAGAACCTAAGAGGAGTCCTGCTGGATCAGGGCACAGCCCATCTAGTCCATAAGAACCTAAGAGGAGCCCTGCTGGATCAGGCCACAGCCCATCTAGTCCATAAGAACCTAAGAGGAGCCCTGCTGGACCAGGCCACAGCCCATCTAGTCCATAAGAACCTAAGAGGAGCCCTGCTGGATCAGGCCACAGCCCATCCGGTCCATAAGAACCTAGGAGGAGCCCTGCTGGACCAGGCCACAGGGCATCTAGTCCATAAGAACCTAAGAGGAGCCCTGCTGGATCAGGCCACAGCCCATCTAGTCCATAAGAACCTAAGAGGGGCCCTGCTGGATCAGGCCACAGCCCATCTAGTCCATAAGAACCTAAGAGGAGCCATGCTGGTTCAGGCCACAGTCCTTCTAGTCCATAAGAACCTAAGAGGAGTCCTGCTGGATCTAGTCCAGCATCCTGCTGCGCACAGTGGGCCACCAATTGCCCATGGGCATCTCACACAGAAGACAAAGGAAAACCTCCCGCTCTTGAATCCCAGCAAATGGTTTTAGAGGCATCCTGCTGTCTGCCTCCGTGGCCTGGAGGATGTAGCCACATCAGTGTTCTGCCTCAGCTTGTGTTTGAGGCCCAGACCCCATTTTCCAGCTCATAACTGTGTCACACGTAATTTGCACCATTCCTCATGTTGTCAGTTAGGGGCTCTAGACTCTTGGCAGCGACCATGGGGGAATCATGGTGGGGGGAAGGCTTTCGTCTGCAACCCGCCCCCAGCTGCCACTGCCTGTGATCCTTTCCCCTGTGCAGCAACACGCAGCTCAGGGCTTGAGTCTCCAAGAGAAGGCTGCAGCTAAAATGTTTCCCCTCGCCTGGCCACCCGCTTCACCTGATCCGAGCCTCAGAACTGCTCATGTGTGCGTGCTGCAAGGGTGCGCATGTGCACACACTCACCTCTGGCTAGAAACCCCCCAGAGAGAATTTCTTCTAATCTAACCAGGAGCAAATTGCCTTTTCCACCTAAGCAGGAGCCTCCGCGCTTAATGGCTCCCACGGGGCTCTTTCCGTACCTGCGCAGCCTGGCAGAGGCAAAGGTTTTGAGCTCCTTTTCACATTACTCTGCTAAGACACAGGCCAGATAATTGGATCTTCTAAAGTTACAGCTTGGGATGTAAGAAGCTTCCAAGAGGCAATGATAAGAGGCTCCCTGAGAAGCTCCTCAGAGGGTGGGGCTGCCTCGCTTTAAGAACCTAAGAGCCCAGATGGATCACGGCAAATATCCATCTCGCCCTGCGTACAGGCAGCTCCCCACCAGAAGATGCCGGGGCCGCCCTCTGCTTCCCTGGAGCCTTTGCATCTTAGAGCCCTTTCAGCCTTGGAGCCGGGCTGGCATGGCATGCTGGGAGTTGGCGTTCAGGAATATCTGGAGGGCCACACTCGAGCACATACCCTGCCCCATGAGTGTCCTTGGCAGCTTCCCTTGTACAGCAGGGCACTGTGGTGGGTAGAGCCTTAGCCAGGGCCCAGGAGACCAGACTTCAGGTCCCTGTTCAGCCATGGGAGCCCCTTGGCTCCCCCTAACTTGGTGTGAGAACAGCCTGCCTTCTCCCATTCTTGCCAGCAGTGAGGCGGCTTGACCCTGCAGAGGCTTGCAATCTGCCATGTGGGATGTGGGACCCCAGTAAACCGGACCCACGTGGGTCTGGTCTACCAAAGGTTCCCACATCCCCTGGCCCATAGACAGCCACAGATCGGCCTCCCCTCACCCCAATCTGGGTGTCTCCCTGACTCCTGCACTCCCTAGGGGACTGCAGGAGCTGGGAGCAAGCCACCTCCCCCCCCCCATATGCAACATTTGCCGGCCTGGTGTTGCCATCATGCAGGCGTTGCCATCATTCCCGGTACACTGGGCCCTGTGGGTCCCGTCTACCCGAGTGCAGACTGCAGCAGAGGGCAGCCCCAGAGCCGGCAAGGTACGTGATTTGCATGCCCCTGCCACCCGTTAGGCTAATTTTTGGGCAATCGTGGTGGGGTGTGTGTGCGCCTGTGGCTGTCAGGGAGGGATGCTTGGAACACGCAAAGACGGATGTAGAGCAGTTTTAACTGCTCTAAATCTTGAACACGCAGAGAACATGGGGAGATGGGCTGGGACGGAACTGCTGGCCCGGCAAAGCGAATGCTCCATCTCTGTGTGTTCTCTGCGCATTCGGCATGGCCTTCAAGTCTCTGAAGGGCCATCACAGTGCAGAGGGATCGTCCCTATTCTCACTCGCAAAAGATGGGAGGACTAGAGACAACGGGATGAAACTTCAAGGGAGTGAATGCAGATTAGATATTAGGAAAAACATTTTTGGCTGCATTCCCACCTCACTTTTTAAACTCAGATTCAGGACCAAGTGCGCATTCTTGAGGAAAACATGGGCTGAACCCAAATACTGGTGTTTCTAGTCAAACTGCAAAAAACCCAGCACGGAGAAACAGGACCTTTTCATCCCTGCCCCTGTCCAACCCCTCTTAAGCCTGCCCTGCAGAATCAGCTGAGCGAAAGAACAAAGCAATGATCCCTTTTGCACTCTCCTTTTCAAATCGGAAGTTCCCTCCCTGCTGATTCTCCCTGTTTGTGCTTAAACAGGAGAACCAACAGCACAAATTCCCTTGCATGGAGAAGGGGAGAGAGCGGCTATTATTCTCCCTTTCAGTTTCCCTCTGTAAAATAGAGGCTGACCCAGGGCTTAGCTTTCCCCTGCAGTGGCAGTCTCGCTACAATGTATTGCTTGAGGGTTGAGTTTTAAAAAACTTTTCCTGAAACTCTACCCCTCCCAATCGCAGTGTGTTCAGAGCAGGCATGGTGAGAGGAGGGGGGAGCCAACGCAGGTGTGAGATCCCACCCACATCTGGCAGGCATTGGCCAGAAGGATAGAGCCCCACCCCAAATAGTCCCATAGCGTTCCCAAAGGCAAAAAATAACATGGCTGGCCTCCAAAAGGGGACCGGGGACAGTTTTTGTGAGGACTTTTTTTTCTGCAGGTTTTTGCAGGATAATCCTTATAAAGTCTGGGAATAAAAAAAAAAGATCTCCCAATCCCCAAAACGGGTTCATTTTGGATTTAAACTTGTTTAGGAATGTGCTCTTACAGTGAGGGGGATCAGTCAGTGGAACAGGTTGCCACGGAAGGTGGTGGGTTCTCCATCACTGGAGGTCTTCAAGCAGAGGCTGGAGCTACGTCTGTCTGGGATGGTTTAGGGAATCCTGCACTGAGCAGCGGGTTGGCCCTGGAGGTCCCTTCCGACTCTATGATTCTGTGATTTCATGCTGTTTCCCCTATTTGTTGGGTCCAAATTGGCTGTTTGATTGGCACAACATTTTCCAATTAATCACAAGGAGGAATTGACTTAAAACATATTTTATTGTAGGCTTAGAATAAAGGGCTTCCCTCTCAGATTAAAGACAGAAGGGAGAAGCAACAGTTTCTCTTCAGATGCAGTTTATACAGTTAAATGTTTGCTTCAAAGTGTAACAGGAAGCGTCTGCCCTCAGACCGCAGGCTCATGTTATTAACACAATTCCTAATTTCCTGCAACGCCGGTCTTAGGCAAAGCACCACTTCCCTATTTCTAGCTTTAAAATGGCTTCGCTGTAGCTACTTTTTGCTCGTTTCTTTCCTGGTTCTTCTTCTTAATGTTTCTCCTTAACACATCTTATGCGCAGGAGCAAATAGCCTTGGCGACACTTTAGCTCTCACAATTAGGAGCGTGGGCGATCACACGCCACCTCACACGCCACTTGGCCCTGGCGTGAAGGAGAGGCGGGTCAGGCTCTTTCACCTGATACCCATTAACTGCTCGGCTCAGGCTGATTAGCCAGGAACCTGAGATAAGAGGCAGCTGGGCCTGGGCCAGTCTGCTCAGAGGGAATTGGAGATGATTAGAGCGTCTCATGGGCTGGCAGCCTATCAAGGGCAGCTAAGAAAGCCCTGCCTGTCTCCTGCCTTCCCTGAAAAACCCCAAGGCTCCTCTGCAGGCACACGAAGGTCTGCCCTGGGGGTCGCTGTGGACAGAGTGGACCCTCACAGCTTATGGCTGCAGCTGTTCTACTGCTGGCGGCGGCTTTCCCATCTACTTTTAAGGCCCTTTTGGCACTTTAATGCACTCATTCCTTTTGATGGAATTAGCCAGCAGCAGCAGAGCGACCTGTGGGGCAGGAAGGGACGTGGCAATTTCAGAGGTTGCAGCTCATCACATCAGAGTGGGGTTGGTTGCACAATACTGAATGCAACGCTTTGGTCACTGGTCCAGCAGCCCATTAGCCCAGTTTCCCTGGCCAACTGCAGTGACCGGGGCAGGATACTCACCCAGGAGACAAACGAGAGAGAGCATTCACTGCAGAGTGCGCCGTGCTCTTCTGCCATTGGTAGGTGCCACCGACCCAGAGCTAACTCCTGAAGATTGCTTGGGTGCCTCCACCACGGTTCCCTTGGTGCTGATGCAGGAGAGGCTTGCCACGGCCTTCCTACGGAGAGACGCCAGGAACGGAACCCGCAGCCCTCGGCCGCCTTTGCCCGAGCAGGCTATTTGGAGTGTCGGCCGTAATAAGTCCCCGACTAATCCTCAGAAATGACCAGGCGCGGCCTGGGCTGTGACATTCCAGCCGATTAAAATAGAGGCCAGCGTTTCACCACTGGGTGGGCACCCAACTCGTCTGGGAACATCAGAGCCACCTTGAGCATTTAGTTAATTGCCGCTTGGTACAAATATAGCACAGTTTAATGCCGAGACGAGTCGTAGGTTGGCGGATTTAGACCACTGGTATCAACAGACATTAGCGCCTCGCGGCTGTAAAACTGGGAAGGTAGCAAATGGGATTTGCCTGAGCCGGTTTCCACGCTCCAGGCAGCGCCACCGATCAGCCACAGCTAAGGGAGGCCGTCGCTCCCCAGAAATGTCCTCAGTCCGTCAAAACTGTGAGCAGCTGATGGGTACCGGCCACGTCGGCCACGAGGGGGAAACCTTCCCAGAGCCTCTTAGCCGTCAGTGGGTCAGGCAGGGGCTCCTTAAAGGCACCACCACACAAGCCTTGTAGAAGTGTCTAGGGAGAGTAGCCGGGCAGTGGTCTTTTCCCGAGTTTTCTGAGAATTCATCCATTCCTCTGATTCAAAACCCACCACCACCACCCCAGACTTGGATGCAGAACCTCAAGACTTTGCGTGAGCCAAACACACAGAGAGAGAGCAATACCCCTGGCCTCTGGTCTGCCTCAATGCCGAGGTGAGGCAGGAGCCTCCCTCCCCCCAGGGCACCTGCTCACCACCCAACTGCAGCCCACAGAGGGAAGCAGGGGAAGAAATGGCATCAGGAGCCACCTGGCAGCAGGGAATCTGACGCTTTTCTCTTCCGACCTTCTATCCTGTTTCCCCTCTACTTTGCCCACAAGCCTCACGCTTTAAAGGTTTCCTTTCTCTGTTGCTCTGCAGCCTTACCTGGAAGCTGACTGAGAAAGGCTCAGCTCCATGGGCAGGATCCAGAATGGTTCGGCTGGTGGCTTTCCCTGGGGGTGTAGCCAAGGCAGATTAGAAGGCCTGAGGGCTTTGCAGTTGGCGACTGGGACCATCTTGATGGGCATTTATTAGAGAGCATCTTTGGCGGTGGAAGAAGAGTTGGCTTTTCTACCCCACTTTTCTCACTCATTTAAGGGAACTCAAAGCGGCTGACAAACCTCCTGTTCTCACCTTTAAGGGGACTCAAAGCAGCTGACAAAGCTTTCTGTTCTTCTCCCCCAAAACAGACACCCTGTGAGGCAGGTGGGGCCGTGAGAGCTCAGAAGATTGCTGTGACTAGCCCAAGGCCTCCCAGCTGGCTTCGTGGCAGAGGATGGAATCAAACCTGGTATTCCCAGATAAGAGTCTGGTTCCCTAACCACTAGACCAAACTGGTTTGGCCGATCTAAGCCGGGTCAGTTAATACTTCTGCAGGATTATCAGGGGTTGCGGGGCAGCTGGTCTTCCTTGCCACTCGCAGTGAGTCCTTTGTTATCCTTGGCTGCTGGTTCCTGTGGAGCTGCTGTGTCCCCCTCTCCCTGCTGGCCTTCCGTAGTGCCAGCCACTAGCAAGGAGCAAGGGGTTCAGCTGCTAGACAACCCGCTGCCAACCAGGAAAGAACATTTCAGCCTGTTAGCAAACCCTCTGCAGAAGGGAAGCTCAGCTTGAGGATGCCTGTGATGCCGCATGCCAGCCCTGAGCTACAGCTATTCTCTGCCCTGCCAGGACATTTCTCTCCTGCTTTGCCATCTGCCTGTCTTTGCATTACTCAGCCCCATGAGTAACACGGCACGCTTTGGTGCACAGATCTCTCTGCACATACAGTACTAACCAGTGCAAGTGGTCGGGATGGATGAAATGATAATGGCCTCTGACTGACAGCCAAATCTCTTTCCACACCAAATGCACAGATTAGTCACAGAAAAATACGGGAGCTTGAATTTTGGTTGTACCTGTCAGTGGAGCTGCCCTGATTCCTTGCGTGTGCCATCTGAATCAGGGGAGGCAGTCAGAGTGCTTGACAGGTGCCTGGAGGTGGTAATGGGCTGGATGGGCGGCAATACATTGAAGATGAATACAGACGAGATGGAAGTGCTGTGTGTCACAGGGTCTCCGGTCCATGTAGTTGGGAGACTCCTTGTCCTTGATGGGGTTGTGGTGCCCTGGAAGGGACGGGTGCAAAATTTGGGGGCGCTCTTGGACTCTGCACTGATGCTTGAAGCTCAGGGGGCCAAGAGTGCCTCCTCCCAACGAAGGGTGGAGCGCCAGCTGAAGCCCCTTTTTGGACAGAGATGACTTGGCTACAGTTATCCGTGCTCTGGCGATCTCCAGACTAGACTATTGTAATGCGTTCTACATGTGGCTGCCCTTGAAGACGGTTTGGAAGCTGCAGCTAGTGGAGAATGCAGCTGCTAGATTGCTCCCTGGGACAGCTGGCCAGACGCACATCGCGCCAGTCTTAAAAGAGCTGCATTGGCTGCCAATTCACTACCGAGCCCAATTCAAGGTGTTAACTCTGACTTACAAGGGCCTAAATGACTCGGGCCCCAAAATATCTAAAGGAACGCCTTATCCCATGTCAACCTGCCCGTGCCTTAAGATCTGGTGGGGGGGGGAATACGCTGAGGGTAGACATACCGGGAGATCCTAAATTGTGTTCATTACAGATTTATTGGAACCACCAGGGTCTGAGGGATTGTAAATACATGTTGAATCAATTTTTGAGGGTGGCGGTGTTAATGATTGTGGCTAGTTGGGAAGATAAGTCTAAATGGTGGTGTGGGCGTATTATTGATTTTTACAAATCTGACGTTTAGAGCACAGAGGCTGTTGAATGTGGGAGAATGGAGGAGACCACCAGCACCAGAATGGTGGAGGACACTTTTTCTGGCTGCACAGACTGGGGCTGGTGGTAAATGAGGGGTAAGTGGATATGTGCTCCTGTATGGTTTATTTGAAATATTTACTCTAGTGTAACAGCATAAGTTTTAAAAAGGGCAAAACATTTTTTAAAAAAATATCTGGAGGGGAGGCCCTCCTGGTTGTCCCACCGCTCTCAGCAGCAAAAAGGGGGGGGCACTCGGGAGAGGGCCTTCTCAGTGATGGCCCCCAGGCTATGGAATAGTCTCCCCCTTGAGGGGCATCAATCACCTTCACTGTATGCATTTAGGAAGGCAGTGAAGACGCACCTCGTTGCCTTTGTTTAGATGGGGAGACACTTTCCCTTCCCGCCCAGAGACCTCCCGGTATAAGGTGGGATGAATAAACAAACAACAAACCCAGCTGGTCTCTGTGGAGAGAGACTGATTCTAAAATGTTGGTGGTAGCAGATCATTTCTCTTAACTTGAACTCATTTGGAGTCACACTGGACTACTGGGCTGTATTTACTCTTATCATATTGGTGGCCCCTAGGTGACTGTGCCTAATCTTGGAAGCTAAGCAGGGTGAGGCCTGGTTTGACTTGGATGGGGACACTGCAAACGGATAACAGGTAGGCTAGAGCAAAACATCTGTGCAGATTTGCCCACAAACTCACCAGGACAGTAAGCACCTTCACCTGCCATCAAAACCATCAGCTGGAGCCTGGTGGCCACATGTAACTACCCACTTGGCACCAAAGGGGCAAATGACATCGAAGCAATTCTAATTAAAGTGGCAATTAGTGCAGCTGCCAGGCTTGTGGAAAGCGTGTGTGTGTGTGTGTGCATTCACACACACACACACACACACACACACACACATTATTGACGGATTCCAGTCTTCCAAGCTTGGAATGGGAGGGAAGTTTTGGGCGTACATCATCTCTTAGCCTTGGAGTTTTTGCATCCTTCTGGCAGAATGAAGAAACTTCCCTGGTAAGAAGCAGAAGCTCAGGGGAAGAGTCTGTTGTTGTGTTGTTGCTATTGCTTCCGCAGACCAGCCAATATGGTTATTTTTCTCACTTCTTGCTTCACTAAATTGCTACCTTATTTTCGCAGTGTGTATATAATTACCCAGAGTTCCTAGAACGCTTCCCAGGCGCCCTCAGCTTTTCATAGAACTCATTTCTGATCAGGTGCCATCAGCATTTTGATTTCATTCCACCGTATTCATGGCTTCTCCGTCTTTCTTATTTTTATATATGCACAGAAGCAGCAACCAGCCAAACGAGTGTGGCGAATGCAACCTTCTCCTCTTCTCAAATTTCTTTTCACGAAGATCACGATGAAAAATAAAATGCTCCTGCCCTGAGTCACATCATGCACCTGAAGGAAAGGGAAGGGGCTGCTTGGAACGGTCATTTCCCCCTGAAACTGGCCTCCTTTGGCCTCGCGTTCTAGCCAATTACTCCCGCAATTTGGTGCCCCTTTTCCTTTCCTTTCCTTTCCTGGCTTGCAGAGCTCGTCAGAGCGTAATGCACTTGCGCTGGTTTGCGGGGTTTAATGAATCATGCTAAGCGCGCACTCCAAGCAATTAGGCAAATCTAGCTGTTACTTAGTGAGGCATAAAATAAATTTAATCTCTCTTCTAAAAAATCAATTATACTGCTGTAATGTATAATTCAAGTTTGGTCATGCTACATAAATTTTCTGTTTTTAGTACATTTTTAAGCTGGTGGTGTTATTAGATTCCGCCACCGCCGCGTCTGCGCTGGAGGGTATTTGGTGGCCTCGGAAACCCAAAATGAGAACTGTGTGTCTTTGCTTTGGGAAGGAGACCCCTCGCGCGCGCCTTGGGACCATCAGCTTTGAAAGGGTTCAGACGGACAACGGAACGCGGTTCCAGCGAGCTGATGAAGTTGTAAAGGAACTGGAGCAAGAGAGAAACATCTGGTTGACTCGTTAATTCAGGGGGCTGCAGCGCCTTTCCCGCTGTGGGCATTGGCTCCTGATAGTCTTTGCCCCACAGGCGCCCCAGATAAGCAGAACGTGGGCTAATTGGGGTTCCTCCCCCAGCCTCCGGTGAACCAACAGTCAGGTGAATGGGACATGCAGACACCAGACCAGAGAAGCAAGTACAGGGCTCTGGGGAAAGAAGACTCTTAAGCACGGAAGGAGGTTCCCAAAAGCAATGCAAGCAGGTGCCTGCTGGATCTCTAGGGAAAGCTACACCAGTGACCAGGACCGGGAGGAGAGCCAGTTTGGTCTGGTGGTTAAGGAGCAGGACTCTTATCTCAGGATAACAGGTTTGGTTCCACACTCCTCCATGAAGCCAATTGGATGACGTTGAGCTAGTCACAGCTCTCTTCTGAGCTCTCATAGCCCCACCTACCTAACAGGGTGTCTCTTCTTGGGAGAAGAACAGAAAGCTTGGCAGCCGCTTTGAGTCCCCTTGAATGGGTGAGAAAAGTGGGGTAGAAAAGCCAACCCTTCTTTTTCTTCTTAACACAGGGTTACCCAAACTCCGTATGTCTGTTCCCATTCGGATCAACACAAACCACTTACAGGAGCATGGGAAAGCCGAGGGGGAACAGTCCTGGACTCACCGGGCCCCCTTTCCAAAAACATCCTCCCAGGCCACCACCATTGCGCAGCATTGACTGACCACCTGCAATCTGCCAGCTTTATTTTTGAAGATGTGGACATCCAGGACACTTCCTATGCATTTCAAGCCAGGCCCAGGCTGAAACGCTGGAGATCTTGCCAGCATGTGAGTCATCTGGAGAGAGAAAGTCAGCTGGGAGTAAACAAGAGCAGCAAGAAGGAAACGCCCGCCGTCGCCCTGCGAGTGCAGAAGTCCTAAGGCCGAAGGTTGACCGTGAAGGAACGAGCCTTTGGTCAAAACCAAGGCCCAGTTCAGCAGGAACCGAAAGGCCCCCCGCCCAAAGTGAGTCCCAGCCATCTTGAACCCACAAGACAAGGCACCCGGCAAGGAACAGAATAGAAATGGCAGGTTTTTAAAATAGACGCACGCATGTTTAACCCACTTTATTTTTTAAAGGCCTAAATATACATCATGCATGGGCCTCATGCCAAAGAACATGCATTGCGTCTTTCACACTTTAAAGTGTGTTCTTTTCCTACCGCAGAGATCACAGAGATATCTCCGCTTCTCTCTGACAAGACAGTGGGTCTTTTTTTAAAAACTGAACGAAGCCTGCCAATTTTTCGTGAGTCACGCGCAAACCGATTGAATTCCCGTTCAGTAGTTTGTTGGTGACGAACAGTACAAGAAGAACGATTCCTCTCGGGGAAGGGAAGTTTCTCACCTCTGCCTTTCCTGCATTTAACCAAATGCCTTGCCCTTTCTGCTTGTATACAACCCCCTAGCAGTAACTGTGGAAGCAGGAGAATATCGTTAAGAAATAACAAATGGCCTCGTACCCAGAGCTTGGTGCGATAAAACCTAATTAGAATCTGCAGATAATGATGGAGAGACCCAGGCCCATTTATGTGGAACGGAGAAAATGCGAAAGCCATTCATTTGGCTTGTTAGTGGTGAAAGTGCTTCCACGCAAAGCATCTCTTTGCAATACCTTTTTGCCAGTGCCATTGTACCCCGGCCTCAGCGCTGGGCCTCCCAGATGCCGGTGAGAAACATTCCTCACTTCCAGAACTCCAAGGGCAGGATTCAGGCAGCCATGTTTTTCCCACTATGCACTCTGCTCTGGAGCCACAAGGCACTGGAGAAGAAAGGCACCCGGGTCTGGGATCTCACTGTGTTTTTTGGAGCTGGAGTGCCCCTCTGGAGTGCCAAAGGCATCGTGCAGAGGCTGTTCCAGGGTAGCTTTGGAGAAATGGCTGAGTCTATCCACTCAGGGTGGGAAGGAAATGTGTTCTCTGATCATCGTTGAGCAAATTGGGGGGGGGGGGTCCCTACAATGGGAGACTGTTGCCGTGTTTCAAGGGCAGCGGAACCTGATCATACCCCAGAGGTGTGGTGTGCAGGAGCTCCACTTCACATCCCTTGTCTCCTTGCTCCCACTGAGGCTGGGGAACAAAAGAGACCTTGGCTGAAGGCTGTCTCTGGCTGAGTATCAGGGAAGAAGAAGAAGAAGAGTTGGCTCACCCACATAGGTGGCTCACAGACCTTCTGTTCTTCTCCCTTAAGGGACTCAAAGCAGCTGACAATGCTCTCTGCTCTTCTCCCCAAGCAGACACCCTGTGAGGGCTCAGAAGAGAGCTGTGACTCACCCAAGGTCACCCAGCTGGCTTCATGGAGGAGTGAAGAATCAAACCCCGTATTCCCAGATAAGAGTCCGGCTCCTTAACCAAACTGCTTCACTGGGACCAGTGGCCAGAGGACATGGTGGCCGGAGAGGTCCTGAAGGAGGGGTCAAAGGTCTACTGGGGACGTCAGATGTCGGCAGCCCCAAGGGGGCGAGTGAAGAGCACTAACAGGCTGCTCTTGGGTAAGGAAAGAGGAACGTTCAGTCACTCCGAATAATAATGATCCATCGCTCCTTCACACTTCCCCAATGTGTTTAAATTCTCTGACAAGCCGCTTATCATTAATACTGTTTGCCTAATTAACACATTTCTTGAATGACAGCAAACATGTAAACAGGTTTCACCAAGCAAACGGCTGCCTGATTAAAACTCCAGTCTGAGCTAATTATATGGAAATTTCTTCATTAGCTTCCCTCTTTCTCCATCGCTGCCACTTGGGTTGTGTTAATAATCAGCCAGGATTGTCACTGGAGCCGCATGAGACGCGTGCAGGCGTGCAGTTTTTCCATTCCCTGCTTTGGCGCCGCAGTGGATGCCTTCGCCCCCGGTTGGCTGACCTGCCGAAACGCCCCAGGCCAGGTGTGGCTCAAGGTTAGCCGGCTGGGAACTTGCTTTGGAACGGTGAAATTGGCCGGTGTGGAAAGAAGGAGGCTGGTTGTCTTGGCCGATGGACGCCACGCCACGCCCCGACCAGGCCTTTCCCGCCAGGATGGAGGAAGTGCATATGGTTGAAGCCCTGTAACAGCTTCAAAACAGCACGAAGCCTGTTGGCACAGCTGTGGTCTGCAAGCTTTGGGCCTCTTCAGCCTGGAAAGACGGTGTTTAAGAGGGGACCTGATTGAAGTATCATGCAAGGTGGAGAGAGAAAATTTCTTTTCTTTATCGCGCAATACTAGAACCAGGGGGCATCTATGGAGCTGATGGGTAGGAGAGTCAGGTCTGACAGGGGGAAGGATTTCTTCACCCGGAGGGTCATCGGCTTATGGAATTTGCTGCCGGAAGAGGTGGTGACAGCTACCAGTCTGGATGGCTTTAAGGTAGGGTTGGACAAATTTATGGACGACAGATGTATCAGTGGCTACTAGAATGGATGCCTAGGTGCATCTTTCAGGCTGGGGGGGGGGACAGGGTGCTTACATTCTAAGCTTTCTGGAGGAGAGAATCTCTGCTCGCCCTCTGTACTCCACCCCCTCCAGGGCAGAAAGAGGTAGGACCCACGCAGAAGGAAGTTCCATAGTGAGGCTGTGTTGCACGCCATGCAATTGAGCAACCAAAGGATCATGGGAACTGTAGCTGAATAAAAGAATTCCCCTAGATTGTGGTTGCTCTCCGCCACAGTGAAAAGTAGCACATTGCTACACAAACAGTAGATTTTATTCCTGTCTTTGCGCCTTTACATGTCCTGTACTAAAGAAAATAACAAGCATTTCCAGTAGATTTGCTGAATTAGTAGAATGCTGAGGTTTTTAAAAGTCCAGGTTGTGTTTCCCATTACAACCAGACAAATGCATTGAGCATAATTCCCCATGGAGTTGTTGCCATTAGAGTTCACCCTGTGGCATTATAAAACCTCTTTCTCCTGGTGAACTTCTTGTAAAATTAGTAGCAGTGTGAGCTGTCCATCTCCCCAACCTAATTTAAGTTGTTTATTTTGGCAGCTGAGCGAACAGAAGGGATGGAGGAAGGATCTGGAACTCTTGGCTGGCTTTACTGCTGCCTGCTTGATTTTTCCCTGAGCAGTAATACAGCCTTTTTAGCTCTGTGCCCTTCATTCCCATGTAAGGCTGCCAGGAGCCCTTCAGAGCGGCCCAGAGGGCCTTTGGAGCCACAGGCCTCCTTGCTTTCTGACCGGGGCTGCTTCTGGCCAAGGTCACCATCTTGAGCCGCTCACAAGCCAACTCAAAATATGTGTCTTTGGAAAGACTGGCGTGTCTTTGGAAAGACTGAGGACCCTAGACATGCCACTGTGCCCTGGGCATCCCCTCGTCTGTGTGCTCCTGCAGCCTCCCTCTGGCTTCTGCCTCATCGCAGACACCAAAGGGCCCAGAGCTCAAGAGGTCCCAACTGGAGGCTTCCAAAAGAGCAGCCGGGCGCCATCTTGGTTGCTGCCGCTGCGGTGGTTCTTGGACCAACGGGAGATCTACAAGAGAGTTGGCGGGGGGGGGGGGGGAAGCGCTGATGCTTGAAGTTCTGCAACAGCCATCAAGAAAAGGAAAGCTTTGCACAGCCAGGCAAAATGAATCCGCACTGTCTAAGTGTCGTAATAAAAAGGAGGGGGGGAACCAGAGCAAAAGCCCCATGCAGAAGGAAGTGACAATAGAGGCGCGGTGCTTTGTGGAGCGTGCTTAATGAAAATATCGGCCAGGGCCTGGGAGACGAGGCGTCCGTGTGTAATGCAATGAGGCTTTTCAGACGCTTCCAAGCAACCATCTGGCCTGCTCTGAACGCTTGCAGCTCTGACTAATTCCGAAGGCGGCCCGACGTCAGAGCTCTGCACCTGACGAAACACGCCTGCGCCCGGGAGAGAGTCGGGCCGCACCGCGGGCACAGCTCCCCTCCGCCAAGCAGGTCAAGCTCTTCGGCCCGGGAGCGACAGCCAGTGGCCCCTCCTGAGGCAAGGAAGGAGAGCAGCCCCGAGAGAGCAGCGGCAGGGCGGATGCTCCTGCGTCCAGGTAGTTTGATGGCGGAAAGCACCTGGAAGGGCCTGATTGCCATTCCTGCTCCACCCACGTGTGGTGGTCATCTTGGGGCCAGTTTGGGGAAACCATTTCTTTCAAGGCCCATGCTAAAGGCAAGCGCCCAGACAAGAGGCCTTTGCACACTTAGGCCTCTGGGATGCAATGAGGATGACCGCTCTGGTACAGCCAAGGAGTGTCCCCACCCCTACCAGAGCTGTCCTAATTGCAGCCGAGGTACGGAACGTGAAAGGTGCTCCACACCTGTCCCACCTCAGGCACCTGGCGGGGAGAGCATCCACGCTTCTTCCAGGATGTCTGCTGGACTCCCGGCTACTGGCTGGCACGATTGGCCGCTGCCACTCGCCTCATGTGTTTGCGGATGCAGACGCAGCTGGCAGGCAGCCATCCAAGGCCTGGGCTGGGTGCCTTCCCACCCCTGGATTGCACCCCTGTGCTGCCCTCTGCCATCCCCCCTCTGCCCCCTCTGTGATCCGGTGGATCGCGGAGAGGGGGGATGGGAGGGGGCCATCTAGGCAACACCCTCCCCGGGTGATGCCGCAGCTAGAGGATGGCATGGGGGAACAATCCAGGAGTGGGAAGGCACCCAGCCCGGTCAGATCAAACCCTCCCCTCCCCCAGGTTGACCGATCAGCCGGCTGCCAGCAGCCAGTGTGTCACTGGTGGCCAATCACACCAACAACCAAAATCCCTAATACAAACACCCAAAGTGTCATCCGTATATAGATTGAAATTGGATTTTTTTCCGGAAGTTTACATATCTATCAGTGTCAGGGGGTCCCAGATATACGCTCGAAGTGCCACTCCTGGAGTAGAACTTTGCCAATCTAATCTTACAAAAATGTTGTTGTATCTCTCGCATTGTATTAAATGAGTTATACCGAGGGGTGGTTATTCCCCTTACTTTTGATACAAACTCACAGAGGGTTAGGGAAAGTATTAGAAAACATTGGTACCTCTTGGAGGATATACCTGGATATAAAAACAAACCTATATTTGCACACAAAAGAACTCAAAACATCAAAGATAGATTAGTACATGCTGAATTTGTACAAAATAGACCACACCTAAGGAGCCATTTTTCTTGTGGTCATTGCTCAGTCTGCAGTAACAGTAGCAATATCAAACAATTCACAAACCCTGCAGATGACAGAATTTATGATATATACAAGTTCTTCACATGTGCTAGTAAAAATGTAATACATGTTATTGAATGCCCCTGCCAGATACTCTACGTGGGCATGACCACTAGAGCCATTAGACACGGATAGTGGAGCATAGGAGTTGCATTAAAAATCAGAAGACACAGGCCCCTATGGTGAAACATTTCCTGGAGGCAAATCATCCTTATGATTCCTTTAAATTTTGGTGCATAGATGGCATAGCCAACATCAGGAATATAAAACAACTACAAATACTAGAACTGAAGTGGATCCATAGATTAAAATCCGAAACACCAGTTGGATTAAATGAAAATGTGAATTGGCTGATTTGAGGTTTTGATCAACATGTCGCTCCCTCCTTGTTTTCCCTTTGTCTCTCTGATCCTTGAGTCTTTTCAGAATCATCCTGCAAAGCAGCTGAGTTGGCTATATAAGATGCTAGACTTGGATTTGAAGAGCGATTGTTACAGAATCACATCTGTGAGCTGTATAGAAATTGTATGTTATAAAAGATTTTTAGAAATTAATTTTATTAATTTTAATAATTATAAGCCACTGAAGAAGACCCACTTCTAGGGTCGAAACGCGTTTGGCTTCTATTTGATTTCTCATTGTTTTTAATAAAAAAATTTTTAGATTATTCTATATTATTTTACACTCTTATGTTTTTATTAAATATTCTTTTATATCTTTAGTGGGGTATATTTTACCCTTATAGGAATTATATAATTCTTTATACAGCACCTTTTTGTTTTGGTTTTGAGGCCAATCACACCAGCCAGGGGGCGGGATTTTCAGTTTCCGCAGCGGCAGTTCAGGCTGGTACATGCCAGGAACAGAAGGACCACACACATTCCGGTCAGTAAGGGACACTTGGGGCGTGTCCCCTTCCACGTTTGGTTCGGTACCGAAACAGGTCTCGGCATGGGGTGTCGCTGTGTGTTTTCGATTTGGTCCGGTTTCCGCGGACCAAATCCCCCCAAGCTGTGCCAGATCAGGACCAAATTTGGTACCAGAAAAAAACAAGTCTGAGCACAGTTTGGGGTCCCAGCATGCAATTGGTTAGCGAGCCAAGACTGTGCATGGGGACGGTCCCGGGCTATTCGGGGAGGAGATTGGCGCTCACGTCATTTGGAGGTGAGGTGTACTTGCCGTTCCTGCCTTGTGCATTGGAGATCGCAGCCACTGGCATATTTTGGGAATGGAAAAATCTCGATGTGGCATTTGCAGCTGGCGGCACAGGGGTGGGCTGACATCAATCTGGCTTCCAATGAGGAGAGAGGGGGCAGAGAGGAGGGGGTGCGGTTTGGCGTGGTTTGCATGGGGACGGCTGCATCTGCACCCAACCCGTAACGAGCCTGTGTCACCGGGAATGGCATGGAGACGGGCCGGGATCAATCTTGGACCTGCTCCCGGTCCCCTGGGTGCCCATTCCGTGTCAAACGGCATGCATGGGGATGCAGCCTCGGAGTATGCTGCCCTCCATGGCCAATCTGAATGCCCCTCCTGTACCCGGCGTGTGCCGGGCTTACTACACCATCTGCTAGGAAGCCAAGTGCAAGAAGACCCAAAGTATTTTCCTGGAATGGAGACACTGCACCATTTCACCCTGTATCATGGGGCTGTGCTGGGGTTGCCAGAGATACATGTGCCAATCCTGACATAGCTCTGGGATAACCGCTCCTTCGAAGCCCCGTCTGGACGCAGCCTGTGAGAAGCCCTTGAGCAGCTGCTTTTTCTGAGGTTCTCCTCTTGGAAAGCCTCCTTGAAAGCGAGCAAGTTCAGCAGCCGACTGCCGGAGGAAAGGCCAAGGAACACTCCGGTTGCTGCCTGCAGGGCTTGCATTCGCCCCTTGGCCTTCCTTTCCAGCCTCGTAAATTGGCCCTGAACAATCATCCACCTCTCCACGCCAGCTGGCGCAAGGGCAAGGGCCTTTTCCCTCGGAAGGCAAGCTACCTGGGAGGATGGGTAGTGACTCTTCCCCTCCAAAATGGCTGAGGGGGGCGTGCTTAGCCCCTTCTCTCATCCCACGTTCGTGATGAGGACAGGCACAAGCAACACGCCAATGCTGCCTCCAGTTCTCTTGGGGGGGGGGTCGCGAATCTAAGGTTCCCACACCTTTTCTCCTTCCTGCCCTAGGAGCAAAACCACAACCTGGAAGACCATTTTGATGGGGAGAATGGCACGGTAGGAAAGAACTTCATCCCAGACCCGTTCCGGGGCCTCCCTCCAACATTTCTAAACAGAACAGCCTTCTTGGTGCTCTCAAAGGGCAGGTGGAGGTCCCCTCTCCTTCCAGACTATGAGGCCACCCACCCTGCCAGGTCTGCTTGCTTATGTTCACCTTAACCCAGGTCTCCAGACCCCACCTGGCCCATGCTGCCAGCTGCCTCCTCAGCAAAGCCCACGAGTTCCAAGCTTGATGACACGAATTCTGTCATCCATGCGCCTGTGTCTCTCACTGATCTGGACTTGGGACAACTGTGTCCCTTGCCTCCTGTCCCTTTGGTTGCCTCGTTCCAGAAGTTTGCCAAATCCATGAAACTCATAAGAAGATAAGAGGAGCCCTGCTGCATCAGTCCACAGCCCATCTAGTCCAGCATCCTGTCCCATGCATTGTGGCCCACCAATTGCTCATGGGCATCTCAAGCAGAGACAAGGGCAAACCTTCCCCTGCTCTTGAATCCCAGCAAGTGGCCTTAGAAGCCTCCTGCTTGTCCCCACAGCCTGAAAGATGTACTTAGGCATCCATTCTAGTAGCCACTGATACATCTGTCATCCATAAACTTGTCTATAAAAATATAGGATGGACAGGCAACAGGTGACCAGAAGAGCAGGCATGAAGCAACAGGAGAAGAACAATTACCTCAATTACCTCCAGCCTATCAAGTTGTTCATCAGAACTTCTTTCTCTAATTTGTTCTGGCTCCTTTCTTCTTCTTCTTCTTCTTCTTCTTCATGGTCTTTGACTCCAGCAAAGACCAAGCAGGTTAACATCCATCCCCCCTTCCTTCCTTCCTTTCTTCCTTCTTTCCTTCCTTCCTTTCTTCCCTTCAAAATTAAAAGGGGAGGGCTGTGGAATAGATAAGAGATAATTGCTCGGCTTTGCCTCTCCCATTGATGTGAAAATAGGATTGGAATTACTCACTCTGGTTGAAAGGTTAGTTGAAGGTTATTACAGGAAAATTGTTATTCATACATCTTTTCTCCCCCTGTGCGGCTGGATAGCCTAAAAGATTAAATTCACGGAGAGTATAATGACCCATCATGGCGGACAATGGAAGGCGAAATCTCAAGAGACGGCAGATAGCAGAACAGAGGCTCCGCTGAATAATTCATGCCTCAGCAGACATCCTTTGCTAACAGATTACAAGTGAGTTTTCATTAGGCCAGACCATTTAAAGGAGCTTTTAAAAAATAGCAGATATTTGGAGCAGAAGCGGAATTAACATAAGCATTCTGCATGGTTGGTTTGCGGCTTCATAAATCTGCTTTTTCCTCCTGACCTTCATCCTGTGTGAGTGAAAGCCAAAGGAAGATCTTGGCTCGAGACAGCCCGGTGGCCATCACTCCGGGCAGGGCAGGGCAAGGCTGGCACGGACCATCTGGGGCTGCTGTGATCCAGGCTGGCCAAAACTGGGCTGGATCAGGCCCTCCAACTCTTCACCCTGCTCCAGAGGCAGCTAATGCAGGGTGACAGACAGAAAAGGTTTGTCAGCCGCTTAAATGGGTGAGAAAAGTGGGGTAGAAAAGCCAACTCTTCTTCTTCTTCTTTTTCTTCTTCTTCTCTAACACTGGCAGGTGGTTGCACTGAATCCAGCCCCAGATGCCGTCATCTGTTGGATGTACAGTTGTGTACAACATGGTTTTGCTCTTACATGGTTGATAAATGATGCGGACCTCCCCTCCAGAGTGCCAAAGGCATGAGGAAAGATGCCCTCTGTAGTGCCATGAGCTTGCATTAGCGGAGGGAGGTCGCCTTTCCATGGCACCGTTGATGGACACTGGTTACAGCGTCCCTGGCATGTGTTGGGTGATGGAGCCTCCATGTTCTTCTAACCCCCAGCTTTCCAGAGACATCATGTTATGACAGCAGGGGGCTTTGACGTTGCTGGGACAGCACAGGGATGGAAGAATGTCAAGCCGTCCCTTCTGGTGGTCCTGCAAGTCTTCAGATGACTTGCATCTGGTTGATTTCCAGTTGTCAGGATCCTGCCTTGTGCCTCTGTCCGGCACTTCCTTCCATACCCCAAGAGACCCCTGACTGAACCCTGACAGAGATGCCAGAACGCTCAACAGGACAGCAACTGAGGCCTCAGAAGTAGGAAGGAGCACAATCAGAGGTGCCGAATTTCAACATTCAAACTCAAATAGAGTGTCCCGGAATTCGAATGCAAACATTCAAATTGAATTTCGGATTTCGGATCTATTTGTTTGGATCATCTGGACATTCATACACGATGCGTGCTTGAAGATCTGCATCTTTCCTGCATCTGTACGCATTTGTACAGATCCGTACGGGACAAAAGCGGGTTGCATACAGGATAACTACAGGATGCATATGGACATGTGTGGATGCGTACGGATCTGGAGAAGATGCGTACATGCACATGCAAATGTTATTGACATTTATACATGCAGATTCGAATAAATAATTCAAACGAGTAGATCCAAATTCGGTAAATTCAAATTGAATCTTGTTAAATTTTAATTTAACAGATTTGAATCGGATCAGATTTCTGGGTATTCGATCCGATCCGAATAGAATGTCAAAAAATAGAATGTTGTGCACATCTGTGCTCAGAAGTCTCAAAAGGAAGCCCTCCAAAATCACTTCTGTCTCATGAGTCTGCAGGAAAACACCACTTTGCTTTTCGGCTCCAGCCCATTCCTGCCTCCAGGCACTGACGGAGCACTTGGCCAAAGTGGACACACAGGAACAGACGCACAGCTAAATCCTGGAAGAACCAGGACGGACCAAAGGAAGAACTTCTTCGTACAACACATAGGAAAATGTCAGAAATCCCCAGGCTAGCTGGGGGCTGATCCTTCCATTGTCTGCTTCTGCACGTGAATGAAGTCTCTGCACTGGATAGGTGGGTTAAGCCTACAAAGATGCTACAAGGGAAGCCAAGGGAAGCCAACAGCGTGTAAGAAGCCTGGTAGAATGGGCTGGTGTGCAGTTATCTTTTCATCAGCCAAATTAGAAAGATCAAAGTAACTGGGGGAGGAAAAGACATTGTTGCAGGTTACAGAGGGGATTTATCAACATGCTGTTGCAATTAAAAGGGATAAATCTGGCCTTAAATGAAGTTGTTTCAGGAAACAAAGGCCAGCATTGTCCCAAGGTATTTGCTTACACACTTTCCAACTGTTCCTGCAGGCCGACTTAATCATTTAATTCCAAGAGAACAGGTTCATTCCAGTATATTAAAATCTAATTGTTTGTCAAGCATGTGTTTGTTGAAGCTCAGCAGTGGCCTGATCTGTATCTATTTGTTGTTCCCAGCCCCAAACAAATATGCTTTAAATAACTAATCAGCAATTAGTATACAGGCAAATGTTCATCTCCTTACATCTAAATAGAATTTTAATTAAAGTCATGCAATTTGCATTGTTGCCTTTTCAGAAATCCAAAGGATTTGTGGACCAGTTTAATGGAGTGGAAGGTATCAGCACACTGACAGTGTAGAGTGAGGGCGCATCGCCATTGGCCAAGTCTTGGCCCGCAACTTACCTGGCCATTGTTTGCACCAACATAAAAGTGCAGCCAAAAAGCCCCCATTTCCCCCTCGTGCATCGTGAAAGATCCGGCAGAAGGTCAAGCAAATGCCAGGGAGGCTTTTCAGCAGCATTTTTTGGGCAAGACGTTAAAAGTAACATGGCTTCCTTGGCTGAGGGTCCTCAGGTCATCAGAGTGACACTCTTCAGAGGGGTCACTTGGTTCATTAGAACTCTCACGATTTGCACCAGCGGCCTGGCCAGAAAGTGTTCCAGAGAAGAAGAGAATCCCCAGATTGCCTTCCTCACGTAGTCTGCAAGATCCCTGCAATCATCCGAGGAAGCCTTCTTGCAGGCTCCCCAATGACTGACCGCCATCTCATGGGCTACACAGCAGGGACTTCTCTGTGGTGGTGCCCACACTTTGGAATGCTCTCACCTCAGATGTTTCCGAGGAGCCAACTATCAACTATCCGGAGCCCACTTGTGGAGTGGGTGGGGTATAAATCAAAGAGTAAAGTAAAGTAAACTCCTTCAAGTGCCTGCTGAAGAACTATCTGTTCATCCAGGTTTTCCCAGAGAGAACGAGTGTCCATTTTCTTAATGCTTCCAGTTATAATTCTGTTTTAATACTGGTTTGAACCTTGATTTTGAGTTTATACTGTAAACCATTAAGGGATTAAAAAATATATGAAGGAGCACCTAAATGTTTTAGATAAAGAATCAACTTGGGCCACGTTCTGACTGGGCATTTTAATCCAGGTTTAAAGTAGGGGTTTTTAAAATCAGTAGCAAGGTCTGGTTTTTGGCGTTCCCAATTTTAGCTTATAGTGTAGACTTGCAGGGGAGAAAAACCCTCCCCTCCCTTCGTCATGACATCCTCCGGGCAGGCAATTCAAACCCCACCCCCTATATTAGCCTGTCCCTGATTCAATGGAATCCTTCGGCAGCCCACCACAGCACAGCTTCTCATGTTAAAGGTTATTTTCCTGGTGTTGTGTGAGATCCATAGATCAACGGATGGACGGAAGGAGGGAAACAGGGAGGGAAACAAGGAGCTGACAATTGCGCTGGATCAGAATGCCAGAGCAGTGCAAAATGGTGGGGATGTGATACAGGCAAAAGGCGTGAATGGAAGGAGGGAGGGACACAAGAGCCGACAACCCCAAGGCGGAAGCCGCCAATTTGTCACACTGAACTCTTGCTACAATGTTACAGCTGTCCTCTGCCTTTCAGGCAGCCAGATCTCATTAGCGCATAATGGCAGACAGCCGGGGGAAAGGAGGGGACTAAGGCACAGGAAATCACGGCTTCTCATTGGGTCAGGGGAAACTGAAAATAACGCCTCTAAAGCATGGTTTCCTCCCCCAAAAAACTGCTTGCATTCCCATTGCTAAATATTGAGGATTATTTCTAGATCCAGCAGCGAGACCTCTTTTAATCCAAATAGGGCTTCTCCGGATTTTGGGACCTGTATTCCGCAGAAATGGGAGATTCTTTGGAAACTGTTGGGATGGTCTGAACTCAAGCCAACTTCAAGCCTGCCTAAATCCTGTGTTGGAACAGGGCCTTGGAGGCCCCAGGCAGCTCCATTAACGCCTGAACTTGCATGGTGGTGAAAAAGAGAAGGTAGAGGGTGGGGTGGGGTGGGGTGGGGTACCCTCAGCTGCATTTTGTTAGAGTTCCATTTGTGTAAAACAACGTGGACTTATTATGATTTGCTCTTCTTCCTCCTAGAAGCTCAGCCCCGGGAAAGAGGGCATCACTGTTTCTGTTTCATAGATATGGAAATTATGATCAGAGGCAGCGACATTGCAAAACTGAAATTTGCATCCAGAGAGGCCCTAATTGTGGGCTTTCATCCCCTGCCTGTCCCACTTCTTCACCTAATGCGCTACATTATTTCAAAACCGGACTCAGGAAGGCAGCATTCTGAAATATCAAAGGGCTGGAAGGCCTTGGGATAAGAACGGTGTTTGTGTGCCTTTCTGTGGACTTTCATCTTGTTCTGCTTAGCAACAACATCAAAAGGAGCCTCACGCAAAAAGCTTTCCTTCACGGCCTTCCATTTACTCCACACCCAATAGCCCTCTAACAACAAAAGCAGATGTTGCACAAGGCACTCACGTCGCGCATTAGTGATTCTAGCTCCCCCTCCCCCTTAAGAAACTTCTTTGTCAGGCTAAAATAAAAATAGTTTGCCAGAAGCACAATTGTACAAAGAAGGCCAGGTGTGTCGATGCTCGCCTGGAGGCTGGAAGTGGCACGGGATGATGGGAATTGTAGTTCAGGAAGCCTGATCTCTGCTAAGCAAGTGGAGAATGGCTGCTGAGCCCCAAAGAGGTCCAAAGGCTGCTGTGAGCACCGTCCTGTGTGCACCGTGCTAACCACACTGAAGTCTATTCTGCCCCGGGCAAGCGGAGGTGGCTGAAGCTGCTGCCACAATTCACTCCGCTTAGTTTTTCTGTCTTTGGTGGATTTCCCTGAGCGCCTTACCTAAGGGTGCCCGATGGGACGGTGCTCACTGGCGCCAGGTGTGAGGTCAGCCATCCAGGTGCTGGAGTGACCCTGGCCAAAGTGGTTTCCCCAGGAAATTCAAAGAGAAATAGGAACGTGCTCGAATATTCAAAATAATCGTTATTCATACGAATTTGGACAAACTGAGTGTCCAGACGAATATTTTGAGTTATTTGTACGAATAATTCAGACATTCTGTGCCTCCCGCTGGATATTGACCTCTGATCATTTCCCGCAGTCAAGAGCTGGAAGATCGATAGACCACAGAGAGCTGAGAAGAGCTTCGGCGTGGAGGGACATAAAAATAAATCTTGCTGTGAGCTCCAGGGGTCTTCCGAAGCACCAGAGAAGGAGACCAGACAACAGCAGCTTGTCTTTCCCACAACTAGCAGTTGCGGCTTCTCATCTCTTCTTCTCAAGGCTTTCTTCCACGCTCTGGGATGTTGCAACTGCCTCCTTTTTCCAGAGGAAAGCAGCCAGATCTCTTCCCTGCCGCATTTGGCCAGTGTCCCCCAGTTCCCCGGATCCTCACTAATGAGGAATCGGAGGGTTGGAGGTGGAAGGAAGGGAGACGACCAGGAAGGCAAGTCCAGGAAAGAGAGAAGGAGGAACAGCAAGATTTCTCCACAGCAGGAAATAAAAACCCAGAAAGGCCTCCTCTGGCGCTCAGAGGGACAGGAAAGACGCTGCCCCCAAACTCCTCACTTGGTAGCCAACTAGTGGGAAAGCTGCATTATTCAAACTGGCCCTTCCCTGAGCGGAGGCAGAGCGCTGTAGCGGTTAGGGAGCCAGACGCTCATCCGGGAATACCAGGGGTCTTTCTGCACTTAGCTGATCAGGCTGATGCAAACTAGGGCTGGTAAACTTCTGGTGTCACGGTGGACCATTCGCACTTGCCATGAGGAAAACTCCCCCAAAGCGTCCATGGGCCTCCCGTCTATGAACCCACACCGCTGCGACCGCAACCACGCCTGGGCAGACGCTGCCCCCCCCCCCCGCCCACCAACCATAGGGAACCGGAAGAAAAGCAAATGGTGGCTGGACGCTTCAGGTAAGCTTTTAGTTAACGTTGATAATCAACGATTTGTGAACTTCTGGGGAGGGAGGGAGGGCACGCTTGGAGCCTGTTACAGCCTACTCTGCATGCCTATGCCTTTACCAGAGGTTTGCTAATTGTTGACTACTGACCTAAGTGCAAATAGGCCTCAGGTTTGATTTTGCATTCCTCCATGAAGTCAGCTGGGTGACCCTGGGCTAGTCACAGCTCTCTTCTGAGCTCTCACAGCCCCACCTACATCACAGGATGTTTGTTGTGGGGAGAAGAACAGAAAAGCTTTGAGTCCCCTTAATTGGGTGTGAAAAGTGGGGTAGAAAAGCCAACTCTGCTTCTTCCACCATAAAGCCAGTTTGGTGACCTTGGGCTAGTCACAGCTCTTTTCTGAGCTCTCACAGCCCTACCTTCATCGGGGGGCAGAATGGGGAGCCTTGTCAGCTGCTTTGAGTCCCTTAAATGGATGAGAAAAGTGGAGTAGAAAAGCCAACTCTTCTCTTTATTGTGCTGCCAAACTTATGACAGGCGCCATCACCCTTCTGCCTGCCTTTAACGTCTATCTTCAATGCTCATTTCCCAAGTCCTGTGCTGGAAGTTTTTCTTCTTGGATTGATGTGCCTTCTGCCAGCATCCCAGTTGTCTTGCCAGTAAAGTACCAAGGAGCCCTTCTCAATCCCCCCAGTGTGAAGCACAAAACAGAGAGGACCAAATACAGACTGGGTGAAGGAGTCATTAGGTCAAAGATGTCAAAGACGGGGTGCCACTAATCTCCAAACAACACATCATTTTATATCTTATGACAGAAGCCAATTTCACTGTCAATGAAACGTGGCAGCTACTGGCCCAAAAGGAAGCCTTTCCACATTCTGTCCCCACTCTGGATACACAGATGACTTTTGGGGACCTGCCCCAGAAGCCTTTTGTCTTCCTGCAAAGATATATGGGGAAGAAGCCAACGGAAGTTTGAAGGTAACAGGAGCCACGGGTTTCCCCTGCCTGGATTGAGGCCGCAAAGGAAACCGTCCCAAACCCATCTCAACAGTTAGTGCTACCTTGTTTAAAATTAAACAGATAAATCAACAAGCACCTGGATGAAAGATAAATTGGATTTTGTTTCCTTTTGTAAAAAAGCCACTAACCCCTCCCCCCCCCTCTGTTAGACCATTCAGCCCTCATTTGCTGGGAGGAGCCACTTGTTTCTCCCTTCCTCATCTGCATTTTAACAAAACATTTATGCATGAAAGATTTAATGCCAGGTATCAGGCATATCATTGTAAATTTGCTGCTAATTAAGGATAATTAAAATAATTAAATGGCTGCAGAGTCAAAATGCAAAATGGAGATTGCATGTCTCTTCTCCTCATGCCCTTTTCTCGATTTGGATTGCGGGTGAAAATATCGCCACGTTCTCATTGGCGGCGGCACACGGTCGCAGCGCTGGCACGCGCGTTCTGGGGTTAGCAGCCACCCAGACAAACAAGAGGTGCTAATGAAAGTTAATATCGCAGCACGATGGCTTATTTGAGAATCTTTATGGCAGTTCTTTCTCATTCTCCCTTTCCTGACTGTGGATGAAGTTTGGGGGATTTCATGCCCACGTTATCCACATTTGAATATTCATTTCTCACTGGGCTCGTCTTCGAGGCTGCCCACGGGACCCTTCGCGCCACCAGCATCTCCACGCTGAATAATTTATCCTCCGTTGTTTAGGGACCTCGGCTGTGACCAGGACTGGCTGGCTGGCAATGGCCTGGCCTTCTGCAGAGCTAGCACTCGCCCTCCCAGATGCTTCTGTTTCACATGTGCTCAACTCATCAAAACCAGCACAACTGGCAGGCACAGGTCCTGTCATTCTCTAGTCCAGCCATCTGGTAGGTGGAAAAAATCTCCGCAAGGCCCGGCAGGAAGAGGGCTGGCGCCCAAAGCACGGAACACCTCAGCCTCCTCAAGGGGCAGCATTCAGGGTGACGGTAAAGGGCGGCAGAGCGACTGTTAGGCTCAGGAATACTCACCCTCAGCACTGTGTGAGAACATAGGCACCCTACTCCTGGAGGCAGGCGCCAGACCAGCAACCCTCTGCTTTCCAGGCAGCTTTCTATACGGCTGAGCTATGGACACGGTCAGACTCCATAGGGGACTCTGTGCAGTTCTCTTGGCAGTGATACAGAAATGGTTTTCCATTGCCTATCTCCAGGGAGAGAACGGCCATTTGCTGGGATTCTAGAGCAGGAATATGTTTGTCCTTCTCTCTGCTTAGGATGCCCATGAGCAGTTGGCGGGCCACTGTGTGCGACAGGATGCTGGACTAGATGGGCTGTGGCCTGATCCAGCAGGGCTTCTCTTATGTTCTTATGTTTAACCGTACGCTTTTGAGGCAGTTTGCTGTGCCACTTTCCAAGCCTGGTCCTGCCTAAAGTCTGAATCTAAAAACAGAAGAAGGGGTGGCCTAAAAGTAAATCCGCTTGGGAAGTTCTTGTTGCACCTCCAAGAGCAACTTATATCCACCACTTAATCCGACTGAAATCAGCGCCCTTCTTAGCAACAACAGATGTACCCAAAATACAGTTACATTTTTTCCAGCCTGAACAAACGTTTAGTCCCCCAGTCGCTGGCAATGTCTCTCCCTGCCACAGAGAACCTATCAGAGGTCCCTGCTAAAATGTGGATGGCAGCAGCACCCCTCTGCCCACGTCTGGATGAGGCTCTTGGGGCAACAGGGGACTTGGAAGAGGAGACGGAAATGGGACGGGTTTCCTTGTATGAATGTCTCGCAACGGAAATTGACAAGTACAAAGCGGATAAAAACAAAGGATTTTTAAAAGGAGGTTAGGCCCACCGGTGTTTTTTGTTCTCTCAAGCAGTGTCTTTGCTTCCCTTTGGCTGATACGTCTAGAAATGTTTATTTGCTTGAAATTATGCCTGTTGACAATGGATCCCGGCAATGAGGAATGCCAAGGCCGCCTCTGTCCAGAGGGGCATCCGCCTCGCCCAAGAGATCTCGTGGCGGCATCTTGTACTCTTCATCAAAATTTCACGATGAGTTCCAGTTACAAACACTTTGAAACTCATCTGAAAGTTGACCTGCTATCCTAGACTCAGCTCAGTTGACACGCACAGGCAGCTACCTCCATGGGACGGGCCCTGTGACCTTGGAGGGGGGCCGCTCAGAAGTGTGGGCAGCAACCACACGGGGAAACTCTTCCACTCACGGCAGCTAAGACCGACTTCAGTGGCCATCTTGCATTGTCGCTCCAGATCCGCAATGTCTGGGACCTAGAAGAAGGGGACTCAAAGCGGCTGACAAAACTTCTGTTCTCCTCCCCCCACCAGACACCCTGTGAGGCAGCTGCGGCTGTGAGAGCTCAGAAGAGACCTGCAACTAGCCCAAGGTCACCCAGCTGGCTTCATGGAGGAGTTAGGAACCAAACTCTGTCTTCTCAGATAAGAGTCCAGCTCCCTAACCACTAGACCAAACTGGCTCATGAAATTTGCCTTTCCTTGTTGCTGCCACTGCTGCAAGATGACCAAGCTGGGGGGGGGGGTTTGCCCCTTGCACCTCTGGTCCTGGAGTGCGGATCAACACCTGTCTAAGCCAAGAAGCTTCACACCGGCTCAGCTCTGGGGCCGTGTGCAAACCAGCAAAACTCATTTGTTTATTTGCTGCATTTCCCTTCCAACTTTCACTCTGTGACCTCAGGGCACGAAACAGAATAAAAGCATCAAGGCAACGAAAAGTGACTAATATCTAGCTTAGGCAACCACAAAGGGGAAACACAGCAGTCCCTAATATTGTTTCCTGCCTTACACGGTTCATGTATTTGCGCATGATGCTCTGTGGCTCAGGACGCAAAATGGTTCCCAAAGTCAAGGATCTGAACCCAGAAAAGAGCAGCACTCTTGCACCCACCGAAGAGGTGGGCTGAGGCAGGCCGGTCGGCCGGTCGGTCTGCCACAGTGAAAGTGGAAATCAGAGGAGCAATGCCGGGTAAACCTTTTCCTCCAACCGAGAAATGGCTGGCATACTGGCAGATCCCTCCTCATGATCCCATCCTGTCTACCTAGGGACCATCGCTAAGAGGCTAATTGCACTAGGGACTTAATGAGGGCGTTTCAAGGAGGGGCTTAACACAGAGCAAAATACCTACCCGAGTTAGTGCTCGTGGAACTCCCAATAAACACCACGCTTCACTTCTAAGAGGTCCCAGTAGCAAATTTAACTGGCTGGAAGATCGTCGAGAAATCTTTCCATTTCATATCTTCACTATAAACCAGGCTGTTCAGAGGCTTTTAATTTTCCTACATTTTGAATCTTTGGCCCTTTTTGCACTTATTATTTGCATTTCTATTGCGCCCTGTACCCAGAGGTCTCTGGGTGGGTAACAACATTTAAAATCAGATACATATTAAAACAGCAACAGTATGTTTTAAAACAATAACACTGTCTGTAAAGCGGAAAGAGACAGTATATTCCCGTTTAGCCAAAGGCCAGGGCAAAGAGGTGCGTCTTCACTGCCTTGGTAAGCAAATACAGTGAAGGGGCCTCATGCGCCTCAAGGGGAACACTATTCCATAGCCTGGGGACCACCACTGAGGAGGCCCTCTCCCGAGAGCCCACCCCCTTTACCACTGAAGGTGATGGGAGAAGCAGGAGGGCCTCCCCTCCCTCCAGATCTTGAGGCACAGGCAGGTTGACAGGGGAGGTGGGGCGCTCCAGTCGGCTCACTGGCCAGGCCCATCCACGTGCCAGTGCCAATCCAGTTCACCTGGAGAGTGATCCAGGGAAGGTGGCTGCACAACACGTGGCGAGCGGGTGGGAGGTATTTGTGATTTTGTGGCCGCACAGTCATTTGCAGGGTCCAGGTTGCCATGGCAACATCTGACCTTGCTCCAGATGCCTTGGCGATCTGGCCTGAAGTGCTGCTGGGCAGGTACAGGGCTATTCTGGCGCTCATAGCACGGATGGCCTCCACTCCACTATCTGACCAGCTCCAGAGGGTCCTGCTATGCCACCTTGGCCTGATCAGGGTGTATTTGGCTTTTGTCCCCAGCTCCCAAGCAGAGATGTATTATAAAAGCCTTTTGAGGGACAGGCAGTCCCCCCCTTTTTTTTGAGAGAGAGAGAGAGAAGACAACGCTTCCAGCTTCTGAAGGATTAAAGAACTTTTTCACCCTCCATCAATAGGAACCATTTTGCATTTCAAAAATGCTTCAGCCAACAGAGCACTTTGTCTTTTGTGTTTGCTAATTTAAAAACAAATATTTGCCTGACGAGCAATACAGTCTCCGAGGATGAGCTATTAATAGGATAATTAGGCAGTCAGTAATGAAAAGGATTGCTGGTAATTATGGCAAGATTTGTTTTGGCATATGAAGGCAGAAAAGAGAAAATGTGGCATTTTTTTAAAAAAAAAACTACCTTGGTGTTAATCAACACAATGAGAAGGCACCCAAAGGGTTCTGGTCATCCTTGCTTTTCACTTTGAAGCAGAGTGGGGCCAAACTGGTTTGGATTCAAACTGAACACACTTGACCCCAACAGCCTGCTGTCCAAAAGCACTTTGAACAAAAGGATGTTCCATTGCAGCTCACCAATCCTTCCTGCCCAATCGCAGTTCGAAGGTGTCCAGAGATGTTCAAACTGAGCCCAACACACTGCAGTTCAAAGAAACAAGGTTGCAATCGAAACAGACCCTATTGGGTTCAACTCAAGCTGAACACACAGGCAGAAATCATTTGTGCATCTCTCTCCTTTTAAAGAGAAAATGGAAAGATGGACGCAAGACTGTGGAAGAAAAGCAAAGACTAGGTCTCTTGTTTGCCCGGTGAAGGGACCGCTGGCCATGTTGAAAGGTCTGGCATGGGCAACCCTTGATTGCCTGAAGGTTGGGGGGGGCAGAGATGTCTGTTCTCAAGGAGGGCACCCCTCACTGTGAGCACCTCCTTGGAGAAAGCCTCCCTGGGGTGGTGTCTGCAGACGATACTGGTCCAGGAACAGCTCAGAAGAGAGGCTTCGCCCATGTCCTCCTCTGCCTTTGGGGGTGCAGAGCAGCTGAGGGCTTAAAGCAGGCAGGTGGCCTCCTTAAAGCTGTCCAAACCAAAGAGCAGCCTCTGCACACAGGCTGCCACCTAACACAGACCAAGACCAGGCTGGAGACTGCGCTAAAGGAAAGGCAGGAGGAGCTCTGATCTCTTGGGCGCAGGCAGGCAGGCATCCTGACCCACGTATTAATTAGAGGATTCTGGAAGCCCTGGTCATACCAAGGCTGCATCCACACATAGCAAGGGGGAAAGCAGCCAAAGGTTGCTGGCATTCTGCTCCTGCTACTAAACCATCCCACTAGAGTTCATCTTCTGGCCTTTGGCATGGATTGGGATGGCTCCGGGCGCAAGCGGACGCTAGATGGCATCAAAGAAACTCCTGGAGTCTCCCCAGGAATGTTACTCCAACAACCATCTTGTGGCGAGTTCGAGAAAAGGGCCAACGGAGGCTCCCCACGCTCCCTTCCAGCTGAACTGGGGGTGTAGGAACATCTGGCTTCATGCACATCCCTAAGAATGGTCCCCAAAAAGAGCCACAGAGGGAAAGCAGATGTTCCCCCACCCACCCGGTAAGATGCAAGGGATTTGTCTGTCTGCCACCCCTGTCTCCAGCCTTCCCTCCTGCTGGCGTCTTTCTGCTCCCTCTGGGCACCTGGAAGGACCTCGCAGCCAGGCTGGGAACGCATCCCAAAGGTTGCCTGAAGTCTGGGTGGAAATGGACTAAAGGGACATGAAACAAAACCAAGAGACCTCTGCCCAAGCCAGGCGGGCGGAGGCTTTATCTTTAAGTACATTTGCCTTGCTGCAACAATGCAGTGGCTGGATCTAAAAATGATTAATTAGAAAATTACATTTATATAACCCTTTAATCTGCACTTATAGGTTGCCAAGGGCAGAAGGTGAGGAAGGGGAATTACATTCCGATTAGCTTTGATCCCGAGGAAGCTGAGATTTGAGATTATTTTCAAAGACCGAAAGTGCCGAAGTGGGCAGATGTGGGACAGGAGGAGAAAATTAGGTTGCTCTTCTCATTTTGTCCCTGCCAGAAGACCGGAGGAGACCCGGGGCGTCTTCCCTTCTCCCGAACACGCTTTGGCCTTTTCCCGGCTGCCTCTGGGAAGGGGTTGGGCCAGATTATGAGGAAAGCGTGTCTCTAGATGAACGCAGCCTTCCGTTTCCTAAACAAAATTGCTTTTATTCTTCTCAACATGTGTTCAAAAAGATTAAAGAGCTGTAAGCTCGTACAGCTTAATAAGAGTGTGCATTAGAAGAGAAGCCTAGAATGACACAGAGTCCACTCTGCTTTGGTGAGGATTTAGAAATCCTGTTTATTGAATTATAAAGAACCTTAAAGGATAAAGGATACTGAAGTACAGATTTTAATATTTTGCAGTATTTGGGAGAGCCATTTGATCACAGCCACCTTTTGGGAAGTATTTCGCTGCCGCGTCGCTCACCTTCCTTCGCCTGGTTCACAAACTCAACCAAGGAAGCCAACTGACCCACAGGGATGAGGGATGGCATCGCATGTGGCGCCGCTGGGCACTTTGGCAGTTGGCAGCAGGGCTCCTTAAAGCCAGCGGTGCATCGGGCGGCAGCTTCCCAGAGCATGATGGGAGGTACTGCTGTGATTCTGCCGAACCGCGGTTCTGATCTCCATGGGCCGAAGACAAGATCAGCACAAGGTCTCCAGGCAGTGGGGTTGGGCGCAAATGGTTTTCTCAGTTCAATGCATTTCGAATCAAATGCAAAAACCCTGTATTCATTCAAATAGATCCCATTCAAATGTGGTAGGATCCAAAGTCAATACAAATGTTCCATTCAAATCCCCGCAACGAATCACCTAAGAATCCTTACATATCCCCTATGTATCCACTCTGAATGTGCCCAATCCACACTCAATCCACTTTATTTATTTACACTTTTATCCTGCCCTATACCCAGAGGTCTCCGGTGGGTAACAACACCTAAAATGAAACATCATTAAAACAACAGCATCTGCCAGTGGGAAAAGTGTCTCCCCATTTAATCCACTCTGAATCTGCTTTGACTTCACTCTTAATCCATTGGAGATGTGACTGGGGCAGCCACTTTCCTCCCTCCCCAGGTTCAGAATGTAACAAAGCTTCGTGTGAATGTATTGAAGCATTTGGTCCGTGTTCAGATATCAATCTTCAAATGTACCAACAGATGTTTTATGAGACCTGTGTGGGTTGTGCTGCTTGGACCTTTGAGGTTAAATTTTGAGGGTTATTTTTCTATAATTCTAATTTTATATATATTCTACTGACTCCTCCGTGGGCCCCCCCTTGTCGTGGGGAGGGGTTTGCGTGCTCTTGAGAAGTTGTGACCCATGCTGGCGGCAGCGTGCGCCTCTGATAGGGTCTCCCATAAAAGACAGGTCTCAACTGAAGGGTCAGACAAAGCATGGCCGTGGCAGGATGGTCTCCTTAGCCTTGGGCAACCATCCTAGGAGAAGGGCAACTGCAGTTTCAAACCCAGGGAGACCCTGAGCTACTCCATGAAGCCAGCTGGGTGACCTTGGGCTAGTCACAGCTCTCTTCTGAGGAATGAGAGCCCCACCTACCTCACGGACAGAAGAGGAATTTGGCACAGGTTGCTGTTGGGATAGTAAAACTTCAGCTGAGCCCCAAGCCCTCTGCCTGTTGCTCAACCATGCCAAGGGCATGAATCTTGGGTGAGGCAAGTGCGCCAGCGTATAGGTACCAAATCCATAATGTCTGGAAGCTGAAATTCCACTGTGGCAAAGAGTGAAGATCACAGGGTTAAAAGGTTCTGGCTTCATAAGGCTGAACCCTCGCTTTTGCTGCCTGCGGAGACCAGCAGGCCGTTGGTGAAGCCTCTCAGGGGGCTTCCTGCACTTTGCCTTATTCCGGAATGTATCCGGGAATAGGGGCCGGGTAAGGCCTGCGGACAGTAGACATCTATCCCGAGGTACATTCCAGAACAAGGCTAAATGCAGAAAGGGCACAGGGTTCTGGCTTTCTCTTCTCCCACCTGAAGTGAAAACTGGTTGAGGAAGAGCTAGCAAACCGTGCCTTCCTGCCCTATCCTTCCAGGCGGCACGGGGGAGAGGCGGGCAGCAAGGTCACCCGCCTGTCGCCAAGGTGGCCAGAAGGCTCCCAGGTTTGGGCCTTCATGGGGCGGCAGCTGGTCCTCCTGTCTCCTCCACAGCCACATTTCCTATGATAACTGATGCTGTTGCGCTGCTGCTGCCTAAGAGGATTGTGCAGATAAAATGAAATCATGAGATATGCTATGCAAATTACATCCCAAATCAGATTTTCCAGCAGAGATTAGAAGAGCAGGGAGAGGGGCCGAGAAATGTTTCCCTCCTCCCCCCGAGGGGGGCACAAAGAGAGAATCCCAGATGCCCACGGCCGCCTTCTGCCTCCCTCCCCCACCAACACATCCTTCATTTGCACAATTCTCCATTCTTCCTTCCAGCCCTGCAGAAGCTTATGGGAAGGGGAGCTGTAACCGAGGGAAGCCCACTTGCTCCCAGTATTATGCAAGATCAAGGCAGCTCAGCAACTTTAATTACATCTGGGCTCCAGATCAACAAACCAGCATTGGTGCTTTTAACAGATTAGTGCCTCTGACAACTGTCTGCTTCGCACATGTGGTGCTGGGCAGCAGGAGGGAGGGAGGGGGGGGGCTCTCAGCGCCATCCCAGAGTTTGCTTTCACTTTGTTGATGCTTCCTTTTGCAAAGTCCTCGGCTTCAGTTTTGGGCACTGAATACTGTAGTGGATTACAGAACCAAAGGTATTAACAGCTCCCATCTGTCCAGGTTTTCTAATGCTCATTGTCAGGTGTTCCGCACACTTCATATGACCAATGACCAGAGACCAGTTCCTACAAGGTAGCGTTCTTGCTCTGAACACAGGAACCAAGCGCTGCTGCCTGTCCCAACGCGTGCCTGCCCTTGGCTGGAAGGCAAGGCATCCTGTCCTGTAGGACCTCCACCTGGGCGGGGAGGGGAGAGACCGCAAACCCTAAGTTTCCTCTTGCAAAGTCAAGGCCACAAACTTCACGATGCCAATTTCTCCTCTTGGTGGGATCTCTGCCCACACACCTTGTGCTCCATATGAGGAGAAGGCAATAGTTAATGCGGACAGATTCTCCTAAGCTAGAAAGGCAGGTTTTGAATAGCTGCACAAAAGCCAGAACTTGCTTTATTTTAAATTTAGGGAGACTTCCTGCCCCCAAACCGTGCAATGGCTTTTATCGTGCAGTAAAAAGCTCCCCCCACCCTCCTCCTGGAGTCGTAATGCTGCCACCGATCTGGCCTGGCTTGATAGCCAAGATCTAAATGACTTTGCCAACGACAAATCCGTATTTATGCATCCATGATGGTCAAATGAGCTGATTCAAGATTGGCGTCAGGGCCAGAGGGTTTGGCTAATGAGAAGCAAGAGACCCTTGGGAAGGAGCAGAAAGGCTGTTGCAGGGGGTGCATTCCGTTAGACACCTGGCACAGGTGAGCCACACAAGGGAAAGGTTCACGCCTGCGAGTAGGGATGTGTACGAATTATTTGCGCATTCAGAATACAGACGAATACATCCAGATTCCAAGATTCGTGAACGGATCGAATGCGGCCCTATTCGCAGGGCCCTATCCGTCCACGAATCTGTAGAAGCTCCCAGGGCCTCCCTCCCCTGTCCATCCCTCAGCCTGCCTCCCCGGGAGCCCCTTACCTGGTCCAGTGGCGGTGTGGGTCTCTTCTCCCCGGGGCCATTTACCTGGGGTTTGTGCTCCAGTGGCAGCGCAGGCCTTTCCCATGGCCCGCTGGAACCACGAAACGGTTCCAAGAGCTAAATACGGGCCTGTATTTAGCTCTCCAAACCCTTTCACGGTTCCAGAGCAGGGTAAAACATGCAGGATCCTAGGGAGACTAAAGCCAAACCGTTGCTAAAAATGAGCATCAGCTACTAAAAAGCGAGAAACATTCCCCAAATCACCACCTTGTAAAAGAGCTGAGTCTGGCCCATCCCAGGGACATGCGCAAACTAAAAATCACCGAGCCAAACGTCCCTTTATTTGGCTGGGATATGAACTTTCCTTCTCGGAATAGCGGGCTCTTCAATTCAGACGCCTTCGAACCTCAAGCGAACGCGGAGGGCTCACTGGGTCTGCCGAAACGCCCTTTTATGCGGCTGGACCGTTGATTTCTGAACATCTTTTCCTGCTTTGCTAACTCCGCCTGGCAGGTCACAGCGGCTTCCTGGGGGGGGGGGCTCTCCTATGGAGGCCCCTCCCTCCCCTATCTGCCCCAAAGAACGATGCCAGCTGTCCTAAAGAGCCCCAGAGAGCTGCCCCACCCGCACCCACCAGTCTCAGCTCCCCACCCACCCGTGTCCTTGGGGAGGGGCCCATAAGGCCCCCATACGGCCCCCAGGCGCCGCATCCCTGAGGGCAGAGGTCATGTGGTGGAAATTAGGCGCAAGGGTCTTAAAGGGGGGGCAGCGCAGTAGCTGGCTGCTTTTGAAGGGGGATTTTGCTCACCCCCATTTTGATGAGAGAATAAAACTCCACTCATACGAAGCCATAATCCCCTATTCAGCCCCAAAGGATTATTCTAATTACTTTGATTATTAAAAGATCAGACGGCTCCGTTCGTCTCTCACCCCCATCCCGCCCCCAAGTGCCTGGAAACAATGGTGGGGGGGGGGCACAAGAGGACCAAGGACTTCAGCCAAGACCTCGAACCAGTGCACACAAGCTGGAGACGGGGGGGGGGGGTATTCTGTGTCCCCCCCCAGCTGCTCTCCTGGGTCCTTTGTGAGTGCCTGAATGGGGGCAAAAGACCTGCTGCAAGGCGGGGGGGGGGCTCCTCAAGTGGGCAGCCCAGGGCTTTTCAGATGCAAATATCGGGGGGGGGGGGTGTCTCCTTTATCTCCCTGCTGGGATGGGGGTCAAGTAGAACTGACGGGAATGAAAGGCAGCTGTCTGCTTTTCTGGCAGGCTCTGGCTGCCCCCCCCCCCAAGCTAAGCTTCCCTCCTCTCTGCTCCCCCCTCCCGGCGCTGGGGGGGGGCATTTGGAGGGAAGCACAGATGGTCCCTCCTGACCCTCTATTCATCATCCTGGCAAAAGCCTTCAATGCGCAGGAGCCATTCATGTGCGGTCTGTTTGTTTCTGCTGATGGGGCCTGTTAACTTGCACCGCAGTCTCATTAGGCTTAAACCACCAATTAATTTCCTTTGTCCCCATTAAACGCCCCATTCGGAAACATTGCAGCCCTGACAAGGAAGGGCTCTCTCTGGCGAGGCGGCTGGAGCCAGCCAGGCTGTCTGAGGTCCAGTGGGTTGGGGGGAGCCTTGCTCCGGCCGCCTTGCAACAGGAGTGGAAGCAGGGAGGGCCCTTGGGGACCAGCGAAGGAGCCGAGTGGGCTCTACGCATTGGAGGCGGAGGAGGTGCCGCTTTTGCTGGCCAGGAAACCGGGCTGCAGTTGTGTGCAAAGCCCCACGGACCTGGGATGGTGCCCCTGTGAGACCATCATGGACTGAACCGGGTCCAAGCGGGGAAAGGGCAGGGAGACTCCAGCTCCGAGCCCAGCCAAGGGGCCCCCTGCAACAGGGACGGTGCCTCGCTGTGCCCTTGGCCTTTGGCAGGAAGAGGCTTGTGCTCCCCGCCCCAAATTCTTTCATTTCACTGAGCACATGGTTTCTTCCGCTCCGGCCTTCTCCGCCTTCGTCTTTCTCCATCTCTGAGCCTGTTGGCAGAAACGTATTGACTTCCGAAACTCCTCTTCCTACCGCAGACCAAGCTGGGAGCCATTTGGCACCTTCCTCAAAATCTGGGCCAGAAAATCAATAATCCCAGCACGCCCCAATCCATCCAAGCAGCCAAAAGCCAGATGTCCTGGCAAAATCCGGGCAAGAGAACTCGGAGCGGGCAGGTGAGTCACGAAATGTAAAGTTGTACTTACGTGAGGTTACATTCTTGTGGGTTCAGAAGGATCACGGTGGGTATATCTTCGTTCACTGCTCAGCCCGAACGATTGCAAAATTCGCCACTAGGTGGCGCCAGGCCTATAAAAGGCCCCTGCTAGGTAGGTACCCCAGACATTTGAGGAGCCTGGAGAGTCGAAGCTGGTGAGGAGTTCTGTGGATAGATGGAGAGGTTAGCACATTCCCACCACCAAGGGCGGGTCGTGATCCTTCTGAACCCACAAGAATGTAACCTCACGTAAGTACAACTTTACATTCTCCGTGGGTTCAGGGTAGGATCACGGTGGGATGTACCAAAGCCAGCATCCCAGACTACACACAGGGTGGGGAAAAGTAGATTAAGGTTCGTGGAAACCTTCCCTAAGGGGAAGGCATCTTACCGTCTCGTAGATGACGTGTTGCAGGACCCTGCGACCGAAGGAGGCTTGAGCCGATCTGAATTGATCCAGTCTGTAATGCTTGGTAAACGTCATGGGGGTCGACCAAGCTGCCGCCTTGCAGATCTCGTCCAGAGGGGCATTGAGGGCGAGTGCTGCAGACGTGGCCGCGGACCGGGTAGAGTGGGCCTTGATACCTTGGGGTAGCGGCTTCTTCTTCGTCTGATAGGCAAGGGCGATGCAGGCTCGCACCCAGCCGGCTAACACTCTAGCATTGGCTCTTGTACCGAGAGAAGAAGGATGGAAACACACGAAGAGAGAGGGAGACCTTCTGCTCTCCCTAGTCCTTTCAATGTAAAAGGAGAGGGCCCTCCTCACGTCTAAGGTGTGCCATTTCCTCTCCAGGTCATGCTGGGGGTTGGCACAGAACGTGGGTAAATGGATTTCTTGAGCCCTATGGAAAGAGGAATCTACCTTAGGGCGGAATTTTGGGTCTAGCCGGAGGATGACTGAGTCCGGGGTAAACTGACAGTAGGGCTCCTGTACCAATAGGGCGGAAATATCAGACATGCGCCTGGCTGAGGTGATAGCCACTAGAAACGCCACCTTATATGAAAGGACCCTAAGAGGGACTGTGGCCAGCGGTTCAAAGGGTTTCCCCGTAAGAGCTGATAGAACCAGCCGCAGGCTCCAGTTGGGGAACCTGTGTACAGTAGGAGGACGCTTGGCCTTCAGACCTGAAAGGAAGGCCCTAACGAGCCTGTGGCGGGAGAGGCAGCGATCCTGGGCTAGGTCCAGGACCGATGCTAGGGCATACACTTGTTTCCTCAGAGTGTTGAATTGAAGGCCCTTCCGTAGGCCCTCCTGTAGGAAGGACAGGACCTGAGGGACCGAGGAGTTCGTTGGCATGATGCCCCGGGGCCTGCACCACCTGCAAAAGGCCTTCCAGGTGGCGTCATAGATCCTCCTAGTAGAGGGCCGACGGGCTTCAATGATAGTATCTATGACATCCTCTTCTAGACCGGCAGCTCTCAAGCAGAGCCGCTGAGTCTGAAGGCTGTCAAAGCTAACCAGGCTGGGTCCTGGTGCGTCACTTGACCTTGAGCCAGGAGGTTCGGGGAAAGCGGGAGCTCGAAGTGGGGCTGGACTGACAAGCTCCTGAGAAGAGGGTACCAGCTCCTGCGTGGCCACAGGGGAGCTACTAAGATGACCTCTGCTGCGTCCCGTGCCACCCTTTGGAGGAACTGGGACAACAGTGGAAAGGGAGGGAAGGCGTAAAGGAGTCCTGGGGGCCAATCCGCTGACAGAGCATCCACTGCGACGGCCCCCGGATCCCTGAACCTGGACATGTAAAGGGGAACCTGGTGGTTTTCTGCAGAGGCAAACAGGTCTATGACTGGCAGGCCCCACTTGTCCACGATCAACTGGAAGACATCTGGGTCGAGACGCCATTCGGCACTGGGAAGGTCGGTCCGGCTGAGAGAGTCCGCCCAAGTGTTCAGGGATCCCTGAATGTGAATAGCCGAGATAGAGAGCAAGTTACGCTCTGCCCACTCGAAAATCTGGGAAGCCAAAAGCATGAGAGATCTGGATTTGGAGCCACCTTGCCTAGAAATATGGGCCTTAGCTGTCATGTTATCAGTCAGGACCAGGACATGGGAACCTCGAAGGAGGTGTTGGAAGCGAAGTAGGGCGAGAAGGATAGCCCTGAGCTCCAACCAGTTGATCTGATGTGCGGCCTCCTCTGGGGACCAGACACCCTGGGCCGTGTGGCCCAAACAGTGAGCTCCCCAGCCCCTGTTGCTGGCATCACAGGTGACCCTGATCCTATCAGCCGTCACGATAGGACAGCCTTTAGACAAGTGGTGACTGGACATCCACCAGGATAGGGAGGCTCTAGCCTCGTGGGGGAGGGAGACCCAAGAGTCTGCCCCGGAGCAGATCAGGTCGGAGAAAGGGCGGAGAGCCCACTGTAGTGGGCGGAGATGGAAATTGGCCCATGGGACCAAGTCAATAACAGACACCATCTTACCCAGTAGGGAGGAAAGGGCACTCAGCCGAACTCTCGGTTTAGAGCGGGTTTCCCTGGCCATGTCCCTCAAGGCTTGGACACGGTCTGCGCTCGGAGAGATCAGGTAAGAGGTGGTGTTAAACACCGCTCCTAGATGAGTCAGGGTCTGAGAAGGTACTGGGGCACTCTTCTCCCAATTAATCAGAAAGCCATGATTGGCCAGGAAGGATGAGACCTCCTGGACCGCCCACGCTGTCCTGGAAAAAGAAGGCCCCTTACAGAGCACATCATCCAGGTAAGCAAAGCATTGAACTCCCCTCGTCCTGAGGTTGGTGACGAGCGGGGAGAGGATTTTGGTAAAGACTCTAGGGGAAGCACAGAGCCCAAAGGGGAGGACTCTGTACTGGAAATGCCTGCCCGCAATCTCGAACCTCAAAAAGGGACGGGCCGAAGGGGCCATCTTGACATGGAAATAGGCGTGTCTCAGATCAAGGGAGGCCAAGAAATCCCCAGGTTCGATAGCCCCCCTGATAGATGACAACGTTTCCATTTTAAAATGAACATTAGACAAATGTTTATTGAGATATTTGAGATCCAAGATAGACCTCCACTCATCACTCTTCTTAGGAACAAGGAACAAAACAGAATAAACACCCTGACCCCACTCTTCCTTAGGGACAGGCTCCACCGCCAGCAACTGAACCAACTCGTCAACAACATCAAACAGAGCTCTCCTCTTAACTGGGTCACTAGGGACCGGAGAGCTAACAAACCTAGGAGGGCAACGGGCCACAAACTCCAAGGAATAACCGACTTGAATAACCTCGCGGACCCAAGGGTCCGAACAGGAAAGCGCCCACTCCTGGGCGAAGAGCGCCAAGCGCCCTCCCACCGCCTGGGTAGGGCTATCAACGAGCTTGATTCGCTGGTCTGGGGAACTTGCCCCCTCCTCGACCAATGGGCTCTCTGTTTGCGGAGAACTGGCGCCCCCAGGAAGCCCTTCCCCTGGGGGGCCTGGCACGAAAGGGCTGTTTGAACTGAGGTTCCCTCTGGGGCCTCCTGACAAAGCGGGGTGACTTCGATCTGGCAGATGTGGAAGCAGTGGGAGGGGCTGTAGGCATCACTTTTTTCTTATCTTTAGATTCCACTAAAATATCTTTCAAACAGTCCTCACCAAAGAGGCTCCGCCCCTTAAAGGGGGCGTTGATGACTTGAGCCTTGGACGAGAGGTCAACATTCCAATTCTTAAGCCATAGGGATCTTCTAGCGGCGGTGCAGAGACCCATGGACCGGGCCTCTATCTGCAGGGCATCAATAGCAAGGTCTGCCGAGAGAGCCAGGTTCCTGCGAATATTCTCTAGAGCCTCCCTGGAGGAATCAGACAGGGCAGGGTCAGCCAGGATGTCATCAGACCACTTCAAAGCCGCCCTGGCGAGCAAGGAGTTGGCTGAGTTTGCTCGCAAAAGAAGCGCCTGTCCGTCAAAGGCCTTCTTCAGGTAGGACTCTATTTTCCTGTCCAGGGGCTCTTTCAGAATCTGCTCAGAGTCTTTGGGGACGACGTGCCTGGAGACCAGCTGGGTAATAGGGGCGTCGACAGCAGGCACCGCCCACAAACTGTCTGCGTGGTCCTGGGGCAGAAGTAGGCGACGGAGGAACACTGGTGCCCGGCGAGCGATGGCCGGCTGTTGCCATTCCTTGAGGATGAGGCTTTGAAACACCGAGGGCGTAGGCAAGACTTTATCTTTAATTGGGGCGGACCATAGGATGTCGGCCGCCTCCGTGGAAACCTCCTCCTCATCAGCCCCTGATAGGGTCAGGTTGAGAGCGCTAGCTGTACGCTCGACTGTGACTGCCAATTGGTCATGAGGTAACAGCCGAGGAGTTGAGGAGGCTTGACCTGCCGGTTCCAGGAGGTCTTCCCCTTCCTCCAGAGAGAGGTTGGAATCTCTCCGGGAGAAGGTGGGGGCCTCTGAGTAGCAGGACTCCAGATCCGAATGCAATGGGGCCTCCAACTCATCTTGTCTAGGGGAGGCAGCCTGAGCAGGGGGAGGCGGAGTCAGCGAGGCCGGGCGGGAAGAGGCGGGGGGACCTGACCGGCTGGGTCCGTCTAGAGGCCGCTTGGAAGGGAGCTTCTTCTCCTTGCCCTTCTTTCTAGGCGGGGAACGATCCCTGGATCGGGAGGATGAGGAGGAAGAGGAGGAGCGTCTTCGCTTCGCCTTCTTGTCCTTTTTGGATTGCTGTGGGAGGACGCCGGCCGCGGCCAGGGAAGCCACTATGCTGGATGCTAACGACTCGTGGAAATTGGGAGCCAGTGATGGCGCACCGGGCATATACTGTGGCATGGGAGGCATGAAGAATCCCTGCATCCCAGGCAGAGCACCCATGGGGCCTGGGAAGGGAACTGCCGATGGACTAGGGGTGGGCTTTGGCGCTCCGGCTGCGGAGGCGCTGGTACCCGCAGTGGCAGTTGGGACTGTAGAGGAGGCTTGGCCCTTGGGTGCCTTCGTGTTCTTCTGACCCTTGTGCTTATTGGCCCTCTTGGGTGCTGAGGGTTCAAGCATTTCAGCGGGCAAGTCAACTAGTTTAGGTCCAGCCGGTACCTCGTTGTCAGCCATCCTGAGGCTGAAAGACAGAAAGGGGACAGAGGAGAAGGAGATATCAGTATTAAACTGACTTCCAGAGAGCCATCCCCCCCCCACTACGGGGCCTTAAGGGCGAGGGAAGACTAGCCAACAAGGGACCTGAGTTGGAATATTGCCTATAGCAAAAGGAGCATGCTCGTCCAAACCCGCGTCTACAATGGGTGACTAAGGTTCACCTAGGTGGGGACATGACCTTAGACATCTTATTTGTGATCAGCATGGGGACATGACCTTAGACATACTAGTCGTAGGCATGAACGACATGGGGACGCGGCCTTAGAGGAAAGTTGGACACTGCCCTTAGGTGTATCATCGACCCCCCCAACATGGCGGCGCCCATGAGAGCCACGTGGGTGCCAGTCAAGATGGCGGCGCCCATGCGGCCCGCGTGGTTGCCGGCAAAAATGGCGGCGCCCATGGAGCACACATGCGGGCCGGCCAAGATGGCGGCGCCCATGCGCGCCATGTGGGAGCCGCAGCTATGGCAGCGCGGTTGGAATGGCGGCGCCCGCAATCGTCTTGATGGAACCGGCATCAGTCAGGCGATCGCGGGGGCCGGTGCAAGGTCCGTCGCAAGCGGCGGTCGAGACCTGCACAGCGGCGATCGGCTTGCCTGGCGCTGCACACGGCGGCCCCAGTCTGTGGGGGAGACACGCCGGCAGCGGGGCTGACGAGATGAGGCGGCCGCAGCGGGCGGCGCGCGCCTCTGGCCGACGGAGCGTCGCGATCGGCCGGCCGGTCTGTGGGCTGGCGTGCCGCGTAGAGCGGGCTGGCGGCTACTACAGCCGCGGCGACGGCTGCCGAAGGTCAAGGCTGGGGCTGAGGTGGCCGATGGCTGAGGCGGGGAAGCTGGGCGACCTGAAAGGGAGCCGCGGTCTGTGGCGGTCCCGGCCGTCGGGGCTTCCTGCCGCCAAGAAAAGACCACGGTAGCCGCTCGGCGCTACAGGCAGCCGGCGGCCCGCGCGGGAGAGGGGAAGGGGGAAACACCCAGGGGGGGGAGAAGGGAAGGAAGGGGGGGAATCCCGGGGAATCCCGGGGAATTCCCGGGCTGGAAGGGCCCCCCTCGCCCCGTGGGCTCCCTCAATACTTACCAGGGAGGGAGATCGCAGCAGAGAAGGCTGAAAAAGAAGAAAAGACGAGTAAGGCAGGTCCTCACCAGCTTTCGTTCTTGCTGAGCGAACGAAAATGTCTGGGGTACCTACCTAGCAGGGGCCTTTTATAGGCCTGGCGCCACCTAGTGGCGAATTTTGCAATCGTTCGGGCTGAGCAGTGAACGAAGATATACCCACCGTGATCCTACCCTGAACCCACGGAGAACTTAACAGAGATTGCAAAAATTGCAGTTCCGAGGCCTGTTTGCACTTGCCTTTATTCTGGAATATATTCTGGAATAGTGGCCTGCTGTCCACACTACAGGAGGCCCCAGCTGAGACCTGGCAGAGCTGCACTACTATGTGGGCAACAGACCCCATGTCTCCCCAAGAGAAATGCCTTGCAATGCGGGGGCAACCACACTCAGAGCCCTCCAAAGCTCTGGGAATCCTTCTGGGTGCGATTGTTCCTCTGCACGTTCTGTCGCCTTCAGGTCCATCCGCAAGCCAGCCTGGGATGCCAGTGTTCATGGACACCAACAGGCCTCTCCGCAGAGCCCAGGCACCTCGTGGTGCACTGACGCTGGGACGATATCGCCCCAAAGGCCACCGTCATGGGTGTGCTTGGAGAATGACAACACCAAGGGACACCAGTGGGAGTCGCGTTTGTCCAGGAGCACAGTGAGGCCTCTGGGCGGACTCAGCCCAAGGGCCCCTGCAGAACGGAGGCTGGTCATACAGGGCAACGGGAGCATCACTTTCCACCTCTCCATCCACGGTGTTCAGTGAGGAGGATTTCCGTGAGTGTCCGCACACAGGTGCAGGCTGACAGACTCGCTCTTGTCCCGCCACGGCCGCCACCTTGCTCTGCCTCCTCGGGCCAATCTCCACTCCACCACTCCCAATGGACACTGCTGGGTGGTGGAGCCTCACGGAACTTCTCCACGGGAGCGGGTCTGGAGCCTCTCTGAAGCCCATTTTGATCCTTTGGCACAGGAAGCCCTCGAGGCTCCGTCTCCTGATGCTTGGCAGGATAGAAGGCGGCCACCTTGGACGTGGACCCCGTTGAATGGTCGCCCTGGATCAATAGTTCTCTGTTCACGGCCTCTTGGCCTCCTGAACTGTAGCTCCTGAACAGGCTCCAAGCGCAGCTGCACACACAGCGAGTCGCAACAAATTGCCCTGCAGGTTGGCTGAGAAGAGCTTCCCAAGGCAGTTGACTTTGGGCATTGCTGAGACACCACCGATGACTGATGCCATGGATATCTCCCTGCAGTTTTCTTTGCAAACTCCCAGAAACGGTTTGCTACTCCCTTCTTCTGGGGAGAGGCTGAGGCTTGAACCGGCAACCGTCGGCTTTCCGGGCACTTGTCCCTCCCATGCCCAGGGAGACAAGAGAATGCCACATTTTCTTCATGCGGTATCTTCCGCACCGTCCCTGTTGGCAGGGGCTGCCTCCGCCCTGCAGGAGCCACATGAAAGCCAGGCAAGGCTCATCAAATTCCAGCATCAATTTGCCCATAGGGCTTCTGACACAGCAGAAAATCAATGCCGCCGCCCCAGCCCTAACATATGGAACCACTGAGGGAGACAAGAGAGGGAATGTTTACGCCAAGCGCATGGCGAAATATCATCTTTGCATTCCACGGACTTGTTGAAACGCGGATAGAAAAAGAAAGCGTGGCAAGGCGGGCCAGACGAGCAACGGCTCCATGCGCATTCCTGCCTCTTCCCATCCTGGGAATTAACTGAAGAGCTCCTTCCAGGGAGCAGAACGCGGGCGCGCCAGAAGGCCCCCTCCCTGCCCTCTTCGCCTCTGCCGTTGTGAAATGTCAGCAATCTTCACGGCCAAATAAACAGCAGAGCGCTCCTCGGATGGAGGCAATTTCCCCCGCCGTTGCAGACAATGGTGGCGTGCAATCGTTCATTATATCTCAATTACAGTAATTAAAACTGTTGGTCACAGCGGCAGAACAGAGGAAGGGAAGGGGTGGCCAACAAAATTTTATACTCCGTGTCATCAGCCAGCGACGACAGGCACCGCAGCCGCTGACGGCGTTTTCCGAATTGCCTCCCGCCAGCTGTTCCCGGAGCTCTGGCTGGGAGAGCGGGCTGGTGTGGGCGACGCGCAGGAGGGCAACACGGAGGCACCAAAGGGCAATTGGAGTTTCTCTCCCCCACAGAGCCTTTAGGTTAGCAAATTCCCGAGTCCCCCAAGGATGAAACACGTTCTGGCGACCTTATGGGTCCCGGGTTAGATAGCAGACAGTAAAAAAACCTGACAATCCTTGTGGCTTATGTGACTGAGTGCGGCCACAGCATTGGCTCCCACCCGTGCCACCCCCTGATTGACGCATGCCTCGGTGCGGCTCCAGTTCCAAATGCAAGCCGGTTGTGAGACCACCGTGGGAAACGCAGTGACCCTCGGCCAATTGGGCTGGCCAGCTGGCGGCCTCTGTGCAAAGGTCGGCCAGCAGGGCTTGCGGTGCACTCGCTCTGCCAGCTGCAGCCCCTGTGCCACACGCAGGCGGCAAATGCAGGGCCCACTGAGCACTGGATGAGTTGCTGCTGTTGCGTCGGAAGAACTCTGGGACCGAGTGGTCATCTTCCTTTCCCCCGAGCCTCGGAAATGATTTCTGCTCTCGGACAACTGCCCGTTAAGGAGGCTTTGATGGTGGTTGGGAGCCTAGATGCACATTCAGCCTCCATCCACCTGCGCAGGATTCAGGAGCCTTCCCTTTGAGCATCTGGGGGCCGTCTGGAGACCACGGCAGGGTCGGCCCTTGGAAGGACAGGCGTCCCATGAAGGAGGCACATGGGCAATTTTGGGCCGTATCCTGTCAGAGAAATGTCCTGCCTTGCAGTTCTGTCCCTCCGTGCCACAAATACATCAGATTCACAGCATGGTTCGCACACTGACGTTGGACCTACAACCCGCTGCCTTCCAGGCAGTGCACTCCAGGGCTGGGCACGATCTCCTTCTAATGTGGTAGGATCCGTACTCGATATGAATGTTCAGTCCCACACGAACGCTTATGAATAGCCTCCAGATCCCATAGAAATGCATACAAACAGCATCAAAACATTCTATTCAAGTTTGAATGTCAATCTTTGAATGTGCCAACATTCGACCTGAATTCAAATGCCCGAATTTGGCCAAATTTAGGATGTTACATGCTCCTCCCTACCCAGGACTGAAGCCAGAATGGAGCCAATCCAAGTAGTCCACCTCCTCCAAGCGTGACTGAGGTTGGACCACCAGCACCACTGTCTTGGCAACCTTGTCCGGGAGGCCTATGTTAGCAGAAGGGCGATAGCTGACCACCTCTCCTGGGCCCAGGATGCACTGTTGCCTGCATAAGAGCCAGTGGAATGGCCCCTTCCCTCAATAAAGCATTGGGCCAACTGCTCCTTGGGTACTGGCCTTTAGAAATCAGGTTGGCGTACCTCACAAGGGCATGCAGCTGGTTGGATCCTGACAAACAACCGCTCTGCATCCCTAGACTGCAAGAAGTCAAATGGACCCAAACTAACTGGACCAGATGCTGGACCGTTGCACTGAACTGTTCTTAATTGGCTCACCGGACTCCATGCGGATCTGGGCGGTTTTGTCACTAAATTTGTCACGGATGGTCTCAGATGGCCTCAGCTCTTCCTCCCTCCCTCCCAATCCCACCCAGGAAAGCCGCTTGAGGACACGAGGGTCCCAGAGAAGAACTTTCTTTTTCTTCCTCCTGTGGAACTCGGGGATCGTTTGCCTAGCAGCCTTCCCACCTGCTCCCCTGAGAATGTCTGGGCGGCATGCATCCCTTGCCAGGCGCTGGAGTGGTCTGATCATACCTTTCCATCTCGCCCAGGAGAAGTTGACCAAGATTCTCACTTCCTTGATGCACTTTGTTTCTGAGGATCCAACGACCCACTTTCAAGCCAAACAGCAACGTTCCCAAGTCTCAGAAAGCAGGACCAGGCCAAGAACAAAAAAAGGCACCTTTTTCTACCCAGGGAGCCAAAAGATGATTTGCCGCCACAGAGGCTCCCCTTGCTTTGCACAAGTCATCTCAGTGAGTTAAAAGCAGCCTTAAATGGGAACTGTAAAAAGGAATTAGCAGCCTGTGTATTAAAAAAGGGGACACGAGGCACCAGGAAAAGATACAGAAAGGCCTGAAACTGGAATAAAGAGAAGACCCATAAATTCCACACCACCCTGCCTGGTCAGCACCTTTTGGAAAGGTTATAGCAGAAATGAATCACCCGGCGAAAGGCCAGGCCAGGAGGCATCAAAGAACTCGCCCCAGATAGCTCCAGGTTTATTTTGTGTTAAAAACTCTCTGGGCCTTTAAGAGGGGGCCCATCCCAACTGCAATGGCCCCTGAACCCAAGCCTGGCTCCACAGCTCCATCCCACTTAAACAGGGACTTAACTGGTTACTGCTGTTGATTTAATGGAAACTCGGCCTGTGCCTCTCCTCCTCCCTTCCTCCTCCCCGGCAGCTCTGACATGCTCAATATATCACCAGGAAAGGCACAGAAGGGCAGCACATGCGTTTCCATTCCCAGGAAAGTCCTTGGTGGCTGACGGAGGCCCCTGCTTCAAGATAAACTGAGCAAGTGCTAATGAGCCAAGTGGAGCTGCGTTGCATTAACTGCTTAGAGACCTCTCCCTCTTCCTCCCCCGCCCCCAATATTTGAACATTTACCCGAACCGGCGGTTGTTACTCAACTGCTGTACTTATCCTGCAGCGGAGATGGGCCAGGCGTTAAAAGCAAAGGAGGGGTTGCTGTTGATCGTTGGAGGTGATGGTCTGTTTTAAAAGCACTGGGGTAGACTCAAGGAAGCACTGATAGGACTTTCACAGAATCATAGAGTTGGAGGGGACCTCTAGCGTTATCAAGTCCAACCCCCTGCTCAAACCATCCCAGACAGACGTAGGTCCAGCCTCTGCTTGAAGACCTCCAGTGAAGGAGAACCCATGACCTCCCGTGGCAACCTGTTCCATTGACTGATTGCCCTCACTGTCACCCTTGAAGTTTCTCCATGTTGTTTCTAGTCCTCCCATCCCTCTGCAGTGTGCCAGCCCTTCAGATACTTGCATACTGCTATCATGTCTCCTATCTTGTCTCCTTTGTGATGTTCAGGGTCACACAGCAAATTGCCCCCCCTACACACACACACAAAGAGTACTGGCCCACCTAGAGGAGAATACGGTCAACAAGGCCCCTCCTTTCTTAGCAAAGCCTTCCCCACTCAGCTTCTCAGGGGTTCCTTGTCAGCAAGGGTGGAGCTAGTGTGTCACCAGACTTGAATGCAGAAGCACCTGAGCTCTGCACACACTCCTGGCCAGATTGCACAAGCAGCTTTCACCAACCATGGGAAGACACCCTGATGCCATGCTTCTTCATCCCATCAGGAGCCCAAGGTTCCTACCATAGAGAAGCCACCACAAACCAGCCCCTTCCAAGTCGTCCCCAGATCTTGAAAGGTGGCAGTCACTGAAGGACCTATTCTCACCCTTTCACCTTCAGTGAACCCACAGAAGAGAAGATGAAATGGAAGCCCTAATCTGACATGGAATTATGAACAGAAGTGTGGTGGCCAACCTGCTCAATTTCCACATTATTTTTCATCACACATTCCTAGGTGGGGCTACATTTCACAGCTTGGCAATTAGTTATCTCTGCTGGAAAATCACAGGGTGAGTACCAAGTGAGTTTCCTCAAAAAGATGGACATTGTTGTTATCAAGGAGTTGTTCTGCAGAAGATTCCAGTTTCTAATAAGAAGAAACAGGCTTACACGGTCATCTCTCAGGACTTGTTGAATCAGAAGTACCAAAGCACTGAAACCTAGGAATCCTTGCTGGATGGGAAGAACTTAGGAGAACTTGCTGGAAGCAAAGAATGTCTTTGTTGGATGGAAAAACCTAGGAGAATTTGTTGGATATGAAGAACCTAGAGTCCCTGATGGATGGGAAGAAGAAAACCTTTTCTGAAGAACCATATCCTGTTATAGCTGAATTCCAAAAAAGTTTAACTAGGTGTTGGGCAAATAAGTCCATCTTAACTCTTTCAAGGTCCAGTTTAATTGGGGGACCTCTATTATGTCCCCTTTTCCTAGTCTAAAAAGCTCTCCCTTTCAGCCATTTGTCATAGGAAAGCCTCTTGGGGCCTGCTACCTTGAAGGGCCAGCTACAGCTACACATAGAAACGTAAACTCTTCCTGCAGTTGTTCCTAAATAAGAGCTCCCAGCATGCCACTGGGGCTAGCACAGAATGCTGGGAGTTGTTCAGTGTCAGAGCCTGAGAAGCACTAACCAACACTAAGCCCCCCCCAATTGACTCTGCTGCCTTCCCACCTCTCCCCATAGATTGACCATCACTACTTGTTCCCCATCACCTGCCATTTCTGGGCAACTTCCTCATTGCATGGTGTTTCTGTACCACAGCAAGCACAGCAGGTAGCTTTCTCCCCTACAGCTAGGTTTGGCCAGACGCACCCTCCTGGGTGAAGAAAGCTCCAATGTCCAGCTGGCTACCAGCAGATTTTCCTAAAGACCACTCCTTCTTCTCGGAAACCATCCCTCAGGACTTCTAGACAACCTGCTGCTGTTGAGCCTCTGGCTGTTACAGAAGACCCCCATAACCAGCCTGGAATCCTGCTATTAGGTGAAGGAAGAAGAAGAGATACCCCACAAACAAAGCCACAAAATGCACTGATATTTTACAAGGAAGAGAAGCAGGTCTAGGGAGCGATCATCCAGAGAAAGAGCAGCTGCGAGAGAGGCCTGGAAAGGAGGTGGCACTGAGTGTCCCAGAAGACCACGAGAAGCTCAGAAAGAGCAACAGACTCATTTTCCACACTGCCCGACTGGATCTGGCTGAGATAACGGTAATGAGGAAAAGATCTTAGACCAAAGATCAGCCATATTGGTTTATCTCCAGACTATCTGTTCCAGTGGAAATTCCCCATTGCTTCTTGACTGGTCAAAGGCTATTGGACATTTCAGTGCAAGAAACCACAGGATCTTGTACTCCATCCAATTTAGGAATGGAACACCATCTAGTTATGCTTCCACAGAAAAGATGCCATAGCAAAGAAATACATTTAACCAGTAGCAAATACCAAACCGCTTTCACAAAAGCAAAACGTCTTTACCGCCGCCATGCCTCCTGGCAGATGTGAAGGGATTCCCACAGCACAGAGAGTGGAGCATGTCTGCATCCTTCCACACCTTCTACTTTGAGCCTTGGCAAGATCTAACTTGTCCACACCTAACGCGTGCAAACTGTCTTTAGCTATCAAAATAAGTCGGCCAGAAAACAAGACGTCATCCCAACAAATGGCTGAATTTGAATGGCTCCTTTTAAAAACCCAACCTTGTTCATCACAATCGTTATAACACTGGATATGCTTCACTTGATGCCCCCTAATGCTACAGGACTCCCAAAAGGGGACATGATTCTATTGACAGGAAGATGTGAACATAAACTTCGGATCCGTGATAGCATTCTGTAGGGCGATGACTTCTTGCTTCCCACAACAGAAAGGGATTAAAGGAAATGACCAACTGCGATTTCTGTGTTGACGCAACACTTGTGTCCTTAGCACTTGGATTCCAGCCCCTCCCCAATAAAACTGAGCCTGTCCCCCCGCCCCCCACAACCTGAGCATCCCAAGGCTCACAGTGTTTCCACCTGGTCTGTCTTGAACCAGCCTAGGACTGAGGAGCAGCAAAGAGGAGAAGAAATGAGTTCTTCACTCACGGTCCTTTATGCACTGGCATGGCCTTTAATAAAAACAGGTAGGTTTTCACCTTTAAGCCATAGGGTTTTTTTTTCCTCTTAACCAGGTCAAAATCAAAAATTAACAAAATAATCCATAAAAATGTGGTATAAAAATTCTCTTCCATATGCTACATTACAGGGCAAGATCTTCTGCTACACAAATATGGAAATTTCCCGGGTTTAAACTGTATTTCCTCTTTTAGTACAAAAATGTCAGAAGACGAGTCTGCCTCCCCCACCCCCTCCTTTTGCTCGACCCACAGGCTGAAAGAGAGGACCCCCCCCCAGCCCACGTAAAAGCCCGCTGTATTCCACACAGCCCCACCATACAGAAACTGTACTTGTTAGTAAACTTAAAAAACAACCACCTGTATTTAAAGGTTACCATCTCTATGACTTTACTTTCATTGGAGTAAAAAAAAACAACACCCCATGCTAGTTAATTTTTTTTCATGTCTCCCTGAGCGTATTGTTGAATGTCCGTGTTCTTGGACGCCTTTCCCTGCGCCTGGGCCTGAAGACTGGCACGAGCAGGATGAAACCCTTCCCTGGCCCTCCCCTCGCGTGCTCCAAGGACAGAAGTGCTTTTCTCTTAAGGAAAAAAGATCCATGGAAGAATAGGACTGCGCTGTCGCTCCCACGGTCAGCAGCAGAAGATCCAGCCACCGCCAAGACTCAAAGCCCAGGCAGACGATTCACAGGTACAACAGGAGAACGGGCTCGGCCAGGCGGCTCGGCTCAAGCGGCGTCCGCGTTGCGGGTCGTACAGGGAGGGGCGCGTGGGGAAAAAGAAGACGGCCACCACCACCATTACCACCACCAGGACGAAAACTAAACCTCAGTGGAATACAGTTACAGCAGACCAAAGGAAAGAAAAATACACAGCCGGCGCGGCGTACCGTACCCCAACGGCGCCTGCCGCCATATTCAGCGCAGCCTCTATTTACATTTCCCACAAGTCTTACGGGGAGACAAGGACCGCGGGTCTGCGAGCAAATCCGTCACGGCTGCCTCCAAGTCAGAGAAGTAAAATCCCAGGGGCGGGCGGGGGGAGAACACACGCCGGCAGAAGCCTCAGAAGAGCACGGCGGACGCGAGTCCTTTTCAAAGCCGCTGGCCTGGACCGAGCTGAGACGTCGAACCCGCCAGCGCTTCGCCACGATCCCAACGGAAGACCCAAGAGGGCCGCGCGGCCCGCAGGGAACACGGCAGGCGTTCCACTCGGCTCTTGTTCCTTCCCGCTTTGGGGTTCCCTGCTGGCGTCCGGCTTCCCCCCTTCCAGGCAGCGGCCCACGGGCGGAGGGCGGGCAGAAGCTTCGGCTCAATAAATCACCTCGTACACCGTGGCCTTCTTGTCCCCGGAGCCCGTGACGATGTATTTGTTGTCGGCGGAAATATCACAGCTCAGCACAGAAGAGGATTCTTTAGACTTGGAAGGAGAAAGGAAAAGCCGGTCGCAATTTTGTCGGCCTCAGAAACATCAGAGTCCGAGCACACACGCCTTCCCCTGCACCCATGCGCCAGTATAGGCCAGGTTGTATCTTATGTGCTTCCATTCTCTCAAACCACCTGGGTTCCCCTGCCCCCAAGAAAGCCGAGAGCTCCGCTTTGCTTCCTTCCTCAGGTCCGTCGGGGGCAACTACCTGCACGTCATTTTGCTCGGGCTTCAGGGGAGGGCTGGCCGACATGCGCGCCACCCCCCCCCCAGGTGTGCACAGAGGGCGCCAGTGCGTGTCATGCTTTTAAACCAGAAATGTTCCAGAGAGACCTCCTCTTGCCCCAACCTCCCCAGCCCTCATAAGCCCTCACGGCTTACCTGGAAGATGCTTGCCCCATAGGGAGTCCTCCAGGCGTTCAACAGGTTGTCCTTCCCAGTGCTCACGAACCACTTCCCTAGGAAGGGGCACAGAATCAGCATCAGCGCTTGCAAATCGGAAGGCAGGCCAGAACTGGGGCAGACTTCAATCCTGGGCCAAGGACACCTTCAAACCAGGCCTACACATTTGGTCTACTGCAGGACCTGGAAGAGCTTCAGGCCCATGGATCTATTTTGGTTTCAGCCAGAAGCCCCAGATCCGTATCTGTGGGCAGCCGAGATGGACAGGGACCTGGCATGGGTTTTGAACAGGACAGCAAAAGGGCAGCCTCCTGCTTCCTCCAGGCGCTCCCTTCTCAGCCTCCTTAATCTAAAAAGGGGGAAACATGCGCCTTGTTGCTCAACTAGGGTGAGCCAGGAATCCTTGCGATCTGCTGTGTCTCACTCAGGGGTCCAGCTTGACCATCTAAGCATTGCTGATCTAAACTCTGCGGCTGATAGTCCTTCATAGAAAAACCAGGTCTCCCCTCCACGCCACCTGGGTGGGCAGGTCCTCGCAGCCTCACGCAGGATTCCTCACACAGAAAGGCCACTGGTGGGCCAAGTGTTCACCTCTACAGTGCTCCCAAGACAAGCAGTGTTTCGGCATGCCCCCACCCTCCGTTCAGCAGCTACCTGAAGCGATTTCCTTTGAAGCCCTATGGCTTAAAGGTGAAAAACTACTTGTTTTTATTAAAGGCCACCTGGCTCAAGACAGGCCTCCTGCAGCCTCTCTGGCCCTGGAGGCAGGATCTTCAGCTGGCAAAGCAGAGCCCCCAGAGCAGCGTGTGGCCTCCTGGGCTTCGGCACCACTTACCACAGTAGGCGAATTTCAAGGAGAGGACGCAGCTCTCGTGCAGGTGGAGCTGGTACTTGTCCGGCTTGGAGTGGTGCAGAACCTCCACGTTGCTGCTCTCCATCCCCACGGCGAGCCATTCGCCCGTCGGGCAGTAGCCCAGAGAAAATATCTGGGGAGAAGGGGGCACGGGGCAGCATCAGCACCCTTTACTGGGCTCAGCAGCCCATCAGGCTCCCAGCCGGAGAAAAGAGAAGCCGGTCGCCACCCCCACCAGGGCAAGATGCGCCTCCCTTGTCGTCCTCTCTGCTCAGCTTCCCGGCTGCCCAAGGCTGCCTTCCCCAACAGCCCTCCGGGCAGGTGCAGGTAGCAGAGGCGCCAGGGACCAAGGCGCCCGGCTCTCACCTGGGAGGTGAAGTCGTGTTGCTGCAGCTGCCTCCCTTCCCGCAGGTCCCAGGAGCGCACGGTGTTGTCCAGCCCCCCCGTCCAGAGCTTGGTTCCGTCATGGGAAATATCTATGCAGCTGGCGCCATCCGTGTGTCCTTGGAACTGCCTGGAAGCCAGATCAAGAGAGATGGAGGCACGCACACCCAGGTCCAGAGGGCAGCCCGGACGCTGGCATTCAGGGCCACTGGGCATCAGGGGCAGAGAAAGAGGGACGGAGCACAATGCCTGTTCTTCTAAGAGCTTCAGCCCTCCCCCTAGACGAAGGCGAAGCGCTTGTTCTCACTGCCGCCGCAGCGACAGGCCGAGTTGCCCGACGGCCGGGTCCCTGCTGCAAAAGGCTCACCTCACCAGCGTTTGGTTATGGAGGTCCCAGACCGCAATGTTGCCGTCGCTGCAGCAGGAGAAGCAGACCTTGGCGTCCGGGCTGATAGCCAAAGCGTAGCACGCCGGCGCCGAAGAGGTCAGCTCCGCTTTGATCCTCGGGGTTGGAGAGGCCAGGTCCCAGATGGTGAGGGTGCTGGCTTCGCCCCCCACAATAAGCGTGCGCCCATCCGGCAGAAGTTTGCAGGAGCGGATGTAGTTGTCCCTGTTCTGCAGGAGGAAACAAAACAGGTGAAGGATTCAGGCCAAGACGGAACACCAGCTGACCAAGCCCAGGCTGTCCAGTTTTGCAACGTCCGACCCGTTCAAGGGTGGAACCCTATAACTTCCGTTATAACTCTGGAAGAGCCCAGAGATCATCCAGGGGAATCTTACTGCACATCCACGTAGTACAAAATGCCACCTTATGAGCCAGGCCTTCTCTGTGTTGGCACCTTCCCACTTGAATGTCCTCCCTCCTGCACTTATAGCATGTGGGGCCCCTGAAGACCAGCCTCTTTGCCCAGAGCTTCACACCCAGGATGCTCAAGAGTTTCTGTGGCATTTTATTTTGCATCAGACTTTCAAACCGTTCCCAGGAGACGGCGGGCACCGCACAGGCCCTTCTACTTACCAGGCAATCCAGCTGGGAGATGGGGCTCTTGGTGCCCGGCTGGCTGATGTCCCAGATCTTCACGCACCCTTTCCCGCCAGTGTACACGTGCCTGGTAGGGTTGCTAATGGTCACAGCACACACCACTTCACCGTGGCTCAGAGTGTTGATCTGCCGCGCGTGCCGGGGGATGCCAGGGCCAGCGAGGGCATCGTGCGGAAATGGGACCGGCTGCATCTGCCCGTCAGCACTGACGTGGAACGAATACGCTCTGGGAGAAGGGCGGCAAAAGATGCTTCGGGTCGGCACCAAAGGAACAGCTTTATTTCCAAAGCTAAGCCTGGGAACTCGGCCCACGATTCCTCAGCCAAGAGCAAGCAGGATTAGACCACGCGTGATGGGCAAAACGCCACACGGCACTTCGCTGCATTCACCAAAGCACCCCAGAATCAGCGAGATTTCAGCGGCCTCCTAATTTATCCTGCCCACCGCTTGCTTGAAAAAGGGCTCTGGAGCCGTGCAAAGAGGCTCCAACTAATTCCCCGCAGCTGAGAATCTGCTGCCGTTGGAGCACTTTTAGGCTCAGGCAGCATAAAGCTGCTCCCGCTTCCCCCGACCCCCTTGCGACTGTTCCGCCCAAAACGTCCGAGAAGCATCGACCTTAAACTCTGTACACAGAGGCCAAGAGCCTGACTTACGGCTTGCCACCGGGTATGGATGCCAGGCTGCTGGACAGGACGGGAGCCCTCATAGGTGGATGCGGGTCAAACCCAACCTGGAAGAGAGGGGAGAAGAAAGGCATCGGGCACCCGCAGCTGGGTGGAAGCAAACCCACTGCCGGGACTCTGTGAACTGAGCCCAGCAACACAACCGGCCCCTGCGGGCGCCCATGCTGCATCCGCTGCCACAGGACGGCAGCGCACAGACAAGCAAGGCGGGGGCTTGGGAGCAAACATCTGTGGCCTCCTCACTTGCAGGGGAGACGATGAGCGACCGCGGAGATCAACCAGGATCCACGGCCGTGTCCCCAGTCCACACCCAAGTTTTAATCCACCTCCAGTGCACAAGAACCCATCGGCAAAACAACCAGTCATTTTCTTTCCACATGACCTATCCCAAAGGTGCATTGCCGCCCAGAGACCCTCGGGTATGGGGCGGGAAATAAATATAAATATAAATAAATAAATAAATTTCCCGATTCAGGTAATGACAAAGGGAAATGGCTTCTCACTCTGAAACTGGACTGAGACTGGATTAAACCTTAGGTGCGACTGTCCCCCTAGAGCCAGTCGCTGCCAGGTCCAGAATGAGAGTCCACACTGACGGCCGAACAGCTTCTGGACACAAATCCGCTGCTGGAGAGTTTTCCCAGAAAGCCACAAGCACTCAAGTTGCAACGCCCGCAAGATGGGCAGAAGTGCGTTGGTTACAGGGAAGGGCAAGAGCATCACTATGGGAATCTGAACAGTTCCGGGCTCTGCAGGCTTGCTGTGCTTCACAAGAGCAGGGCGGGTTAGACCCAGCCTTCCTGCAAGGCAGGGAAGCCCCCTCTCCTAGGGCAGCACAAGCAGTGTGGAGCAGGTGCGGATGCATCGGGGGCCGGAAGAAGGAGGCGGACTCACAGGCGCGCCTATTCTCCCCATCCTCCCTGCTGCTGACCATGGGGAGGGGGGGTATGGGTGCCCTGCTCTGTGCCAGGCGTGCCAGCTGCTGAGGAAGTCCACGGATGGCACCTCAGCCCAAGAGCACTCCCAGACATCCAAAAGGCACCACGTTGCTCCCTATTCACCGCCTTCCAGGAGCGCCTCCACAATTTGCAAAAGTCTACTCTGCTTCTGTAGCAGAGACAGAGAAGCAGGCGGAACTAGCCAGCCAGCCAGCCAGCCAGCCTTGCCAGCCCAGCCCAGCCCAGCCCAGCCCAGCCCAGCCCAGCCCTCGCCAGCCCAGCCCACCCCACCAATAAAGAGAGGAGCTAAAAGGTCTACGTACAGCTCCAAAGCTCACCATTGGAGACCGGCCATAGGCAGCAGCGGCAGCAGCGGCGGCAGCAGTCATCTGGGGTGGGATGTTATGGAGGCTGGCGTAGGCCCCAGGGCTGGTGAGAGAGCCGTTCACCTCGTGGTGGCCCATCATGGCGAAAGGGGTGGCGTAGGAGCCTGCGATCGAGATGGGAGCGCGCAGTGCAGAGGCTGAAAGGAGGAGGAGAAGAGATGTCTTTTATGCCCCACTCGAAGCTGCTGCTGAACCCAAAACAGACACCCGGTGAGGTAGTTGGGGGTGGTGAGAGCTCGGAAAGAGAGCTGTGACCAGCCCAAGGTCACCCAGCTGGCTTTGTGGAGGAGTGCAGAATTGAACAGGGAGACTAGTAGGTAAGAGTCAATCACTCTAACCAGAAGTCCCAAGACCACCAAAGATGACAAACAGAAGGAATGAGTGGCAAATATATATTTTTGCCCAGGACAGGTAGCCCATGCCAGGTGGCAACGCATCTCCGTACCCTCTAGGAAGCTCCACTTCAGTCACAGGAGAGCAGCGTTTGGCCAGCAGTTTGTTTGTTTACATTTATATCCCACCCTATACCAGTAGGTCTCAGGGCGGGTTACAAGTTTTAAAACAAAGGTCAAAACAATAATATCCATAAAAGCACTTAAGCTGGCCTTAGCAAACTCACAAGCACGGGCAACGACTCACCCAAAGGATCCATCCCGGATGGTTTGCCTGGCATTGGCCGGAGCCCTGGGGTGGAGCTTGTCCCAGGGGTCGGAGCGTCATTCCTCGGAGTGGGAGTGTTGGATTTCAGCCCTGGGGTAGAAGATTTATCGTTCTGGTGCAAGACAAGATTTGGGAAACGTTTGTGGAGTCAGCAGGATGCATTCCCAGGCGGCTCTCTTAGCAGCAAAACAAACACATGCCTTTCCGTCCTCGGAGCCTGGCGCTAAGGTGCCCACTGAAGCATCATGGGCAGCTCACCAGCGCCCACCCAAGACATTTCTATCCACTGATCTCTTCATCTGCTCCGCGATCATTTTGGAACAAGAACTGGCACAGAAAACGGCTAGAAAAAGTTACTAAGCAAAGGGCAACTTCTGTGTTCAGCACCAAGGAGATTCAAAAGATTTCTCCGCGGAGTGACTGAAACCACCAAATCATAAACGTCTGGGAATTCCAAGCTTCATGCCCAGCTCTAACCTTACTCCCGACTCCACCACCGCCCTGGAGAGAAATATCCCCCTCTCAGCAGACGGCAAGTAGTGCAGGACCAGGACCAAGCCGACGCTGGCTCCCCCCAAGGCGTGGCTCTGCCCCCTCCAGGTTTCGCTTCCTCAAGCACCACCCAGATCCTCCGTGCGCAAGATAATGCGCGCACACACCGCCGCCCTCTCTGCAATGGCTTCGCCCGCCTCCTGCTTGTGAAGCTCTCATGGGGGCCTTTGGAGTGGGTACATCCTCCAAAGATGCCCAAGGAGAGGGAAAGCGGACCTGGATTGAGTCGCCCCCCTCCGCTTACGTGGCTCATGTCTTTTGTCTTGGACGAAGGCGTGCTGCTGGACGAGGCCACGGAAGCGGGGCTGTTGGGGGCATCCTTCTTCAGGCCTCGGCCTTTGTCCAGCCCATTCTCCGGTGGCGAGTGGGCAGGGCTCACGTGGGGCGTGGCAGGATCCTGGCAGAGAGAAGAAAGATGGTGGCGCTCAGAGCCCCTCCTCATCCCTTGGCCAAATGGGGGGGGGGCGTGCAAGGCAGCAGCCGGGCACCAGGGAGGTGTGAGCATAGGATCCCAGGCCGAGAACCCTCTGCAGCTTCCAGGAAGACAAATTCCTCCGGGCAGAGCTGCTCTGCCCAAGTCCCAAGTGGCGTGGCGCTTAATTCTGCAGCTATTTTGGCCTGGTGCCACAGCGTGGCCAGTGGGAGGGACAGGCCAGCGTACCTCATTGGAGACGTCCACCACCAGGTCATCACTCTTGTCACCGTCACTGTCCTAAAACAAGGAGCGTTTGCTTTTTTTCCTGGAAAGGGGAAGGCCACCGCCAGAGATTCCGCCCTCCGTGGAAACCCAGCGACCCAAACGCAGAGACATCACCGCTAGAGGCCTGGGACTCTGCAAGGCTGTATCCCTCTCTGCAGCCCCGCAAGCCAGGAGGGTCTCATCCCTACAGCATCCGGACACCAGCTTGACTCCCCGCCCCGGCTGTCCCAGGAGGCCGCCGGTAGAAGGAAGAACGCGCGCGCCTGCCCCTGCAGGCTTACGTAGCGGCTCATGGTATCCTTCTCCTCCGCCTTCCGCTTCTTGGAGTCGATGGCGTAGTCGGCAGAGCTCCTGTGCTTCTCTGTGACCCGCAGACTGTCCGAGGGGGAGATGGAATTGTTCTGGAAGAGGAAGCACGGAGTGTGGGCGGGAGGGGGACCCAGATGGACCAGAGCTTGCCGCAGGCTGAGGCAGACCGCCCCCCAAAGTGCCCGAGGCCTTCATGCAACCCCTAGCCGGCCCCCGCCCTTTGTATGGGACACTACAAGTGTAACGCTGGCCTCTCGCGCAAGTTCAAAGGAAATCGGGTCAGGCGCAGGCTTGCCGCTGTTGGCACCTACAGTCCGGCAAACAAAAAGCTCCTTCTAGGCCTGGGCTTCCCATGCTCACGGACGGTGCTGCCGACCCCTCCCCTCCTCATCCGCCTTGCATCCGTTTGGGCGACTCAAGATAACACGGCAGGCCCTCCGCAACCGGGGCCAGGCACTCAGCGGAGCCCCTCCCTCGCTCCCTCTCTCAGGTCAGACCTTTAAGAGCTTTGGGGCAGGCACTGCTGTGAGTACCATCTTATGAGAGCCCGTGGCAAGGCCTTCTCTGTGGCGGCACCACACCGACACTCCTGTGTTTTAGGCACCAAGCGACAACCCATCTTTTTAACCAGGCTTTTCCAGCGCAAATGTTTGTTTCCCCCCATCCTAGATTTAACCTTTTGTAGAGATGATATTTAATGGGGAGCTGTATATAAATATTTTAAATAAGCTGAAGCTGATAATTTTGTGTGGCCACGGCTGGCTCTAGGGCAAGGGGCTCCCCAGGCCAGAGGGAGGGGGAGGGTGGGGGGAGGAGAGTGCTGCCCCCCCCACACTTTAAGTTGGCTTTACAAAGGTCTGAGTCCCCTCCCCCTCCCCCCTCCCCTGCTGTCTATGCTGGAAGCTGGAGCCCAATCAAGAACTACCCACTTAAGGGGCTCATTAATGTGCAGCGTGGGTGGGGGGGGCTCTGGTGGCCCCTCCCAGGGCTTCATTAACTGCCTCACCCACAAGTCCTGCACCAAGCAATGCAAGATCCCACCACCTCCTCCCAGTTCACATGGACCCCCTGCCAGGAACAACATGGCTTTTCTAACTGCCCAGGGACCCCTCCCCCTTTCTCTGCCCTCTCCCCTTTGCACAGGACTGTATCTCAAAGCCCCCCCCCCCAACCTGGGTGGGGGAGAGACCGAGCAAGCCAGGCTGAGACAAACACCGTGAAGAATCCCTCCCCCCCCCACCCACCCGGAGGCCTGGGGTTCCCAGTGCAGCTTTGACCCACAGAGGGAGGGGAGGGGAGGGGAGGGGAGGGGAGGGGGCGGCACCCCAGCACAGCCCTGCAAAGTGAAGAGCCAAACCCTCCAAGTGGCTCAAAGGAAAATCAGCAGCCAAATGAGAAGGAAACAGACTTACTGCACTGGAGTCTCGGTCTTCTCGAAGGCAGCCCAAGTCACGCCAAGGGGGAGGGAGGGAGGGAGGGGGGGCGGCCACCACCGCCGCGGAGTTAAAAGGCAACGCAGAAGAGAAATGGGTGGGGAGAGGAAACAAAAGCAGATCTTAAAATAGAGCCTCCATCTCACCCTCGGCTCCTGCTTGGCCTTGATAAAAGCCCCGCTGCCCTTTTCATCTTTGTTCTGGGCAAGGAGAAACCGTGGCCGGGCGGCAGCGCTGCGTTTTGGCAGATCCCAGCAGGGCAACACACAGAGATGCAAAGAGGGATGGGGGTGCAGGCGGGGGGGGGGGGCTGCCAGTTTACGTGGGAAGAAGGAAAAGGGCGACGCGCTCCCTTGCGGCTCTTCAGGCGAGCGTGGCGACTATAATGACTTGTTTCCGGCAGGGAAGGCAGAATGAAAACTCCTCTTTGTTGGTGGCAAAAGGGGGGTGTGTGAGGGGAGCCTGGATCCCATCAGCCTGGGAACAGACTGAGCCCTATTCATGCTTGCTAACAAAGGTTGTTGAAAAGCCTCCTTGGCGCTCCTGGGAGGAAGGAGGCTTTTCAGCAGCTTTTTGGCAGGGGCAACCTCAGGTTTACCAGCAAACGGCCCCTAAGGCACAAACATTTGGGGAGGGGGGTTCCCCGGCCCTTTCTCAGCACCCCTCTTTGGCCGTTCAGAGCCACAGGGAAGCCCTACAGGGGGAGCCGCCCTCAGAGCCGAGCGTGGCCCCTGGGGGCCCCTCAGCGCCCACTCACCTCGGTGGTCCAGGTCCTGGTGGTGCTTCTCATCCTTCACCGCCAGGTGTGCGTGGCTGCCCAAAGCCCCGAGGGCCAGCAGTCCCGAGCTGCTTCCCGTAACTGGGGGGACGCCTGGGGGCGGCAGGCCGGACGGGTGGGGCGGGAGTTGCACAGCGGGTCCGTGGGCGGCGTGAGAAAGGTGTTGAGCCTGCAGCTGCTGTTGCTGCAATGAAACCAGGGGTGAGAAGAGCAGGGAGAGCCAACGCCCGCGCACGCACTGGCAAACGGCACTTGGCTCCACGATCCACGCAAAGGGCCACCGCGGTGCCTGCACAGAAACCACACCTCTGTGTTGCTGCAGAGGGGCACCTTCCTCCCACTCTCCCTGCCGCAGGGACCCTGTGTGGTCATCATGCGCGGCTTCTATATACTCACAAGCGGGGCGTCCCCTTGGCCCCTCCCATCATTACCTGCCCCCATTTCCAAAAGAAAATCCCAGCAACCAGGGCTTTCCACCAGACTTTGGCCCACAGGCCAGAAACCACGAGCATCAGAACACCCATGTTCCTTCTCCCACAATTGTAAGGATTCTCTCCCCAAAGTCGCAGGCTTCCCGGGTGGTTTTGCAAGGTGAAAGGGATCAGGTGGGGGCCGAGGGGCAGGTCGCAACTCAATAGTCACCAGAGTCTCTTGTCCTGAAGAGATGCCCAGGCCTAGCTGTGGGACCCCTGACCTATTAGGGGGGCTGATCCACAGGCACCATGCAAGGGCCCCATCCTCTTCCCAAAGGTCCCCGGCACACACTTGCCTTCTTCCTAGAGCCAGGCTCAGTGCCAGCCAAGTGGGCAACTCCTGAGACCCCTCTTGCTGCAGCCAGAGACAAAGGGGCTTTCAGTTCCCTGCCAGCCAGCCAGCGCAGCCAGCCGAGGGTGGGAGCAAGGGAGCCCCCTCCCCCAGGCCCACAAGAACAGAGGCCCCCTTCACACAGGCAGGCAGGCAGGGAGTCCCCAAATGCCCTTGGCCTGAGTGCAGATGCAGCCGGGGCTGCTGCTGGCCACACAACCCCAGGCAGCCTCAGCAGGTCACTGGTCGGCATCCCCAGGGCCTTCTGCCGCTCCCCCCCCCCCCCACGTCCCTGCAGCCCAAAGGTGGCAGGGTGGCCAGTCAGAGCCAGGAAATAGAAACAGCTCCCTGGCAGCTGCTGCAAAAGCACCAAGGTCTGCATGAAGCCCTCACAGTAGGTTGGCATGAAAAGAGTCCATTTCTCTGCTCAAGAAGGAAAGGCTGGATTTGGACTTCCCAGGGTTTCCCCACCCCCCGCCTTTTCTTGGCAAGTTGCTCTTGCTTTTGGTAAGGAAGACCCTCTCTTCAGCCCCAGAGAGACCCTCCGTACTCCTTCCCTACGGGCAGCCACAGCCAGGCTTTCGCTTAGATTCCGTTCTGGTTCCCCCGGAAGTGGCTTAGAGGGGGGTCCCTGCTTCCGGTCCATTCCCGTCTCTTGTGTGAATCGCCACAGTGTGTTTTCTTGGGCATCATGTGGAGCTAGCTGGGGAGTGCCGGGAGGGAATCCCGTTGTTCTCCCTGTCATCCTACAAAAGGAGGCTTTTGGGGGGTGGGCGTGTATAGGAAGACCCTCCTCATTTTGGATCAGAGCAAGAAGCAACCATTCCCCTCTCTGCCCATCCATAACCATTCTAGTACTTCGAACCTTCTTCGTACCTAAAAAGGCACCGGGCGTCCCCAGCTGGGGGAATTTTGGCTTCTGTGATGACCGAACTTGCCGAAAGGATTTTCTCCTTGTCCGAGCCAGGCAGGAGTGCCTTTGGCGCGCATGGGTGGGCACACGGAGGCAAAGCCGTGCACTTTCTTGGCACAGGGAAGCGAAAGAGGCCACCGCGTTAACCGTGCCAGCCGCCTGCAGCAGAATCTGCTCCCGCCCGAGCTGAGCTCCATTTTGGCGGGTTTCTTGTGACGGCTCCAGGGGGGTCAGCTCCCTGTATAGCACGAGGCACAGAGGAAAGGCCAGACAGGCTCAGAGCCGCCCCCAGCCGAGCCAGGAAGTGTCTTCAGACACTGCAGACCCAAATTCGCAAGGGGGTCTTGCCAAGGGCTGCCACCCACCCAGCCCTGGCCCAGAGGGGGGGAGAGCTCTGCCCTGAAGGGCGCAGGTGCCAGCCACCTGCCGTTCTGAGCCTCTGGGGCAGGGAGGGGAAATCCTCCCAGTGAACTGGGGTTGAACAAGCTTACTTCGTCCGCAGCAGAAAGGAAGTGACCGCTGGGGTGTCTGTGCAACCTGTGCAAAGTGTTTGGAGCCTGGCAAGAGCTGCGCTAGATGGAAACCACCCCCGTGATGTCAGGCTGATCCACAGAGGGGCCCAGGAGACCCCCGGGCGAGAGGGACGGTCTTGGCAGAAGGAAGGCAGAAGCGCGTTCGAGGCGCAGGGAAAATGCTCGATGTGGTGCAGTTTCAATTGGATTATGCGCATCCTGCTTCGTGACTCTGCGAACTGATTTAATGGTTCACCACTTAGGAGTTCAGCACGTGCGTTAAATTCAGTCCAAGTCTCCTAATGGCTTCCCGGGCTGCAGGCGCAACTGGAGGCGACTCTGACTCGCCTGCTAGGAGGAAGGGCTGGGGGATGCGGTCAACAGAGTCTGACCCTCAGAGGGAGGGGAGTCCAGTCCCCCTGCCCCAGAGATCTTTTCTCAGAGGGATGCTGCGGCCCTTCCGGAGATCCATGCACCCGGCCCTTTTAAACACCTGGAAGTGCTTGAGAGGGGGGAGGGCCCCTCCACAGGTGTTGCAGATGACCCTCCCCAAGAGAAAGAGGAGATCATCTCTGCCCCCAAGGGTGCAATCACAGAAGCAGAGGGCAAGTTCCCTTACTGTGGCATCCGGAGACCCAGAGGGCCCCGAGGGGCAATAGTGCCCCCCCATCACTTACAGCAATGGTCCTGCTTGCAACGAAGAATTCTCTGTTGTGCTTTTGGGGAGGGGGTTCCTGGGATACAAGGTATCCCAGGAAAGCGGTTTCAGAGCTGAACAGCCAGCATCTGACACAGGACCTCGAGTGCCCCCTTTGCCTCCTGGCCGTGCCGAGGGAAGTTGGCAAGCCACAGTCTGGATGCCACTCCCTAACTGGCCGCCCCTCCTTCGGAGACAGGCAGGCAGCATCTCCTGTTTCAAGGCAGGCAAATGGGAATGGGGAGGGAAGGGCTTGGCCACCTGCCCTGGCGGTCCTTCCTGCCAGCCCTGGCAATATGACCCTGAAGCGCTGGCTGCGTCTCTTTCAGCAGCTGTGGCCTTCCAGCCAATTAAGGTTAAAATATTAGGCCAAATCGCAGGGGAGACAGGAAACAGCAGCTCACCCTCCAGGGCTGCTCAGAGAAGGCGTGGATTTTGGTCGCTGGACATGGAAAAGGATGCCCGTCCACATGGCAAGGAAAACGGGCCCTGGGAATGGGAGAGCCACCAGGGAGACCCTCAAAGGAGTGATAAAGGGGGGGGGCAAAAGCCCCCAACCTATTTATTCATTATTTATTTATTATTTACATTTCTATCCTGCCTCATACCCCAAGTCTCTGGGCAGGTAACAACCATTATAACAAGAGGTTAAAAACAGAACGTACATTAAAAGCACTTTAAAATCCAACAAATCTAAAACAATAAGGCAACAATATTTCAACAAGGATTTGCTGAGCAGCCCTGAGACCTTTCAACAGCTCCCCCAGCTGGAGTGCTGGATGACAGGTTTAAGCAGCACCAAAGCATGAAGCCCACAAAAAACCAGAGGCTCTGCAAGAGCCCCAGGGCAGAGGAAGGGGCAGAGCCCAGGGCCGCCTGGAATCAACTCGGACCAGGAGTCAAGAGCATCAGGAAAGCCAAGGGCTGCCCCCTCCAAGACAGCAAGGAAGACAGAGGGGGTAGAATTTCCCACCGGCCCTGACAGGGTGGCAGCCAGCCGGGACAAGGGGCCAGAGGGGCAAGCTAAAGGGGAGGGAAATGGGGTTTTAGGGGGCGAAGGGAAGCCCGAGGACATCAGCCGCACACTGCAGGCTCCTTTCTGGCCACGTGTTTCCAGAAAGGAAGCTGAGCTGCTCGTCCCTGGATTCCAAGGCCCTGAGAGGTTCAGTGCAGGTCACCGGGAGACCAGGTGCGGGTGGTTTCCGTTGTTCTATCCGGCCTACCAAGACACAAGTCTGGGGTCAGTCACTTTTCCACGGCTTTCCTAGGAAGAGCCTCCCACGATGGGTTTCGTCTCCTTCCCCACCGGCCAATGGGCAAACTCAGGCCCTTGGCCTCCCCAGCAGAGCCCCCAGGGAGTGGGTCTGCTCTGTGGAAGTGGGTCAGGTGAGATGTCCAGCTGTGCCCTGGCACTGGGCCAAGCGAGGCCAGTGCCCCTCCTCGTCCAGCAGGCAACTGCCTGGCAGACGAGGGCGGCAGACCTCTCTTCTTGGCCTTAAAGCAATTCGGATATCCGCCTCGTGCAGCACAGAACTTTTCTGCAGCTTCAAAAGGGGACTGGGAAGAGGAGGGCAATTGAGGGGCGAGGCCTTCCCAGCCCTTCCCTCCCCCTGCCACACACACACAATCAAACAGAAGCCAAGGGTACCAACTCCCTGACTGGCAGCAGAGGGGGCAAAAATGGCATCCCTTGGGTCAAGCGTGCCAGCTCACAAGGTTCAAGCCTCCCTGCGCTCCAACCTAGGTGACACCTTAAGGCGGGCAGAAACGCCAAAGGGACCCCAGGACCTCAAGCCTGACTCAGCCTCAACAGGAAGAGAACAAGGCGCTGCTTCCACGACCCCTTTCTTGGCTTTAATTTGTTCTTTCAAAGGTTGTTACTGGCCCCGAATAAACAAACAATCAAACCGGCCCCCAGTGCACCCCCCCATTTTGCTAGAAGAGGAAGCAGAGGCAACCCAGACGGCAGCAAAGCTCCAAGACCAACAAGCGTGTTGAAGATCCACGTTTCCACTCCTGGGGCTTCCCAGAGGATGCTGCGGGCGGGCAGGGCTGCCTCCGTTCGCAGCAAAGGGACCTACAGACTGGAAACGCCACTCACCCCAATGATGGCATTCAGTTCGGTCATCGTGACCTGCTTGGCGCGCTCAACTGCCTGGGCCACTTGCTGCTGGTGCTGAGGAGAGAGCACAAAAGGCGTCACAACTCCAGCTGGAATCCTTCAACTCACACCACTTTGTTTGGGGGTCCAATGAATTCTGGGAGCTGGCATCAGCCAGGCAAGAGAATTCCAGCAGGAAGCCCAGAGGAAGGGGGAGACTCACATGAGGTCACCGTTTCACGTCTCTTGGTCAGCTCCAGCTCAAAGCCTGGAGAAGTCTGCTTTGAAAACCTCCCCTTACGGCTTTCCGGTTCTACTGGCCCTGTGGATGTTTTTCCAACTGGCTACTCATTGGGGCCCCAGGATGCAGTGGGAGTTGCTTTGGGGGGGGCTCACAGGTAGACGCCCCTCCCTCAAGCCACAGTGGTCCATGGGGGGTGGGGACAGCTTCCACGCTTCCTGTTCCTTCCCAATAATAAGAACCTAAGAGGAGCCCTGCTGGATCAGGCCACAGCCCATCTAGTCCAGCATCCCATCTCACACAGTGGCCCACCAATTGCCCATGGGCATCTCAAGCAGAGACAAGGACAAACCTTCTCCTGCCCTCAAATCACAGCAAATGGCCACAACCCATCTAGTCCATTAGAACCTAAGACGAGCCCTGCTGGATCAGGCCACAGCCCATCTAGTCCAGCATCCCATCACACACAGTGGCCCACCAATTGCCCACGGGCATCTCAAGCACTGACAAGGACAAACCTTCTCCTGCTCTTGAACCCCAGCAAATGGCCTTGGAGGCCTCCTGCTTGTCCCCCCAGCCTGAAAGATGTACTTAGGCATCCTTTCTAGGAGCCACTGATACATCTGCCATCCATACATTTGTCTAACCTTTTCTTAAAACCATCTAGGCTGGTTGCTGTTACCACCTCTTCTGGCAACAAATTCCATAGACCGATGACCCTCTGGGTAAAGAAATCCTTCCCCTTGTCTGATCCGACTCTCCTACCCATCAGCTTCATAGATGCCCCCTGGTTCTAGCGCTGTGTGATAGAATAAAGAAACTTTCTCTCTCCACTCTATCGTTCTGTTCCTTCCATGGCAAAGTCAATCTGCGCCCAAAGGGCGACTTACCTCTTGCGACAGGAAGGGCATGATCTGGGCTAGAATCGTGTTCAACCTCTTGGCGATCTCCGTCTAAAAGGGACACACAAAAGGTACGGTGAGGACACGTGTTTTTACTCCATTTCAACATGGAAAGCCAAATGGAAGCTGCCAGAGGAGAGGGGCGTCTGTGGTTTTGTGACCCATTGCACTGGCGGAATCCATAAGCCAAAGATCACCAAAGAATCCAGCTGCAGGCACTGGACTGGTGAAGCTTTGGTACCCAGAGAGGCAAGCAACAGCCACTGGACCTCTGCTGCTCTCCTTCAATAACGGCCATGTGGTCACATCTATCACAGGCAACGCAAGCCCAGGTACTCCCGGAAAAGGCGACTTGGCATTCCAAGACAGATGTGGCCGGGGTAAAATTGGGCCAAGACTTCATTTCCAAGTTCAGAATGTGTTTTCTTTTCAAGATGAAACATTTCAAGCTCAAAACGTTTTGCACATACCTACACTAGGCACCTGGAACCACAAAGGAATGCTAAGAAAAATGGCATTGCCTCCAGAGACCTCGGGAGCTGGATTATTCTAAGTTTGGACAAATGGACAGCACAGAGCAGGACTTTCATGCAAGTCCACGCACACACACACATTTCTGCTACCAAATGTTTTGCTTCCTGGAAACTACCACCGATGGGGTTTTCTGGCCTTCACTGATGCCTGGGGTGTGTTTGACCTTTGAGCTCACACGGCTGTCCTTGGGTGGGCAGGTGCCCATCGCCGTTAGACACAGAACACAGGGCTCCATCCTGCCCGAGGCAGCCAGAGAGAGGCCCTTCCGCAAGGGGTTAACAGAAGCCTCTCTTGGACTAAAGTAGCCGCCCAGCTGGGCTCCAACTTAAACAAAGTCTGATTATCCAGGAAAGAATCCAAAAACAAGGCTCAGAAAGGAGATTGGTCGAAAGTACACCCTGGAATGGGATAAAGTACTCCAAAATTCCTTTTGATAATTCAGCACAGCTTGTAATAAAGTGGAAAGAAAAAGAAAAACAAATTGCTCAAGATGCATTTTTTCTCCTTGTAGCCTTAAGCTGCCCCATTCTTTCAAGCTGCCACTTTTCCAGGCGAAAAGAACAGATATCGCCCTTTCCTTTTTGGAACAGGGACAGCGATCCGTGTACCGGAAGTCGAAATCTGTCCCCTCGGCATGCTCTGAGACACAAGACCAAAACCGCCCGCGTGGAAAAAAGCAAGACCCTGCAGCACCAAATGCTCATTTTCACAGTGGGTAACGGCTGCTGGTCCCAGCCTCAGCTGCCAGCGAGGAAGACGACCTTTTCCACCCCCAGCCCAAGAGGAAAACCACCTTTTCCTTCTGGCAAGCAGGCAAAAGTTAACCAACTACAAAGGAGACGGGAAGCTTCACAAGAGAGAAGCAGTGAGTCAAGAAAGCCCTGAAACCTGGTCGCCAAATGCTTCCTGGTCCCCTCAATTAAACTTTAGCAAGGAAGGAGTCTGGCACCTCTAGCCTCACACACACACACCCTTTCCAGGCACTTTGTGATGTGACAGAACTGAAAAGAACAGTACTGAAATGGACAGAATCACAACTGTTCTCTTCCTTAATGATCCTTTAGAAGCCTAAATGTTGCTAAGAAAAAAATAATGAAAAGGGAAGGCGCAAGCAGAAGACGTCTACTCAAGAAACTTCAGGGGGGGCGCAAATTGCCAAGCCCCCCTTTCCCATCACAGAAAACGGATGCAGAAGGGCACAAGTCTCCAAAAGCAGCTGGGAACTGAGTCCACCGAAGGGTTGGGGTTCACCCAGGATCCCCGAAGGCGGCCCCAAAAGACATCATCGGCGGCAACGGGCCTGTCTGACCGCAGGACTCCCGCCCGCCACAGGGGAAAGAGCTGCACGCTCCCTATGAAGGTAGAGCAGGCAAACAGAGGAGACTTGGCCAAGGGGCAGCCCGGCTGAGCCCAACGCCCTTCCCCAAAACACTTCCAAGGCAGCATCGCAGGGTCGTCCTTCAGTCCCCCTCAAATAAAGAGCACAAACTGGCCCCCCAAAACCCCATAAACCCTTCCTTAAGAAGCAACTCAAAATGTAAGAGTCAAACTCTCGCAGAGGCCAGACGGGGCAAATGAGCCTTTTCATCAACTTCAGCCAAGCCCTTGTGGCAGGAAGGAATTCCAGAAGCGAGAGAGGAAGAGAAAGGAAAGGAGCCGGAAGCTCTGCCGTCCATTTGCCCGGCCACTCCGTAACCCCTTTGGAGCCACGTTTGCTCTGAGGCAGCTGGCAAAGGAACCGGCTTAAGGGTCCAGGAAGGTCTCTCGGCCTGGGGGGGGGGGGAGGGAGGGGGTTCCAGCAGCAGCCCCCCTGCCATTTCTCTCACCCATTCATCCCAGCAACGCCCCCTCCCTTAGCCACCAACCAGCCTCAATTCATTACCAGCCAGTTTCCAAGGTAACCCCAACCGCCTCGGGCCCATTAGAACATTATGCAAATCGCAGTCATGAGGAGCTCTGCAAATTAGTGCTGGGACGCGGCGTTGGAAGGCGGATCCTGGCAGCACTCGGCAGCCGGGCCGCTCCAGGAGGGCCCGCAGCCCAGGGCCGAGGAGGGCAACACTGGGGCCCAGTGCCTCACGCCAGGGGCGGCGCCCTCGCCCTATGGCATGCCTGTGCAACTCCAGAGGCCCAGCAAAGGGTGATGGGCTTGTAGTGCAGGGATAGCTGCACATCTGCAGCCAGCGCCTCACCCCCGGGACGGGGGCTGTCGGGCCAAAAGGGCCCTGGGCGGCCGTGGGACGCCAGAAGCAACCCTGCCGACCACCTGGCGAAGGCGTCACCCAGAGGGCGAGGCATTCCTTTCTCCCTGGGGGGAGCAGGGGGCCAGGCCTGTAGGGAGCAGCTGAGGACACCCCTGTCCAGATCCTGTCCGCACGAGGCCAGGGTCCCGGGAGCGGCCCCTGCGGCGGCTGCACGGATCGCCTCCCCTTTCCCGACCAGTCTGAAAGCAAGTGCCTGAAGCGTTTGTTGAAAGCAGCATATTGCCTCTCTCAGCAGATGAAAATAAGGTCCTTGAGCCCCGGCGGCCCTCGCGCGGGCAGACAATTAGGGGCACTTCCCGCTGTCTAGCACCTCCTCCAGCGCTCTCCTCCAGCAGCCTCTCCAGGGCATGTTGAAAGCTATTTGCGGCTGCCGAGCATTATTAGCAGGCTGGAGAGCCCGTCTGATGAGAATTAAATGCGGGGGGGGGGGAGGCGCGTGTGGGCGCAACCAATGATTATGGATTTAGCAGCCCGGCTGGGGAGGAAGAGGGAGCACCGAGCCAGAAGGGTCCAGGCCAGAGAGGCCTCTCCTAGCTGGGCCTGGCAGCAAGTCCCTGTGCGTTTCTCAAGAGGTGCAGAAATGGGTCCTTGGGACCCCGGACCCAGCCAGGACAGGTCCCTCGTGGTCCAAGCAGAAGCCCTGCAACCTGCAGCTCTCCCTGGAAGTGGGCAAAGGTGGTCGGCAGACTGGCCCTCCAGATGGCCTTGTCTGAGGCTCAAGGGAGCTGCAGTCCAGCCGCGTGCTCCCCCCAACACTGAAACCCCCACAAGCCTCCTCTTTAACTTGCACTCCAAAAGGTTTCCATAAAGACACTTCAAAGGCATCCAGGCAAGAGGCCGAGAGACACCCAGCGGCCCCTGAGCGGCAGATCGGCTTTTACGGCCCCTTTGCCCGAGAGACCCCGAAGCCTGTCGAGGACAGGAACAGCGTGGGGATCCACATTTCCAAAACTGGCCGGCAGTGGCTTCCTTTCTCTCCAATACTAGGAGCGCAGCGCATATTATGAATCGCCCCACGTGCCCCAGGTCCACAGTGAGCCCCCCCCCCCCAGTTCCCACAGCCCAGCCAGGAATCCCACCGGCAAACAAGCTGGAGCCTGGACGCTTTGGCTCAGGACCGAGGGAACGGCGGCTGTCCAAAGGGGAGGCTCTGCAATCCAAAACACACCTGGGGGCTCCTCTGAACAATTCCTCCCCTTGCTTTAGAATGCTTTAAGGACACCTTTTGCTCTTTTGGGGGAGCTTTCTCCTTCTAATGATCCGCTGTCCATCCAAGGCACCAGCCCCCCTCCTCCTCAAAGGCACCAGGACCTTCTGTCCGTCATTCACCCTCAGGGACAAACATCTACCAGGGAAGGCTTTCTTCCAGCAGGCAGGTCTGCTCCTGATGAAGGTGGAGCAGGTCGCCGGAGAGGGTTGTGTGTCCGGGACTGTCCCCCAAGGCCCACACACTGCACCCCAGTTAGCTGCTGGATCTGCTTGCTGGAAATGCTGGCAAGGAGAAGCAGCTGGGGGAGGCGGGGAGGCGGGGTGGGCGTTGCTTCCTTTCTCAAAAATCAAAGCTGTGGGTTAGTCCCGCTTGTCTAGCTCCCTCCAATCTGCTCCTGGGTTGAAAGTCAGCCGCTTGGGCTACAGAAAAGCCCCTCCTTGTGCCTACCCCTCCCCTGCTGAGCAAACCCTTCCCCACAGAGGGAGGTCAAGAACCGTGGCGTCGGCTAAACCACAGAACACCGGGCGGACTCTGGGGCGTTCAGGTGCTTTTGCTGGGCTTAGGCGCCACTGAGCCTGGTGGTTCTGCAGACAAACCCAGGATCTATCCTTCCGTGGGGCTGGCACAGACTGCCGGGGCAAGAATGCTGGGAGATGTAGTTCAGGAATGCCCAGATGGCTCCCAGTTACATGGACCCGCTCACCTCCATCCCATTAGCTTTGCTCAGGCACCGAGACGACACAAAGGATACCCTGAGAACCAAGATAGTGTCGGCGCAATTCTCCAGCCTTTGGCTCTTCTTCACCCAGGGTGGGCCTTTTGGAGGACCCAAAGCAGGGAAGGCCTCTGTCCCTCCCCAGATGGATCACACAGAAATAAGAGTCGGGCATCTAGCCAGGCCAAAGGGGCTTTGAGTAGGGGGCTTGAGTTGCGGGATCCTTGGAGCCAGGTGAGCCTAAAGGCTGGAGCCTCAGAGTTCCTGGGTTTGAACCCCTGCTCTCTCTCCCACGAAAGCCAACGGCGTGATTGTCGTAGGGATAAAGCACGCGGGTAGAGAATAGTGCCCACCACCCTGGGCTCTTCAGAGGAAAAGCAGGCTGTAAGTGCCATGACTACGTCAGCAGATAAATATGGCAGCTCTGTGGGCATTCGGAGGTTGCCCTAAGGGCCCAGCTGAGAGGCGACAAATCAGGTGCACGTCAGCAAGGGATATCCGGGGAAAGGGCAGAGATCTCCTCTGTAGAGCGAGAAGTGGCAACGCCCTCAAGGCCCCAGATGCTCAAAGGAAGACTCCAGGGAACCAGCAGCATCAGAACTTTAGCAGGAAAGAGCCAGGGGTTTTTCTTGGGGGGGGGGGGTAAAGACGAAGGGAAGACGCTGACACCCAGTGCCCCTTTACCCCCCCCTTTCAAATCCAAATGCTACTTTATCATCGGCTCCAGGTGAGAAAAGTCTTTGGGCTGAGTGCATTCCAGGCGCGTCTCCCCAGGAACGGCACATCACGAGCCAAGACCTGCTGATGGGGATGAACAACACCTTGCGCCAGGATCAAAGGAGACTAATCCTCTGAGTCAGCAGGACCTGTTAAGAGAAGCGGCTCCCAGCACAGGCCCAGGATGCTTATCTACTGCATCGGAATGGTTAAATCACCACCAAAGAACTTCCTTTCATCTCCAAGACCTTCCTCCACTATGCCTTGCAATTCAAGGCCTGCAATAAGGGGGCTTTTTCATCCTTTTTCGGGACTTGATCGACTGAAGTTAAGATTTCATAGTTGGTGTTATACACCATACATCACCCTCAGGTCCTAAGGCAAGCGGCAAAATGGAAGCAGTCAATTGAAGGGCATCCTTCAGAAATCCACTCAAACAACAGAAGGTGAAGACAGAAGGAAACCAGACTTTCCTCGCCCATCTAGGCACCTTAGTCCAGCCTCCCAGAAGACTCAGTTTGTTCCTTAATCTCCAAAATGCCAATCCAAGGAAAAGTACAAAACACACAGGCATCACAAAGCTGTTGGCTAGTTCTTTCTCTCTCCTTGCCCCGCAAACCTGGTTGATCTGCCAAATGTCAAGACACTGCCTAAGAACGTAAGAACCAAAGTGGAGCCATGCTGGATCAGGCCACAGCCCATCCAGTCCATAAGAGCCTAAGAGGAGCCCTGCTGGATCAGGCCACAGCCCATATAGTCCATAAGAGCCTAAGAGGAGCCCTCTGGATCAGGCGACAACTCATCTAGTCCATAAGAACCTAAGAGGAGCCCTGCTGGATCAGGCCACAGCCCATCTAGTCCAGCGTCCCATCACACACAGTGGCCCACCAACTGCCCATGGGCATCTCAAGCAGAGACAAGGGCAAACCTTCTCCTGCTCTCCAATCCCAGCAAATGGACTTAGAGGCTTCCTGCTCGTCCCCCCAGCCTGAAAGATGTACTGAGGCATCCATTCGAGTAGCCACTGATACATCTGTCATCCATAAATTTGTCTAACCTTTCCTGAAAGCCATCTAGACTGGTATCTGTCACCACCTCTTCTGGCAGCACATTCCATAAACGGATGACCCTCTGGGTGAAGAAATACTTCCCCTTGCCTGATCCGACTCTCCTGCCCATCAGCTTCATAGATGCCCCCTGGTTCTAATGTTGTGTGATAGAGAAAATAAATTTTCTCTATCCATCTTTTCTATACCATGCATGATTTTATATACTTCAATCAGGTCCCCTCTTAAATGCCGTCTTTCCAAGCTGAGGAGGCCTAGACATTGCAGTCTGGTTGCCCTTTTCTGCGCCTCCTGGTTGCCCCTTCTGCACCCTAACCCTTCAGAGTTACAGAGTTACAGGTGCAGGAAGTCCAAATAAAAGACGCATCTGAGTTAGGAAGGCAAGAGAAACCTGAAATGCACAGACAAGCACAAGGAACTGAACGGCCTGCACTAGGGCAGCTTTAATGTGGTCACTTTGCCCATCGACTCCAGCTCTACTCTTACCCTCCTGCCCAGCCACACCGCCAACAGGCCAGAGACACAACGCAACGTTACTGCATTCCAAGCCAGGAAATGCCCCAAATAACTACATTTTTGTGAACTGTTGTACAAATAGTTAAACAACCCAAATGAAGCAAAAGGGCGGGTGAGAATGCGGACTAGGTGAGCGGCATCTCCTTCTAATCCGAGTACAGAGAAAGCGCCTTCCTGCCATTGCACGCTTACAAGGCTCCTATCAGGGCAGAGACAGGTGTCTGCGCAACAAACTGCCTCCTGACTCTGCACTTTGCATAAAGAGAGGTGGAGCGATGCATCATTTGCCGTTGGAAGCAGTTTACAGAAGTACAGACTAAAAAGCAGGTCGAAAACAATTAAAATCCCACATATGATTAATTTAAAATGCATTAAAAGCTGTGTGAGCCAGGAGAACAAAGTGTTACCAGCAAAACCCTTCAAAGCCCTCACCTGGATTGCTAGATGCACCAGGTGCTTACACCTGTCAGCATCCACATGAACGTCCCATAATTCTCCCATTGAGCTAACCACACTGTGCTGCCGTTTTCTTAATGCTAACCAGGAGATTGTTTGCAGAAACACGTGGTTGCATTTCTGATATTCCGTGACTGACATTAACGCCTGTCCCTTTAGAACAATGTTACCATGTGCCCAAATGAAAGGGAATCATACAAAGTCTGGAACTATCTGTTGTTAAAGGCTGCTATGCTACACAATGAATAATAATCTTTGCTACAAATTCTTGTTACTAGTAACTTTTGCTACAGTTAACATTTCCTAAAAGTAACACTAGGAACATTTGCTACATGCAATACTGGCAACTTCCCAAAATGGTCTGCTGAGCATCTCCCTAACTTCTGCCCCCAATTGCCCCAGCTAGCTCACATTCCTGGGCACCAGCACATCACTTAGGAAGCACCAGCAGCCCCTGGCGCATTGCATGAAGGAGTATGAGCAAAATGGCACTGGAAACACATAAAAGGGCTACACGATTGGAGGAAGGAAAGGACACAGAGAGGAAAACCACTCCGCAAAATCAAACCAGGAAGCAAAAGCTGCATCCTCAAAACCACATACGCAGAACAAGGGCAGAATCAAAGAAAAGCAAAGATATTTAACATGTCAGACAAAGTTCCCCTGCCTGCGTGTCCATTTGACCCCTTAAGTCATTTGACATTCCGGCCAAAGAGACCGAAAGCCCAGAGCGTGGCTGCCAGGCGTGTTTTGCTGGCCACCCGGGTGAGACCCATCCAGGCCTTGGAGCAGCTGAGAAAGAAAGGGACCGAGGACTCACCTGCTTGTGCATTTCTATGTTCAGCCCGTAAGACATCTCGTAGTACTGGAAAGCAAACAGAGAAGGATAGGATCTCATTAGCCGTCTCTTAAGAGCCACAAAGAGCGAAGCACAGACAGCCCAACGTGGCACCTCTGCTCCCAAGACGGACACTGCGGTCACCACTGGCAGCCACCCCCAAGAGCCTCCTGACTGCTGTTTCACCCTTCCCATGGGAAGCCCCTCCAGGAGTCTGCAAGGACTTTCCTGGAACTGAACCACCCAGGTAGAAGCTTAAGGATGCCCAAAGGGGCTCGGTCCTCAAATCAACACCACAGCCCAGAGTCAGCAGCTGCCACGTGAGCAGAAAGCTGCAAGGAAGAATTTTCCAGAGACTGAATCTGGTCGGGCCCCAATAATCGTGGAGTCAAGGCCCCAGAGATGTGATTGGCTTAGATTCCACATCCCCGACTGATGGACAAGGCCAAGAACTTGACTGTACCCATCATGAGTGAACTCTGGTGCTACCCAGGGGGCTCAGCTGTGTCTCTCCAGTTGTTCCTGGACTATAACTCCCAGCATCCCCAGCGTCATTCAGGGGCAAGGTGGGGGATGCTGCTCAGCCAGCGCAGTCTAGGGACAACGCCAAGCCATCCTTGTAGCACTGGGGGGGGGGGGGGCTTTAAAACCCTTTAAATGTTTCCAGAAGACATCCATGTGCACGCCGGGCGGTGTGATTATCTTCACAGCCTGCCAGTTTGCAGATTATGCGCAGAAGGGAAGGCGGGAGGGGAGCAGCACCGTTACACAGAGAGCAGGGCAGACACACTTCTGCTCCAAACTCCCCTGGCAGGCTGGGGCTGCGGGCAGGTTAAATCTCTCCCTGGTTGACGGAGGCCTGGTTGGGCCAAAGAGACAGGGCCACCTCTGCAGACAGCCGCACCTGGTTTCTCGGCCGAAAGGAGAGAACCGAATCCCCTTCCAACCTCACACACCTGACCGCTTTCTGGCTGCTGAACCACCAGCTATTAACCTCTGCCCAAGCGATGAACAACCTGCCACAACCCCAGGGATGATTAGCAAGAGCCGAGACTGCTGTGGGCAGACGGGAGAGGCCCTGGAGCAAGAGCAGCTGACCACAGACCACAGGGATGGAGCTCTTTCTCAGCCACTGAGTCTCCGCTCCCAGCTACAGTCAAGCGGAACCGAGTGCCGACTACAGGGGTTTCTCTTGCCCTGGAAAGTGGCCCGGTAGGAACAGCCGCCGCCAAGCCGGTGAGCACCAAGAAGGTTCTGCTCTGGTGCCAGGACAAAAGGCAACCCGTGGCACGCTCATACAGGAATGGTGTGAAAGGGACCCACGTTCACAAGGCATGGAGGCCAGGACCCACAGCAACGCCAGGGCGGCTCAACAGAGAACCCAACACGCTCCGATTCTGGCCTGCGGTCCTGGGGTGGCACGCTGGCACCTCTCTGGATGAGACCTTCCAGATCTGGTCAGACTCAGGCCCCACTGGCTGCGTTCAGCACGGGCATCCCTGAGGGACGGTGCAGAAGGGCAGCCCTAGCAAAAAGCCTTTCGCCGCTTTGGTCCTCGGCAGCATCTAAACTGGCAGAGACCGCAGCCCCTCGGTCAGTGACAGGCGAGACAGGACGATGGCCACAGCTGTCCTCAGGCCCAAGGAGGGAAGAGAAGGATGGGACCACACGCCCCAAAGACACACACTGGAACCAGGAAGGCCAGAGAAGGGAAGAATCCCAGGAACCGGGAGCATGCCGGTGCTCCATGCCCCCGGACTGGCACCCTAGCAGGCCCCCACAGACGCCTCCTCCCCCTCCTCTGACTCTAAAGGTTCCCCAGAGGCGCAAAGAGCAGGACGGCGCGCAGCCCCTCACCATCACGTAGTGGCGCTGCATCTCCGTTTTCTCGTTGGCCAACTTGTCGTACTCCACTTTCAGGCTGGGGAGAGAAGAGCAGAGGAGGGGAATCGCACAGGGCAGAGAGGCAACGAAACCTCCACTTCGGGCAATCCAGGGAAGCGGGACCTGGGCCTCCCCCCCTCCGGCCAGCGTGGCCGTGGGCACGGGCAGCTCATCTGCGGGTCAGAGCTTCCCAGGACAGGAGAAGCCGAGAAGGCCTTCCGGGCAGCCAAAGGTGCATCCAGGTGCTGTGGCGACCACAAAGGGCCCCGGGGCCCCGTTCGTTCTGCCACCAAAGGCCCAGAAAACACGTTTATCCTCAAAACCGGGGGTCTTCCGGCAAGTGCAGCCGTGGCCCAAACGCCGCCCTCAGGCCAAGGCGTCCCGGGGTGTTTTTCCACTTAGCGCTAGAGTGCCTATTAAGGGTCCTTAATGGGTCCTTGAGGGGGAAGGCCGGGAGACCGTGGGGCAGCCGCTGCCCGCCCGGGCGACCTCACAGGGCTGCGTTGGGGGCACAGCAAAGAGGGGGAGCCGTGGGGTGCCCAGGGCCCTTTGGGAGAAAAGCAGACAGAAAAGGCCAGCGAAGGCTCCTAAAGGGCCTGCATGCAACGAACGCTCCTCAAAAAGGCACAAAATGAGCATACAGTAACGGGGGGGGGGGCTTCTATCGGGCCTTTAGGCGAGGAGGGGGCCTGCAAAGACGCCCATCTTGGGAGGGAAGGAGAGCGTGTCCCCGGGCTCCCAAAGGGGCCGTTTGCCCCGGGCAGGCCGGCACCATCCCTCGCTTCTCGGCCCGGAAGCAGCAGGGGTCTCCAAGGGCGTCCCGGGGGGCGAGAGGAAGCCGCCGCCGCCCAACCCGCGGAGGGGGAGCCTCGGGAGGGCCCGGGGGGGCCGGCGCGGGACTGTTCCCGGCACCCGGTCGCCACTCCCCGCCCGCCCCACGCGGCAGGAGCGCCGAGGTCGCTTCCCCGAGGAGCCGCGACGCAACGGCGCCCTTTGTCCCGCCGAAGGCCGCCCTCCCCTCCCCCGCCCGGCGGCGGCACTCCGAAGCTTCCCGGAGGCCACACGAGGAAAGCGAAGGCGCGCCGGACGGAGCGGAGGGTCGCCGGTGGCCGCCTTTGTGCAGCATCCCCGCCGCCGCCGCCCTTTGCCGCGCTCCCGCAGACGCACGATCGCCACCGCCGTCACCGCCGCTTCCGGGCGCCCGAGACAACGGAGGCGCCTCCGTGATCGGCGGGGCGGGGGCCTCACCTGTGGTACTGCGCCTGCAGGAACTGGAACTCGTCCTTGATCCGGTCGCAGGATTCGGCCACGGTGAATTTGAACCCTGGCTGGCCGGGCTGGTGCGGGGCCTGGAGGGAGAGAGACCCGGGCGCCGTTATCGTGGGGGCCCCATCCAGGGGGGGCAGCCCCGCCCCTCCGGAGGGAGCAGCCGCCTCCCGGGGGCCCGGCGGGGGAGTCGGGGGAAACCAGGGGGCGCGCGCCTCGCCCGCCGCTTCGCGAGTGACCGCGGCGCCCCTGCCCGGGGAAGCGCAGCGCGATCCCGCCCGCCCCTCCTTAAACCGCGCTCGAGGAAAGAGTAGCGAGAGGCCGGCCGGCGGGGGTCGGGAAGCCCCCCCAAAGGGGCAAGATCAAAGGCCCTCCCCCGATCCGGCCCGACTGCCGCTGCTGCTTCCTGAAATAAGCGCGCGGGGGAGGGGGCCGCCCTGGCTGGAGCTCCCCTCCCGCCCCCCCGCCGGCCCCTCGCTGCAGGGGGAGGGGTGCGATCGGAGCCCAGGATCGCCCGCCCGCCCCGCCCGCCCCGCTCACCGGGTGCCGCCCTTGGGGATACATGGCCGGCGTGGCGATCGTGGCCAGGAGGCGCCGGCGCCCGGACAAAGGAGGCGACGCGGCGGCGGCGCTTCAGCACCCCGGGCCGCCGCCGCCGCCGCCCCGAGCCTGGCGCGCCTCCCCCGCCGGGCCCTCGTCGTCCTCCGGGCGCAGCGGCGGCGGCGGCCGGGCTTTCCCCGGGCGGGCGGCGGGCAGCAGGGAGCCGCCCCGCCCGGGCATCCTAGCCCCCCGCCGGCTAGCAGGGGAGGCCCGGTCGCTGGAGGCAGCAGAAGCCGAGCGGGGTCGCTCGCTCGCTCGCTCGCGCAGCCGGACCTACGGACGCCCCCCTCGCCGCCCTCCTCCGGCGGCTCCGGGCGGGGCTCCGGCGGCGTCGGGCCGGGCGCGCGGGAGGGGGAGGGGCGCCTCCTCAAAGGGAAAGCGATCGGGGGAGGGGAGGGTCCCGGCCCCCCCGCCGCTCCTCCTCGGGCCTGCCGAACTGCTGCTCCTGCTGCTCCGGGGGGAGGGGGGGAGAGACGGGCGGACCAGGCGCCCCTCCGCTTTGCTGCGCTCCGACTGGCGCCCCGGACAGGCGAAGCTGCTGCGCCGGCGAGAGGAAGCGAGAGCGGCGGCGGGAGGGGGGGCGGGAGTCCGGAGCCCAACGGGGCGGCCCCAGCGCTGCGGCGGTCGGCCAATCGGAGCGCGGGGATCCCACGTGGGGGCCCGGCCGGCTCGCCCGGCCATTGGAGGAGGCGAACGGGCGTCCCCACCCCCGGCGCGCTGCCCTCTGCCGGCCGAAGGGGGAACCGCCGCCTTGGCTTTGCGGCCTCCACGTGGCCCGAGGGGCCCGACGGCAGCTGCTGGGTGGGGGGGCGAGACCCCCACTCCACGCCTGGCGTCTTAGGCGGGGCGCGAGACCGTCCGGCGGGACCAGCGGCCGCAATCGCCGCCGCAGCAGCCCCTTCTCCCCCGGGACGCCGCAGGGTCGGAAGGTCATGCAAAGCTCGGGGCTCCGACCCGGCGCCCCCGGCCGCAGCGCAGGACCCGTGGACGGCGATGGCCGCTGGTTCGGTTCCCGGAAGAGGGCGAGGCGCGATCGCCTCCCGCGCCGGCCACCAGGGCCACTTCCCGCCGAACAGGCCCCGGCGGCGCCCGCCCCCGCCTGTCCTTCGGGGCGAACCCCCGCTCCTTTCGGACGAGGCCTCCGCGCGTGTCTATCGGGGGGGGGGGTGGGCAAAGGCTGGAGCTCTCCCTTCGGTCCTCTTACTCGCCGGTCCTTTCGCGACTCAAGTTGCCGTCGGATAAACGAGGCATTTCGACTCCTGCAGACCCCGCGAAGGCCTCCGGCTAAAGGAGGCGACGGAGCTGCGGCCGCCTGGGATTTGGGTGCGGCGGGGGGGACCCAGTTCCGCTACGGGGCTTCAGCAGGCTGGGATGCCCGCAGGGCGAGGGCCTCCTGGGGTCCTACGAGGAGGGGGAACAGCGAGGCCAGCAGCCGGCCTCCTGGGGGAGCGGACTGCGGGCCCCCGAACGGGCACGCGTGGGCACTGAGCCGGCCGGGCCTCCAGTCCACGGAGCGGGAGCCTTCGGTCGGGGGCCCGCGCCGGGGCCCCTTAGCCGGACCGAGGAGCGACCTGCCCCACTCCAGCGACGCGCGCCCCTGAGCACGTGCAGAGGGCATCCCTCGTGGCCCAACTGTCCCCGCGAGCAGGCGGACGACCGCGGCCGGGGACGTCCCCTCCCCCCGCCGCGAGACCAAGCGCCCTTCGGGCAGCGCAGCGGCCCTTTCGGAGAACGCAAGGGAAAGGCGGGGGGGGGACACCGGCCCGGCCCCTCCCCCCTCCTCTCCCGGCAGCAACGCTGGAGCGCAAAATGGCTCCGGCCGCCGGGGTGACGTCACGGGGCGGGCCACCCCCTCCCCTCCCGCCGACGGGCTGGTGGTGTTGGGCCCCACGTGGGGAGAGCGGCCCCCGCGCGCCGGGGACCGACCAATGAGGAGCGCGTCGAGCCCAGCCCGCCTCGCCATTGGCTTCGGCGCCCGTGCCCGCCACTCAGGCTGTGGCGCTGTCCGTCAAAGCCACGCGGGGCCCGGGAGGGGAGCGGCGCGCTGACAAATGGGCGTCTTTGCTCCGCCGCCGCCTTCGCCCATCGGCCGGCTGGACGGGCGGGCGGGCGGACAGGGCGGGCGGGCTGGCTCCTTCGGGGCCGCCGCAGGAGCCCAGCAATCTGTCACGGCCAGGTGCCGCCGCCGAGGGAGACCCCCCCCCCCGCGGTGGGCTCTCCAGCACCGCCCCCCGCCCGGCCCCACCCCTGCCAGGGGCTCCTCGCCCGCCCGCCCGCCCGCCCGCTCGGGGGTAACGCCCCCCTCCCCGGCCTCCCCTTGCAACGCCCCCGTACGAGCAGCATCACGGCGGGGGGGTGCTGGAGGACGGCCTCTCCCCCTCGCGCTCATTAGCGGCGGCGCTGCGCGTGACTCCCCCCCGCCCCGCCGCAGCGCTAATTGGCTCCGTTTCTCCTCCTGCCGGGCGGGGCCGGTGGCTCCCGGGAGGCGCCTGGCGATTGGTCGCCCGCGGAGCGCCTGCCAGTCCGGCCCACGTGGGTGCTGGAGGAAGGGGGGCCCCGGCGGGACGGAGGGAGGGGAGCCGCGGGGGAAGCCCCGCCCGCCCGTCCGCCCGCCCTGGGGCTGAAAACTGGCAGGGTCGGGGGGGTCGGACAGCGGGCCCCGGGGAAGGAGGGGGAGGGGGAGCCGGGTTAGGGCTCTGCTGTCCCCCCCCCGAGCCCTGTCCCCGGAGGGGAGCCCCCGGGCCTTGCAAAACTGGCGCAGCGGGGGTCACCGCGTCGCGCCTGCAGGAGAGAAGTGAAGCGAACCGAGATCGCTTTGCCGGCAAGGAACTCCAGGCCCCCCGTGCCCGGGGGGGGGCCCTGTGGCCGAGGGGCTTCCTGGCTGGGGGGTGGGGGCGAGGTTCCAGCCTCCGTCTCCACAGGCGGGTCTGACGCCCCCCCACCCAGGCAGCAGCGCGTGGAGAAGCGCTCCACGAAGACCCGCACCCACGCCGCGCCTCCTAGCAGCAGAGGTTTGCCCGCTCCGCCCTACGGAGGCTCCCGCGCATCGTGGCCTGGGAAGGAGGCTGGGACGGCTGGGGCGGGCGGCGGGGGGCCCGGATTGCCAGAAGTGGCGCCCAGGTTGGGGAGCGGGGGCCGGCGGGGAGTCCTCCTGCCTGCGCCGCTGTCCTTGGTCCGGAAGGAAACGGCTCACCCGGGGGCGGCCCGAGGGAGCAATTGGCACAAAGAGAATCCCCCAAACGCCGCTTCTATTTCGGGTTTCACCAGAAATTCCTAAACTCCACTTGGTGCCATTCTTTGCCAGCGGCCTCAGGCGGGTCAGCTGGGTGAGGCTGGCACAGAACGCTGGCACAGCTGTAGGCCAGAAACACCTGGCAGGTTGTGATAAATCCATCCTAACAGAGAAGAAGAGTTGGCTTTTCTACCCCGCTTTGCTCGCCCATTTAAGGGGATTCGAGAGAACTCAGAAGAGAGCTGTGACTAGCCCAAGGTCACCCAGCTGGCTTTGTGGAGGAACGTGGAATCAAACCCGCTATTCCCCGATAAGAGTCCTGCTCCTTAACCACCAGACCAAACTGGCCCACAGTACAAAAGAGAGAAGACGAAGGCCAGTCGTCTTCAAAAATCAGTATTTCCCTACCTCTTGGGAGCAGTAAAAGACAGAACCAAAGCGACTGTGTCCCTGACAGATTTTGCGGGTGGGATAAAACGCAACACTTTGTGGCACGTTTTGTCTTTCTTCACGGTACTGTCTGTTTGTTCAATAAACGTGGATGGCTCTCTTTGGAAGAGCGGGAGGACCCCCCACCCCACCCCGGGCAGGCCTTTAAAGTTCATGTGAGGCTGCTGGAGGAGCCCCCACCCTTTCCAGAGGGCTTCCTGTCCGGTCTGGCCATGTTCCACCTCAACGGTTGCCCCCCCCCCCGGCATGCCAGTCTGTGGTCCAATGCCTGACGATCTGGGGCGGATTCTGGCCTTCTCCTCTGTGTGCTTTCAGTGCCACCCTGAGAGAAGCGTCCTGCATTCTCTCCAGGCGCCCGTGCCGCCCCTGCGGGTCTCCCAGAGGGCACGTAGAAGAGTCACTGCAGAGAGAAGTGAAACGCAGTGCAGAAACAGAACGGCCAGGCAGTGACCGGCGTGGAAGTTGGCAAGAATCCCTTGCACTGAAAAGCAACGGCGCTGTCTGTTTTCTAGGCAAAATTTCCACAAACAATGAGGCGGTGGGGTTTTCTTCCCGAAAAGGAGGGCCCTGAAAGCACCTTGTCTTCCCTTTCAGCACCCAAGGAAGTGCCTTCGTTAAACTGCCAAACTCCCTTCCATGGCTTGGGGGGGGGGGGTTGCTCGAAACAGAAACCTGCGCAGTGGCGCCTACGCCTTCCTCTTCTGCAGGTTTTCTCCCGGATCCCAAGGCAGAGGGCAGGTTGCGGGGATAATTGGCTGCCCAGAGGCGTGTGCTGCTCCCCGAAGGGCCACCATTTGCCCGGGCCTGAGCGCCTCCCGCCTTCCACAGAGTCTGCCAGCCGGGGAGGCGAAGGAGCTGCCGCAGCTGCGTCTCCAGAGGAAACCTCCATTTTCCCTTCACAAACAATCCGCTCCCCTGGTCTGAAGGGAAATATGTAAATACAAATGTACCTGGAGCTTGTTAAAGCTGTTGAAGGTCACAACATGTTTGCTTATGATTAAGCCTACAGGAGGGAGGGAGGGAGTGCGCACACGCTTTGCGCCCAGGGCTCAGCGCCCTCCCCAGCTCCCTTGGCTCGGGCTTCGTTCAGGGCCTCCTCCTCCTGTCCAGTGCTGGCTGGCAGGCACACCAAAATAGACCTGGCCCAGGGCCATCGACTTCCACCGGTCGCCACAGCAGAGGGGTGGCGGCGGTTGCCTTTTGGCTCTTAATAGGGGCCTGACCGCATCTCGGCTACCGCAGCCCTGGCAAAGTGTTCCCATGTGGCTGCCTTCTCCTCCTTTGCTCACCAGCCACAATGAGCCCTCGGCATCCCGGCTTCTATGGGAAACGGCTGCTGCCCCGCAACTCCTGCTTCGCATAAAACCAACAACTTGGTATTGGCAGATTCGTGGCCTTTGGAGCTCCCACAGAATTCAGTCCTTACAGATACCAACAGACAACTATCAGTGAAGCACCAGGCCATCTCTGGTTGCCTGCGCATCAGGGTCGGATGCGAGAGAACGTGCCTGAAAAGAGAGCCAGAAAAAAGGCAAGAGAGGACCCTGCGTCGTCAGTGGATATCAGCCTTTTAAAGGCGTAAACTTTTGCGTTTATATAAAGTTCCTAGCGAGCGCTGGGAGCGCTGGAACTGCCCTCGCAGGGCTCACCTTAAGCCTGGCTTTTCCAGCCGGGCACCCGTCGCCATCTTGGCCCGACGTAGAGCTTGGTTTTCGTTAACGGGAGACGTCCTGAAATTAGAGCCCAGGTTTCCTGCGATGCTTCAGGCTGCAGAAGTGTGACTTTCCTTGAGCCTGACATCAGGGTGAAACGGGAGATTTACATGGTGCCTTTTAAACAGTTTTCAGTACGTTTCAGTAGTTCATGAGCCCCAAAGGCCGCTTAGTGTAATGACTAATAGATTACAAGCCAGACTGTTCTACCAGCCTCGGGTAGCACCTCATCTGTCACGAGCTAAAATGCGCCAGGAGCAATGGGTGGCGATTAGAAGCAGCCCTGGCCCCGTCTGGCAATGCCAGGGCCCAGGAGGAGGCCGGCACTTGGCTGGACTAGCTCAGGGAAGTCACTGTAACTCCCCAAAGGAGGAAGAAAGAAGTCAACAGCCCTTTGAAGGAGAGAGAGAGAGAGAGAGAGAGAATCTGGACGCTTCAGCTCAATTGCTCTGCGCCACAGAGGTCAGTTGTATTCAACAGCATTGGTTGCACAAAACACAAATCTCTAGACTGAGCGCCTGGATCTGGGAAAGCTCCAAGCTAACTGCACGGGGAAAGGTTCTCTGTTAGAAAGATTGGGGGGGGGGACAGGATGCAGCAAGAGCTGCGTTCATTCATTTGCCTATTTCTCCCATTCTGCCCCGGGAGGGTCTCAGGGCAGCAATAAAAACAGAATGTAAAATGAACACCGAAAGCCTGAAAGTGGGGAGGGGAATTTACTTCCTTGGCCAAAGACGTGCCTCTTTTCTGCTCTCCTGAGCATGTAAAGTGAATGTGCCTGGGGCACCTGAGCAGGGACACTATTCTATTGTCTGGGGGCCGCCACTGACAAGGCCCTATCCCAGATGCACACGCCTTTAGCCACTGGAAGTGCTGGTGCAACCAGGAGGTTCCCCCCCCCCAGTTCTTAAGGCACAGGTGGGCCAATATTTAGAATTCGCTGTGGCTCAGCATACGGGCCGTGCAAATGGCCTCCGCCCCTTTCCCTTAACCGCTAAGGGTCAGATTAAAGTTGGAGTCCCCGGGCTTGACGCTGCTCCGCCTTTTCTTTTTCCAGATTTCTGTGCTTAGGCAGTTTGACTCCTCTGGGCCCAAACTGTGTTCCGTCTCCTGCCTCAGAGGCTGCCTTCCCAGGGAGCAAGGACAGCGCTTCCTCTCTGCCTTTGTTACGAGGGCAACATGAAGTCCAGCAGCATCAGCAGTTTCCCCCAGTGGCCTCCCGGTGGCAAGGAGGAGGCGGCCAGCAGCTGTGCGCTCTCGGAGCAGAGGTTGCCTGGGATGATGGAGTCGGAGTCCGATTCTCCTTCTTTTTCAGAGCTGTTTTGTGACACACACAACGACTTCCTCCCCAGTGGTCTTTTCTGGATCTGAAATGCTAGTTTCCTTTGGCACCGACCCTGTCTGCCGCCTCTCACGTTGCACCCATTAAATACACTACAGGCTGTGATGCCTTTTATGGAGCTGCGGTTGGCGGAATCTGGGTCTCGCCCTGCAGGACCCCTTTGCACTACCTGAGTGGAGTTTGGGCTTGCAGGCCTCCACAACGTCTCCCACCTCCGCCAAGGCATTCCCAGTGCAGGGCTGCTGATGCCAATTGCAAAGGGTGCGTTGCAATGGGACGATGGGAAATCCCGCCGTCGCGCCAGGTTCCCTGCCGTAGCCCTGCTGAACCCCGCTTCCCGATCTGGCCGGCTTCAGGTGCGTTTGGTATACTGGGGACTTCCGGGAGCAAAGCAGACCCACAAAAGAAGCAACAAAAGGACCCCCTCAGCCCCCCCCCCACAATTTAATGAATTTCTGAACGATTTGTACGAATGTTAATGTATGAACAACAAATGTTACCAATACCTGTGCACATCCCTACATGTAGGTACGGGGGGGGGGGGTTGGCTGGTATTTGGGAGGGCACAAGAAGAGACCATCGCTGCACTCCTTATACCCCATGCTGCCTCTTGGGAGAGCCAAAATGCCCTGTTTTCTCCAAAGTAGCTTCTTAATGGCTCTTGGGGAGAAGAGGCGCTTGGAGCGGTTGCTTGGGGCTGAAGGGACCCGGATGCTGAAGGTTTCTATGGAGCTGGGAGGAAACGCCCGGCCCCAGTCAGGACACTTAACCTGTTTTCTCAAGGTGCAGGAGCCCCCCCCCCATTTGCCCACCTGCTCCTGAAGGGTGCAGATTGGAGGATTAATTAGCCAATGCCTGCAAAGTAGCAGCTCACGCCAAGGATTGTTCTGAAATGTCCCAGGCAGGCTCTGCCAGACCCAGACGGTTGCATGTCATGTCAGCTTCCACAGCTGCCTTCATCTGCAGCTAATTTATCCTCTTATTTGTTGCTGGCGTCGTCGTTTGTGGAGGGGAATTCAAGGCATGGTTGGGGATTATGGTGAACGTCTCCACGTTTCCTCCTATTTACTCGCTCCGTCCTTCTCTTGTTTATCTATTGGCCGGTGCTGACGACCAGAGTCCCACCAGGGATAAAGGAACGTTCCACGACTGCAGTAGAATTTATAAAGAAGGGGGAAAGAGAGCGCAGCAAGCCCTTCGCAGGGCAGGTGGGATCGTTCTGGTCTCAGCTGCCAACGCTGCCACTCTTCTACCCACGTCTCCCCTGGTGAGCAAAACCAAGTCATTGCCAGGGCAGAAATGGAAACTCTGTGGCCCTTCACATCCCACTGGGCACCCTCCATCACCAACTCTAACCATCAGCCACGCTGGCTTGAACTCAGCAGCTGAAGCAGCCCGGCTTCCTTCTGGTCCTGCCTCTCCGAGCCCTGTTTAAAATCAAGGCCACAGGACAGGCTGGGGTGGTGGGGGGTGGTGGAACAGACTAACATCTTTCAGGCTGCAGCACAAGAGGCCTGACCGAACCTGATCGAAGTTGCATTAAACCGCCCCCAGACACTCCAGGTCTAATGCAACGGAACAGACTAGGTGGCAAACGGAAACCGTGGAGCTGCCAGGAGCAGATCTTGCCCCCCTCCAGGGGAGCCGGAGATGAACGAGCGAGCGATCGGCCGAAAGCCGGGTGGAACTGGACCTCCATTGGGCACTTAGTTGCCCACTGCCAGCTGAGAGCAGGTGAAGCTTCTGCCTTCGTCTTCTGCTTGAGATGCCCAGAAGCAAGTGGTGGGCCACTGTGTGAGATGGGATGCTGGACTGGATAGGCTGTGGCCTGATCCAGCAGGGCTCCTCTTGGCTTCTTCGTCCCTGTTTGGCTACCAAGGCAGGTGTCGTGCCATAGAGAGGCTCTGCTGCCTGCCCTGGGCTGAGCGCCAGCAGAGGGGTTCCTTCCCTGTCTGTGGGCATCAGGAGGGACCCCAGCCGGAGCCAGATCGGTGGGTTTTGGTACAGCTGAGAGCAGGATGCCTCTCATTTCCGTCGGCACCCAGGTGCCTCTTCTTCCACCAGCCTCCCCCTCCCCAGGCCATGAGATTAGCTCCCTTATATTATAACTCACAAGGTGTGAAAAATACCTTTTGTAAATATTAGATAGTAATTGGAATGACTTTAAGCCACATCGTTCCATGCTTGGCTGCCTTGAAGACGCTCATGTGCCTGCCAGGTGCCACAAGCTCATTAGGCATCTTTGACGGGCGATTAATGTCCTTTCCCTGCGGGACTCTTTGGGAACCACCTTGCCTGCTCCTTCCCGCTTCCAAGGGCTGGCGACCCTGGCAGGGGGGCAGGCAGGGGGGGCAGACTTGCCACTGGATTTTCCTGCCCCCTAGATTCTGAGGGGGCATCACGGGCAGAAGGAAAAGGGACTCTCCTGCTGGGCATTTTCCCTGGACAGGCAGGAAGAAATGGAAAGAGATTTTCCCCTCTTGCATGAGTTTTTATTTTCATATGACTCATGCTGAAGAACATTCCTCTGCCCCCCCCCCATCTAACAGCCTCCCTACTGGCCTCCAGCATCTCCCTGCCTGCCCCTTGCTGGACCCCTCCCCCTCTTCTGGGACCTTTTCACACAGGGGCTTTGCAGCACCCTCGCCCAGGAAGCCTCCAGCCACCACTGATGCCACAGCGAAGCTGGTTTTCCTCCTTCAGGACTGTGAAAGGTAGCAGCATGTGAACTGCTGTGCTTGGCAGGTTCTTCCCCAGGAAGGTCTGCTCCAGCACGCTGAGGAGTAGTAGTAATAGCTGGCTTTTCTACCCCACTTTTATCACCCATTTGAGGGGACTCAAAGTGGCTGACAAACCTTCTGTTCTTCTCCCCACAACAGAACACCCTGTGCGGTGGGTGGAGCTGTGAGAGCTCAGAGGAGAGCTGTGACTAGCCCAAGGTCACCCAGCTGACTTTGTGGAGGTGCGTGGAATCAAACCTGGTATTCCCAGATAAGAGTCTGGCTCCCTAACCACTGGACCAAACTGGTTCACCAAACAGGGACAACATCCAGGACCTTTCCCCCAGCACCTCTTTGCCCTGCTCTTTGGTTAAACGAGGGAAGTCAACAGGGCTGCTGGGGGGGGGGGCAGGTGGTGGCTGGCCCCAGCTGCTGTGGTCTAGTCTGGGGCCTGCCAAAGGCAAAGGAAGCCCCCGGGACCTTTTCGTAGAGGCTGAGAAATCCTCAGAGGATGAAGCTGTTTAAGGCAAACAGGCCTGCAGGGGAAATGCAACACCGTGTTCATCTTGCCTGCCTGCAGCTGACTCTGTGCTTGTGGGTGCCGGGAGGTACCTTGGCATTGGCACAGCGGAAATGCTCCAGGAAGGAACATGCCAAATGCCGGGCACTGTGGGCAATCGACAGCCAAAGGCCTGCCTTTTCCCTTGCCACTTTTATTTCCATTTAGCCCGCTCGCGTCAGGAGCGGGTGAAGCGGCGTTCGCTCCCACCGCTGCCAGGCTCCACACACGGGCAGAGGAGCGCGTTCACACTGAGCGGCCTCAAGAGCTTCGCCGGGCAGCTCAAGTGGGCTCTAGAACAGCTCATTACCTAGTTATTATTACACGCGGTTTCCTATTCTGCAAACCAGATGTTAATTATGGCGCTCATTTGTGGAATGCAAAATGAGAAGAGAAAGCAAACCTCCCAGCAAACAAAACGAAGGAGTGGAAAGCCAGACCTGACCAAGGGAGATTTTAATTTCCCCCCAAAAAAAGTCAGGCTGCATCCTGATGTCAATAATGTATTCCGTCAATTGCTCCCCGAATGGGCAGGGGAACTCCATCCATACTCCAGAAATCAGGCTGTCAACAGGCCCTTGAAAGGCAGGGTTGCTACAAAAAAAGCCGCCAGTGGTAAAATTCTATTCGATATGAATCTATTCGTACGTATTCTTACGAATATTCGATATGTATCCGATACAAATTAATACATATCTGATACGAACAAATACGTATCCAAAACATATCCGATACAAACGAATATGTATCTGATACGAATGAATACATATCCAATACATGTCTGTAACATATCCGCACTCTGAAAACATCAGATCCAACTTGAATCCACTTTTAATCTGCCGATCCATGTCGAATGCAATCTGGAGGTCTCTTCTTCCAGTGGCCAAGAAGCTGCTCAGGGGAGCTCACCAGACGCGGAGAGGCTGCCCCCCAGAGGCCCGGGCCCTCCTATGGCCCCCCTCCAGGTATCTGTGGCAGGAAGAGTAACGCAGGGAGTTCAGCCATCGCTGTAGTGGGAAACCCAGCATTGTCATCAGATCTCCCATAAGAGGAATGTTTTGGGATATCCCAGGGCCATGTTGGAAATGCCAGGATACGTGTGGCCCTCCTGATTTAGTCCCAGGAGAATCATGGGCGCAAGAGGCACCTGGTTTTCGCATAAGGCTCACCCAACAAGGATCATCACCTGGGCTTTCCACCTCACCTCCTTGACTGTACTGAGCTTTAATGGGAACTTCCCAGGGTGCATTCCCATTCAACTTTTAAAGAGCTTTGAATTTGTTTTCAAAGCTGAACATTCCCAAAGGATCAGACAAACCCGCAGTTTCTGAGGATTAAAGGTCTTGCTGATTTAGAAATAATCCTTGCTATTTGTCAGTGGGGACACAAGAGGCTTTTTGGAGGTGTGGAAACAAGACTTAGGGACACTCTCCTCTGTTCCCCCTGATATCCCCCAGCTGTTTGCTAATGAGATCTGGCTGCGTTGTGCCATTCAGCGTTCCATCTCCCCTTTCAGCAGTGGAAGAGGAAACAAAGGAGGGCGGGAGGAAACCTTTTGCCTTTTGGCTCCCATCAGAAGCTCAAATGGGCAGCTTCCCTCCTGGGCTTAGCAAAAGTGCATCGGCTCTTAAAAGGTTGCGAACTTTCAGATTATGGGATCGAATTATAAGTTGCTATTTCCTCCCCTTTCCTCCCTCTCCCCATTAATGCTAAGGTTCTGAAAGTGTGAGTGAATTGTATCAAGAGATCAGACAATACAACGGAATGAGATATTAGACCATAGCCCCAGGAGAGTCCGATTTTGCTTAGACAGGGATCGGAAATACTTTAAAACGCCTGCCATTCATATCGTACCGCTGCTCTGCAAAGCTGGCGCCTACTTGGTCCCTCCGATTGGCAAAGAGAGACTCTTCTGCCCACGATCGTGATCCTGCTCCCTCCTCTCTTCCACCATGCCTTTGCCTCCCTCTCTGCATCCCCGTGACAATCTGAATTAGGCTTATATAGGGGGTGGGGCTTGGATCGCAGCCCAGGGAAAGACGGCAAAGAGAGGGGGAGGCGGTTCCCCCCTGCAAGCCCACATAATGAATCGCCAGTGGGATTGTGAAAACACAGAGCTCACTGCTGATTTAAAAGACCCGGATTAAAACCCAGAATAAATTGTGCAGTGGAAATAAGCCCCCAGGGTCTTGGAGGAATGTGCTAAAATCGGCGTTAAGGGGTTTGCATTTAATTTTGGCCGTGCGCCCGGTTCCCTGGGTTCTCTGTTGAGCTTCCAGCCAAGAAGCAGGAAGGACAAGATTCTGAGGAAGCCAAGGCGGCGCTTTCCCTCTGTTTGGACCTTAGATGTCAGCAGGAACAACGATGGAATAAAAGAAAAGCCAGGGGAAGGAAAATAAATGCCTGCACACCTCAGCTGATCGCATTCGCCCCATGCCCCTGAGCTCTTTCCCTGGGCAAGGGCCGTATGAAAGCCCGCTACAATGCTAAGCCCGCTACAATGCTATCTTGCGCAGACAATATACCCATTATATCCCTATCTGATTGCTTTCATCTACAGGATATAATTAGAAAATGCTCCCCGCTCCCCAGAGCCTTGTTAAATCAATGCGGGTGCCTCAAGCAAGCGCAGGCGCTCTGATAAAACTCAAAGGCGTCTCTCATGGGTCAGCTGAGAGCAAGGGAACCTTTGGGATGGGCAGGGGCTGCTGCATAATTTATCCATTACAAACCATTTAATGCAGCAGGGGTGAGCTCCTGGTGATCTAATGAGCGTGTCTCAGGCAGGTGGGTGGGATACCTGATCCGGAAGGGGCTGGCTCAGAGGTCCCACTGCAGAGAATGGTGAGTTTGGATCTGGAGAGCGGGATTAAAAGCCAGGGCATGGCCTAGGCTGAAAGCTTGGTTAGAGGCCGATCGCTGCCTCTGTTAGACTTCGGATTGGGGAGGAGGACATCATGTGAACATAATGGTCCCCCCAGTGATTCTGACGTTTGACACTTTAGGATTGATCCACCGCTGACTGTCCTGGCTAAGCATGATGGGAGCTGTAGTCTAGCACCATCTCACTGGGAACACAGCAGCCCTGGCAGAAGTGTATGAGGCAGCCCCACCATCAAGAAGCCATTTGATCAGGCACAGATGTGGCTGCATCTGGACAGAGATGGAAAGGATCCAGGAGGAGCAAAAGGCCAAATACCTCAGACCGTGCGGGCTGCAACTTCCTTCTCTCCAGAACAGACCTTCCAGAAAGCTGCTACCAACCTGTCTGCTTCAGAGGAGACACGTTTGTGACTCACTCAGTGTGGCCAACCTGTCCCCACCAAAGAGCGCCCTGCAGGATTGGCTCCCAAGAAGACGGAAAGGCCCTTCCTTCCTTCCTTCCTTCCTTCCTTCCTTCCTTCCTTCCTTCCTTCCTTCCTTCCTTCCTTCCTTCCTTCCCTCCTGTTGCCACTTCTGTTTTCTCCCTTTCTCCCAGTGTGTGCTTGTCTGTAGCGGGAACCATCTACAAGCAGCAGCCACAGCAGGCAGCATCCAAAGGAAGGCTTTTTGGAAACAGCTTCTGCTCCCCGCCTGGTTGAGCACAGGCCGCGCTCTCTGCTCAGCGGCTCCCACAAATGAAAGGAGGCCATCTAAGTGGTGTGTCATTACAGGGCTGGAACCGTCAATTATGATCCCGCAGCCCAACGGATGCTTTGTGGCCAAAGCCGCGAGCAGAGACTCCCAAAGGGCCCGCGCAGCCTCCCCTCCCCTCAACGCCACAACATTCCCAGCTAAAGGTGTTTGTTTATTTTTAAAAAGAAAATATCTGCAGTTCAGTTTCAGGAGCAGGACAGAAGAACTTAGCTGCCTCTCACACTCAGATCCATTTGGCTCAAATCAGGATTTGGTGCCAGGGTGAGCCGTGGATCAGGCCTACTGCAAAGAGCACAGGGCCTCTGAGAATATGCAGAGGGCCATTCATGCAGAATAATTAACTATTTGTGGGAAATCTTTGCATGCTCAGGGTCTCTCATGGTCCTGGCAACGAACGTGGGCTATCACTTCATTGTTGTCTTTCAAATCTTTGAAGACTATCCTGTTCAGGGAAGCGTTTCCAGACTTCGTGTGATTTACTTTCCTAATATTTGATCAGGTATTGGATGCTGATGTTTTTATTATTCCCTTTTTGTTTTTAACTAATTTCTATCTTATTACTTATTGTTTATCTGTAAATTGTACACCATTGGCAGGCTTATTGATTTGATTGTTTCCTTGTAAAGCGCTGAGTACATTTACAGCGCTATAGAAATAAACTATAATAATAATAATAATAATAATAATAATAATAATAATAATAATAATAATAATAATAATAATAATAATAATAATAATAATAATAATAATAATAATAATAATAATAATAATAATAATAATAACTGCATGTGGCCAGAAGGGCAGTATCGTCCACCCTGGGTCAGCCATTTCCTGTCCCCTCCCCCAAAGCGGTGCCTCTCTCTAGGAGCAGGAAACCTCACGCTTGGGTGCCCTCTATGGAGGCAACAGAGGGCTGGTGCTTGGCAGAGCACCCTGGACCGGGGCTGAACTTCCGGCTGAGCTTCCTGTCCATGCGCAGAGTTCTGGCCACTTCTGGGCTCTTGGTTCCAGCAGCCTCAAAGGGCCACTTTGAAACCTCAGCAGTGCTGGGTGGGGGGCACTCATCCGCCTAAGAAGACAGGAGAGGTCAGGGTGCATGATTTTTTTTGGGGGGGGGGGGGAGTGCCGGTTTAAGCAAGAGACCAGGAAACTAAGAGTGGTTACAGATCATGGGAGCTGCAGTGCAAAATGATAATTATTTTCTGCACGCTGGAAGAAATAATCCAGTGGGATCCCTTTGTTAGCTGTTTCAGCTTAGATCTGTTGCCAGCCCATTTCTGTCCTCATCCTTCTAGGAATCTAATAAGGCTCGTCTCCTTCAGTTCTTGGCTGGCTGATTTATTAGGTAATTTCTTTTCCCTCCATGGTGCTGTCTTTGCTGACAGCCACCTAATAGGATGATGGAAGGGCGAGCCAGGAACGAACAGCATTAAAACATAAGCAGATATGAGCCATCTGAACTCAGTGCCCCCAAATCGATGGAGGCCGAACGCACAGCTTCCTCCCCTGCGGAACTGAGGGGGTCAGAAAGGGAAAAGAGGGTAGACTTTGGCTACAGGCAGACACTCCATTTGGGGGAAGCCAAAAGGAGGTAGCAGAAGAATTGCTTTCCAGGATGGATTTCTGTGCTCTCCTTGCTTTCACCCTTTTCTGTTTGCATGGTAACCTACAAAGATTCAGGTGACCAAAGCTGCTGACAAAGGGACAAAAGAGATCTGTGCACCTTGCGGCGAGGAAAGGGAACCTCCGGACATCCAGCTTTTTCTTCCAACAGCCTCAGAAGAGTTTGCCAGAATATCTTCTTCACTGACAACCCTTGAAGGTCCAGAATTCTTTTTCTAAACCCTTGGCACACGTGTCCAAGTTGAATCTTCCCTCTTTCTTTGTGTTAAGGAACTTTTTCCAGGAGGTCTTATAAACCTCGGAGTCTCCTTGCTCCTTAAGAAACTCCAGTGTCACACAAGCTGAATTCCCCACAGACAATCATTCGCAGGCAACCACCTTTCAGAACATTATTTTAGCCTATTTTTGTCCTAAACTAATCGCTTCCTCTGCAAGCCAAACGGAGCTTGTCCCCTTGTCCTCCTTGCTGGAGCAGACTTGGTTCCTTTATGAGGCAGCAGCTGGTAAGGATGACACTCTGGGTAGCTGTGGGTTTGAAGCTATTTGTGCCTGGCTGTGGGAAATGAGGCCGTTCGTTGCTGGCAGATTTCAGAAGGGAAGCAACTGGCTGCTGATTCTTTTTCCTTTTTGCAAAACGGTGCTGAATATTTCTGAGGATTGTGAGATGTTTGAGGAGAGCATCACCGAGCCGATAAAACTTTTGTGGAAAGCCAAGACCAAATGTTCTCGTATCACGGTTGAAAAAGAGAGAGGCTGGCTTAGGAACAAGAGCCACTTTTCTTGTTTTCTCTTTCTTTTGCTGGTGTGTAGTGAAGTCTTCCGGTGCCACGAGGTGGAGCACCGGAAAAGGGCCTGTAATTTGTCCCGTTTTGGAGCAGCCTGGGGGTTTGTGTCAAGAGTCATTGCTGGGTACTCAATGCCTTAAATGACTGAATCACAAAACTTTGGCTCATTCTAGATTTCCTGATACTCGCTGGACGACTTCTGAGCTGCACCGTCCACCTGAAGCCCACAGCCTCCCAAGGGCCCTTGTCAAGTTCCAGGGGGCACAACCCAAGGGGAGTTTCATGCGGTAAAGCAGCCTAAAGCAACTGCACGCGGTTTACAGGTGTGGAAAAGATTTTGGACCATCTAAGCTTGTGTCCTTCCACTTTTACAGGTAAAGTTGTTAGTTTTCAACACTGTGAAAACTGCAGCCTTGTTCTAATGGAAAAGCGACTGCCCAGACGGAGATGTTCAGTTGAGAAGCCATTGTTTGGAAGGAGACCAGCAGGAGCCTGCAATTTATATCAGAGACAGCAGAACGAGATCAGAAAACAGGATGCCCTCCCCCAGTTTTTAAATCCACTAGAAAGGGGTTCTGTAAGAACTCCCCCCACCCACCCACCCCGTTAATACTTCCCAAATAATCCTTGCTCTTTGGGCTTGTGAATTGCAACGCCACCTGGCACATTTCTTGCTGTTATTCTGCATAAAAAGGAAACCAGGAAGGGTTTGTGTTGCTTGGTGGCTTTATTACACTGCAGCCATTTTGGGAGGAAGGGAGAGTTCCAAGGTGCATTTGAAGACCTCGGTTCTTTCAGAAGCCCCATAATGGGCCAGCGGAGAATCCGCAGCCGGCTTCCTTCGCCACCTGCTGAGCTGTGAGTCAGAGCAGAGGGCACCTGGGGCTTGCCGAGCGCTTTCCTTCCTCCCCACAAGAACCAAACTCTCAGTCGGCGGCAGAGGAGGCGAGAGGTGGCCGAGGTCCTGTCTGTCACTTCAGTAGTCCTCACCGCAGAAGCAGCATCTCCGTGACGAGCGCCAGCCTGAGACGGGCCCTCGACGTCATATTTCCGGCACCTTTGGGCAGATGAGAAACCTGTGCTCAGTTTTGAGGCTGCATAAAAAAGGTGGGCTGGCAGGCAGGCAGGCAGGCAGGGCTCTGTGGCCACAGGTGTAAATCCTTTCAGGCTAGGTCTGCAGTTGTAGGAAGCATATTTGGCAGGCCAGGTTCACCTTGGCTCAGGTTGGGCCTCCAAGGGAGCTTGGAGGCAGAGGGGTCAGGTGGGCCCCTGCTGCAGCCAAAGGCTTTGAGAAGAAGAGAAGGCTTGGCTGAGCCACAGGCCCGAAAACTGGGCACGGAGCCCTTTGGGAGTCCTGGCTGCCCTTCTCTCTTGACTGGCCTCCCTTTCTGGCTCTCACCAGCCTTCTCTGGCCCTTTGGCCTGTGGCTTGAGTCAGTCCCTGGAATGCAGCTGCCCTCTTCCTTGCCAGACTGGAGACGAGCATTTGCGTGGCTACCTGCCTCCTCACCCACACTGGCGTTTGGGCTTAGCCATGACTGGCTTTCGAGGAGACCCTCCGTGTGGAGCATGAGGGGTGGAGAAGCCCTCTTCCCGGGCCGGAACCGGCTGCGTCCCTTTCTCTTCTGTACCTGAACTGACTCCTCCTCGAGTCCCCTTTGCTCAGCTGCACCATGGGGACGGGACACGGCAGGCTGGCAGGGGAGACTCCATTCGGCATGAAGGCACCTGGTTGGTGTGCGGCCCCCCAGGTGCCCGTCTTGCTCCGCTTTGGTGGAGTGAAGAGGAGCCTGTACAGGGTGGTGCCAACCGCTCAAGGGCGCAGGGAGGCGAGGGCCACGTGAGTGGAGCCTTGCAGGCTGTCGGAAGAAGGAACGCACTCTCCTCACCAGCCTCGTTCTGAACCTCAGAAGCACTCTATGGGCCTGCAAGCAGGTTCCTGATCACACCACGTGTGCTGAATTTATAGCCCTGCGGCTGGCAAGATCATCTTGCCTGCCCAAGGCTGACCAGGGCCAGCCAAATCCCCTTCCAGTTGTGGTTCCTCCTCCAGGAGCGCCTTTCCCATAAAAGCTGACCGCTTCCTTTTTGCTGGGCACCAGGAAGATGCAGTGACCCCAAGGCTTTGTTTTCCATTACAGTAGGAGAATAAGTATGCAAAAGAAGGTGAGTGAATCTGAGAACACTCCAGGGAAACAAGAAGGAGTCAGCTTTTCTACCCCACTTTTCCCACCCATTTAAGGGGACCCAAGTGGCTGACAAATCTTCTGTTCTCCTCACAGCAGACGCCCTGTGAGGTCGGTGGGGCTATGAGAGCTGTGACTCACCCAGAAAGAGAGCTGTGACTCACCCAAGGTCACCCAACTGGTTTAATGGAGGAGCGTGGAATCAATCCCGGTATTCCCAGATACGTGTCTGGCTCCTTAACCACTAGACCAAACTGGCTCATCAAGCAGTGGTGGAACTTTTCTCTGCGATCCAATGCAGTAAGAAAAGGAAGTTGTTAATTAACATTGCAGGGGACTTTGGTGGAATGGGAAGGATTTTGGAAGGATTTTCCTGGGTAAGAAAATGCCTCAGCAAGCAGAAAATGCAGCTGCCCTTTGAGTTCCGTTCCCAGCTGCTTTGCAGGAGGCTTGGCCTGCTGTGAGCCCCAGAGGTCCAGGCACGCAGGCGGTTCATGGCTGCTGGTGCCGCCACGCAAGGACACCCACAGGAAGGAGCCGAGGACAGGGAGAGCCCCGGCAGTCCGAGGACAGGTTGCCACCTCTGCCAGTCTGGGTTGCAAAAGAGCGCCGGCGCTGCAGTTGTGAGAAAACAGGAAGTGAAACCCCAAAGGGGTCCAAGCGCTGCTGCCTGCGTGATCGGCACAAACACACACAGGAAGCAAACGGCTTTTCACTCCTGCTTGGTCCGTGGGTGTTTCTCAAGATGGGGCTCCCATGTGGTTTCCTCCTCCCCTTTCCCCTCTCTGTGCAGCATTCTGGGTTTGCTCTGTGGCTCCTGGCTTCTCTGTCTGCCATCTCCTTGGGGCTTTAGGGCTTTGACCCAAAAAGCTCCACCCTTCGCTCTGCTCCCTTCCCACCTGGACCTGGGTGCTCTTGGAGGAGGGTCAGCAAGGGCCCCTGTGGCCGGCTGGTCTCTTGCTCACCCTCGGGTAATGCACCCATTTGCCCTCTGCTCCCTTGGCCTTTCCCTTGACCCGAGATCCGCTTTGCTCTTCCCCATCTCGGAGGATCAGGCAGGCACTGCTGGGCAGAGGGGGCTGAGCTGGCATTTTATCCCCCCCCCCTCCTCGCAACAGCTGCTGACTCTGCAAGCTGGGACCAGTGCCCTGGACCTGCACCCTGCTGCACTGTGCCACTGGGAGGCCTCTGTCCAAAAGGGATGGGCCTGAGCACCTCTTCGCTTAGAGCGCAGAAGAAGAAGAGCTGGCTTTTCTACCCCCCTTTTCTCACCCATTTAAGAGGACTCAAAGCGGCTGACAAACCTTCCGTTCTTTTCCCCACAACAGAACACCCTGTGAGGTCAGTGGGGGTGTGAGAACTCAGAAGAGAGCTGTGACTAGCCCAACGTCACCCAGCTGGCTTTGTGGAGGAAGAAGAGCTGGCTTTTCTACCCTGCGTTTCTCACCCATTTAAAGGGACTTAAAGTGACTGGCAAGCTTTCTGTTCTTCTCCCCACAACAGAAGACCCTGTGAGGTGGGTGGGGCTGTGAGAGCTCAGAAAGAGAGCTGTGAGTTGCCCAAGGTCACCCATCTGGCTTCACGGAGGAGAGTGGAATCAAGCCTGGTATTCCCAGATAACAGTCCGGCCCCCTAACCACTAGACCAAACTGTATGGCCTACAGACACACACACACACACACACACACACAGGGCCTTTTTCTGAGGGCGCCCACTGCTGTGCACTCTTTCTCACCAACTCTTCTTCTCCTTCCTCTTTTCGGGATTCCTGGCCAAAGCAGTCGTTTGGCTGTTTTGGTGAGGGATCATTAGAGCTGCACTCTGCCATTGCTAATGTTGGCACTCCCAGGAGACTCTGCAGGGAACAATCAGATAAAACTAATAAAAAACACCACTGCTAATAATTATACTATTCTACTGAGGTGCTTAAGAACATAAGAACCCAAGAGGAGCCCTGTTGGATCAGGCCACAGCCCATCCAGCCCAGCATCCCATCTCACATGGTGGTCCACCAAATTGCTTCTGGGCAACTCAAGCAGAAGACAAAGGCAAAACCTTCATCTGAAAAGTGCCCTGAGAGGCCTCCTGCCTGTCTCTGACTCGGAGGGTATACCTAGACATCCACTCCTGTAGCCATTGACACTTCTATCCGCTGTGACTTTGTCCAACCCTTCCTTAAAACCATCTACTTTGGAAGCGGCTTTCCTCTTCTCCTGCATCGTGTGCCCAGGAAAGAAACGCCATAAATGCCCACACGCACACACGCCTGAGCAGAACCGTGGGCCAGCTTGCTAATGCGCCCCTCTAATGAATAAGAATGGCACCTTAGCAAAATGCAGCCTCGTGCCATTAAATTCTTTCACACCTCAGCAGCCCTGGAAAGGTTACTCGGTATTAACTGTAAATTCCATAATTACTGGGATGAAACAGATTGGCATGTCATTTCTTTGGAAAACACGATCTGATTTAATAACCGCTACAACTTTGCTCCTCTGTACCCGTGTTTAGTCCTTTCAGCTGACGGGCACTCCTGGCACGGACGGGCAGCGGAGTAATCATAAGACACAAGGCTTTCTGCCGCACCCCATTCATCTGCCTCTTCCGTGGAGGAAAGACATTTCCCCAGAATCCTGTGTTATCTTCCTACCTACCTACCTACATTTTTATCCCATTCTGCACGCGGAGGTCTCCGGGTGGGTAACAACATTTAAAACCAAACATCATTAAAACAATACAGTGACAGCATCTGCCAGTGGGAAGAGAAAAGTGTCTCCACATTTAGCCAAAGGCCAGGGCAAAGAGTCTTCACTGCCTTCCTAAATGTATATAGTGAAGGTGATAGACTATTCAAGGGGGAGACTATTCCATAGCCCAGGGGCCATCACTGAGAAGGCCCTCTCCCGGGTACCCACCCCTTTTGCTGCTGAGGGTGCTGGGACAACGGGGAGGGCCTCCCCTCCAGATCTTAAGGCACAGGGTCCCAAGTCATTTAGGGCCTTATAAGTTAAAGTTATTCTCTGAATCAGCAGAGAGACGGGACAAGGAGCTTCAAGCCTTGAACCAGCAAGAAATCCTCATTATCTGCATGGACATTCTGCCCCATGATGGCCCTTCATGGCCACAGCAACCAGAATGGGCTCTCGGAATGATTCCTTCCCGCAGAGTGCCCTGAGTCTTTCCCAAGCAGGCCTGATTCTTCCACTTCTATCCCTCCCTAAAGGTCCCCTTATGAAGACCATTGAAGAGGGACCTCTTAACTCTCTCCTGTAGGTCGCCTGATCCCAAGATGCCTCTGTTACAGTGACTCACAGAGGTAGGAGCTGGGGCCTTTAGAGGTACAACACACAGAGAACAATGGCAGGAAAAGGCAGCAGTCACAAGATGTAGACTTGAAATAACTGCAACTAGGATGAAGGGCACAATTCATGGAAACGGGCTGCCAAGGGGTATGTGAGTGATATGAGGCTTTGATCGGGGAAGATTCTTCTGTCTCTTGGGAAGGTCACAGCAAGGTCTGCGGAGTTCCCCAGGCCACAGACTTGTGATGCGCAGGATCTTTGCACTATAAACATTCCTCAGGGTCCCTGAGAAGCCCAACGGAGCCCTTTCTGATTTCTGCACCATGGAAGGTAGAAACAAACGAGTCCTCAAGTTTCATATTGCAAGGAGAGTTGCAACTCTGCCTGCTGCCAAGCAGGAGGTGTCTGTTCCTGCCGGAAAAAGGCCTCCAAAGAGTGAGTTGCTTCTCAGCTGAGGAAATCAATATTCATTGGACGGTTCTAGTTTTGCAAAATAATGAGGCCAGAAAGGCTTTCTCCACACAGTCCCAAGGGGCTCTTCTGCTCTCAAAGACTGAAATTATGTTTTTCTACAGCAAAATATTGCCACTTCTATTGTTTATGACTCTGCATTTCACAAATATTTATTGCAACTCGGCGGCCTGACCTACCTCTCCAATTTGCACTTAGGCCTCTAGTATGCAAGTGAGGAAGCTCTGGGGCAGACCATACTGTACGCATTTGCAGGAGGCTGTTCCAGCCTGTACCAGAGCTGTCCTAATTGCCTCTTTGTGCTCCATACCTGTCCCAACCTAAACCCCGGGCTTATCTGAAGCATCCGGCAGGGAGTGTGTGCCAGGGGCAGGATCAAACCGGCCCGGTGGCACGTCGGGGTGCTGCAGCCTGGGTCTGGCCCAGAGCAGCCAGCAGGGACTTGCCCAGAACCTGCCATCGCCCAGGCGTTCCAGACTCTGAACGTGCGGGATCAGTCACTGTAGATGTCATGGGGGACTAATCCAGACCGGACCGGCAGTCCAAACAGGTCAGCGTGGCGGGGGGGGGGCGAAAGGCCACATGTCCCCCCCCCCCCCAGGACCATGGTGGTTCCCCGGTAGCTGCTGCCACTATAGGAGGCCAGGACGGTCTGCAACACGGCAAATAGCGGCTCCTGGGGTAGCAGTGTGGGCTGATACATATGTGGGACAGGCTGACCATTCGCACCTTGGCCGGTAAGGGCCACTTTGAGTACACTTCCCTCACCAGCAAATGCGAACGGTTGACCTGTCTCCCACGTGTATCGGCCTTCCGGCTGCAGTGCGAAAAGGCCCCTGCTCTCTTAAGACAGAGAGAGAAAGAAGGGAGGCAAATATCAACCTAACGGGGCTCAACTCCTTTTCAGAGAGCCCTGGGTGCTCCTGTCATGCTCAGGGGCTCCTCTAGGCAACCAGCTGTCCCAGTGAGGATGGGCTGCTAGACTAGAAGCGTCCCTGGTCCCATCCAGCAGGACACGACAAGACAGGACTTCCAGCCACAGCAGGTTCTTCAATAAATGCAAACAAAACAGATTAGACATCGGTTGGTGGTTAGCTCTTCCTCCATTTTAGGTGGTGGTCAAGTTCAATGAAACTCCAGGGCTTGCTCCTCACAGGGGTATCCATGGCTACTAAGATGGATGCCTGCATCCTCCCTCCAGGTTGGAGGCGCAGGATGCTTCGAAAGGCCACTTGGCAGGGAGTCGGGAGCAGGGGAAGCTTTTCCCTTTGCCTTCTGCTTGGGATGCCCAGGAGCAAGTGGTGGGCCTGCATGGGAGACAGGATGTGGCCTGACGCAAGAGGTTAGATGCCTGTGAGCGATCTCACACACGCTCCCACCCCTTCCCAGTCCACACAGCTTTGCCTGTCTGCTTTCAGTAAAAGAGAAAATGAATTGCATGCACCCGTTTATATGATCTACTAAGAGGAGAACATCTGGGTAGGCAATACCTGGTGGCAGTTCTTCACTCTTAGGCTGCGTTCCCATACAAGTTTAAATCCGAATCGAATCCGTTTGGGGGATTGGAAGATCCTATTTATTTTTTTATTCCCAGACTTTGTGAGGACCATCCTACTAAAATCTGCAGGGAAAATGTCCTTACAAAAACTCTTATTTGTCCCCTTATGGAGCCCAGCCCACTTTTACTGTTAGAGGCGGAGATCTTTCCTTCTGGCCAATGCCTGCCAGATGTGGGTGAGATTTCACAGCTGGGAAGGTCCCCCTCCCCCTTGCCATGCCTGCTTTGATCTAACAGGAGGGGAAAGGACTTTTTAAAACACCAGCCTCAAGAGAAACATTTGTAGCAAGGATGGTAGAGAAGGGGAAAACTAAGCTGCGAACCTCCTTTTACAGAAGGGAGTGAAACTGAAAGGGAGAGCAATCGCCTTTCTCTCCCCCCCCCCCGTCTTTATTAGCCTCCCTTTTGAAAGGAAGGAATTGCTTTGCACTGTCTGTTCTTTGGCTCATCTGCTTCAGTGCAAACTTGCAGCCTTCCCAGTAACGTGAATGGAGGTAATGTTACCGGGAATGTCCTATTTGAAAGGGAGAGTGTGAAAGGGACGATAGCTTTGTGATTGCCCTCTGTTCTTTCGCTCAGCTGATTCTATGGGGCAGGCTTAACAGTCAGATTGCGCACTTGGCCTGGATCTGGATTTTAAAAGTCATACTGATGACAGATCCCTGTTCTGAGATGCAATCAAAAATAAGGCCCAGTGCAGAAAGGGCCTTATTCTCTCCCTTTTTGAAACCCATTAAAAGGCTTCAGGGGGACTGTTTTTTTAAGGATTTTCCACAAAGCCAAAGAAACCACTTTAGAATTACCCTTAACAATGCAAAAAGCTTATGCACATTTCCTTGGAAACCATTTGGGATGATAGAGAATCCTGTTTGGATCATCCTTTGCTGTCAGCACTTTCAGGTCTGAACGGCGTTCTCTTCCTCCTTCCAAAATCTGTTCTGTTTCTTGAAGATCTCTGTGTGTCTCCCAAAGTGGCCGCTGCCTCATAGATTTATAGATATGTGGTGATACCTCCCAACCTCTGTTTGTCAGACAAAGGCAAGGATTTCTCCACCCTGAGGGTCATCGGTCTATGGAATTTGCTGCCCGAAGAGGTATAGACAGCAGCTAGACTAGATGGATTTCAAAAGGGGTTGGACAGATTCATGGATGACAGATGTATCAATGGCTACTAGAATGGATGCCTAAGTACATCATTGAGGCTGGGGGGACAAGCAGGATGCCTCTAAGGCCATTAGCTGTGATTTGAGAGCAGGAGGAGGTTTGCCCTTGTCTCTGCTTGAGATGCCCATGGGCAGTTGGTGGGCCACTGTGTGCGACAGGATGCTGGACTAGACGGGCTGTGGTCCGATCCAGCAGGGCTCCTCTGAGGTTCTTGCGTCACAGCGTCATCACATCCTGCAGTGTGCATGGGCAACCTTCTTGTGTAAGAAAGGGGTGGCCTCCACAACTTCCTTCAGAGAGCAGCTCATTAATCATTTCTCGGGAAACATACAATTACTTGAGCCCAATTACAAAAAATTTGCAACTCCCTGAAGCCCAATTAAGAAATGTCAAGAATTTGATAGGACGACAAATTCCGCTGCTCGCCCTCTTAAGGCTGAGGAAGGAAAACATGGAGCAAGTGGTTTCAAACAGCCCCCCCCCACATTTGTTTACGCACAAACACGACTAATTACGCCTGACAGGAGGAGATCTTCTGGATCCAGCTAGAAGAATGCCAACTTCTCCCTGGGCTTGCCAAAGGAAAGACGCCTCCCTGAGTGCCAAGATGGAGCTGCACCCTGGCATGATTCTTCCAGGGGGTCCCTAATTACCCCACCAGCAGTCACAAGATGTTTGTATCACAGTTTTGGCACTTTTGAGTACTTTATCAGGATGAGCGGAAATCATATCAAAGCATCTCCTCTTCAGAGTGATTAGATTAACTATGGCAACTGTTCATACTTCGATTGATGAGTTTCTTGTGGTGTTGTTGCTGTCAACCGTCTTGTGTTAATGCCAGTAGAAGGAGAAGCAAAAAGGATAAGGAGCTAAGAGGAGCTCTGCTGGATCAGGCCACTGCCCATCTCGTCCACCATCCTGTCTCACCCAGGGTCACCAGTTGCTTCTGGGCATCTCAAGCAGAAGATGAAAGCAAAACCCTCACCGGCCTCCACTCCCTGCAAGTGGCCTTTGGAGGCATCCTCGCTCTCTCGGCAGCCTGGAGGTGGTGCCTAGATATCCATTCTAGTAGCCCTTGAATTAACAGGAGCCCTGCTGGAAGCGCCTGGGATTCCTAATTCCCTCACACCTGCAATCTGATCTCTGGGCAATGCCCCCCACAGCCCCAGCCTCAGAACAGCCCGTTATCTTCTCCGTGGTCAGAAAGCTACACCGGCTAACAAAGAGGCGTTAGAAGCTTCCAGGTGCCCCGAAATGTGTCACACCGAGCGTGCGCTGTGGCAATGGAAGCCTCATGCTCCCGGCCACAAGGCCAAATGGTGAGAACAGATTGTGTTACTGTAACTCTGTTATTGTAATCCTGCTATTACGGCTCTTCAGATTCAGCCTTGTTGTGGGAACTTCTGAGATTAGGGTCAGCTTGACTACAGGAGCAATCCTGCAACGTAGCCGGAGCTGACAAATCCCCTGACACTGTGTAATTGGATTCATACTTCCATATCCACACACATGTACGCATTCTCTCTTTTCTCCTCCTACTAGAAGCATTTGTTTACTCATAAGCCTCATGACAACTCTCTTCCGTGCACTTAATCAACCAGTACCTTACCACATACTTTGTTTTTACCTTTGCCGCAACCAAGCAATAAACCTCCTTTTGGATGAACTAGCAACTCGATTCCTGAGGCCTATTCGCACTTGGCTGTATTCTAGGATATATCTCAGCATAGGGACCTGTGCTCTGGGTGCTACTCCAGACTCTGGCAGACCTCCCTTAGGGCCTGCTGTAGCCTACACTAGCATGTGGACAGCAGGCCCCTATTCCAGGATATATTCCAGAATAAAGCCAAGTGCGAATAGGCCCCTGGTCTTGGAAGCGTCCTGCTATTCAGTCTGCTGCGCTTACAGCTGGATGCTCTATTTCAGACACTGTGACAAAACGCAAGTAAAGCACCAGTCCAGATCTTCAGCAGACACGCCTCGGATACACGTGGAATGGGAGCTGAGCGCGTCCAGATTCTCGTCCTCGGCGCACCTGGGATGACAGAGGATCCATGCAATTGCTTTTGCAAACCACTGGCCCACAGAGTCCTGCCAGGTTCACTCATTGGCAAGAACCATGAAAAGCTGGATCAGTGGAGGAGAAACCCTCTCCTCCGTCCTACCCGTCCTTTGCTCAATCTTGGATCCAAGAGGCCCCTTATTTAGGTCCAGGATGGAAGGCTGACAACCCGTTGGGTGTGTTGGGGATTCGATGAAGGTTGGCAGAGATTTGCGCCAAGCGAGACCTTCCCCCTTTGGAACGTGGGCAGCAGGGTTCGACCTAAGCAGCTCCGAGGGATTTTTCCAAAGAGGAATCTGACGCGATCTTGAAGGTGAATTAATGTACTGGAGCTTTGTACTCCAATCCGACAATGAAAACCCTTCTGAAAGTCTAATTTCCTTCGTTGTTATTCATGATTACAAAATAATAAGATGGCTGGAGGAAGGGGGGGAATCCAGTCGAGTGCCTGTCAGTACCGGGCAGCAGGGCTCAGCAGGGAATTTAATTGCAAACTGTGCACTGGTTAAATCATCTGCGCTCCCATCTTGGCTTTCTTAAATTTTAATTAGGATAAAATTTACTAATCCTTCAGGCATACAAAGGGAGGCTGGCCAAGAGAGGGGTGCCACTGATCTGAGCAAGACTGCGTCCCCTGAAAAGCCTTTCGCCCTGACTGCTGGCACCTTTTGCACGCTCGCTCTCCCTCCCTCCCTCCCTCCCTCCCTCCCTCCCTCCCTCCCTCCTCCTGGCTGCTTTTTGGCCCGTCCAGAGGCCAGATGTCTTTTGTCGGACAGCGATCTGACGTGTGGAAATCGGGCTGTGCAAACAGACAGGGCAGGCCTGAGTCAACAGGTGGTCTTACAGGTCACCATAACGTTTACAGAGCTTAACAAATTTGCACCTCGCGGCAAGCGTGATGTTGAATTTGGAGGGGAGGAGGCACGAGGGATGGAAGCAGCCCAAGGCCAGGCAGAACTACAGCCTCCTCCCGCGCCCTCTCCTTGCAATTTGCAGTGTGAAAAAGAAGAAGAGTTGCCTTTTCAACCCCGCTTTTCTCTCCCATTTAAGGGGACTCAAAGCAGCTTACAAACCTTCTTTTCTTCTCCCCACAACAGACACCCTGTGAGATAGGTGGGGCTGTAAGAGCTGTGACTAGACTAAGGTCACCCAGCTGGCTTCGTGGAGCGGGGCTCCCTAACCATTAGACCAAACTGGCTGAGAGAGAAAGGGGCCCTCCCGTTCTCAGGGCCACAACAGGGGCCTCTTCCAGGAGGCCGTGGCATTCCATCCCAAGACTCACCTCTGGCCCTCTTGGACCTCTCAGAGCCCCAAGGGTCCAGCTGGCCTTCGGCTTTGGCCACTCTGGGTCCCTCCACAGCTGCCCTTCAGCGGCAGTGAAGCCGCACTGATGTCCTAGGCTCCCCTGGCGACACGTGTGCCGGAAACCCGTCCCACTCCAGGGCACACGACCGAAGTGAAACAGGCTCTTTCTCTGCCCGCGGAGCCGATTGCCTCCCTCTCATTAATGTGTGTGAACACTCGAGGCCCCTGGGCACGCGGCGGCTCAGCAAAAGGCCACCACTGCCACACACGGGGCTGGAGGCGCAGGAGGCCGAGGCAACAGAGGCCCAGCGGGTCCAGCCATGCAGCCGCCCAGGGACCCCACATCGGCCAGAAGGGGCTTCCTCTCCTCACGTGGAATGTTCCTTTTGAAAAGCGAAGCTCATGGAGTATTTTGCCGCTTGACGTACAGACTCCTCTTCCAGTTGCCGAACGCAGGCGCTGGAACCACAGTCGGGGCCTCTAAGCGACAGCGTCAGTGGAAGGAAAGAGAGGACCAAGCACTGCTGATGGAGCTTTCAGATGGAGTGATGTGCAGAGGTCATAAACAAAGGAACAATGAGACCCCGCTCGGCCGGCAACCCCCAGAGCTGAAGTTGGTTCCCCCTGACCCTGAGATCCAGCAGAATCCAGTGGAAGGCGATGACTGAAAATGCCACAAACACTCCCAAGCCCTTCAAACCTTTTTCTGTAGGTCAGCTTGAGAAAAGACACCCACACTCTCCCAAGGGGACCTGCTGCTTTGGGCAGGGAGACACAGGGGAGCTCTGAGCTCCTTCCCACAGGGGTGGGAGCCCCCAGCCCCCAAGGCTCTCCCGGCCCCTCCAAGCCAAGAGGGAGGATCCAGGTTCCCGTCCCCCTTTCCCGCTCTTTCCCCACGCCTAGGGACACAGTCAGCCGCGGTGGCAACAGGACCCTGCAGGAGGGACTTCGCCTTCTGGTGGCAGCAAGGCAGGCTTCGCTCCGAACGCCAGGAGGACTTTAAAGATGCAAGCAACGCAGTAACACTGATCAGCTTGAGCGGCAGACTTCAGGTCTCATTTGCAGCCTCTGCTCTGAGCAGAAATAACTTGCTGTCAGCAGGGGCGGGGGGCCGGATGCCATCTTGGATACAAACTGGGGAGCTGAGCTCCGGGGTGGGGGAAATGGCACACTGGCGAAGCCCAGTACCTCTTGCCCCTGAGAGTTCGCTGTGAGAGTCTGCAGAAGCAGCGGCGCGTTGCTGTCCAGAACGCCTCACGCCACACCTGCACGGTTTCCCATTCCCAGCGTATGGCAGAACGGCCACACGCGCACGGGCTATCCCTGCGCTGCTGCTTCCGGTTTGCTCTGGAGGCCTCTGGCCTTTTTCGTCTTCCTTGGCTTCTCTTGAAGAGAAGAGGCGACCCTGGCGGGAGGGAGGCTGCTTCTCTCAGCCGGCTTTCTATTGTCTCTTACAGCCCTCAAAGGTTTGCAACATTCATTTTTATGTGCCAAACACTTTGCAAACCTCAGCCAACTTTTCCAAATTAATGAGCTGAGATGGAGACTGAACCCCAGCTCCTCCTCTGCCCCAGAACATTTGTGGGGCTGCCGGTCGGACAATCTCTCATTATTCCTAAGATTTAAGGGAAGAAGGTCTCCCGCCATGCCCTGGGATAAACCTCATTTCCAACAATAACGCGGCGCCCTTTGATCTCTAGTCAGAGACATTCTGGGCTGCCCTAGCTCTCTGGAACTTTATCTGGACCAGCAACTCATACATTCCTAATAAATTCCAGCCTGTGGAATTTGTTTTTTAAAATACCACAGAGCCCTAGAGGGCCCTTCCTTTAAACCTCTACTCAGTGGGATGGCTGGCCAGCGATAAAGCTGCAGTGCTCAAATAGTCTGAATGGAGGCCAAGTCTGTTGTAGGACAGACGGACAGACGGATGGACGTGGTCAGGATGATCGCAAGCGCCCAGCGGCCTGTTTATAAGATTCCTCTGGATTCAGATGGGTTGCATTATAGTGCAATTGTAGGTTAAGTAATTCCCTGGCATGGTGCCTGAGGCAGAAAAACCCACTGTGACAATCAGATAATGCTGGGATTAAGCAAGGCAACAGCTACTGAAAGAGGGGAAATTTAGCCAGCAGGCGTGCCTGCCCTGTGAGCATGACCTCCGCTGGGCTGCATTGTCTAGGCAGGAAGTCTGGCAGAGGGCAGCAGCAGCAAGAACCAGGAGCTGCTCCACCAGGCAGCCCTGGGGTTGGTGGTGGTGCTGGTAGAGGGGGACTCACGAGCCCTTTTTAGCCAGCAGGCCAAGTTGAAGGCTCTGCAGTCCATGTACAAGAAGAAGAAGAAGAAGAAGAAGAAGAAGAAGAAGAGAAGAAGAGTTGGCTTTTCTACCCTGCTTTTCTCACCCATTTAAGGGGACTCAAAGCAGCTGACAAACCCTCTGTTCTTCTTCCTACAACAGAACACCCTGTGAGGTAGGTGGGGTTGTGAGAGCTCAGAAGAGAGCTGTGACTAGCCCAAGGTCACCCAGCTGGTTTTGTGCAGGGTGCGGAACGAAACCTGGAATTCCCAGGTAAGAGCCTGGCTCTCTAACCACTAGACCAAACTGGCTCGCAGCCTCAAATCTGATGGGACCACCACCAGGTTGCTGCAAGGAGAAATGCCGTCAGCTGCATTTGCAAAGGAGGCCTTTCCAGGTCGGTCCATCTATTATGAGAAATGCAAGTTCTGTATATTCACGTTGTCTGTGTGGGAGAAACCAGTTCCCCCATCAGTCCTGTTCCTGGTACTTCCTTGCTGCCAGACACGAGAACCAGTTTGCTAATGCTCCTTTGCTGGACTGCAGTCCCCAGGGTGCTTGGCTAATTCATGGCCTGGCTTCGCGAATGGAGAGCTAGGAAGGGCTCAGCCCACGCTCTCTGCATGCATGCTCGTGGCTTAAAGGCCGAGGCAGGCGGGATAGGCAAGTCAGACTGCAGAGGGTACAGAGAAAGGTCTCCTTGGGCGGCACTGTGATGGCACGGTTCTCCCTGCGTTGTCTTTCTCCTCGAGACTGGTCCTCAAAGGAGGCGGCAGCGTTATGGATGCTGCGTCTCCACGCCTCTCGCTTTGAGGCCAGAGTGGGCCACTGACTGTGATCTGTACGGCCAAGGCTGAGGGGGTGCTTCAGGGAGTCCTTCTATTTCCTCCTTGGGGCTCCTCTGTTTCGGCAGCCGGTGGTGAGTTCGCCATTTAGCATCATCTTAGGAAGGCGAGGATCCTTCATCCTAGAGACGTGCTCTGCCCAGCACATCTCTGTCCTCAGCAGCATGGCCTCCAAACTGGTGGCCCCTGCTAGTTCAAAATAGTCACTGGCTACCCATCACGGGGGCTGCAGTTCAGAAGGGAAACTCTCCCAGACTTTGGAGGTAAGTGGAAGAGACGACGAGTGCAGCCTCAAAGGGAGGGGGGGTTGGGGGGCTACAGCTCCCGTGATCCTTGGCCATGAAGAGCCTAACACATTAAAGGCACAAGCGACCCAGGGGCAACAAACAACTATCAAGCACCTAAACTGAAGTAAGCCGCTGCAGACTTGTGGAATTATGCAGGACTCTACATGACAACTAAAAGACAGGTTGGAAAGCAAGCGAGCCTTCCTGGGAATGAGTTCCACCATCAGGGAGCCAGCACCAAAAAGCCTCTGCTCACTACTTTCTTCGCCTCAGCTAATGAAGTGGCACAATCGTTGGGACATGAACAGTTGCAGATCACTGGAGTGAGGCAAGGCATTGGTTGCTGCTCTACCCTGATTGTGGTGCATCATGCGCGAACCCACAACATCTGACACACCTCCTCAGTGTGCGTTTGAACGATGAAACCATTTCTCCTCTCTCTCTCGTCCCCAAAGCTGGCTCCCACAGACTTCATTTAGCCACAGGAACCGGAGCAAGTGTGCCGTGGCAGCTGAAATTTTGGACTAAGACCCGAAGACCCCAGTTCAAATCCTTGGCCTTCTCTGGAGGCGGCAGCAGCAGCAGGTCAGACGGCGACCCTCAGCCCAGAGGCCTCTCAGGATGGAGCCCTTTGCTGCCCTGAACCTTCGGAAGAGACACCAAAACGGAATCACTCTGGCCCCGTTGTTCTGACCCAGGCCTTTGCCCAGCTCAGTCCCAGGCATGGGGAGAGAAACTCTGCAACCACGAGAAGGAAGGAAGGAAGGAAGGAAGGAAGGAAGGAAGGAAGGAAGGGAGGAAGGGAGGGAGGGACGCACGCAGGGACGGTGCTGCAGATGGGCTGCCTTCCTCTCTTCCACCCCCCCCACCCCCACCCTCCCGTTGCCTCCAGTGCCCATCTATGTGTGGAATAAACAGAGAGGGTTGCAATGGAGCCCTTAAGTACCGCTAGTTCTTCCGATATAATTCACTTTAATCTTTTAAGCATTTGACAGTATTTGCTTGAAAGAAGCAGCAACAAGTACATAATTATTGCACTAATTAAGCTGCCAAAACAGAATCCTGCCGCATGGAGCACCTTTGAAACAGCCAGCCCTCGATTCATTAGCATCTGCTGTAAGCTTATTAATCACCTAACAGGCAATTAGCAAGCTGTTACTGTTTGAGACTGGTATGTAAATAAATTCTTGGGTTAATTTCTTCCTCTGATAATAAAGAAAACATTATGAAAATTAGCTAAGCGACAATGTAAATGATCTTGACTGTTAATTATATGATGCTGCTACATGTGCAGGAGCCATGCGCCAGAGAGGCAACGGAGCCCCCTCCCAGGGCACCGGCGTGAACGTGCGCAGTTGCTGACACACAGGTAGCGGGAAGCGTTTCCACCGCACGCCGCAAGGGAAGGTCGGATGCAGCCCGTGGCTTTCAGCAGGTGAGCTGAGCTTCAGGCACTGGTCGGAACTCGGACGTCGGTCCTTAAAGCAAGGGGGACCTGGACAGAGTACAGCTCTGTAGCTTGGAGCAGCAGCAGCAGCAGCCCAGCAGATTCGCGACTTCTCTAGCGGCACAGCGGATAGGCAGGGACTCATTCGGCCTTGCTTTACAGCCATTTGGAAAAGTCCCAAGCTGAAGCTTTCTAAGATGACGAAGTCACACAAACAAAGTTTTCATGGAGTGCCCCCCCCCCCCGGGCACACACACAAATGTGAATCCTGAAAAAGTATTATTTTAGTGAAGCAGACACAATGATTCAATCATCCACACAGAAGTTGCCCAAGCAGCCCCCTCTCCCGTGAGGACGGCTGGAGCAGTTTGCGCTCACTTTGAGGCAACCCAGTGTGAACAAAGACGTGAAGTGCCTAAGCCCACCACACGCCCACCACTAAAGGTCCTGCTCACAGACTCCCAGGCGCCAGTTACTTATTCCGCTATGTTTGGATATTTCGGAATAAAGCGCAAGTATTCTGGAATATCCATGTTTTCTTCTGGAATATCCAGTTATAGAGGCGTAAGTAATGGATGCCCTAGGCGCTCACCCACCCACGTGGTTGGACCAGAGGACCTTCCGGCAGGGCGGCACCAACTCGGGAGACACCTAGAAGCCCTTTCCCATTGACCTCGCCATTCTTGCTTTTGGAAGGCACCGGCAGATCTTGATGCTACCCTTGTTGTTGCATGTGAAACCCACGCCCTGGACTCACCCCTTCGGCCTTCCCTGATGAGCCTCAGGGAGGGGAAGAGCAAAGCAAGACTAGGTGCCTTTTAGCGGCAGCAGAGACGCCTCTCCCCCTCCGCCAGGGCCCAGGGCTTCCGCAGAGCAAAGTTCATCCTTGCTTCTCCACATAAAGCCGCCCTGTGAAATGGCTAGAAAGCTCAGGGCCAGTGAGAAGGGACTCGCGAGGTGAAACGTGCCTGAACGCCAGGTGGACGACCTTGACCGTAAACTTTTCCACCCATGCAAAGGTCACAGCAAAGGGAAACATCTCCCTGGAGACAGGAAGGGCTCTGAGTGCAAGCAAAACAAGAATGCAAATCCATCCGTTGCAGAAGCGCCAATTTACACAGGCCACGCTGTGCGGGAGGCCTCTTGCCTTCCCCGTCCAGGAGGAAACGGGGCTGATTTATCCAGCTGCAGACAGCAAAACCTGAGGAGGACAAGGAGTAGGGAAGGCTCCCATGGGCCAGAGAGATGCCAATTGTTTGCTCTAAGTTCAAGATTTACTTGCTGGAGCAGAAGTTCCATTGGCGCAGGATGCGTGAAGGCCTGGATCTGCTGCATACCTGCCTAGAGAAGCATCAGGACAACTCAGCCCTGAAAAAAGATGCTGGCAAGCTCTCTCCATAGATCTGCTCAAGGAACCATACAGATGGGACTCAGCTTGAGGGTGGCTTTCTGTTTGTCCATCTAGTGCCTCTGGTGCGGACAGGCCCCTTTGGTTCACAAGCTGAAGGAGCAGGAGAAGCCCCCCTAGTTCTGCAAAATACTGGCAGAAAGCAGAGGACAATTGCTTCGGAGTGCCGGGCATGGGGCTGGGTGGTGGGAGGCGGTGGGGTTCACTGTTCTCATGCCCAAGCAGATGTCCTTGTGCTCCCTTTAGCCCCAGAAAGAAGAGTTCCATTGCTGAAGGCCAGTTATATAAATAAATCCACCTACAGTCCCCCCCCCCCCAGCAGGTTCTCTGCTTCCTTGCCCTGCCCCGAATATTTAGAGTAGGGATGCACCCACGGCCTCCTTCAAAAGCCGCTGCCCCCAGGGTAGCTATGAGGCCGGCCGGCCATCCCCCTGAGCTGCACCCTGTCCCGGCCCAAAGCACAGCGGGCAACTGACGTCCTTTCTCCCTTGTCGTAACCTTCAACTAACCTTTAAGCTGGAGTGAATAATTTAAAACTTATTTTCATATCCATGGCAGAGTCGGGCCAAGCAATTATCTTTCATCCCTGCGTTCTGTAATAAGAGCAAAGGCGTAGCAATGTTTTCCCAAGCGGGCAGAAAGGCGAAGAGGGGGGAGGGGGAGGGGGCGGAGGGGGGGGGCAAGGGAAAGACCTGCAGAAGCAGCAACTGCGGGCGGCCACGCACCATGAATGGCTCCTCACAGGCAGGAGAGAGGTCTCAGGGCTGAGAGGCGGCAGCCAAACTTGGCAAGTGGGTCAGTGAGGTTGGCAGGGCAGGTGAGCTGGCAGGAAGCCCCTCACTGGCACAGGAGGGGGCTGGAGGCAGGGAGGATCAAAGGGGAAAAGGTACGAGATGGAAGGGAACCAGAGCTGCCGGGGGCCGTCGTGCCCAGGCGATGCTTCCAAGCCGGCCTCCTCCTAGAATCCCACCAGATCACCCATGATCACTCTTAGGAATTCATAAAACGATACATCTGTGTCTGGGCTCTGTGACTGCAGGAGCAGGCAGACACCAAAGCCTGCTGGAAACGGCATGAAATATTCATCCTTCCTCCTCGCTTTGAGCAAAGGGGGCAGACGGGAGCGCTGCAAGATCAAAGCCACTCTCTCTCTCTCTCTCGTGCGCCTGGGAGAATCGGAGGGCAGGAAGGGAAGGAAGGGAGAGGATCTGCTTACCAGAGCAGCATGTATAAGCAAGCAGGCAAAAGAGAAGCATCCGGAACGGGAGGGAAGCGGGTTGTGGAGCAGCTCCACTTCTGTGGACCACAAGGGCGTACCAGGGTCCTTCTCTTGGAAGCGGCACAGAAGCTCAGGTATATATGGCGACAGCAGCTAGACTATTATATGTACAGACGTGGAAGGAAGAAGAGATACCTACCGAAGAGGAATGGCTAATGAAACTGAAGGACTTGGCCGAAATGGGCAAACCGACAAATTTACTAGAAGATAAAACAATGGACAAGTTTTTGAAAGACTGGAGCCCTTTTATTAACTGTCTTCGCGAATTAGAGCTAACAGCAGATGGTTCTGACTAAAGATTAAAGAGCGAGCTGAAAAGGAACAAGAGGCATTCAAAGGGGCGACAATAAGAAGAGTCTGAAAAACATTAAAGCAATGCAATAATCTGATATGGGGAAATTGTTTTTTTTAGGCTGTTTGGAAATGCTTTTAATAAATAAAATATTAGAAGCACAGGTGGCCCATGGGGGTATGCCCAGGTGAATTCCTAGGGTATCAGAGGGAAGTCCCTGGAGGTGCCGCTCTGACCAAGCCCACCTGAGAGAAGGAGACCCCTGGGGGAGCACAGGAGTGTCTTGAACCCTCGGCCGGCGCACTCAGGGCTCAGAGTGTCCATCACAGAGCGTCCTTCAAGAGGAAGATGCTTCTGCATCTAAGGAAGGACTCTCTGTCGTCTTGCAAAGTCCTAAACCACTCAGCCTCAACAGTGGGACAGAATCCCTTTCTGGATCTGCAACCGCCCAGCCCAGAGGCTCCCAGAGGTGCCTCCCTCCAGGCTTGGGTGTGTTTGGTGGCCTGAAGCCGGGCTCACCGCCTGGTGACCACGTGCTCCTCAGCAGGACCTTCTCAGGTGCCACCACGTCCCAATGGAGCCAGCCTCTCCTGCCGTGTCCCAACACCTGGCTTGGGCAACTCCAGCCGCCCTCCCACCTTTGGTCTGCTCAAGGCGCTGCATTTCTTTGCCTGGGCCTTTCAGTGAGACCCACCATGGAAGCTGCTGTGCTTTAGATCTTGTTTTCTCCTGTTCAGCATTTTAAGGGATTGTTTTCCCTGTAAACGCGCTAAGTAAATAAACAAGACAGAAGAATCAGGCAACACCTGCTTTCCCAGCTGTTGATCCAGATTCCATTCTTTGGGTACCTGTGAGTGGAACAACTGTCTTCTGGCTGAAAGAGGAAACACCAGGGATGGCTGATCAGGTAGACAGAGGCTCCGAGCGACCAGCAAATCCTTGGGGGTCAGACAGAAGGGGGCTGGGAAGAAAGAGCAGGGCCACTGGGATGCGACCAGCTTCTCACTGGGACCCAGTAGCCCCTAGCTGAGGTGCATGCAGAAGGGCTGGGTGCTGACTCTGGTGTTTATTTTTCAATTTGCATCCCATGATAGGGCACGCTGAACTCTTAACTACTGCCCAGGTTGTGTGAAATGTTCATTCATGTCAAAAAATGGTGCAGGATTTGTGATAGGGTTTCTCTCAAAGAAAAAGCTTTTCAGATTCGCCTGTGACCCCTCGGCCCTATTCCTGGAAACAGCCACACAGCTGTGGGAAAACCCAATCAACGGCTAAAAGATCTCCAAGCAAAACGACCGTCCGCCTTCCTCCCAACTCTCCTTCCGGAGGACCGGCAGAAACGCACGCAGATTGTCGCTGCTTCACAGGCAACCGCAGCTGACAAAACCCACGCCAGCCCTCGACGCAGAATGAGCGACTGCTGCGAAGCACCTTCAAGTTCTCTGCCCACCCCAAGCCGCGATTTAACAGATTAAGCAAATAATTAGACAAACGAAGAGGCGCGAAACGGGAAGCAATCCGATCTCCATAAGCAGAGGGAGATGATTTCAAGCAAAAAAGGAAGGAGCTGTGTCAGGCTGGGGGTGCTTTCCTTCCTCGTGTTCCAAAAGAGTGTTGACAGAAGGAGCAATCCAAACGGCACACGGCGGCAGCAGGCACTTCTCAATTCCCTCTTCTTGTAATCTCAGCCCATGGCTTCATGTCCCGGCCACGCAGCAGCTAACACCCACCTGGTGCCTCCAGCAACTGGAAATACAGCTCCTGTTGGCCCTGGACAGAATGACTGCCGACAAAGCAGGGAAAGGCACTCTGGAATGATCAAGCGACCCATTCTATGTCTTCCTTTGTGGGGCAGTGCTTCAGATCCTCAAAGATGGCCATCAGAACGGTCTCCTCTCTGACGTCAGCAGGTGCCCAGCTCCTTCACTCTTTGCCTTTCAGAGCCGGGACGCTTCCTAACTTGGCGCCTGTAACTTCTGCGCAGGGCTCAGTCTGCCAAGAAGGTTCTTATAAACAGAAGTCCAAGGTGGAGGCGAGGACCTCCTGCTTTGGCTGAGCTCATGGTGAGCTTCCCAAAGTGGGGAACCCACAAGAAAGCAGCACCTTCCTGACATCAGCCAAGTCGCCTCTGCAGCACCCATGTGGTGATCTGGGGTGCAACTTGGTTGCAGACGTCAATGGGAACAAACCACGCGAACTCTGCGCAAGCAGCGTGCGAAGGCCACGTGCGGTTTTCACACTGGTTTTCTGCTCCATGCAGGAGAGCATATGGCGTGGCAACAGCCATTTCATAGGACCCTTTTCATTAGGTGTGACCTTTCTTAGAAAACTGGAAGCACCCAGCTGCTCAGCCAGAGGTGGCATCTCTTTCCAAGCGCCCTACACTTTGGGCTGGGAGGCAACAGCGGGAAGAGGCCGCTGGGTCCAGGAAACACCCTAAGCTTCCGAGGAAGACCAAGGCCACCTTCAGTTTGGTCTAGTGGTTAAGGAGCTGGACTCTTATCTGGGAGGATGCTGCACTCCTCCATGAAGCCAGCTAGGTGACCTTGGGCTAGCCACAGCTCTCTTCTGCGCTCTCACATCCCCACCTGTCTCACAGGGTGTCTGTTGTGGGGAAAAGACCAGAAGGTTTGTCAGCCGCTTTGAGTCCCCTTAAACGGGTGAGAAAAGCAGGGTAGGAAAGCCAACTCTTCTTCTTCTTCTTCCACATTCCCCAAAGCAGGGAAGATGCTGGACCTGCTTGCGGTGACCCTGGGTTACTCAACCCTTGCAGGTCTGCTCCCCAGGTGGAGAAGAGCAACGGTGCTGGTCCACGGCATCAGTTCCACACCACCTGGCAAGCATGAATTCTGTGCACCCGACCAAAGGCAAGCAGCTTCGCTCTTGCCTCTTCCTTCCAGGAGATGTCTTTCCCTTCCTCCCCCACCAGCTCATTACAGCACTGTGGATGTTTTCCACTAAAGGCCTCTTCCCTGACTGCTTCTGCCTTTTTCTTTTTTATTAATGTGGGCTAAGATAAGGGGAGACTGATTAGCATGAGAACAATGGCTGAATTCCCTCCTGGAGAAATCTTTCCCAGCCTGCGCTGGCATTTTAATTTCAGAGTGCCATTAGCGGGAAATGTTGCTTTAGCCGCTGCTTTCTATGTTGTGGTGGAAAGGAGGCGGGGAAGAAAATAAGTCGCCGGTTGCTGCTCAGTGGCCAGTGGCGTGACCGCCCTCCCAAGTGGCAAATAGCAGTGCGCCCAGCAGGCCCATTGCTCCTAGTGGGGCTGGGCCTCAGGGCTTCCCAGAAGGGCGCCAGAGAGGCAGCTAACACCCCAGCTGCTCCTTGCATCCAGACTCCATAGACAGCGCTGGAGCAAAGCAAAAAGTGGCAGCATCTGAAACGTTGCAGCTCCACGTATTAGAAGGTGGTGGGAGGGTTTCATCCCCTCTGTGGGGCTTGAGACCCTTTGGGCCTCAGGGAGAACCGCAGGACCAGACCAGAGGCTCCCCCCTAAACAGCTTTCCTCCTCCCCCTAGCCTCTGGGCCTCTCTCTTTCCAGGCGCACGGGAGGGGGCAGAAACTGCTGGACAGAAGCAAGCATCCCAGAGGCCCAGGAGGTCGGGTGGCAGCCTCTGAAGAAGCCCGTGTGGTCGCCCCTCCATCCTTGTAACTTCTGCGAGTGCCTCTTGCCAGCCGCTCTAATTCTGTCCCACGGTTGGCTTGGCAGCAAATCAAGCTAAAGGGGAAGCAGGAAGGGCTCATTTAGGAGTAAGTTAAGGAGCACTGGCCTCAGCACTGAACCTTGGGGGACCCCACTTTTTGCCTCCCTCCATTCTGAGAATTGCAGCGTCTAGACCTCTTCAGCCAGGAAAGACGGCATTTAAGAGCAGACCTGATTGAAGTATATAAAATCATGCAAGGTATAGAAAGGTGGATGGAGAGAATTTCTTTTCTCTGTCACCCAACACTAGAACCAGGGGGCACCTATGAAGCTGATGGACAGGAGAGTCGGATCAGACAAGGGGAAGGATTTCTCCACCCAGAGGGTCATCAGTCTATGGAACAGCAGCCAGCCTAGATGGCTTTAAGAGAGGGTTAGACACATTCATGGGTGACAGGCGAATCATTGGTCCTTCCTCCAGGCTGGGGAGACAGGCAGGAGACCTCTGAAGGCCACTTGCAGGCAACCAAGAGCAGGTGAAGATTTTGCCCTCGTCTTCTGCTTGAGATGCCCAGAAGCAGTTGGTGGGACACTGTGTGAGACCGGATGCTGCACTAGGTGGTCTGTGGCCTGATCCAGCAGGGCAGTTCTTAGGTTCTCTTAAGAAACAGCAGCATGTCTGCAGAATGGATGGAGCCTGCTTGGAAGGGAGGAAGCAGAAATTGGGGGGGGGGAGGTGTCTTGCAGTTCTGCCATGGTCCCCTCTCCGGTTTGTGGATGCAGCAGCACCCACCCCACCCGCTCTATGTGGGAGCAGAAGGGAGGAGCCACACATGTGGCCTTTCCACCAGTGGCGTCTCCTCAGGTGCAGGATGGAGCAAAGTACAGTCAACGGCACCTTCTCTTAGAAGAGCCTTGAAGATGCTTTTCAGGTTTCAAAAGATCTGCATTTCCCGCTGCTTTGAGGTGCTCTTTAAGCATCCGAAGACGCAGGCTGAATGAGAATGGAGTGGAAGCCACCCCATTCCCACCAGCAGAGCCCAGGTCCCAGAGAAGGCTCCTTCCTCGCCCGCAGCATCTCAACAGGCATGCCAGAGAGAAATGCCCGCTGGCTTCTTGTGGCTCTCTTTGCATCAGGCAGGAGATCCTGGTGACCCCCCCCCCCTTTAGAACCACTAGGTTACCTTCATGCTTTCAGCCCTGAACCTCACAGGGTCTCATCTGCAGCAGAGGCCGAATCCAAGACCTCTGGGACTGAAATTCAGCAAGGGGAGACGGCCAGTTTGCCTGTGACCGTGAGCCAGAGACTCGCTCGCTGTTCTCTCCCATAAGCCAGAAAATACATCTTGCATTAATTAATAAATAAAAGCCACGTCTGCGCCCTCAATTACCAGCAGAAGATACTTGCTAACCCAAGGCACCGACAGTGCCGATTACTTATTAATAAAGCAGCAGTACATCTAATTACATTCCCCCTGGATCCCGACTGTAATAAAACTGCAATTGCCTTCCCAAGCCGAGGGACCCCCTGACCCGTCGCGTGGCTTCAGCCATCCATCAGGCCCCATCTGCCCCCTCTCGGCCCGTCCACCCAGGGCAAAGAGGCTTCCCCGGCCGCCTCCAGCGCTGCTGCTGCTGCTCGCAATGGGGGTCAGAGGTCGCCCCCCGCCCGGGGTGGCTGCGAGCCGCCGCTGCAAGTCTCATTAGCCTGTTAACCATACATTTATCTGACAAGTTAAAAGAGCCCCGTTGACCGGCGCGATCATTAAAGATTAATAGAGAGCATTAAAAAGAAGGGCTGGAACCACCGCAGCCGCAAGCAGCATTAATGTTTCAGGCGCGCAATAACCCTGGCAGGGCTCTCAATCGGGGCGCCGCACAGCCTCCGGGCAAGCGGCGGTTTCTTCCTTCGGCTCCGCTTTTTCCAGCAGCAGCGCCTTGGGCTTCCTCTACCAGGGGAGCCCAGGGGCAAACCGGCGAGCCGACTGGCCAGGCAGAATGTGAAGAGAGGCGAGCCAGACCAATGAGGAGGAGGAGGAGGAGGCGGCACCATGGGGGCAGGTGAGAGAGCCCACGATGCCAGGGAAACAGGACGGGCTGCTGTGGCCGTTCGCCTGGGCATTCCTCTGCCAGGCCTGACCCATTAATAAATCGTACAGATCAGTGCTCTTATTAACTTTAATGGAGGGCTGCAAAGACCACGACGGCCCTGCTGAGATTTCCCCTCATTTCAGATTCCATTAAAGTCTTTGCATGGAAAGTTCTGCAGCAACAGCCGCCTAGGGAGGAACCAGCCGCCTTTGCTTATTCGGAGAGAGACAGAAAAATTCGGATATTGTTTTTTGCCTACTCTGCTTTCTTCCCTTCTCCCTCCTTCCACTGCCAGCTTTCCTTTGCTTGCAGGTCAATACCCCTTTGGACAAAGCTCCACCGTGCCTGGAAAGCAGAGGGTCGCCGGTTCGATCCCACCTTCTCTCTGGGCGTGAGCAACAGCAAGCCACCTCTGTATTTCCAGGAAGAAAACCGCACAGAGGGGCCCGTGCAGGCGCCCAGGAGCCGGCTGCCACGCCACGGAGCACAACAGCAACAGCTTCTCTAGACAGTCAGACGATCCCTCAGAAGACAATCCCAGGAGCCAAAAGGAGCTTTGGGTTCCCGCTTTGGGAGTGGCGGACACACACGATCTGCCCGATTGCCCGGCCTGCCGGATCCCCACTAGCCACGGAGCCATTTTCTTCCCTTGGCTTCACTGAGGGGGAGGCAAGCAGGGCAGGTTGCCACACGCTGCTGGCAAGGAAATGGGAGGAATCCAGGACTGCGGCTGATAAGATTGTAATGGACTGATCCAGCAGGGCTCCTCTGAGGTTCATGTGGACCAGAAGGGCAGTGGCCTGATCCAGCAGGGCTCCTCTGAGGTTCTTATGGACTAGAAGGCCTGTGGCCTGACCCAGCAAGGCTCCTCTGAGATTCTGATGGACTAGATGGGCTGTGGCCTGACCCAGCAAGGCTCCTCTGAGGTTCTTATGGACTAGAAGACCTGTGGCCTGATCCAGCAGGGCTCCTCTGAGGTTCTTATGGACTAGAAGGCCTGTGGCATGATCCAGCAGGGCTCCTCTGAGATTCTGATGGACTAGATGGGCTGTGGCCTGACCCAGCAAGGCTCCTCTGAGATTCTGATGGACTAGATGGGCTGTGGCCTGACCCAGCAAGGCTCCTCTGAGGTTCTTATGGACTAGAAGACCTGTGGCCTGATCCAGCAGGGCTCCTCTGAGGTTCTTATGGACTAGAAGGCCTGTGGCATGATCCAGCAGGGCTCCTCTGAGATTCTGATGGACTAGATGGGCTGTGGCCTGATCCAGCAGGGCTCCTCTGAGGTTCTTATGGACTAGAAGGCCTGTGGCATGATCCAGCAGGGCTCCTCTGAGATTCTGATGGACTAGATGGGCTGTGGCCTGACCCAGCAAGGCTCCTCTGAGGTTCTGATGGACTAGATGGGCTGTGGCCTGACCCAGCAAGGCTCCTCTGAGGTTCTGATGGACTAGAAGGCCTGTGGCCTGATCCAGCAGGGCTCCTCTGAGGTTCTTATGGACTAGAAGGCCTGTGGCCTGATCCAGCAGGGCTCCTCTGAGGTTCTTATGTAGGGTGATGAGCAGTGGCCAGCGAGCCTAAATTGCCCGTTCACTGGGGCTTAGTGAAAAGCCACAGGGATGAGGACTGTGTTTCTGAAGGTTCCTATTGACCCCCCCCCCAAAAAAAAAGCCCTCAAGAAGAGGGAGCTGGGCAGACCAGGAAAGCCCTCCGACCAGAGTCCGGAGCCATGATCTAAGGGTGCCTTTTCAGAGATTCATCACCTTGCACTCCCTGTTCTGGGATTTGGGGCATCTTTGCACCAGAGCCCAGCAGAGTGCCTGGTCCTTCCCTGTGAACAGGCAGCCAGGTGCTGGGAGGGGGGGGAGCGCGGTCAGGAAATCTCGCCAAAGGAAGCGGCATTTAATGGGTGGCTGTTGATCAGCAGCTTGAGCAAAACTTAATTGCTTCCTAAAATGGAAAAATATCAAACTGCATAAATAAAATGGTTTCAATAATTCATAACGGAGGAATCAGAGCAGGAGAATTAATTTAATTTCCCAAGCCTAAATCGGCCGGCGCAGCTGATTATTCAAGGATCAAAAGAGGAAAACAGGCAGGGAAAGCAGAGCTGGAGGTGTCGTCCCCCCAGCTTTTAAAGGCAAATTTAGCAGGAAGGTTCATTTTGCTGGAGTTAAAACCTTCTCTAAGTGAGGGTAACAATATCACCTTCCTTCTGCTGGATAAGTCATTCAGATGACCAGGCAAACTCTCTCTGCTCCTCTGCAAAGTTCGATGTTATCTGTGGCCCTGTAGGGTCGGGCCATAGTGCCTGCCATGACCTCATAGATGACCTCTTGGCTACAGGCCATCAGCCACGCCAGTTTCACTTTGAGGTGTCAACCCTAGCAGCTAGAACTACAAGCTGCTTACAACAGTAGTGACTGCTTTATTCTTATCTGCCAAAGAAGTTGCCAGTGTCAAGATTGCTGTGGATCCCCCCCACTCCCCCCAAGTCACCTTGCTACCTGAGGACGAGGCGAAAGACTGGTAGCGGAGGCAGCAGAGGCCTCTTGGCACGGGCTCAGCCCAGCGGCACATGGGGGGCCACGCAGATGAACTTTTCCAAAGCTACAATTTAAGTTGACAACCTGTGTAGCCTCCAACTTACATGCAAACCTTGGCTGACTTCCCAGAACACAGAATCCTGACAGCACACACCCAAAGTGTTGCAAAGAATAAAAAAGAGCAACCCCCCCCCCCCCCCGCCAACCCACTAGAACACATCCTGTCATTTGTAGGGCAGGCTGGTCCTTTGTGCTGCGCCTTCCTTTCGGGAAGGAGGCGGTGGTGAAATCTACCCTGCTATTTAGGGCCTGCATTCTGCCTGTGCAGAAGCCAAGGAGGCTGAGTGCAGCGCCCCAAAAACACACAGCCTTGGCAGGAACGGAGCAAACTGCAGCGGTCTCAGGCGCTCGGGTAACGCGGTTTGCCAAGCAGCTGATGGAACTCCGGGCCAAGTTCCTTTCCTTCCACTTACTGGGGGCCAAGGAATGTAAACTCGCCATCTGTGTGGCCCCTCCCTCCCTCCCTCCCCACTCTGTCAAGGAGGGAGAGGGAGGCGTTTTAGGCCCCCTCCCAACTCTGTGGTCAGCCTACATGTCAGCACGCCCCCCAAGTCAGAAGGGCACACGTGGGGCAAAGTACGCCTCTTGGGGGCAAAGCAGGGCAGCCACATGCACCCACTGGGCCTCCTCCTGCCAGGCCACGCCGGCCTTCCTGTTGAAGCGACCAGGAACCACCAGGAGACCCCGCTGCCCGCCTGCTTCCCCTTTCCCTGGCAGTGTGCCCTCTCCGAAGAGCAACCCGCCGGCCTCAGCGGTGGCTTTGGACGTGCCCACTCAGGGCAGACACACAGAGCCCCCGCCAGCCAGCCTGCTCTGCCAGGATGTGGCCACATCCGACCTCCGAAGCCCTTGAGAAGGCATGCGGGCAGGGGCCTCCGCTGCCTGTCCATCCGTTCTGCCTCCCTCTCTGCTCCAGGATCCTCAGCAGCCTCAGGGAGGCACACGGGAATAAAAAGCCCACTGGGCAGAAGCCACTTCCGGCAGAGGCCCCAACAGGCTAGGCAAGCTCTGGACCCCCCCCCCCCCCCCCCGCAGCCGAGGCCATGGCAGGCGAACGCACAGGAGCGCAAGACGTGTGGGAAACAGGCAGGACTCACAAAGTCTCTCTGCCTGGCTCTGCTCAATTGGCACGGGGTGGGGGGGTGGGGGGGGTTGCTCTCTCTGCTGCAGAAGTTGAGGGGAGGCGAGGCGAGGGGGTCTGCTGCTCTTGGCTCTCTGGGTTTATTGATTCTTGACCTTTTGTGCAAAGATCACACAAACGTCCCATGATGATCCCCCCAAATCAATGCCAGGCAAGTCCGGAACCCTCCGTACATTGGAAAGCCTTCACAAAAGCCCCCGCTCCCTTCCCAGAAATTCCCTTATCACAGACGTTGCTCCCTGAGAGGAATTCTGCAGATAGAGAGAGAAACAAGAGCCCAACCTAAAGCAATCGGACGGGCCAGAATACGGGCCAGCGTTTCCTGGGAATGGGTGGGGGGCTCTTCTAGGACTGGAGCTACTCACACATCGCCTGGCTGAGTAGCAGGTCCAGATTATTCCCCGCATCTTATAGGGAGGGTGGGGCCGGGAAGGCGGCACCCCCATTGTGCAAAGCCAACACACCCACAACGGCCTCCTCCACCTCCCTGACCGTCTCCCCAAAGCCACAGTGCCGCAGGAACCCCCACACCCCCTGCCACCAACTCTGCACCCTGCATGTGATCTCAGCACAGCATTGAGAGGCCCGGGCAATTCCAGGGCAGCTCTAACTCAGCTGGAGGCGGATGCCCTCAGGACGCTCACCCAGCCCCGCAAGCAGCAGAGGGGCGAAGGAGAGGTGCTGGACGCAGGGCCGGACGCCTCCACCCCGGAGCCCCTGGCACAGAGCTGACGCTCAGAGGCATCTCCCAGCTCGGGTGAGAACCCTGCCCTCGCCCAGACCGGAAGTCACGTCAGAAGCCCCAGCCGGAGGCCCAGAGCCCACGGGAAACGCCAGGCTCCATCTGCCCTTTCCGTGGGCAACAAGCCTCCTGCCAGGGCAAACACGACGGGCCGAGGAGGGAGAGAAACGCCTTGCTGCCTGCCGCCGCTATCTGGTGCCTCTGTCTGAAGGGCTGCCGAGGCCGCCCGGCCCAGGCCCGGAAAGGGAAGAAATCCTCCAGGTGGGTGGCGGGAGGGGGGCCGGGAGCACCTCAGCTGGGCAGGTGCCACCTCTGGGGGAAGGGGCAATGCAGGGTGGGAGCAGAGCAGCCAAAAAGCAGGTGGAGGCAGCGAGGAAACACTCTGGGAGCAACCCTGAGGCCCCTTGGTGGAGAGGGAATGGCAGGCTGCACCCTGGAGCAAGGGCTGAGGGGGACCCCCCCCCGCCCCCCTTGGCCCAGGATGGTGCGCAGCCATGCAGGGTTGGGCCAAGCTGCAGCTCTGCTTGCAGGCAATCCAGGAACAACCTGGGCAAGCGGGAGCCATGAAGGCTGCGGGCGCTCTGGGTTTTCCACCCGCTGCCAGCCTGTCTGTCTGTCTGTCTGTCCACAGACTCTGCCCTTTGCCACACGGGCTAAACCCTCCACAATCCTCCTTCCTCTCTCGCCGCCAGCAGAAGGGATCAGAACTGTGTCCGGCGCACAGGGACAAAACAGCCTCATGGGAGGGAAAAGGCAGTGAAGTTACCTGGGCGGAGGCAGCCACCTGCACAGGTGCCAACGGGGACTCCTCCCCTGCTGGGCGCCAGTGCGGTGCCTCGGGAGCTCCAGAGAAAGCACCAGGGCAGGGAGGGAGGGAAGGTTCTGCCGCCTCGGGTCTCCACGGGCGGCCAGAGCGGGCTGCTTCCTGCGGGCGCCGAGCGATGCTCCTCCGCAGCAGACGAAACCCAGAGCAGCAGGGACGCGCACCCGGAAATGGCCCCGGGCTGGGGGGCTCCAACCCGGGAAGCGGGAGGGCAGGGGACGCCACCCGCTGCCCGGCGGCCCACTGGCGAGGTCGCCGCTTCCCTCCTCCGCTCCACCGGTTCTCTCGGGCCCCCGCAAGGCCCCCGGGAAGGTCAGAGGCTCCCCCGTCGGCTGCGCCCTGCGCCACGGGAGCTCCTCGATCCCGGCGGCGGCGGCGGCGGCGGCAGCGGATCCCTCTCTCGCCCGCGGTCTGATCGCCCCGAAAGGGCTTTGCGCGGTGAGGACTGACGGACCTCGGACGCCGCACAGCCAAGGGCGTGGAACGCACGTGCGCGGCCCAGGGCCGAAGGAGCGACCGCAGCCCGGCTCTCTCGGCCCGAGCCCGGGCATTCCCAGCGCCCCCCCCCGGGCCTTCTACTGCCCCATGCAACCGCAAGGCGGGGGGGAGGACACGCCGGCAGGTGGGGGCTTGGGCAGCTCCGGCCTCCCCGCTCCCAGACGATGCCTCTCCGTTGCGTGCGCGTGCAAAGAGCGCCCCCTGCCGGCCCCCGCGGGCTTTGGCTCCGTTGCGCCGACGCCTCCGCCTTTGCCCGGACTTCCCTTCATGTCACCATCTGCTCCCTTTGCTCCGCAGGATGCCAAGCGGCCTCTTTCCCGCCGTCTGGGAAGCAAAGCAACGCACGCCTGGCAAAATGCCGCAAGCCCGCCGACGATGCCCCGTCCAAGCATCTCCCCTCCACCGACCTGTGGGCTTTGCTGCTGCTCCGGCGCCCCGTGGCTGGAGACACACCTGGTTCACACACCTGGCGGGAGGCGGAGGGGCTCCGGAGCCTGCTGCCAGCTGCACGCAGTAAAGGCGCAGGGAAACCGTGGCCTTGACTGCGGAAGTGAGGGAGCGGGTGGGCCCTTTGACTCCTGGGGGGGCTCCTAGCACCAGGGACGCAGGCGGGGCGGATTGGGGCCTGGCAAAGGAAGGAAGGTGCACCCCTCCTGCTTGCGGGCTGAGCCCGGGGCAACAGGAAGCGTGCAGGAAGCTCAGGCGGGCGCCCGCCTGGCTTTGCCCCCTCGACTGCCCGCAAAAGTCCCAGAACTGCAGCCCTGCCTGGTTTTCCACTTGCTTGCTGAAGGGAAGGTCAAGATGCTGAGCCTGGGAGCTTTTTGTCCTTGTACTTGAGCCTAGAGTTCAACAATCCCCCTGGGATGCCCAGGCGGCTGTCCCTTTCTCCTCCATGACCTCTCTGTCCGCCCAGGCGCCACAGTAAAGCCTCAGATACACTCAACAGAAGATAAAACTTTTATTGATAAGCAATGTGGTAGGAGAGAGAATAAAAATGCGCAAAATGCCTCCCAGAAAAAGTAGTTACAATACCCAAAATGCCAAAGTTAGTATATCAAAAGCGAGACTGTTGTCCAGTTATAAAAACAGCTGATAGGCACACGGTGGCCACTTGGCATGTTGGTTCTTCTGTCCCCCTCCCCACTGGGTGCAGAGCAGGCACAGGGGCCCTGCCAGGTCTGAGGGTGGGGTCTCCTCTGGAGGGGGGTGGGCACAGGAACAGTGCTGGGAGAGGATGTCTCTGGAGGCTGCGGCTTGACCTGTAAATCCAGAGGTTAAGATGCTCTGTCTCATTTGCCCTCCCAAGAGGTGGAGGTGGCCATGCCAGTTCCAGGAAGAGGCACCAGGCGAGAGTACAGCCTGAGTGGACATTGGCGGAGGCAAAGGCGTCCCGGCCTGTGTCAGCGCCTAACCCTAACTCTAAGCAACAAAGAGAAATCCCCGGCAATTACAGCAACCCCAGACTGAAACAGATAAACTCCCATTTTCAGCAGTCCCCTTGTAGTTCCCCCAAAAGGTTCTCTTTCAGCGCCTCTGCTTTTACAACTATTGCACATTTATTTGAGAAACAAGCTATTAAGTGCTTGTGGCGTTTATCTCTGTCAACACTCTGAGCCAAGTTAGTTTGTGCCCTGCGCAAAGGCTCCATTAGCAAACTATAGTACATCATTTACAAAAGACGGTATTTGAAACTGCCGCATGCCAGGGTGCAACGCTGTATCCAGCAATTGACTCCTAGAGAGGCGACGGATGTCTTGGTAGCCGAACACACAGGCCCAGTTTTGGCACAGAGAAGGCCCAAAGGATTCCGGTCTTGCTGGAACCACCACAAAGGCCGACGGACAAGGGGAGACAACCTCAGAGAGGAGGGGAGCGCATGGCAGCCAGCCAGCCATGAGTTCAAAACCAAAGCATCACTGCATTTCCCAAAGAAATCAGAGCGCAAATCAAACTCTCCTACTCTTACAGCACAAACTTTCAAGCACGCTGCAGGTTCCTCTTCACAGAGGCTGCCTCCCCACCCCGCCCAGCCAGATGCCCGGCCAAGCTCTGCACTTCCGATGGGCCAAACTGTGCTTCAGCGAAGGAAGAAAGTTACGAGCTTCTCTTGGTTCTGCCTCCATTTTCTGTACCTTCTCTTCCCACGTTTGTTTTTTTACTTTGGTAAAAGCTGCTGCTTCTTTAAAAGGCCAAAGAGACTCCCCCGGGGGGGGGGGCACTACTTCCCGCTCTTCTTTCGTGTCTGTCCCGGCCCTGCGGTGCCATTGCTACAGAAACAGCAGTAAAGAATTTGGGGGCGCAGGTGGAGGGATCTGGCAAAAAGCCGACCAGCAGCCGCACTGTCTGTGCAGCCCCTGGGGCATTTTCCCCTCGGGAACATAAGCGACGAAGGCACTAGGGTTGAAACGGAGGCAACGGTGCGCCTTGGCCAGCCAGGACGCCCCAGGGCTCCGTCTGATTCCAGCAGCCCTTGAGGATTTGGCCAGAGATGCTCGGCCGGGGAGATTCCCCCAAGTGGCCGGAACACAAAATCCACACCGCAAACGCGAGGGGACAAGACTTTAGCCGCGCTGCCCGGGCTCAGGCCTCACCCCATCGTGGGCACTTCGAGCCATACCGGGAGGTGAAAGTTGTTCGCTCTTGGAGAACGAATCGCGTCAATCCGACACTCAGAAGAACTTTGCCTTTGTCATCATTTTGACTATCAATAAATAAATCCCACACAGACTCCTGCCTTCTACAAAAAAAAAGTTTAGTAGCCCTTTTGCTTTGTTAAAAATAGACCCTGTGTAAATAGAATGCTTCCGTTCTCTGGAAAGCGGCAGAAAGGATGGGAAGCACGTTATTTTTCACAGCTGTAGCCGCAAACCCCGACACCTAGGAAGCCCTAAAAGGTTAGCAGGCATTCCTATGCAGAGAGCGGCGCCGACCCCGCTAGCATACAAGCCCTTGCCGCATGCGGATGATCTGGAGCAGGGCGGCCTGGACGTCTTCATCCATGTGTCCCTGCAGAATCAAGGAGACCTTTCAGAAACAATTCTTCCAAAGGGGCCAAAGCGACAGGTGGAAGCCCTGCCTCCCGACATTTTATCCTCAGAAGAGTCCTGGGGAAGAGCCCAAGGCCACCCAGCGGGCTTCCGTGGGGATGAGAATCCTGCCCCCACCCGACCCTTGCAGAAACCTAAGGGAGCAGAATACAGGACACCCTCCTTAACGCTGCAGCTCCTGAGCAGTGTCCCCCTGGAGTCCGGCTCTAGCCTGGGACGGGCGTGCGGAAAGGGCATCTGGCCTCAGGGCGTGCGTGGCAGAGGCAGGATCCGGGTGGCAGGACCCGGAGTCCGCCGGAGTGGCTGTGCCGCCTGGAGCGGCGTTAGCAAAGGACCTCCTGTGCTGGCACCTTGAGGAGGCCAATGCCCTTCCTGCTCGCAACCCCTAAAGAATGGCTGGCTAATCCCTGGAGAAAGGGATCCCCCCTGGCACTTGCTTCCAACAGCCAGAGTGGACAGATGCTGCATCCCTCCCCAGGGCTTGGCCTTTGGAGGGCCGGGCAAGAACCAGGCCGAAGGAGACAAGGCAGCCACAGGGCAGGGCCTCTTACCTGCACGGCGCTCAGAAGGTGTGTCCGATATATCGAGATGACCTCCTGGTGCTGCCTCTCGGCGTCCTAGGACAGAGGAGCACCCGGGAAGAGTGTCATGGTGCGACGCAGCTGCTGGCAAACTGCTGCCAAGCAGCTTAAGGTGCCCGCCCACTTCAGATGCCAACCAGGCTCTTTCCTCCCTCAAGCAGAGCCTGTCGCCATCGCTCCTCCTCTAAGAGTGAAAGAGAGGAGCTCTGCGGGACGAGGTCTCTTTCACTGCTTGCTCTGCTGGCCCGCACAGCTATCCTTCCCCCTAACAGGCCACGGCGTTCATCTGGGGGATGAAGACCTGGGTACTTACGGCTAGCTGCTGCTGCAGGGTCTTCACCTGGTCCTGGAGGGTCTCCGTCTGCTGGTGGTGCCTCTTTGCTGGGACCGCGCTGTTGCCCGTCAGCTGAGAAAGGCCATTCAGGGCCTCCTTCAGCCGTTCCACGTCGTTCAGCAGCTCTGTTATCTTCAGGAGAGACGGGGCCAACACGCAAAGGTCAGCGTAGCTGTCAGGGAGCTCGGGGAACCCCAGGGAGCCGGGGTGGCCTCTTGGCCTCCTCAGGTACTCTCCTTACCTGGCAGGCTCCCGAAGTGGGAACGGCAGCACCTCTGGGGAGTGCTCAGCTGTTTCCCTAGGGAAGTGAGTGGAGGCAGAGGCGGGCGATGGGAAGGCCCCAAATTTCAAGTCACCAGTTTTGGAAGGAAACAGGGACTGGCTCCGCCCCAAAGCCACAATGAGGAGCAGGCTCCACCCCAATCCTGGAGGGACACAGTTTCTAGTGGCCCACGTCTCACCTGCTCATTAGGGCAGATGACGCCTTTCAAGCAGGAAAGCCGGCCGTTCTGTGCCAGCCCCTCCCCCACACCCTGTGGCAGGCCTTGCCCTGCAGCCCCTGCAGCCTCGGTGCCTGTCCTGCCCCTGGTCCAGCTCACCTTGTTATCTTTCGCTTCCACCTGCTTTGCCGACTCCTGGATTCTTTTCTGCAGCTCCGCGATTGTGCTCAGCGACTTGTCGCACCGCTCCTTCTGCTCCTTGATCTCCTGCTCGATGCTGAAGCTCCTAGACTGTAGGGCGGCCTTCTCGTCCCTGGCGGACTGCTCGCCAGATTTGGCCCGCTTGGCCTCCCGCTGCATCGCCTCCAGCTTCTGGCTCAGTGCGGCCATCTTCTCCGCCATGCTGCTCACCTGGCCCTCCAGCCTGGCCTTCACCTTCTTGTGCTCCGACAACTCCACGACTTCTCTGCTCTCCAGCTCCTTCAAGGCCTGCCTGGCGCTCCGGACTTCGGACTCCAGCTTGGCCGCTTCTTCCGTCCTCGCCTGACTTTCCCCCTCCTTCTCCCTCAAGGCCGACCTGGCGGCAGCGGCTTCTTTTTCCAGCCCGTCCTTGACACGGGCGTGTTCGGCCAGAGGCACCGAGGCCGCCTTGAGCTGGCTCAGCTCCCGTCGCAGCTCCTGCGCGCTCTGCTGCTCCTGCTGGCAGGCGGCGCTCCTGCTCCTCAGCTCCTCCTCCAGCTCCTCCACAGCGCCGCTCAGCTCCCTTCTCAAGGCCTCCACCTGTTCCCTGGGAACGTACTGGCCCTGCAGGCGGTTCTGGGCCTCGAGGGCCGCGGCGCGCTGCCTGGCGTTCTCCTCTTGGAGCCTCTCCTTCTCGCGCATGATCTCCGCACAGGTCTGGTGCAGCTCCTGCACCTGCCGGTTCAGCTCGTCCACCCGGCTCGTGAGCGTCCTCTCCATCTCGTGCGACTTCTCGGCCAGGATGTAATTCTGCTGCCGGTCATTCCGGACGGCCAGGATCTCGGCCCTCAGCCTTTCGTTCTCCTGACTGTGCTTCTTAATCTCTTCTTCCCTCTCTTGGCATTGCCGCTCCTGTTCCAACACTCTGCTGCTCAGCCCCTTCACAGTCTCCTCAAAGGTGCGCTCCTTCTCTTCAAAACTGGCAAGGGGGGCGTATTTGGACCGGATGCACTCCTGAATCATGTCCAGTTCCTTCTTCTGGGCTTCAATCTCAGCGTGCAGCTGGGCCACCTCCTCCTGCTTTGCTTGGTATTTTGCCAGGACTTCAGAATTGCTCTCCGTGAGCTCCTGGACCTTCTGACGGAGAGCGGCCACCTGACTGTCGTGATCCCGCCGGCTTATGTAGTCACCTTGCACTTGGCCCTGCAGGACTCTCAGCTTCCTCTTCAAGGAACTGTTCTCTTCATTGGTCCTAACAAATTCTTGCTTTATGTTTTCCATTTTTTCTTTCACATCTGACAGCTCCTGACCTGTTTTTTCCAGTGTGCTGTTCAGCGCAGTCTTCACCTCCTGGTGAGTCTCCATGGGCACGTACTGTTCCTTCATGGCTTCCTGCAGAGACGCATTTTTGGCCACAAGTTCAGATGCTTTGGCATGCTCCTCTTCATATTTTTGGCTCAGCTCAGCAAACTGCTTCTTCAGATCAGCCACGGTAGACCTTAAGGCTCCCACCGCCTTCTCGTGTTCTTCTGGGGCGACGTAGGCCGCCTGCAGCTGGCCGAGGCTGCTCTTCAAGCAGGCCTGCTCTTCCCGCAGTTTCTCTGCCTCTGCCTTGCACCGGTGATACTTTTCCGTCGTGTCCAGGAGTTTCCTGTTCAGCTCTCCGATGGCTACATCGCTGGCTTTCTTCACACCTTCACTAACCTTCAAAGGCACGTACTGGTGCTTCATCTCGCTCTTGAGCTTCTCCACCTGCTGCCTGAGGAGACCTTGGTCTGTGTCCGCCCTGTCCAGCTCCTTCTGCAAATCCTGGTTGGTCTGCTTCAGCTCCGAGAGGGCTTTCTCAAGCCCCCGGGTTCTCTGCTCGAACCTGCTTTTCACGAGCCGGTGCTCCTCCGGTCTCACGTACTGGGCAAACTGAGCCCGCTGACCTTCCATCTCCGCCCTCAGTGCCTGAGCCTCTGCACGCCGGTTCTCACACTCTTTCTCCACCTCAGCCAACCTCTGGCCTTTTTCCTCTATTTCTCTGGACAAAGAACTCTTCATTTTGTCACACCTGTCAGCAAGCTTTGCTGCGGATTCCTTCAGCTGGCTTTCCAGCTCAGAGACCCTCCGCTGCCGCTTCTCCTGCTCCGTTTTCAACATACCGAGTTCCTTCTGCAGCTTCTTGTTTTCGTCCACCAGTTTGGCCTCGTCCCTCCTGAACTCCTCCACCAGCAGCTCATTCTGCTTCAGCTGGTTCCTCAACTTGCCCACTTCAGCGGAAGCTCCTTCGTACTTGCTCTTCATCTCCTTCAGCTGATCCTTCAGGTCCTCCGCAGCCTTGCTGCTGCCCAGAGCTGCTTCGCTGGTCAGGTGGTCCTTCAAGGCTAGGAAGTGCGCCTGCATCTGCTTCACCTTCCCTTCCGAGTCGAACATCCTCTTCTGCACGTCCTTCAAGGCGTCCTCCAGCTGCCTGATCTGCCGGTCGGACTCCTGCTTTGACCTCTCGCCTTCGGCGGCCAGCGCCTTGCATTCTGCCGCCTTGCGGGAGAGCTCCGCCTGCAGCCTGCCGATCTCTGCTCTGGCCGCCTCGTAGCAGCTCCGCACGGCGCTCAGCTCCCGCTTCAGCGCTTCGTTCTCCGGGGCAGTGGGCGGACTCAAGAGCTCCAAAGGCCTCACCATGGACCTGCTCTGGAGGCTCGGCGGTGCTGAAGCAGGAGGACGCTTTGGACACCAAACAAAGGAAACTGTTAGTCTTCTCCAAGAAAGAAAAGCGGAAGCTCTGCAGAAGCTGCTCTGCACACCTGGTTCAGCCACCGGCACCACAGCCAAGGGGCTGTAGGGAAGGGGGACTCCTAGGCCTTTAACAGTCACGCAGAAGAGCACATTTAAGTGTGTCCTAGTCGTAAGGCGAGAAAAATATGCTTAAATTTCCGCCTTTTCCATAGGGTGGCCCTAGTCAGGTAACGTGTCCAAGCACAGGTTTGGCCCTGGAGGACCCTGCTGGTTGCTCTAAGGGCCACGTGGCATTTTGCACACAGGAAGCTGGTCAAACAATGCTTCCCCTGGGCCTTTTCTGGCCCCCAAAGAAGCCGTTCCTAGCTAACTAGAACCGCTCAGCTGTGCATGTGGAGCCCAGCTCAGTTACGTTGCTTACTAAAGAGAGAACCGTTGGGACAGGTGAGGTGGTCCACCAATGGTCATTAGTGGTGGCACTTATGGAACATGCCGCATGGGTGCATGAACAAGCCAAAGCATCAGATTACCTGTGGCTCTGCAGAATACGTCGAACCCTGCTTTAGCAGAACATCTTCTTTCCCTTTGGGAAGGCAAAAAGACCGTCACCAGGGCTTCATCTGATAAAGGGCTAACGAGTGCTACGTGCGGCTGCCGGGGATGGAGGCAGAAGGACGAGGGGGAACTCAGCCTCCCTTTGCTCCAGGATGTGAGTCACAAACCCCCCAGGGAGCACAACCCAGGCCTGCAAAGAGATATCAGCCGCCGGCCTGATTCTAGAGAACCAAAGGGCGGCAAGAGCACCTTTGGGGCTTTGCAGTTCTCTAGAAGTACAAGGAACAGCAATACTCACGATTCCCGGGCCCTGCGTGGTCTCCCTGAAAGGAAGGAAAGGCTGCTGAAACGCCGAGAAGTCCCTTAGGAAACTAATGCTGCTGTGGGAGCCCTTGCTAAGCAGCATTCCCTTCATCAGAAGCCCTGCTGGACTTTACTCCCGTCAACAGCTGCTCAAAGATGCTCTCCCTGAGCTGAGCCCTTACTCTGAGAATCAGGGCTCCCAGATCCCCATGACTTGGGGGCGGGGGGCATCTTCCTGGCTGGACACACACACCTCATAGAACCGCAGCTTCGCTCTCAGGGCGTCCAGGTGGCGCAGGCTCTCTTCCTGTTGCTTCTCCTTGGCCGTCAGAAGCCTCCTGAGCTCGTCTTTCTGGAAAGCAGCAAAGGGCCACTGTGGTGGGACCTTCCTGGCAATATCTAAGTGCCAAGAAAAGGCAGGCAGGGGCAGCCCTAGATGCCCACAGGGGATCTAAGACACAACCAGTTCAGGCAGGAAGAAGAAACATTTATCCTCACCTCGCTTTCGAGATCATCTGCCACCATTTGCTCCTGTAAGCCAAAAGAGAACCAAAATGTACCCAAGATCATGGCGTATAGTTTTCAGGGGGTTTTGTTCCTACACACAAGCATTTAATGCACAGCTATTGCTTCCTTGGTGAGGGCTATTTGCTTCTGCAAACAGAAATCTGGCAAGTAAAAAATACACCTGACCGAGCGTGTCTCCCTTCTCAGCCCCCTGACCCACACATTCACACTCAACACAAGGGAAAAGCCGCAGAGAAAATCCCCCCCCCCCCGTTTCTGACTTTCTCCCCATGTCTCTTTCTCTCGATCTCTCCAGAGAACCCGGCGGCCCAGGATTTAAGGACACAAAACTCTGCAGGCTTGTTTATTTCGTCATTTTCCATCCATACCCTTCAAGTCAAAGTACTGGGGCTGCCTGGAAATCTCTGGGCATTTATTACTGTCCTTTTCTCCAGAGAAAACTTCAAGCCCACAGAGAATGGGATTTTCCCTGCTCCACCCTAACTAAGCGGAAGCATTCCCCAGGAGTGAGCAAGGCAACCCTCGTGTCCTTCACACAAGGGAACTTCACTAGTCTGGAATCTTCGTTTATCTCCTGACTGGGGCCAACAAGACAAAGTCCCTGTCTGGCCACTGCTTGACTGCCTCACCCTCACCCACCGGCACACAAACTGCGGCCTGTTACCTCATTCAGCTGCAGCTGTAGGCCGCTTATTCGCTCTAGTAGGATCCGATGTTCCTGTTGAATTTCCCTCAACCTGCCTTTTAAGTCTTCGTTCTCTCTTTCCAATTCCTTTGGGAGGAGGGAAACTGTGTTAGGAAAATGTTCCATAGATGTCCCAAATCCAGCCGCATCCGTTTCCTCCTCCACAGATAGGGCAGGCGACCAATCGGCCCTGCTTCCACATCCACACATTTACAGAGCATCGACCCAGCCACGCTTTGCCTTCTCTGAAGCAGTTCTTAGAGAGGCTTTTTACTGCTTTACCTGTACATTCTGAGGCTCCTTCTGATAAGGCTTAAAGCTTGCTTCCTCTAAGACACTCGGTTGGCTCCATTTTGGCAATATGTTGGCTGCCTGCCACAAAACAGTGAAACAGGAATGGTCATACCAGCAAGCAAAGGCACCAGCGTTCGCATCCCACTCGGGATTCAGCTGTTCTCCGGCGCTCAGGACCTGCATTGCAGAGGAGCCTGAGGGCGGGGGGCCCAAGAACAAGGACTGGCACAGAGGAGCCCTGCTTGTGGGCAGGAAGACGGTGACCATCCTGGAGAGGTGGAATACCAGCAAGCCAAGATCATTTTTTATCTGAACAAGCAAAATATAAGCAGGAGGATCAACCTTCCTTATCAGTCCTGCCACATTTCATCCATCTGTCCCTATGCAGAAACCTTACCTTTAGCACTGGCTGCCCTTTCTTCATAATTTCATAACTTGCTAAAAGAAAGAGAAAAACAGCACGATTTGTTTTTTCCTTCAGGACTTCACCCGAGACAGGAGGCAACACTGAATAATTACCAGGCATCACTGCGGTTGATCAATGTTTTAAACACAAGCATGGGACCGAAATGCAGCCACTCCTGAAGGTGCCTGCAGATCAGCTCCGTGTGGGAACCTCCCCTCTGTCCATTTACTCCCAGTATGGGCAGCACTGCCAAAATTACAGATGTCGGGGGCAGGGAAGTGAGCTTGGAGGGCAAACATTAGGCTCAATGGCTCTGCTTCAGGAGAATTTGAAGTCTTCTGAGACACCAGGGTAGTTAAAAAAACCCACTGTGATGACCACATTATAAGGTAGGTTAATACTGTGTAGTTTACCCCTGTTGTATTGCTGATAGAGGGCTAGTGGGCGGGGCTGGACGCATTCCCGAAGGCGGGGGAGAGATTGGCTCCTTGCAAGAACCAATGAGAGCTTGCCAGCCGCTTGACTGGGAAGCTATAAAAGCCCCTTCGTCGAGTGTTCTGGGTTCTTTTCTAGGCGAAACTCACCGAGGGTGGGCAGGAAGAAACGGGCTCATAGCTTACCTGAGGGGAGCTTAGTTGATGAGTCCTGATTACTGTGTGTTCCATTTAAGGCTTAAATGTATTTCAGAGTTTGGTGTGATGTGAAGTTCAAAACTGTTTGCCATTTATTATAGTTTATTTCTAAAGCGCTGTACATGTAATTTATGAGTGATTGTTACAATAAACCTATTATTCTTTTGTTCTCTTTAAAGGTGTGGGAGTGCTGACTTTGATCTGAAACTATAACAAAGTATTCAAGTAAAGCAGCACTGTGCCTTTAAGTGAGAAAAACAAACTAGCGAGTCCAGCAGCCTGCTGGCAGAAAAGCCTTTCTGTTTATATTCTTAGGACCAGGAAGGTGCCTGCCACTGCTGAGCCTGGGTACACAGAATAAAGGAGGGCGAGACAGCACTGGGCAGAGGTCGCAGCACCCAGGAAGTCTCATCTGGTGCCAATGGAGGACCAGGCTGCAGAGACACAATAAAGGGATTTCAACTCTGCTTCCACAGCTGATCGATCCCAGACGGAAACAGCCACTCAAGGCAAGGAAGAGGATCCCTTCTTCCAGTCTCCTACCTTTATTGGACTCATCCAGGGCAGACTTTACCAAGGCCAGGATTTCCACGTTGTCCCCAATCCGTGCGTAGTAAGCACAGTCGTGCCCCAGGGCATCCACCAGGGTGACCTCCGCCCCGTTCCTAAGCAGAACGTCCACGGCGTCCCTGCAGCCATACTCACAGCCCCACATCAGAGCCGTCCTGGAAACGGAAGAGACACTTCAGGGGCCTCTCGGTGGCACAGGGAATAACCTCACCGCCACTGGGAGGAGCGGCCCTGGCAGCACGTTCTCACTAACCGTCCAGTCGAAAGGCATCTCACCCTTCCGACCATACAAGACCACCTGGCATGTAAGGCACACATATAATTTGGCAATCGATATTCAGGAAAAACAAAACTCAGAACAGGATGCAGTGGGATGGCGGGATTATTATTTTAAAGAAGCGAGTGAGTCTGCTAACCCTTCCAGGATCTCAGGCAAGGGGTACTTAGTGGACACCAGTACAGTAAATACTGAAGAAGATGCCTGTCTGTGACCCTCACCGGCTGCTTCCTCACATTCATGTAGACAACAAAGCCACATTTAAGTTATTGTCGAGAAGGACTTCCCCTGCTCCTTTTCTTTTCAGCACATCTGGAATCCTATTTGCTTCATCCTACAAGCAACGCAGGCTGAAGGACTTGCGCTTGCCGGCTCAGTGAGCGGCTGCCTGCGACTGAGACATCGTCTCCCGGAACCGGAAGCCTTAAAAGCCTCCCTGTGCGAAAGAAGGTCAGAGGAGCAAACCCAACGGTCGGCTCACGTGTGCAGCACCAAACCCCTTCATCTTCGACAAGCCCAGAGGTTTTCATGCACATCTGTCCGTTAGTCAGATTCTGTACAATGACATTGCCCAAGTCTCTGTCTGGAACCGAATGGCACATCGGCCTAGGAGGCAGGGCGGCACGGTTACCGGTTCTGTTTGTCCCTTGCGTTGACATCGGCTCCTCGGTCTACCAACAGCTGGCAGATGGCTGGACGGCACATCTGCGTGGCCAACACCAGCGGCGTCCTTCCATCCTGAGGCAGGAGAGAAATGCAGGTGAAGGGGAGGGCTGTGCGGTGCTTGGCCTCGTCAGGGAAGAGTCCAGAAGGGAACTCAGCAGGACTTACGGCATCTTTGGCGTTGACCGAGGCACCATGGTCACACAGCAACTGGATGCTGGACGGGCAATCGGACATCGCTTCAGAAAACAGGAAAGGGCGTCATCAGCAAAGCGGGGAGAGCTGTGGGATTCTGGGACTCTACAACCAGCCTCTTCAACAACACCCAGAAGCGCCCCTCCAAGCCAGTAAAAGCAACATCAAAGGCAAACCAAAGTGGCACAAGACCCAGCTGCCCGATCGGCCTCAGAGACCTGTCTCCAAGGGTGCCTGGAAGTGGGGACATTTGGATGGGCAAGCTGGCACCTAGGCCCTGGCGAGGTCACGGGATTGACACCTGGCCAGTTGTGTGGAGGGGCAAGCAGCCAGGTGCTGACCGCTCAGTATAAAAGGCAGTGACCATTAATAGCCTGGCTGAATACTTTGCTCTTAAATGACCCTGGAAGAAACTGCGGCTGAAGAATCGCACCCGTTACCTGCATCGTGAAGAGCGGTACGACCCTGGAGGTCCACATTTTCTGTAGGGCAATTGTACTGTCAAAAGCAGGCAGAGATTCTGATCAAAACAAGGGTCACATTTAATTCATACAACATTTAGGGTTAGACCTCCAGCTTTAGTGAATGCTCCATAATGGGAAAAGTTTCATACCCATTTAAATGTGATTCCAAAATGCTGACATGCTCCGCTACGCAAAGGCAGGAGTTTGCAGGGCATCTGCACCACGCTGGGGCTCTTACTGCTCACGCAATATGTTTGCAGCTCCAAAGAAGGTTCTGCCTTACGCCATCCCACACAGGTGATACGCACAGTTCCAGCCACTAAACCTCAGGGGGCAGGGAGCACCTGGCAGGCCGAGAGCATGCCGCAACAGGTCTGGGTCTCTCCAGGCTCCGACAAGGGCCAGGGTGGGCCAGGAGACGGCCAACGTGAGCTGAGCGAGGGAGGGAGGGAGGGAGGGAGGCCCTCGGAGTGCTCCAAGGCACGAACTTACCAGGTGCTCAGCAAACCCAGCCCCATCAAGAGTGGAGGTGTCACCTCAAAGCATCCAGACTAACAGTTTGCACAGCCCTGCACTGCCCACACTGAGGAAGTCAAGAAAAAGGCCGGCTGTGTGTTCTACATTTATGCATCATACTTGTTCAGCATTCCATACCTGCAACAGTTTCTGCAGGCAAAGTGCATGGCCATATTTCGCAGCCAGGTGCAGCGCATTTCTCCCTAGAAAAATGGAGGCAACAAGGAAAACTGAATGGCATCACAAGACAAGCCACGGGGTCCACTCCACTCCGGCCACCTGCTTCACCTGGGCTGTCTCTGGACAGCAGGAAACAGCAGGTATGCCTATATGCTGGTCATGTAACGTATGCCTATATGGTCTTTAACACAGTTACTAATAATATTACAGTATAAGCGCAATGTAATCATTCAGAGGATGGAAGGAAACTGGTTTTAAGCTGCTCTGAACCACGAACCAGTTTAGAACCTCCAACCCCCGGGGCTTTCCAGCATTATTTTAATCCTCAGAAGAGCAGTACCGGCAGCATCTGTGGCCACGATGTCCACTCCGTGGATGAGGATGGCATTCAAGCACTCAAGGTTCCCTTTGGAGGCGACGACATGGAACCTAGCAAAGAGAGCAAGGAATTCAGCTCAACATGTGCCTGCTGCTCTACAGCCAGCGCCTCCTTCATTAAAAACTCTCTCAATCCCCTATAAAAGAAGCTTGCAAGCCAAACAGACACAGGCTTTATTACTTTCCAAACCTTCACAAGCCTTTGAAAATAATGGACTTGGGACTTCTTTAAAACCACTTGGCACTTAAAAGAGTACAAATGGATGCCCAGGCCACCTGCTTGCACAGCCAGGTGCAATCGCTGAGAATGACAGGTTTGCCTGGGCCACCTTCGCACACCAATTGGCATCAGCACTCAGACAGGCAGATGGGCGGACAAGGCGGCGATCCCGAGCCAGTTTGGCCTAGTGGTTAGGGAGCCAGACTCTGATCTGGGAATACTGGGCTCGATTCCGCCCTCCCCATGAAGCCATCTGGGTGACCTTGGGCTAGTCACAGCTCTCACAGGGTGTCTGTTGTGGGGAGAAGAACAGAAGGTTTGTCAATGGCTTTGAGTCCCCTTAAATGGGTGAGAAAAGTGAGGTAGAAAAGCCAACCCTCCTCCTCCTTCTTTCACCCAGCCTACCTTCAAGCCAATCAGAAGCTGTAAAGTTTCAAGTTCACACTCTGCCCAGCTGGCCAGAATGAACTAAAAGCACTGTAAGTGGTGTAAGATGATCAGAGTCCAGCCGTACTCAGCAATTCTTTAGCCCTATTTTAAATAAACTGGTTGTTCTGGCTTCAAGGGCAATTCGTGTAACCTGAACAGGAGATACCTGGAGCACAGATACCCCCGACATAATACAACAACGGTGTCCTGAAGTTGATCACACGGACCTACCCGTGCCAGGAGTGTGCAACCGCGCCCCAAAGGCTTCCTAAAGGGTTCAAGACGGCCACATGCCTTCGCAGGCAGACTGGCCCCAAGAGGAACTCCCAGGAGCAACTCACCATGGTCCATGGGCCAGAGGGGCACGGCCACTTTGGACCTTGCAGGATGCATCCAAGATGGCGTCCTGTACACCCTCAGGGAACGGGCATCAGCGGCCCCTTCCCGCCTAGACCAAGTCTGAATCCACTACCCACTTGGAAGCCTCTAGAAATCCAGCCTCTTCCCCGCTCTGTACCTGGTGCTCTTCAGAAACTGCCCTTTTAAGCACTTTGGCAAATGTAACCCCCCAACCCAGCAGCTCTTTGCTTCTTCCAGAACTGACTTCCGAACTCTTATCGTGACTCTCCAAGTGGCGCTTCTCCTCCTGTGTGATTCTTTACATTACACTATTGTGGCCATTTATCTGGTTCATGTGAACGCAGAAGGGATCTTCAGAAATCCCCATTCTGTACAAGCGCACGCGCTTGTGGAACCGCCTCCAAACCAGCCGGAAGACATTTGTATTCAGATGAGGTTTGGGGACCCGGTTCAACAAGTTGGTGGCCATGACAAGTGATCGCTCCTCTTCTTGTGCTACCTGGGGGCTCTATAAGGAAGCACAATATAGGCAAGTTCAACAGACAGTTATTCGAGACCTCAAATGCCACGGCTGCCTCCGTCCAGGTGGCTCCCTGTGGCTCAGCCCCCGATTCCACCTCTCTACCTACTGGGCTCTTTGCGAGACCAACAAAATGCTCTCCGGCCTCCTTCAAACCTCAACTGGGATAACAGCTTTTCTAGTCCTGCCTCACGATTTCGATGTACGCTTTTCATTAGTAGTACAATGTAACCTATATAGGGATGACTTAACCCCAGAAATGTCCACAATGTCCCAACTAGAACAAGTTACATTAAAGGAAGAAGGGCTTGAGGTGCCACCTTGCCAAACAGCTCCCTGCATTCACGTCCCCCCCCCCCCGCCCCACCTTCAGAGAGACTGTGTCATCCGCCGCTGCCCTTCACTTTTCCCTCCGGGCCAAGACCATATGGCAACCCAGCCGCCCCCCATGGAATGCCTCCAGCCCTAGAAAGTTCTCAACACCTATGATTCAGACCAAAAAAAAAAAAAGCCCCGTGAAGTAACCTGAGATTGCTATTCAAGTTCCTTTGGCTGATGTCTTTAAAGTGCCCCAGAGTCACCTCATATCCCTCCCTTTTCATTATGTGCACCCCTGCAGGGGGTGCAGGGAAGGTAGCAGAAAGCAAGGAGGGGAGAGGCAGGCTCCCACGAGTAACACAAACCGCATGGAAAAACTGGAGCTTTTCTTCCTAGTAAATCCAGGAAACAAATGACAAACACCCTTGGTAACCAAGTCTTGCCATCGTCAACAGGAATCCCAGAAGCCAACACGCACCTTGGCCGTGAAGATCCCAGATCCACCCAGGAACAGGCATCCCTCCTTAGCCAAACTGCCCACGGGATTCCTGCCGCTCTCCAGTGCTGAGCGGTCACTACGTTGCCTGCAATTCCCAGCCTCGACCTGGGGTGGCAGCTGAGGCCAGACGCAGACGTGACGGGCCCGCCGTTCATTTCGTGTCGTTCCACATCTCTAACCCACTTTTCCCGCAAAGAGCCGAAAGCGGCAACACTCTGTTCCCCTCCCGACCATTTTCCTTCAACAACAACTCTGTGAGGGAGGGGAGCCAAGCGGCAGGCGCGGCCCGTTTCCCCAAAGAGCTTCCAGGGCCAGGTGGGGGATCTGAACCCCGGTTGCCCCCCCAGCGGAGCCCCAGCCCAACCTGCCTACGTGATCCAGGCAGCCCCTGCCTTCAACCCACACCCCGAAAAGGCCTGCCCAGGCCACCCGCACCGATCTGATCTCAGTCGCTGGCAGGCGGGAGCAAGTTCTTGGCGGCCACCTCATTTCACGCTGCACGTTGCCTCGCAGGACGATCCCTTCTTGTCACAAACAACGCAAGGGGCCGATATTGCAAATCCAGCTGATCTCGTTCATCTGCCACAGACCCTTTTTTGCTCCCCTGACAGCTTATGCCACAGCTCTGCCTCTGACCAAGCCAGAGCCGTGCGCGCCACGCCGTGGCTTCTACTCACGCAGATCGGCCTTCCACGTCAACTTTTGTGGGGTTCGCTCCCTTCTTAGCAAGGACGGACGAGATCTTCTCCACGTCGCCCCTTTCAGCTGCTTTCATTAACCGGTCGTCGTACTTGCTCCAGTCCCCGGTCAACTGGCGGAAGAAAAAGGCGACATGGCAGAACTCCACGGCTCACAGGAAGGAAAAGATTTGCAAGACACCAAAAACCCTTTTGCTCACAAGGGCTCGAAGAGGCCATTTTCTGTGGGCCTCAGCAGCACTTGAATTCAAATTGGCTGTTACTATTTATTTATTTACATTTTTATCCCACCTTATATCCGGGGGTCTCTGGGTGGGTAACATTTAAAATCAAACATTATTAAAACAATAACAGCATGTACTAGAACAGCAGCACCTGCAAGTGGGAAGGAAAAGCGTATCCTCATTTAACTGCAGGTCAGCGCAAAGAGGCGCGTCTTCACTGCCTTCCTAAACGTACACAGTGAAGATGACAGACGCGCCTCAAGGGGGAGACTATGCCATAGCCTGGGGGCCATCACTGAGAAGGCCCTCTCCCGGGCGTCCATCCCTTTTGGTGCTGAGAGTGGGGGGAGAACCAGGAGGGCCTCGCCTCCAGACCTTAAGGTACAGGCAGGTCGATATGGGTGCCTTTAGATATTTGGTGCCTTATAAGTCAGAGTTAACACCTTGAATTGGGCCTGGTACATTACTATTCTGCCAGTTTTAAGGGGAAATGCCTCCTAAAGAAGAGGGCTGGAGATGGCGCGGAGATCTTCTCCTCCCAGGCTTCGGACTTCAAATCAAGTGCCCAGTGCTATTTCCAAGAAGGGCGGATACAAGCTGCTGGCACTGCAGAAGCCCCACGTTAACTAGAAACCCCACCCTGAGGCCTCAGGTCACACCCTGGTTGGAAACCTTTTCCAGCCAAGCAGGGAGAAGCTGAACGTGACTGTGACCATGGGCCAAAGGTGGCCATGACCAAACAGCCCAAGGGACTCCAGCGAGCCTCCTGGCAACTACAGCTGCAAAACAGTAACTCTTTCCTCCCAGGCTCCACAAGGATGGCCAAACCTGTCCTGAAAAGAAGACATCCTATCACCCTTTCAAGATGCTTCTTTCAAGCGCAATGGCAGCAGGCAACAGTGGTCCCCAGCTGAGGCGCCCACTGCGGGGAAAGATCTCTGGCCTTCACGGAGCCCGAATCACCTCTGAACTGAACCGCCACCTGGGCAGAAGGGGACGGCCCTGGGTGACACCAGGGAGAGAGAAACCCATCATTTGGGTTTCTGCCCACTCCCAGCCAGGCTGGTCTTCAGGGACTAAGGGGCCTCAAGGGAAGGGACACCAATGCTCTAGCCCGGGTCACTTTTCAATAACTCGCTGAAGGCTCCAGCTGCAGATTAACTGGTTGCTTCTTTCGGCAGAGAGCAGGAAACTGTGCCATGCCTCCATTTAACCACCCTGCCCCTGCTGGCCAGAAGGCAGCCTACCTGAGCAGCGCCTGAGTCCCAGGACAAAGCCAGACTCTGCAGTGATCCAGAATCCACTAAAACCTTCTTGTTTGTACAGCAGTTTGCTGTCAAAACACCTCCTGGACTTGCAGCTTGGAGTAAAATCAAGACCCACCATCTTTCTACTGCAAGCATGATTGGGATTTCTAGTAGGGTTTCTTTACATTCCCCCAAACAGTTTCTCCCTCCTGTAACTGCAGGAGAGGCTCTTCAAAGGGCCCAAAGAAGAACAGCCCATCCTCATTGCTCAAGGGCGCACTGCAGCTAATGGCCACCTGCCTCCCAGTACTCTGGGTGTGGCCCAGAACCACCTCCGGCTGAGACCTTCCTCCACAGTCTTTGAACACTGAGCACGTCTTGCCACGTGAATGGTATTCTAAGTATTTGCTCTAAGTGGCAAACAGACACAGGAGGAGCTACCTAGCAGGTTGGCGTAGAGGCTGATGGTCAAGTGGCCCCAATTTGGTACCGGAAAGGACTTTAAAAACAAAAACAAATCAGGCCACTCGACCAGAAGGGCAGCAGGCGCGACCCAGCCGGACACTTTTTACAGCCTTTTGGCTTCTTCGCCCAGAGACGCAGCCGTCTGAAGATGCAGGCAGGCGCGCTCCGGTTCAAGCTCTGGGCTCCATCCTGCCAACTGTCCCCTGCCAAAGGCTTCCTTGGCTGCGCCTCAGTTCGCCTGGACGACGAAGGTGCCCCTTGGGGGCGCCTGCTAGGGAAAATGGGCAGGCACACAAAGGGCGTTTCGACTCCCTGACCTCCCGGCAAGTCCCAGCCTCACTGTGCATTCCACGCCTGCTCTCCAGGTCGCTGGTGATTTGCAGCAGGAATAAAGTTTAGCTCGACTCTACAAAGACCCAAGGAGCCCTTCAGAGCCAAGGGAACCAAAAGGTGAAACCGCACCGATGCCAGGGGGCCCAGGCTCACTCGCTCCCATGCCTGCAAGCATTCTGAGGCCAGCTTTCGTGACCTTCACAACCAGCGTTTCTTAGATCAGAGCACACATTTTAACCTCCTCCCCAAATTTCCTTGTACAGCAACTGAAAACACACACAGAGAGCGATTGAAATCTATAGCTGAAAATACAAATAGCTCATATGTGTCCCAGTATACTCAGTCTCAAAAGCAATTAGAATGAGTTTGGAGATGTTTCCAGGTAACTGATCTACTTTATAGCCAAAGAGATCAACACAGGACCATAAAAATGTTTTTCAGAACAAAGTCTTGGACGGCACCAGATCTGACAGAATTAAGATACACTTTGCAGAATCAGAAGCCCAGCGTTCACAACTGGAGGGAAAATGGCAAACTCATTTCCTGCCCCAGTATCATAAAACCTCTGCTGAGAACACCGCCTGTACAGTCAGAAATCTTTAACAGGTTGGCGCTGCCCTAAGGACCCATCCGGACGGGCACGGCTTTAGGATACCTACTGCATTTTTCAGGGCACAGGAAAACCAGCGAGTCATTCTAGAGCTCCCGGATCCTTGCTACTGGACGTCGAGTGGGTCTCCGACATCCAGCGACGCGGCCAGAAGCGACAAGCCAGAGTTCCGGGGGGCTGGTCCTCATAACCTAGGATCTCGCTGCCGTTCCGCACCCGGCCCCACCATTCTTCTGGTGTGGCTCCCCTGTCATGCTCTCTCCATCTTCAGGGTCTTCCTCAGACTTCATGCCGCTTGGAAAGATGGAGCACCTTCTGGCCACAGCCCTTCTGGCCAGGCACTGTCTTCCGCTCCAGGGTGCTGAGCCAATCTCCCAGCTGCCTGCCTGCGCCCAGCAAGGAAGCCCTACATCAGCATGGCTTTTTCATTTCTGCTCCTTCAGAGCTGCAGCTCCAACTACTGTCTCTGCTGCTCAGACACACGGAGTATTGGCCAGCCCCAAAATATCCTGTAAACAATATGCAGACAGCCTCACATCAGCCCATAGCTATTTTCTGATTTGCCCGGTACTTGATAGCCAAGCGATTGAAAGAAATAGCTCATAATACATTCAGTGCATGCCCAACCAGTGAGTAATGCGTTACAGTCGCTGTTGGCCAGAAAGGCAAGAATGCAAAAACTGATCCCGCCACCAGTGGGCGCCACGCTTGGGCAGCCAGGAGGACAGAACTGGTGAGCGGTGAACTGAAGTTCTTCAAGGGAGACCCTCCACCAGGGAGGAATGGGGCACCTTAAACCCTGGGAGAAACCCCTATAAGGAGGACGGTCTTGCAGCACCTTAGAGGACACTAGGCTTCTCCAGCACTTATGGCCGCCCCACGCCAAGGCCCAGCAATGCAGCCAGAGGAATGTAGGAGCCTATTTTGACTTACGCATCTCAGAGGCTTATTTAGAAGACACACGTGCTTTTACGTTCTTAAAAATAAAAAGAAATCTCCATTTACAAGCATGAATCACATTCTGAGAGCAATAAGGTTTCAGTTTACTCCTGCTGCCAGGCTGTCTCCTGGCCTGCTAGCTGAGAAGCCCCACGGAGGTTCTGTCAGGCTGTTAAACGGGCCAGTGAATGCTAGAAATGCAGGGTTCCCTTTAATTGTTTTCAGCTCCAGGGAGGAAGCACCTTCAGCGTCTGACTCCTCCAGGCCACACGGCTCACCGCAGCCCACAGGGAAAGCTGCTGGGGCCGCAGACCGCTAAATCCCCAGATGGAAGGGCCAAAGATAAAACGCGCACAGATGACCCTCCTCATAAAGTCCTAAATAGCCGTTCAGGCTCTTTTAAGAGGCAGGACAGGACTGCCAGAGATTTAGGGTGTTTTTCCACCACACTCCTTTAATCCAGATCTAAGAAGATCCAGATCTAGGGAATGAGTACCTCCCTTAATCTAGATCTAGTAGATCCAGATTAAGGGAAGTACCCAATGTGTTTCCATGGGTGGTCTAGCACCCAATAGCAATGGGTGCTAGCCTCCCTGCTGTGGAAACACCAGAGCACCTATTTGGAAATCCAGATCTACCCACGAGGGGTCTGCCTGTCACCCCAGGTGTTTGGGGGGGACAGGGGGTGCAATCTCCAAAGCGGCTCCGAAGTCACTTCGAAGTCTGTGCAAAATAGCTCCGGAGCGTCTCTGAAGTCTGTGCTGATTTGAGTAAACTTTGAAGTGACTTCAGAGTGACTTCGGGGTTCACTCCAAAGATCAGCACAGACTTCAAAGACGCTCCGGAGCTATTTTGCACAGACTTCGAAGTGACTTTGAAATGACTTCGAAGCTTAGGTTTTGGGGCTCCCCCCCCAAGGGTGCCCCCTCCCCCTAGCCTCCTCTAGACCCCATTTCCAAACTAACGTGGAAACAGACTCCCTTTAATCCGGATTTTCTGGCTAAAAAGACCCCATTGTAGACCCCACTAATGGGGTCTACAGAAAATCCGGATTAAAGGCCAAAAAGTACCCATATGATCCAGATTCCCCGAGGCGTGGTGGAAACAAATGTGTCCCTAATGGGTGCTGTGGTGGAAATGGGGTCATCCGGCTCTCACCAAATGGGTCCTTAATGGGTGCTAAAATGGGTACTAAGTGACCATGGAAAAACACCCACTGATGCCTTTAAAAGACAAAATCACACACAGAGAGAGCAAAAGCTCATCATTATTGCTGACAGTCAGTACTGACTGGAAAATTGGGGAAAGGAACCTTGCCTGTCCCCAGCTACAAATACTGTCTAAATAAGGCCCACCACCATTTCCAGGGATGCTGCTGCTTTGCCTGTGACACCCCAGGGCTAAGAGCCCCCCCCCCCAAACGGCACCAATGAAAAATAATCCCAGAGTGAATCTGTCAGACCTGGGTAGACGCAAGGGCAGGCAGAGCGACCCAGCTTAGCTGTCTCCTAAGCGGGTACGGATGCTTCACACTGGACGCGCCGCAATCTAAATCACCACCGCTGGAGCAGCGGCAGGGCTTTCTGGTGGGTTGGTTGGTTTTGAAGTCAGATTCAAAGCTCAGCATGGGAAACACCTGGTTATGGATACTTCACAGGACCTGCAGGAAAGGACCCCCCCAAAACTCAACGCTTTCCACCTGTCTCTCGTGGCGCAAGTGCAAGTCTGTGGACAGAATCTCTGGCCCCAAAATATCATGGGCTGGATAGGGAGGGTCACCAGCTGCTCTGGGAACCTGCCAGCATCCCCTGTACTGCAGGGTCACCAGCAGCCCCCAGGTGCCAGGGCCACTTGCGGGGCAGCCCAACTGCTCAGTGAACTGGGCACAACCCTTGTCCAGACTAGCCATGCTCATGTGGGAAGAGAATGCTCAAGAATCCACCGGGCCGAAGCAACTAAAATATGGGAAGTGGAGCGATTCTTCAAGACTTTATTCCACAACCCTGTTTTCCAAACTTAGGTCATCCTACTCACTACGCAAATTCAAGTTCTGTTTTCATAACATCATTTTCCATTTCATCTCTTGCTCACTAGGAGACCCTGAGCAGCTACTCTCAGCAAGCCACACCGTACTGCCAAAGTGCCAGAAATCCCTGAGTCATGAGTCCAGTGTGAGGAGCGTGCAGCACAATCCAGGAAGGGCTGAAGCCTCTGCGATTCCAAATGGAACTCGCCGTGCAGCTTGAGAGGCCACACTTCCAAGGAAATGACTCTGAGAGCCCAGGAGGTACCAGGCTGCCTTCCATGCCAAGATTTTACATGCGCCATAGGTGCTGCAGCCCCACCTGCACTGTGCCAGGCTGGCGCAAGGGGCTCCCAGGACTCTAATAGTCATTCCAAGCACAGTGGTGCTCAGTGCCACCCACCTATTTCCCCCCCTGCAATTTCCAGGCCAGATGCCAATGAGAAGTCACGGCCTTGTGTTTTCATCCTCCTCCTCCTCCTTCCTGTCTAACAGCCCAGACTTGTAAAATCACGGCAAACCTCGTGGTTCTCTTGGAAACACAAACAAGTTACGCACTCCCAACCACACGGAAGCTTCTTTCTCCACAAACAAGGGCTTTGCCAGCGACTTTGCCGAGGGGAGGAATGACGAGGGAAGACCAGAAAGAGTTGTGACAAAATGAAAGGGCAAGGAGAACGTGCTATTTTGTGCAATAATGTTTTGGAGTCCACAGAGATGGCTCCTTGGGGCAGAATGAATTCAAAGGAACTCCCATCGGCAATTACAAAACTGCAAGTATTTTCTCACACCCCTTTCCTACCCACAAGGAAGAGGAATTTGAAAGCTTATGTAATTTTACGTGTTTGAAGGTATGATCGTTTTGTAAAGGAAACAATTTAACCCGCAACGCCAAGGACTCCACAGACTTGAGCGACACAGCAAATTAAATCCAGCTGATCTTCACATACCAATATTTGACCTTGCAGAGCACTCCCTTTCTCACTGTGGATGAAAACAGAAAATGGAAATTGCTCCTTCCAGAGGAAAACCACCAGAGCAAAATTGCTGGGCTTGGAAACACCCATAATTTCCTTGCCCTGGTTAGAAATTTTCTTGCAATTAAAGCAACCTACCTGGCTTATAAACATCAGTGAACTGCTGACTATAACTTAAAATAAAAGTTACAGTGTTGTCTCCTCTACTCTGACACAGACCTAAAGGATCAAAAGATCTTTCCCAGGATGACCACTGGAGCTGCTGTTACTTTTGATGCTGAGGACTGAGCCCAGGGTCTTTCATATGCAAAGAAGGCACTCCCGCGTTGTTTTAGTATTCTTTACCGGTCAATTTGCAACATGTTTTTGTGTGTGTTTTATTGGTACTTCTAGTATTGGCCTTTATCACTGTTGTTATTGTAGACTAAGTTGGCTTTTTAAAAGAAAGGTGATTACACCCAAGATGGACTTGCCCTTCTCAGAGTCAGACAGCAACAGCCTGACATGGTACCATAAAGGGGGAAAATTTAAGATTCCACCATCTAACCAACGCACACACAAGCCGTAGCTCATTTGTCTATTAACAGCAATTCATCTGAGGTACTTTCTTCCCCTTCCCGGATAAAGATCCTGTAACAGAGGGGAGCAGGCAGCAAGGCCTGCCTTTTAGTGTGGTATAGTCGGAGTTTTGAGGTCTATAACCAGTTATTTGAAAAAATCACCATAAATCAGGGTAGTTGGCATCACCAACATGATTCACCGGTTGTAAAATGTCCACAAACACAAGATTCGGCTCAGACAACTCCTAGGATGCAGCAAACAGTGCAATGCCAGAAACCACAAATTCATCTAGTAATTATTCCAGCGCCACCATACACAGAGTGTCTTTATCTTGACTAAATGCAAGTTCCAGGTCTGAGAATACAACACGAATCACAAACTGCAATACCCATAATGTGAATTGATGGAATTATCAGCCAGCACATTTTGCTAGGTGGGCATCAGCTTACACAAGTAGATGCTTTTTCAAAGCATCTCCCCACCCCACCCCACCCCACCCCAAACTGCAGAATTCACTTGTGAAAAGTCTGACCAGGAAACTCCTCAGGAAAAGAAAAGTTCTTGCCCTGCAAGCAAAGTTCTTCAACTGGCACATACTCCCAGCTTTGATGATTGCAATAGCAGGCTGTTGGCAATTCACCCTAAGATAAGCTTCTGCTCCTTTGAATTTGCCCTTCAAACAGACCACCTGGGCTGATTATTGTCCTCCTAATTGCAAATTATTCTTTGTGCCCCCTCCCCACTGGAAGCTCAAATCATTCACTACCCCTCACCAAATCAGAACCTCCATCTGTTATTTTTTTATGTCAGCTTGGGATTTTCCTCGGCCCTTCAGATTCCTCCATTTGCCGCTGCATTGCCAATTGGGCTGATGTGAAAGCTAAGAGGCAAAGTTACAAGACCAGAGAACTGCTTTACATGTTTAGGGAGCGACACATTTCCTCATCTTCTCACCTTACAACTCCTACACAGACACTTCAGCACAGATTTCATGCATCTCTCATGACGACAACCCACCGCATTCTCCTCCTCCTCTCTGACAGATGTACGTGTGAACAGTAAGTTGCCCAAGACCCAGGAAAGCTGCTTCCTAGCCAGTCTCCTTGTTTGTGCAATTCTTTAAAATGCACTACTGAGGAGCCATCTAACTTCACAAGATCTCTATAGGTTTCTATTTAGCAACTTACTGTACTTAAATGTATGGACACCTACAGAAAGCAAGAATAATTCCCAGATGACCAGGAAAATGAACTTTTCCAAGTAATTTGATTTTTCCCCAGCAATTATTGCCGTACACCAGAACTGACTGGCAAGCATAAGAGGTCAAGCAATCTAATGAATTAGGAGTAGGAACTTTAAGCTTTTGTTTGGCAAATTCTGTTCCAGTATTTCATTTAGAATGGTCCTATTTAATCAACACACACTTTAGTAAATAAATATGAGATACAGAGTTTATTGCTGGGTAATCAGCAGTCAGAGGTCACTTTGGCTTGGAGCACTGAACCGGGAGCAGAGAACAAATTCTACTAAACCATAATTATATCTGGGCAAACACTTTCACCTTTGTATTTGAAGAAAATAATAAAACCTATCACTGAATGCAACTCGCATCCTTGGTGTTTATGCTTGCAATTGTCTCCGTGATAGCAACATTTCAATGGTGCCAAACCTGCTGAAGCAGCCTCCAGAAATATGGTACCTATCCCAGAAGCAAACTGAATTCACACAAACATACAAAAAGCACGCAGAATGCTTAGAAGGGAAACACTGCAAGGGACGCCCAGATTCACTGAGCACCTAAAACTTCCACTGACCCAGGAATCAAGTAGCGCCTGTAGCAGCACACGAGCCCTGCAGTGCTTTTCTGACCAAGGGTGGCACTCCAGCGCTACACAGACTCGTGTTCGCTGTTTAAAAACTTCCCGTCTCTTTCAGTTTCAGCTGCAACACAAAGCAAGGATGGCATGGAATAAAAATAGTAATGCAAGTCTTCCTGAGCAAACAGAGTTAGGCACAGTAACAAAATTAGTCTATTAAACAAAAGAAGCAGGTTCCCATAGAAAAAATCAACCTGCGGAATATCGATAGCATTTTAGTCAGCATAACCAGATGGTAAACTCAGGTGACGGAATCAGGGTTTGAATCACTAAAACGCCGAGTTCTTATCCCAAACTGGTTAAGTCAGATGTTAGGATTCAGCCAATAAGGTGCATGTGTCACAGTTGCTTTTGACGTTAGTAACTTGTGGATTGAAAGTGCTTTGAGATGTAAGATGTCAGGATTATTGCCCCTCCCTTGATCTACACCAGTTTCGTTGATACGGTTACTAATCAAGGCAATCCGCAATTGGGAGTGAGCACAGATGCCTGGGAAGGCGTAAGAGTCTCACAGTTGTTTAAAGCAACACTTCCTCCTAGATAGAGGTAGAACAGTCTTTCCCACAGGAAAGAATCCCCAGACTGTAAGATCGGGTCACAAGATACCCAAAATGGAGCAAGTCTGGTTCCCAACAGCTAATTCCGTTAGAGCGCCATTTGCGAAAGCCCTTTGATACAACCTCACATTGCTCTCGTGGGCAGCCAAATAGAACCAGAGTGTGGATCTTCTTTATCTCACTGTCATGTTACACCACAGGGTGAAGATGTGTTCTCCCAGCCCCAGAATGAGGCGTGCCCATGCCTCGCCCATCTCATCTTTGGGGCTGACCTGTCAGATCTGAAGGCCAGGGGCCTCCTCAGAAGTGACCCACCCTTGGGCATCAGGGCACCCTCTCTATGGCTGTTTGTCGAGAGAGGGCGAGAGTGTTCCGAGTGGATTTTCAGTGGTCTGCTGAATGACGCACTGGGGGCTGCCTAAAGGCCCTGCAGCACCCTTCCCAGAATGATCTACAGCAGTGGGCGTGCCAGGTATTTGAGTGCCATATTTCCGGGCTACCTGAAAGTGCTTGCAGCTATAGGTGTGGATGGAACCTTAGTAAAGGTTAATTCTGAAGCCAGGGACCACCAAACAGGAGCAGCTCGCATAAAAACAAGCACAGTGCAGACGTGTTCAAGACCTGTCATGGAACGAAAAGAGAAAAATGACCTAACCAGCAGCACACGCAAGCCTTGTGTGGCTATAAAAACTGTTCCACTTTCGGTACTTCTCAGTTATTCCCTTTCGTGAGCAATGCTGTTAGTATGTTTTCCAGCAGAAAAGAACTCCCTTATTTCTATGTTTTTGAAGAGTGCTGTAGGAGCAGAAAGAAAGAAACGTGTGCAATTCTTGGAACACGCAAACACTAGTTTGCACAGCGCTACAGGGTCCACCCAATGTTTCAAAAATCCCGGGACCCAAACACTCCGGGGGGGGGGGGGAATTTTAGGGCACAAGTTGTCGCAGGCTGGCCAAAATACAGGCGGACAGCTCACACGGAACGAGGAAAAATAGTGATAAGGCTTGCTTTTTGGCGCCTTTCCTGGGATCCGAGAGGACCGTCTCCTCAAATTCTCCCCAAAGGAGGCTTGAGTTCCACCCTCCTGATAAGGCCAGAGTTCTTTCTGCACCTATTAATTAAAACTTCATTATCTCGGGAGGGATCTCAGGAGCGTTATCGCCGCGACGACACCCAAACCACAAAGACAAGCACAGCAACTATTCCAGCGCTGCAGAAATCGCCACTTCCCAGTCGGCGGCCCCATCCTGATCACGGGACGCGCCGACGGAACCGGGACCAGGTTTTGCCACGCCTGGCGCGCCCGGTTCTCCTTTGGCCTCTTTCGCCCGTTCCCAAGGCAGGAAAGCCCTCCGGGCCCCGGGACACCTTCCGCCCACAGCGAGGCCGCGACGTCTCCCCGCGCGTGGACGGAACCGCCGCCCGGCAGGCAGGCAGGCAGGGCGGGCGTCCCATGTGGAGGAGGGAGGGGGCGTCCGCGGGGCACACCCGGCTCCCGAGGAGAGAGACGCTACTCGGGGACACCGAGAACCCCAAGGCCGGTCCTGGGGGAATCCTAGGCGGGGCCCCTCGCCACCTCGGGCCCCGGGAGGGCGGGCGGGCGCGACAGCAGGCCCAGCCGGGAGAGCCGGGGCGAGCGGGTGCCCGGCCGCCCCTCCACCACCCTCCACCTGCGGGGCGGGCGGGCGGGGGTCCGGGGGTCTCTCCACGGGGGGCCCGGAGCCGCTCCAGGCGTTGGGACGACAAGCCCGTCCAGCCCCGGCTGGGCCTCCGCCAACCCCGACCCGAGAGCGGCGCGGGGCCGAGGCGGGCAGGCCGAGGCGGGCCGGTCCCCTCCGCCCCTCCCCTCACTCACCCCCGCGGAGCCTCCTTCCGCCGCCGCCGCTTCCTGCCTCCGCAGCCGGGACCTGAGGCTCTTCATGCCGCCGCCTGTCCGCCTGCCCGGCGCTCCCGCGGGCCGCGCGACGAGCCAGCGAGCGACCTAGTCCCGGCGCCCGGCCGGCGGCGCGGCGGCGGAGGGGCGTGGCTCCCTCCTCCTCTGCCTCGCGACCCGCCCAATAGGCGGCTCCAGGGACGGCTCGGGGGCCAATGGGGAGGGGCGGCGGCGCGGAGAGGGGCGGGACTTTCTTTGCCCCGCCCCCTCGGCCCTCACCGCCTCAGCGGTACCTGGGAGGGGGCGGGGACGGCAGGTGGCGGTTGAGCCGCGCCGGGGGGCGGGGCCCTCTCCCATGAGCCTTCGCTGGAGGCCACGCCCACGCGACGCGGGGCCCGGCGTCATCCCCCGCCCGCCGCTCACCTGGCGGGCCCGAGAGCCCCCCCCCGGCGGAGGGACGGGCCTCAAGCGAGGAGGGGCCGCGGGAGGAGCCTCCCGCGATGCCCCCGGGCGCCGCCCACCGTCGACGGGCACGGGAGGGGGAGGGGGCGCTGTTGACCGTCTGAACGCGAGGGCGCTTTCGCGACACGCGCGGACTGACCGCCCGACGCTGGTCGCCTTCCGACGTCCCCCATGGGCCGGACTCGTGTCTCGCCAGCTGAACACCCTCGCGGGCTCCCCTTGCGCCAAGGCGGCCTCGGCCAGCATCGCCCGCAGGAAACGGGAGCCAAAGAAAACCCTCGGGACGGCTTCGCGATGCGCCAGAGACGGAGGCGAAATGCCGCCCAGGCTCGTCCAGCACGAAGGCTGAAAGCGGCCGGAGACAAGCGGCTGTTGGATAGGATATTCTGCGCTGCGAGGGATCCGGAACTTCTGGCCAGCGCCGATTTCTTAACTCGCAAATTCTACAGTAACGGCACAGCGATTTTGATAGGTGCCAGTGGGGAACAGCTGATGCCCACTGGGGTGGCCCTCGCTTCTGGGGGAGGCCAATAGAGAGGCCAAGAGGGTGGTGGCCCTCTGGATACCCAGGAATAAAGTTGCACCACAGCTCGCATGGCCACATATTAGCTCCCGGCAGAAAATTGTGAGAGAATCCCTTGACATGAGTGCCGCGGGTCCTGCTTTTCAGCAACTGCTACCCCTAAGCGGAAGGGCAAGGAGGGGTTCAGGGCAGGAGGTGGAAGAACCTCCCACGATTCTGAACCACAGTGGCTTTGCGTAGAGCAGACAGGGAATTCTTTCTGGCCCCCGGGTACAAGTACGGCCCCCTCGCAGCCCTAGCCGATACTCTCACCCGAGGGCAGCCACGGCACATTTCCTTCAGCGGCATCTCAAAAGCCGCCCAAAGGTTCTCTTTACGTCAACTTGCTGGGGTCTCTTTCTGAACGTTTGTTGCGCTCTTGCAAAGAGGGTCTCGGAGAGAGAATCCTGAACACGGCCTGCTACCTTTTGAACTCCCTCGTGTGCCCAGCAGCAATCAAAAAGCTACGGGGGCTCTTGCAATCTGAAAATAATGTCTCTAATTTTATACCTGCACCGATGCCTCCCATGCTCGGAATTCAGGCCATGCTTGCGGGAGACCTAAAATTACAGCAGGTTACAGACGTGATATTTATCATTTTAAAAGTAGCACCACGCCGGTGGCTGATATGCCCTGTGCCTCCCCGGGGGCTATTTGTAGTTTGGGGCGCATGAGGAACATACCAGACAGCTCTCCAATGTCTTGACCTGTTTGTTTTTCCTTCTCCAACATGCTGTTCCATTACTGAACAAATACAAATAAGGCATCGCACAGCACTCTGCAACTGGAGCGGCCCAGTGACACACGACGGCAACCATCTGAAGCATGCCCCTTTGGGGTCAAAACCTACACATTGCCTGAAGTCTGCCTGTAAACTGGACAGAAACTTGGCTTGGCTTCTTCGCTTAAGTTAGAAAGCCAGCGGCATCTGGGAGGAAAGATTCCAACGTCTACAGGAAATGCTTTTGCAGTTTGGATATTGAGAAGGCACAGCTACGCTCACCCTGATTTCTCCCCTCCTCCCTGAAGAATTAGGAGCAAATCTGTCTGCATGAGCAACAGGAAGCGTGAAACTCAGGTTTTGAAGCACAGACTCTGATCCCATCTTGCTATCCAAGCCTAAAACAGCCCCTGGAGTGAACTGAAACGCAGGGAACCATCTTCTAGCCAAATTGCCATGTCAAAATTGCCATTTAGAAGTAGTATGACAGGCTGCAGTCACTGGGAAACAAATCCAAACTTCAAGGAGAGCTTGAAGAATAATTGGAAGGAGAGACTTCACAAGAATGGTTCTCTAGAGGCCTCCTTGTGCCAAGAAGGACCTTCTCCCAGGCTCCCCTGGAATCTTAGCACTACAGATGCACACAATTTGCGGAGGTTTTCTTGAAGCTTTCCTCGCTCCTTAAGGCTGATACCTTAAAAGCAGCACATTACAATATACCTTAGTGGGCCCAATAACAGGACTTTTGGGCTGGGTCAGGCACCTGCAGCTGCATACATGTGTATCAGAGTGAGCAAGAGAGCAAGTGGAGACCCAGCCAGGTGAAAGGTGAACCACTGTGTGTGCAGCTGTCTTCCCAGGCCAAATTAGCCACGGTTGACACCTGCTCTGTGTGTAAGCGGGACAAGACCACTCCCGCCAAAGGGACTCAGTCTACTGGCAGTATGGTTGCATGGGCATATGCCAGGGTAGCACCAAAGGAGAAAACTCTGCAGCGCCAGAAACAAGGGCAGGGAGCACCTCTGAAATTGAGTCAGCCCTGATCCTAGAGATGTCTGCTCCCGATGCATGCCATCCTGCAAGATGACCATGGCTACTTCCGTGCCAAATTGGGCATAAATCCCAACAGAACTGGACCTAGAAAAATCAGTAGCATCAGACAAGCGTGTAGTGCCCAAGAGATTCTAGTATCTGCACATTTACCTGATGGCATCATTAATGACCTGTGGACCTGACTGGGCCCACTGGCAAACTGTTGGCCTGGACCAAGCCCCCCGCCCTGCATCTAAGCAGTCCACATTCTGATCACTGCAATATACTCTAAGCAGATTATTATCGAAAGCTGGAGTGGGTGCAGAATGCTGCTCCTCCAGGGTTGTATCAGAATGATATCACAGGAATCTGAAGTACTGTACTCGTCTCCTCAGAGCAAATGGGCTTTAGGGCACTGGTGCTCTTTCCAAGACCCTAAGGGGCTTGAGATCTCTGTGAATGGTCTCCCAGCCAGCACCAAACCAGGGCCTTCTCACTGGTGGCACCTCTCATGCAGAATTTGTTCAAGACAGATTGTTACTGTCAATGTGGGAAACAAGTTGCCAACATATTGCATCAGCATTACGCAGGAGAGGGAGCATTTCTGCTGTTGTGTTGTGTTCCACACTGACAAGAGTACAAACACTTTTAGACTTAATATAGTTTAGTATTTCTGCCCTTGTTTATAGGCTTCAAGTCTTGGGTGCTATCCAAAGCTATGTGCAAATAAACCTCCCCTTTTATCTTAATTTCAACTGTAGCCAGTGAGAATTGCTTTTGGCATTTTTAGTCCAGGACATTCTATTAGGAGACACACATCTGGAGTCTGCATGTAATGCACTTCAAAACTAAATTTCTCCAAATACAAGAGAAACGGAACCCATTAAGACTAGCGGTTCTCCAACTAGGGTCCTCCAGATGTTCCTGGGCAACAACTACTGGCATCCCACTGGGTCTAATTGTGGAACTCTGGGAGCTGAACGCTGGCAGCTGTTGAACATCAAAGAGCATCATTTCGGTTGCGCTGTATAATACTGCTGGGGAAACATAATCATCTCAAATTAGCTCATGGCTCATGCGTGGCTTCCACGCCTCCTGTGCTTTCTCCCAACTGCTGGGTGTGGTGAATCAAGCTGGGACAATCAGAACTGGGTGGAGAGAATGGTTTAAGGCTTGGCCCAAGCCCTCCACTCCAGAGTAATGTTTACTAAAGAGCAATTTTCCTCAGAGGGTAATTGCTGGTCCCTCCAGCATCGCACCACAAAGAACACAGCTGGAATATCAAAAACATTTGTATACTTTCTTGTCAAAAATGACCACATCATCCTTTAGCCATCAAGGAGCTGTGGGTGAGGATGGAGGTACAATGATACCTTTTCTCACTGTCACAAGCCAGTTCTCATCCAGTCTACCCAGGGCTGGACAACACCTTGCAAAGCAACTAACCTGCAGCCCACCTGCAAAGCCTACCTCAACCTCGGAGCCAACCTTAGCGTTGCTCGTGTACCTCCAGCAGCATGAACTAAAGCTAGTTGGCAGGAAAAGAAGATGGAAAAAGTTCCTAGCTGATGGTGATCTAAATGAGCACAGCAAATACGACCAGAGCCCCCCTCCCCAAAGCCGTATCACCACCAAGAAGAACCACCACTGGTTCCCCACCAGCTCTGTGAATCCTGAGGAGCCAGTGAAGAAAGCCAAGCAGCCTCACCGGTAAGGAGGGCACCTCGGAGTCCTGCTGAGCGTGCAAGAGGAAAGGCGACCTGAGATGAAGCCCCTGGGAAGCCCAGGCTGCCCCTCCGGCACTCTGCCCCTTGCTGCGATGGATCATCAGCTTCAGGCAGGCAGTGGCACCGGGACGATGCTCGGGCAGTTGGATCTGCTGCATGGAGAGTCTGCAGATGTCATCTATGCAGGGTCTAGAAGCCAACACCCACCCCCTCCGTGCCACAAGCTGAACCAATTGACATACTGTGGTGGCGAAAATAATACGAGTATAATGGTAAGGAGGAGTCCTATAGGAGGCAGGAAGCTAAAATCAGATTACTCTGGGCAGCAGGAAGGAAAAGGGAAAACAATGGAAGAGCCCTGAAAAAACACAGCTCTGGCTGAGCTCCCTCCCCCAACAATGAGAACAGAAGCCATAAGGCTGGGCACAGACCAGCAACAACCAGCACCCTTGGCGTGCGGATGCCATCAGGTAGCTCGAGGCATTTCAAGAGACTTGGATCTCCTTCGTCTTGACTCTGGGACTGAGGGTTTCATCCACCTGCTGGGACTCTGGACCAACACGATCCCTGCTGACCACAAGCAATCCTGCCCCGGTTGAACTTTTTGCAACAGTCTGCAAACGGGCCGAGCACCGCCAGAGGTAGAGGCTCACCTGTGCCAAGGGCCAAAAAGCTGCTGTTTTAGGGACACTGGGAGTTTACTAGTGAGAATAACAGAATTGTGGTGCTGCTGGCCATAAGCAGCTCATGGGATCTGACAGCAGAGATATACCATAACCTTGCACTCAGGCAACGAGTCCCATTTATATCGCACTTCAAAGAGTGGAATGTATACACTAAGCCAAAGCAAGTGCAACTACTCACAACCACTTAAACTCCTGAAAGACAGCTGCCCTTCCTTATGGCCAGGGTGGAAGCGCTGCATATCCGAGCCTTTCACTCCCTTCTGGAGAAGGAAATACAGGCAGCCAGGCTTTGGGAACTGGACAGAGCTCCACAGGTGCTAGAAATCAAGCTATCATTCTGAAGAAAGCCACCGCACAGTGGGAAGACGGGAAAAGGAGAGCAGTAGAATCCAAGGTGGAGAGGGAGTGGGGGGGGGAGCCAGGAGACACTTTCTCATGGGGGCTTCCTGCTATGTTGAGACCCCAGTAGCATGGAAGGCAAAAGGGGTGCCAAGGAAGGGCAGGCTTGCTGCTCCTTCGAGACTCTCCAGGCGCTGGGGTTGTTTGTTCCCTGTCAGGAGAGTTCTGTTTATTCTCCTCCCCGCGGATTTTTAGCAAAGCTCTGTGTTGTTTTAGAGAGCAGAGTCCTTGTTTAGGAGGTTCCAGACCATAATTCCCAGAAGCCAGAGGACTCAGAGGGATCTGCAGTCAATCCAGATGTGTCATTTTTCAGGCCAGTCTCATCTCAAAAGGATAAGCGGAGACCACTGGGGAAGATCAGCTACTAGAAGGCCAGGGATCCCTGAAGGGGCCAAGGATGCTCCCATTTTCATCGCTAGGAGCACTTGCTTTTTCCAGTGGAGTCAGCAGTCATAAGAAGTCAAGTTTAGTGGCACCTGCTTGTGCAAACCAGCAGACTTCTCCTGCCTAGAAAAGAACGTTCCAGCAAATTTACGGCCTTGCCCATATCTCGTTGCCCAAGACAGCACAAGGGGCAGGGCAGAGCATTGTGGGACCAACAGCTAAATGAACCCAAGCAACTTTAGGTTAGGCTGCCCCAGAAGCGCAGGGCTTGGATCACAAAGCCATTTTCTGTCCTGTTGGCATCACGTGAGGATATTTCCAAGGCATTGACCAACGAAGACAGATGCAACCGTGAAAGTCTCCAGAGGAACAGTGCAGGGAGCAGCAGATGCCTCTGTGTCCCCAGGCTTGTGATACAAAGGCAGTCCTCTTTCTTCCTGAAGCCATTTCCCTGGCCTCCCCAGGCACCAAAGGCCAACTTCCTAGCAAAACTGGCTAGAGAATGGACAGGACGTGTATGCGGAACTCCTTTAGCGGACTCTTCTTGAAGCATCCTTTATTTGAAGCGTGCAGAAAGAAACTTCTTTGCCAAGGGCCATTCCTGCTTCTCCTGGGCTCCAGTACCGCCTGTGAAAATGGCAGCTGGGAAGCTCTCTGCCGGCACTGTTTGCAGGCGATTGCCAGGGCCTGGCCATTTCTACCTGCTTATCTCAGGAGTCATGCTACCGTCCCATGTCAATACTGACAGCAGCCTCCAGAATCCACCTGTTTACGAACTCCTCTGCATTTCATGTGGCTCTGGAATTCCACTCACAAAGAGAAGCGTGGCTTTTGCAGAAAGAATCGAGAGCCAGGCTTAACAACTGGAACAGAAAAGTTTATTTGGAATCTTATGAAGACCCTTTGAAGATTCACTCAAGAGACTCGCGGGCAGAATGCTGGTTTTGCCTGATATTACAATGGGCATCTGAACCATACAGGCACAAAACAACCCCACAGTTCCTCTGTGATACAGGCAAAGAGCACAGGGCGCTGGCCCACACAGGCTTTGTTCTCCCGGCGTCACTGAAGCGCATGTTCGCCCTGCCCACCACATCCGGACCTACCGCCTCCCCCACTCTGTTTGGCAGCAGGAGTTTGCTTTGGAGAGGAGGCGTCTACACGGGTTATACACCACCATCAGTTTAGGTTCCAGAAAATGGACCTAGAAGTGTGCAAAATTCCAGACTCTAAAATGTTTGTTACATTTCCCAGATGGTGACAAAGGATGCTATCTGTATAAGGTTTTATTTCTAATGAACTCACTTACTAAAACTTTCCAGCTGCAAATGAGCAGAGAGTAACCTTGAGGAGATGCTTTGCCTTTGAGGAGATAGACAACACTTGAAATAAACTTAACTGGAAGCTGGTTAAAAAGAAAAGCTTTTTTAAAGCAGGGGCCTTCACCGCAGAAATGCTCAGCTTTCAAAAGCATCCCTGAAAAGCACTAATAAACATCTACGAAGATTTTCTTTCTGAAGATCTCTAGGACTGTAATACAGATACGCACACGTGCTCCCTTTCCCCGATTTCATCAGTCCGTGGCTGTTCTGTGGCCACAAGATCGGCCACTGAAAGTGGAAACTAGGGCACCAGTAGATACATTTAATGCCTCCTTATTTTCCCTGTGCTGCTTATAGACCCGTTTCCATGTTCTTGGTCATGAGCTTGGATGGATAACCAGCAACATATGGTCAAGCTTTGGACCGTTTATTACTATTAAATTACTATCAAGCCAAAAGAACAACCAGCAAAAGAACGGACACAGCTCAACAGAACAAAATTAGTACTGTTCCAACTTACAGTAGAAAACGCATTGAAGATCTCAGGAGGAAACTCGCTAGCGGCTTCTTGGCCCCCTTCGCTTTCGATAGGCCGTCAGTTCCCATGTTAGATGGAGGCCGTTTAGAAACGCCCGTCGCTCACCACGGACACCCGTGTGGTAGGGAATCAACAGCGGGTGTGGCGATACTGTTTCTTTCCCTTGCAGACCGGAATGGCGTCTCGGCCTCCTTTCTTTTGGCACAAAAGGAACGATATGCGACACGTGGCAAGATTTAGTGTGGCAGCCATTTTGCCTGGCAGCACCTGAGCAGAGGCCAGTGGAACAACGGTCGTAACGTTTCCCCCCTTTGAATCAATCGCCTGATAAAACTTTAAAATGTGTTTTTACATTTGATAATGTTTAAAAGGAAGAATCAAACTGGCAATTAATCATTTCTATACCGGTGTTACTATTTTCCGTTACTGATCGTGCTTCAAATAAATCTTTCCCATTCCATTTGTTACATTTCAAGCAACATTCCAACACCCAATGGAAGAGGCCCCAGAGGCTCTCCTCTTCTTCTTCCTCTTCTTCTGCAGAGCAGTTTCAGAGCGGAAGAGCAAGTCCTTGGGGCTCCGGTGCATCAGTTCTGCAGACACAGACACTATTCACGTGACACAGGTGTGAGCTGTGCAGGGACACAATGCTGAGGGGAGGACCAGAGAGGGACACAGGACCGGGCAGGGCAGGGCAGCTGCCAAAATCCAAGCACAGAGACGCCCCACACGCTACAAGCAATGTGCTTACACAGCTTTCCGGTGATACTCTGGTGGCGCCACCTCGTAATCGCTTGCGCTGAACAACACAGAAGAGTTCTTTGCGAGGTACCTGGCAGGGAGAGAAGGGCAAGCCTGAGTCTCACAGAGGAAACAGGGATCCAGCTGCCGCAAGAACGAGAACCAAAATGGAACTAGGCAGAAGAAGAAGAGGAAGAAGGGTTGGCTTCTCTACCCCGCTTTTCTCACCCATTTAAGAGGACTCAAAGCAGCTGACAAACCTTCTATGCTTCGCCCCACAACAGACACCCTGTGAGCTTCGTGGAGAAGAGTGGAATCAAACCCGGTGTTCCCAGATAGGAGTCCAGCTCCCTAACCACTAAACCAAACGGGCTGTTTCAGAAGCTCATCTGCTCACTGAAACAGGCAACAAGTGCGCATCAGAACCTGATGGCGCCTCCCAGCTATTTCCCACAAGACAAAGGAGTGCAGAGACAAGGACACACTGCCTTTCCACCCAGGGGAGTTCCTGCTCCCCAGCAGAACAGGCCGGCCATTTTTCACCTCCCCCTCTCCCACGTGGCAGAGGTATTTCGTGGCATGGCAGGCAGGCAGATTGCTCCCTCTCCTCCCCACCCCCATGGAAAACAAGAGGAAATCCTGGGAAAGCTTAGGATACAGACGGTGGGAGGATCTCAGTGCCACAGGGCCTACGCCATGTGCCATTACAGGACAGGAGTAATTCCACTGAAGGACTTCTAAAATAAGACAGAACAAGAAGGACCACCTGCCTTCATGCTGCTTCTTGGTACACGAGGTAGATCTCTGGGGCTGAGGAACATCCCCAAGGCCAACAAGCTTCAAGGGCACCTTCACATGCCAGGCCTCCTCCTTGCACCACCCTGGGACAAGGCAGGGAGGCACAGGGCAGACGGACTCCCAAAAGCGGACTGTGTACTTCTTGGTCCCAAACTCTGCTCAAGGTGCCCCTGACGCCTTCTCCAGAGACCCAGTGTTTCATCGTTCACTCAGAAGCAGCAAGGCAAGAGCCTCGAGATGTCCACCCCCAGCACAGGCCATCTGAAACAGCCCCACGCCCCTCCATTTGGTCAGCACAGTCTTTGGTACCTACTTGAGGAAGTCATGCAAGTAGTTCAACAGCAAGGCCAAACTCTTCTCGTCGAGAGGCGTGTAAGCGAGCATGGATCCAATGCGGACTGTTTAAGTATGAAAAGGGGGAGCCGTTAAGGGCAGCAGATCTAGAGCTTGCCAGGCAAGCGGTAAAGCCCTTGCCGGTCAGCTTTGGGTGTTTTTTCAGAAGTACCTGCTGGTGACTTACGGATGCCTAAGGAAGAGGGCTACTGGGACGTGCAGGACAAAAGCCCATCGGTAGCTTTGGGTTCCGAGTCAGGCCTGAGCGCTCCGCAGCACTGGAACACACTCTAAGCTGCTGGGAGTTTACCACCCATCGTGAGCACTGGGCAGCTAGAGACCTTGGGATGCCCATAGCACAGCCAGGGATGCGTCCCCACTTGGGTGGGGAAAGTGCCTGAGAGGCCAAAGACTTCTCTGGGCGCTCTGGCTTGGGACATCACACCCCCACCAGCTTCTACAAATGTGACTGTGCCCTCCCCCCCCCCCCCCCCGGCCCATTCATCTCCAAGCTCTTGCTGGCCCTTGCCCCTCTCCCGCGTTTATTAGCTGCTTCCTTCAGGCCCTGAGGAGGATTTTGAAACAGGACTGATCCCCAGGGAAAAGAGCAGTTCATGTTCCGGAAGCAACTCTCACCAACTCTGCCAAGGCTCAACTCAGGGTCAGAGTTTACCATCCAACACCTTGTACAAAGTATGGTACGTACCAAACAACCGCAAGAGGTGGGGAGCACCGTACACCTGGGACATGGGGGCGTCGGGGTGATCTGCCAAGATTTCTGCATACTGAGGCCTCTCAAATTTATAGAGCAGCTGCGTGCCCAGCATCACGTTGAAGTACTCTTTGATGCCTGCAACCACTTCATGAACAGCGTACTCTCTGGCAAGGAGAAATGGGGTGAGAGTCAGGCAGAGAAAAGGATGTTCCAGCAGCAAATCCTCCCACGCACCCAGCTGGCTTGGCATCTCCTGCTGTGGTCAGAGACTCGGGGCGCATGCTGAGCCCCCAACGGCCCTTTGCGCGGAGGCCTCCCCCGAGAGCACACGCTGCAGCCCTCACCGAAGGGCCCATCCACCACTGAGGCGCCCTGAGGAGTTGGCACTGGGCACAGGGCTTGTTAACCCCATTTGGCCCAGCCAGCACACTCAATGGTTAGATGTGTTGCCCTGCAATAATGTGCGATGCCAAAGATTCCGTCCGCCTGGGTTGGGAAGAGGCCATAAGGGACACAGTTGGGGCTTCCTTCAGAGCCGCTTGAGAGCTAGGGATGACATTATGAGGGTTTGCAGGATCCGTTTTCCTTCCCTGCTTCTTCCCCAAACTTACCCAACCAAGACCTAAGCAAGAAAAAGAGAAGCGGACCGACTCTACAGTTGCATATAAAGGTTTGGGAGATCCCGGAGGGCTTGCACAACCTTGGCCTCGGCGCTGGCGTGGAATTCTGGGAGCTGTTGTTCAGGAGGATCTGGAGGGCTGCAGCTGCAGCACCTCCGAGTCCCAGACTGTGCCTGCCGCTTGCCCCAAATGAAAACGCTGCTTCACTGCCGGTTCCGCGAGTGGGAAAAGCTTTACAATGGAGCATTCTCCCCTCCCCTGGAGGCCAACCCGGGCGCCTTAAAAAGCTCACTTTCTGCATTCTCACAATGGTCTAAATCTGCAGAACCTTATTATTAGTAACCACAGAATGACCTCCTTTCTATACAGCCTGGGACAGAAATACGTCTCCCACACACAACCACCAAAACGTAAATGAAGCTTGAAAGACTTTCTTAAGTGCCACTGGCCTTATAGTGCACCTCAGCGTTATTCTTCATTCTAGCTGCTCCCTTCAAGAGAGCCGAGACCCTATGTGGATTCCAGGACGCTTCAGAGAAATGCTCCAGGGGATGGTGCTACAGAAATCTGGGAAGAGGCAGTCCTGGGGCATCCAGTGAGTCAGGGCTGACTCACAGCATCCTCCTCCTGAGGGGGAACAAAGCAGGGGAGCATAGGGTGAAGGATAAAATGGGCCAGGAGAAGGCCCGAAATATCTCTGCAGCCCCGCAGAGTCGCCAGCCTGGCAGGCGGGGCTGGTGCTTTAAGCTGTTGGGAGTTTCTGACGGAAAAACTATATCCGAATGGACAGGAAATGAGGCCGACAGAAGCCTCAGCCGAGTCACCTCAAAGACCCGGGTCTCTCCAGAGTACCAAAATACCAGACTCTCTTCTCACTTGTTATCGGTGTTTCCTCGTGACTTCTTGTAGTTTGCGTAGTCCTCCAAGATGGAGTCGACATTCTTCTTGGCAGGAAGATAGAAGAGCTGCGGGAGAAAGCCATTCACCTGAGTCAACGCAAGGGGAAGGCCACGCTGGGAAGCAGGATACTCCAGCGCCCCTTTGCAACTAAGACTCGCTGTAATGAGCGCATCACCCCAGTGCAATACATTTGCACCATCTCACCGCTTTGTGGAAAGGGAGGATATAAATGGCATAAATAGGTAACACAGGGAATGGTTCTACCTAGCAGCTGCTTCAAAGTCACCTGCTTTTGCCGGGTGATCAGGTCCCAGTCGTCCACCAGCCACGGCTTCAGCTCTTCTGGGATTTTTACCTTTACTTCAACTCTGTTCATAAACGTTTCCTCCTGCGGGAAGAAAAGATATAAGCTCCCTGTCTTGACTCTGGACCCAAGCAACACTCCTGCTCTGGCTTCAGAGAACAGACCCGGGAAAAAGGGACTCACCTAAAGTGACCCATGCTCTGGTAACTTCCAGACTAGGCTACAGTAATGCATTCTGCATGGGGCTTTCCTTGGCGATAGTACAGGTTCCTGAGAGGTGTTTCTGGATGGATGCACATCATGCCAACCCTAAAATATTGGCAGAAACTTCCTATATGCTACCAAACCCAATTCAAGGTATTAGTACTGCCAGATACAACCCCGACTAGCTTTGCCTCATTATATTAAGGAGGACTCTCTTCCGTATATTCCTGGCTGAGAGCTGAAATCTTCTGAGAAGCCCCCAGCGGTCCCTGCTCTGCTCTCTTCAGACAAATGTGGAGAGGCTGCTCATAGAAGGACCTTCTCGGTGGTTGCCCCCCTTAGGCTGGAATGCCCCCAAGTACCTACTTAATCTGCTTTTCAGCACTTAATGAAAGCCTCTCTCTTTACCCAGGCAAAATTCTTGTGGGCGAAGGGGGCAATACATTTTATTTCTGCTGTTATTTTTTGTTTTTATTCTCTTATTTTTTGGAAGAAAAAACCTAAGCCTGTACTAGAAAGCAGTATAAAATAAAACAAAGCTCTAAAGGCTTGGGACGGCGCGCTCTATTCTGGCACAAATTCAAAGCTACCCCTGTGAGAAAGATCCCAGGCACTCAGGGTGGCCCTCGGTCCTGTTGGCGACTCACAGCGTGAAGCATCGCCTGGAATTCTGAAAGCAGGAGGAGGCAAGACCATTCCAGGGCAGCTGAAGGTATTTCTCTTCCGGGGTTCTCAGTCCCGGAAAGACGCTAACAAGGCCACTAAACCCAAACACTCAGAAAATTAAGCAAAAAGAGGGAATTACATTTAGAAATCCAAAGAGACTCACGCTTTCAACAGTGGGATCAACCCGAGCCCTTTTCTTCCGGGGAGGCTGAGGGTTTTCATTAGAACTGCTGCCTTCTCCAACTCCTGGAGCTACACAAACATATCAGAATCACAGCTGTATCCTCAGGTACCATTCCCGACAGATGCCCCTGGCAGCCTCCTAGGCCCACCCAGACAGCAGAAATCCCTTCTTCCTTCCTACATCACACAACTGCTGAGGGTCATGCGGTACAAAGCCTGCTGGAGCATAACTCTGCAGATCTTAATGCAATAACGCCTTAAGGGCTTAGCTGATAAAAAAACGATACGGTAAAATTGGGCCTTTCTTTAAAAAAGGTACCTTGGAAACAATCTCCCAAAAGCAGTCAACACTGCATCATAAGATATTCCCCCCACCCCTTTCCCTACTGTAACAGCTATTATTTTAAAATATTCAGGCATACCCCATTGCTACAAACTATGCAACTAGTCAACCAGGATTTTAACCGATCTATTTAAAATTGCTCTAATTTCCAGAGCTACCACTTGCCTAGTCAGTCACCAGGACAATTTCTTTCAAGATAATGTATTACAGGATTCATTCAAACCCCAGCGAGGGAAGTACAGCAGCAGGCACAACACAAGCCTAATGCAAAAGTCAGGCTCTTCAAAAATGGAACATGAAGTAAAAATGCGCTATGGAAATAACAGGAACCAGCGATAGTGCAGGGATCTCCCAGAGGCCAGCAGGCCTTCCAGAGATGCAAATGTGGCCCCATCGGGGGGGGGGGGGGAGTGGAAAAGACTATTGTCCAAAGGGAGAACAGAGAAAGGAGCTGCAGCATCTTCCATGCCCAAAGGGGCAGCTGTCCCAGCGTGGTGTCTCCACTGCAAAAACTCCAGGTACACACACAATTAAAAAAAAAATAGCCGTGAGGGAGACAATGGATGTTGGGCTCGCTGGAATGAAAGGTTCTGGCAGGCTGCTTGCCTGCTTTGGCTGGGAGTGCAAGACTCCAGGATGGCTTAAATGATGCCCGTTTCTCTTCGGTGGGCATAATCTAAAGCACTCCTGGAAGACCCTGTATCTCTGCCACCTCTTCAACCTCTTGAGCTTTTAGAAAAGATGGTAGAAGAGAAACCTCTTAGAATAGGAGTTCTTACTTTTCTGTTTGTTCTTTTTAGTTTTCCTGTTAAAGGGAGAGAAAGAGACAAGTTACTGCACGGCGAAAATATCCCAGCACTAATCCTTTAAGTTCCTACTCCACGCACACTGAGTCCACGCATCTGATGCATAAGCACTTTGACAAAGCAATTTCAAAGGAAAAAACTGCAAGAATCCATCAGCACCCAAGCCCACCTAAGGAAAAGGCGGAAACCAACATTCCTAGACAGCAGATAGACATTCGCAAACGAGTCAAACAGAATGAACAGAACTGGATTGGCTAGAAAAGGAAGTAAAATCTCAGGGGTTAATTCCTTGCCCAGTTTCTGCGCTTTCCCATTACCTGCCACACCTGCAGCTGCACAGGGGAGAAATCTAAGAAGCAGCCACGGAAGAATCCACCTCACTGCGTCCTCCAGCAGAGGGAGGGAAGCAAAGCACGAGCGTCTAATGTTGAACAATCCTGAGGTTTGCATTTGCAGAGCCTGCAGGCCACGGAGCACGACACCAGCGAGACCACTGGCATTTCTGCTTGTGGCACAGCCAGGAGGTTTGGTCTAGTGGTTAGGGAGCTGGACTCTAATCTGGGAAGACTGGATTTGATTCCACTGGGGGTTGAAGCCAGCCGGGTGACCTTGGACTAGTCACAGCTCTCACAGCCCCACCTACCTCATAGGGTGTCTGTTGTGGGGAGAAGAACAGAAGGTTTGTCAGTGGCAGAGTTCCCTTAAGTGGGTGAGAAAAGTGGGCTAGAAAAGCCAGCTCTTCTTGTTCTTCAAAAGCACAGAGGCGTTGCCTGATGGCCGAGAACCTCTTGCTTCCAGTCAGGGTCCCCCATTCCCTGGAGTGCCTTGGTGGACTCCAGAGGAAGTCCACCAAGAAGCAAGAGTGTGCATCACAGGAATGGCCCAATAATGCTCTCCCGTAATCAAAACGGTTGTGCTACAATTCCAAAGAACATTTAAGAAGCCTGGTGACACACTTGTGCGATCCCAGGCAATTGTTGGCTCCCTGTTTGGGGCTCTCTTGCACGGTCTCACATTTGCCAAAGAAATGGCCTATAATCTAAGGTCACCCAGCACCCAGTTACCCCAAGCTGACCCACGAATGGAGCCCTCATGTTACCCAGCCCTCCATCACCCAGCTTGCCACAGGATAATTTGAAATGCCAACATCTGGGAATCAAATCCATACATCAACAGCCACTAGTGTAAGCAGAAACCATCTACTGGTTGCCTACTCTTTTAAAACTCTCTTATTAGAGCAAGTCTGATTTGCTAAGACTTGCAGATTTATATGTTCTGTGTCACATACCTCCCACAAGGAGACGCGCTAATCTGTTTGTAAGCATACCATTCTGCAGAGAACAATTTCTAAGACACTCTAGCAAGCAGTCTACACAAAACAAGGAAATCTGAACTTCAGGATGAAGATCCTGGTGTGACAATCCATCCTTAACTCACCGCGTCGATATTGCAGGGGTCTCCAGACTGCAAACTGTATGCGCTCCATCTCGTCTGAAAAATCTAGGCACAATGGGGGTTGAGTTAAGGAGAGAGTGTCAGACCCAACCCATGGAACCTTTAAGAGAACGCAGTTCAGCTTGAAAAACCAACACAGAGTTAAAGGAAGACAAAGCCTCATCTACCAAATTCCTGGGAGGCAGGTAACCCACCTGCACCACCAGGAAAGGGCACAAGTCATTTGGCTCAAGAAGAGGCCAACCAAACAGGCCCAGATTCAGAATTAGGGATGGTATCCATTCTCCTTGGAACTGACCCAAAGCCTGCCCGGATCAAGGCCATTACCTTCCCAAGATAAAATCAAGCCATCCAACAGCCAACCAGTTTCCCTTCAGTCAGCATGGGCACAAGAGCTACGCATCTGGCTGAGAAGAAACTGGGCGCAAGAAAACCCTGGGCGCAGCAAACTTGGGGCAGGAGGGGTAAACACAAAATTCCAGCTCTCAAAATCCCTCCATTCGGACACTGATCAGCTAGTTTTTCCTTCAGTTCAAGGATAAGAATCTAAGAAGAGGCCTGCTGGATGAGGTCACAGCTCGTCTACTTGAGCATCCTCTCTGATCCAGTGGCCCACCAATTGCTTCTGGGCATCTCAAGCAGAAGACGAAGGCAAAACCTTGCCTGCTCTCAACTCCCCACAGATGGCCTTTAGGGGCATCCTGCCTGCCTCTCCAACCCGGGCATGATACTGGGCAATGTCCAAGATAGGCATTTGGAAAGGTCACCCATCAAAGTTCAATCAGACCAGACCACCAAATTGGAAAAGAAGCCCTGAAATTCACCGAATGACCTGGAGAACAGCAGAGCTTCCACTACGCTGACTGCATCTACTGCAGACATCACCATGAATGATGTCCTGCTAGGCTGCTGGAATCCCAACCAAGATGCTACGGCTGCCCATCAGCTTGCAATGACGCCACAGATCAGACTAATAAAGTCTGTGGCATTGGATGGAAAACCATCTAGTTAGAACACAAGTTTGTCTCCAAACATTCAGTCTTTCACATATTGCTGTACTCAAAAATATAAACCAAGCTGTTCCTGAATGCCTCCACTTGCCTTCCAGCTGCGTTTCTAACCCTGTGTGACGAAGCCTTCAGAAGAGGCGGGCAGAGGTGGCATTCCCCCAAGCAGCAAACTCAGCCTGGCTTTCAGTTTTAGAGAACTGACTGCTGGGATCTCCAGGGACAAAGACTTCACACAACGACCACAACCAACAGTTTCTTACACTTCAACGTTTTTCTGCTGGAGCCCGGACGTCTTCTTGCCTGGAGCAGCGCCTCTCATTTTCCCTTCTGCATACTGTTCCCTTTGAAAACACAAGACAAGAGAGGTCTCCTTAGAGGGAACGGATTTCAGCACGGCCTAAACCTAGTTTCACTTGTGTTATTCCTGCGAGGCTTTCCCAAAGCGGTCCAAGGTGGGGCGCAACTGAAATACCCACTGCCACAGCCTGCCCCGGGTGCAATCCTGTGTAGATTATCACAAAACAATGTTCTGACACCACATTCCTCTGGCGAAGGCAGTGTTTAACAATGGGACTGTCAGTCAGAATTGCACTAATAAAGCTCCATTTCTGCGTGCTGCTCGTACCATCGCAAACTCACGCTTCCTTTAAAAATAAAAGCAAGCACTGTCCCATCAGTTTTCAGGCCTATGGAACATGCACCACAAATATATCACTTAGTGTAAAGTATTCTACAGAACGTTTTACGCAGTGTTTTAATGAGTTCGACACCTAAGGAGTTCTCTCTAAAGAAGGGCAGAACCTCCCCCAAAGAGGTAAACCAAACTGGAAATACACACCCGCTATGATTATCTGGATAATATATAGTCAGCAGAGTGCAAGTTGAAGGAGCTCTTATTTCTGCAAGGAACTATGACAGCATGAGAAATTTGGTTTGCATTGCATATTCTGCACCTTCCGTGTTTTCGTCAACAGAAAATCACTACCCAAGCAATCTGAAAAGAAGGTTTACAGAAACCCAAGCTAAAGGAGAAACGTGTTCAGAGGAACAGTCCCAAGAATGACAAAGATGCAAAATATTTTCTAGCACTCGAGGGAGCAAGGAAACCAGGACCGGACAATACAGGTAAGAGCCTGCTGGAAAGACTGGCTCAGAGATCATGAGCTCCTTCCTTACGTTCACCTACAAAAGGGAAAAGGCGTCCCCTTGTGATGCCTGGTTGTCACCAACAGGAATCCTGCAAGGGGAGCAAGAGAAACTGTACCCCCATCAATGCTGGGTTCTTTGAGCCCTGCCAAATGGCAATATACGGCTCCTGCAATGTTTCCTTTAAAACTGTAAAAATGGGAGTGGGCATCAGCTGCATCCACTAATTTCCTGCTCATACCGGCCTCCTGCCCGCACTCTCCTTCCCTTGTTCCAGGGTAGAGAACCAAACCACTGTAGGACACCTCACCTCAGCTCACCTGCCCCAGCCCAGCCAATACTTACTGATTGGCCTTCTGGAGTTCTTTCTGTTTCTGCAGATTTGTGTCGACGTATTTGAGGACTCTGCTTTCCGGCACCCATTCATCCCAGCTGAAAGGAAAGGCCCAAAGGTTCAGAGTGCACCTGACGGGGAACTGGGTCTCTTCCCGCATGGTGCTGGTTTCCACCTAAATTGGGCGCAAACCTTCTGACCAAAATAAGGAGCAGAATCTCTATTTTGCCGCATCTCACAACGTTCTGTGACTCAGGCTATTATCAGGTTGCAGCCAAGTAGCTTCCACCTCTGTCACCGAGACTCCTTTCACGTGGCGCTTTAGCCCTTAGCGTGGGACTGAAGAGATTAAACGCTACAACTACGCACAGAGCGAGCTAAAAAGAAGTACATTTGAGCGGCAAAAACATAGAAGCCAGAATGAAACTGGCAAGATTTAGGGGGCGTTTGAAAACGAGACTCGCACCGGGGTTCGGAAAGATAAGCACCGGCGAAGACGGGCAACCCTTCGGCCACGCCAGTCCTCGGCCACAGTTACCGGACACAAGCGGCACTTTGAATTGAGCCCAGAAATGAAGCAGAAGCACAGGCTGAATTGCGCAGAGATGGTCGGCTCCTGCCCAGGCCATACACGATGCAATAAAAAGGATGGAGCAACTCAAGGGCTCGGGGGTCTTCCGGAATACCTCTCAGAACAGGGGCCCGCTCTCCGCACGTCTGTTCGGTCTCCGGCGGCTCTCGCCTGGGTCCTGCCACAGTTTGCCCTCTTCTGAGACACCCCGGGGCCTTTACGCACTCGGCCTTCTTTCGGAATACGTCGCAGAAGGCGTCCGCCTGCCAGCGCAAACTGTGGCACGCCCCGGGCAAGGCCTTCCAAACTCTGCACGGGCGTGTGGACAGCAGACCTGTCCCAGGACACATCCCAGAGAAGCCAAAGGGGGTCTTTCCGAGGGCGACACATACTCACTTCTTATTCCAGCCACTGTAATGTATGAAGTATTTCACCTGCTTGTCCTTGATCGCGACCTTTACGCACTAGAGGGACGAAGAAGCAGCGGCGTGAGGAGCCTGCCCGGGGCCCCTCCGAGCCAGTGGCGCCCTGCGAAGGGCCCGCCAGCCCCCGCCCTTCCCTCCGACCGACCCCCGGCGCCAGAGGCCGCGAGCCCGAGAGAGGCGCGCCGGGTGCCCAGGGGGACAGGAGGGCGCGGGGCAGGGGGAGCCGCAGCCCCCAGCCCGGGGAGGGAGGGGGCGGGTCCCGGGCGCGGCGGCGGCAGCGGCGGCGGGTGGGGCAGCAACGTACCTTCGCTTCGTAAAGGAGAGGACCGTGGAAGCACAGCACCCGCTCACCTGCGAGGAGGAAGGACCGCTCAGGGGGCGCGCGCGCGCAGGCACGCAGGCAGGCGCGCGCACGCCCAGCCACACATGCACCCGCCCCCACCGCGGGCGAGGCAGACCGGACCGCGCGGCGGCCCCTCCCCCACCCCCCGAGAGAGAGACGACGCCCCCGCCCCCTCCCGGCCGGCCAGGCGCTGCACCTCCGTCCGCGACAGCTGGATCGCCGCCGGGGACTACAACTCCCATCATGCCCCGCCGGGGCGGCCACCAGCCACGCACGGCGGGGCTTGGAGTCCCCCTCGAGCCCTCAGGCCACCCGGACCCGCCTAGGCCCCAAGAGGAAGGCCGCCGCCGCCGCCGCCGCCCGGAGCCCAAGAGAGGCCTCCCCGCCCCTCCAGGCCCCGGCATCCCACACGGCCCCGCGCCCTCGCCGCGCCGCCCGGCTCCTCACCCTCCTGGAATTTCGGTTTGGGGTCCTGCTTGGGCGCCATTTATAAGCGGCTCAGCCTCCCCCTCCCCGCGGGGGCTCCTCAGCTGCGTCGCCGCATTATGGCAGCAGCAGGAAGCTACGCGCCTGCGCGGAGGAGCTCCGCCTCCCTCTTCGGTCGGGCATGCCGGGCCCTGTAGTCCGGCACGCGGCGCATGCGCGGAGGGCGTCCTTTCTGGAGCATGCCGGTCTTCGTAGTCGGCCGCTATCAGCCGCTGCTCCTCTGCCCCCCTCGCTTCCCGGGGGCGCCTTCGTGTGCTGCAGCGAGCGAGGGGGCGCCGCCGAACCCGCAAGGGCCCGTCGGAAGCAAAAGTGCCGCCGAAACACTCCGCTCTCCCGCGCCCAACGCGGGGCTCGAACCCGCGACCCTGGCATTAAGAGTCCCGTGCTGCACCGACTGAGCTAGCCGGGCCACGGGGGGGGGGGCACCGGGCTCAGCCTCGCCGCCGCGCACGAGGGGGGAGGCAGAGCGGGTCCCTCGTGGCCGTGGGTGCCGCTCGCCGGGGGGTCCCGGGGGGGCGCCTCGTGTCCCGGCGTCTGCGCCTCTGACCGCCGGCAAGGCGCGCGCTCTCCTCCCCGTGCGCCCCGCCCGCGCCCCCCCGCCATGCGAGCCCCTCCCCCGCCCGGGGCCCTCCCCGCGCCTGCCGGCCCCTCGACGGGAGGGAGGGAGGGGGGTCCGCGCGGGACGCTCCCCGGGGCCCTCGGGCCACAGCGCCGGCGGCGCCGCTCTGCTGCGCCCGGGGCGGGCGAGCCGGCCGGCCGACCGGAGCCCCGGCGCTGTCCTCGGTGCTGAGAGCGGGGCCGCCCCTGGGGGCCGAGGACCCCGACGGCCAGCGGGGAGCTCGGCCAGGGCGGGGCGCGCCCCCGCGTTGTGCCCGCGCCGCTTCCCCAGCCAAGGTCTCCACGGCGCCGACCCCGACCCGGCGCGCGCCCCCTGGCCCTGCGGCGGGCACTGATTCCGGGGATGCCCGCGCGCCCCGACGGGTTGGAAGCGGCGCGCAGGGGCTCCGCGGGACGCTGGGCGCCCGAGCCGCGGGGGACGCGGGACGGCGGGCTCCCGGACGGGCCCCTGCGGGAGACCCTCGCGAGCCGCGCCCGGGTCCGCCGCCCGAGCCGCGGAGGCGCCGGCCCCTCCGGTGCCGGCAACCGGGCACGGCGCGCTTCCCCCGCGCTCCAGCAGGCGGCGAGCGCGACCCGCTTTCCGCGCGTCCCTCCGGCGCCTGCAGTCCCGTCCCGGGCAGCGGCGGCGCTAAGCGCAGACGGGGAGACGCCTCTGCGGCGCGCGGGCGGGCGGGCGGCGGAGCCGGGCGCCCGGCATGGAGAGCGAGTGCGGGGCCGAAGCAGAAGCCGCCCGGAGCCTGGAGGCGTCGCTGATGCCGCCGCCGCCTGCAGCCCGGTGCCCCGCAGCGTAAGTCCCCGCCGCGCCCAGCATGATCCACCAGGGGGGGCGGCTCTGGCTGCTGTTGCTGCTGCTGCTGGTCGCCCACAGACCCCACGCCGAGAACACAGGTGCGTACCGCGTCCGGCCCGTGGGGAATGCAGGACAAGGGTGCCTGGAGCATGCACAGAGTTCTCCTATCCCATTCCCGCACTTGGGGGGAGGTCGGGGGAGACCTCAGGCAAGGAGAGGAACCCCCCCCACACACACACCGTCTTGGAAGGGGCTGAATGGAGGGGCTCTGGGTAAACGCTTTCACTTCCATCCTATGCCTTTGCTCTCAGAAAGAGGATTCCTCCCTTCCCTCCCTGGGGAGCGTCTCCCACGGGGCTGTCCAGAGGCTTCCTAGCCAGAGATGCTTGCATCCAGCCCTGGTTGTGAATGCAGCTCCGGGGAACCTCCTGGCGTTTGCTTGGCACACGCTTCTGCAGTCTCCGAGGGCACAGAAGCTTGGTCTGGCCAACAAAAGAGCCCCACTCCAGGCCGGAGGGTCTCAACTGGCCACAGCCTCTGCTTGGAGAAGTTTGAGGTTTGGCTGCCCTCCCGTTCTTGCCACCACGCCTGGTTCTGGCCACCCATCTTCTCGGATGGGACCTCTGTGGGGGGAGGGCTGGAGAAGAAGTGGGGAGCCTGCCGGCCGCTCCACACTCACCCACACTTCACGCCGGCCAATGGCAACGGTGCTCGACTCCGCTGCAGGTCTCCCCTGCGCCTGGCAGGGTTGTTGAGAAAATCCAGAGGGGGGTGGGAGGAGGACAAGAAACGTGAGTTCTTCTTTGAGAGACGTAGCAGAACTAGCAGACAAAACCAAACTGTTCCCACGGCCAGGTGCCTTTTGACTTCAGAAGGAAGGGTAGAGTTGCCAAGTTCTTAAAATTTATTTATTTACATTTATTTCCTGCCCTATACAGTTGGGTCTCAGGGCGGGTAACGGAATATTAAAAAGACAAAAATATTTAAAATAAAACCATATATATAAAACAGTATAAAACAATAATATGTGCAGTAGGGGAAAACTGTGCCACATTCAGCCGAAGGCCAGAGCAAAGAGGGGCGTCTTCACCCCCTTCCTGAATATATACAGAGAAAGGGTGTGATGTACCTCGTGGGGGAGACCATTCCATGACTTGGGGGCCATTACTGAAAAGGCCCTCCGGTTCTTTTTAAAGAATTGTTGCTACTACTGAAACTGGAGGACCACTGGGAATCTGAGCTGGAGCTCCAGATCTGAGCTTGACCAGAACAAAAGTTGCAAAATGCCTTTGAAGGGCCTGAGAAAATTCTGCAGAAGTCCAATGCGTGAACCCTGTTTGGGGAGACCCTGTTTAGTTATGGAGAGGTAATTTCCTCAAGAGGCATGCTGAGATGCGGCTTCTTCTCTTCCCAGCTCATCCTTCCTCGGGGCTTCTTGCCAGTTCCGTCCACGTGCCGGAGTCTCATTACGACGTTGTTCACCCTATCAAGGTTGACGAAAGAGGCTCCTTCATCTCCTTCGACCTGTCCCACCGTTCGCTCTTCAAAAGGGCAATTTCCCCACGGAGCCGCCAGTTCGCCTTCTACAAACTTCAGCACAGAGGACAGGAGCTGAGATTCAACCTGAGCCTCAACCGCCACCTCCTGGCTCCTGGCTTTGTTAGTGAGAGGCGTTACGGGGGCATCGCCCAAGCCGAAATCCAGGCTTCCCACCAGAACCTCTGCCATATGATTGGGTCAGTTCAGAACCAGGAGAAGGAGAAGGGATTAGCTGCCCTTAGCCTCTGTGATGGGATGGTAAGTGAGGGGCCAGCCTGGGCCTACTGTGGCCCTCCTGGCACGTTCAGGAGCCATCAGAAGATCCTTTTGCCAGTATCCCTCGGCTTCCTTTGAGGCCCATCTCTGCTCCAGCAGCAGCGGCTCTGTGCAAACGAGGATATTACGGGTCTCGTGTGTTCTTCAGAGTCTTCTTTTCAAAAACAAGCACATTCATTACACGCAGGCCCTGAGATTTTTGGAAAAGAGGTCATGTGAAGGCTACAGTTGTTGGAAGCTTCCTTATTTGTTGCCTTGTAGGAATGGAATTGAGGTGAGGTGATCTTATCTGTGCAGCCAAGAAGCTGGAGGGGGGAGCAAGCACATCTTGAGACCTGCGATCACGTTTTCAATCCAGACGGTGGGATTAAGCCTCCCTGCTTCTAACCACCAGGCTGGGGTTAGATTCAGAAGGCGTGTTTTTTGGTGCGGAAACAAATTCACAAACTGTCTGAGATCAAAGCTTGACGCAGGGCTAAAGGAAAAAGGGGCTGCAGCCCAAGGGTGAAGCGAGGAAAGTGTCCAGGGGTCCCTGGCAGTACTGCTCCACTGAGCAGCCCCTGAACTGAAGAATATAAACTGAATCTATATTTGGCACCACACTGGCAGTTTCAGGGCACAATTAAAAGAGCACGCTGAAAACCACAAACGGGACAGAACACTAGCCAGCCATGCCAAAGGCCACGGTCCCAGCAGCAGAGAAGGGGAGGGCAAAGCTGTTGTTTAGCCAAAGCCTGTCCAAAAGCCGCGATAATATTGGGTTGCTTGAAAACCCACAGAACAGCATTCTTGCGCTTTGGTGGCAAAGCCCTGCCAGCGCTTCAAGCCAGTGAAAGTTGTGTTCTGAACAGACAACTCTTGCCTTCTCCAGCAAGGCGTCTTCCGGCTGGCCCACAAAGACTTCTTCATCGAACCTCTGGTGGCCGCGAAAGCCAAGGAGGATGGAGCCCACCCCCACAGGATATACAGACGCCAGGCCTTGGAGTATGAGTGGGAAGAGCTGATTTCTGTTGAGAGCACAAAGCAAGACAGGAAGCCGCTGGCCAGCATCAGGATGTGTGGGGTGCAAGGTAACGTCCCTCCTCCTCCTTCGTAGCAGATTGCTTGGTCTGTGGGCTTCTCCTCCCTCGTGACGCAGAACCAAACTAGCGTGTCCTGAACTGATGAAACAGCAGGAATCTCTCAGAGTCTCGGGATGGAAGGCCCAGACTGGCCACGAGGGCTGGAAGAGGGGCTTTTAAAGAGCTAGACCACAGTGGGATAAGGAATGCAGCCAAAACAGGGTGATTTCTCCAGTGTCGGTTGAGCGGGAGGAGGAACATGAGCGTGTCTCAGGCTTTGCCACCATTGGTGGAGGCAAAAGGCCCATTTCTTCTCTGCCAGGGCCTTTGGGGGCAACGCCATGGTGAACAGCTGCTCACCCAGGTTGGGGTCCACCATCCAAGACAGCTGCAGAAAGGAAGTTGCTTTTGAAGCTCCTTTTGCAGCTTCACATGAATCCCAAGCACCGCCCAGTCTTTGAGGGAGGTGACCATGTAGATGGGTCATCTCCCGGCCAGGAGAAGACGCCTCCAGGGTGGCCACCTCTTTGGGCCTTCCTGATCCCAGCCGTCTTGCTGCAAAGACTCTACTGCACAGTGAATGATGCCTTGGCTGGATCTCTAGGGAATTTGGTCCTCATGCCCTGCCTGACAGTCTGGGTACCAATATCTCACTTGGACATGGATGTAATTCCTTCCCTGGGAGATCTTTTGTGCTGGATACACCCCACTGTGGCTTTTGCCTTTTAAGAAGCGGAAGCTGGTTTCCCGTTGTGTGGTTGGCTGTCCCAGACGGTGCATTCACAGGACTGAAGGCCAAGTTTCTCTGAAGATCTACACTCTTTTACTGCATTCTGATCATTTGTGCCCTTCACGCCCAGGCCAAAAAGTGTAACTGGGTTGCACTTGATGGTGGGCACCATCAAGTATATAAATGCACAAGAGCTTTTTTGCATTCCACCAGGAGCCCATCTAGGCCGCATCCTGCAGACAAACCTTCCAGGAAGGACATGAGGGCAGCTGCATTCTTTCCCACTCATCAGAGGAACACCGCCTCTGATACCAGATAATTGAATGCAGAGATGGAGTACAGACAGAGAGATATGGGGAGGGGGGCCTGGCCTGGTAGCAGAGAGGGCACAGGTGTCCTAAGATGACTGGGCCTCCTGGTGAAGGGGCTAAGAAGGTACCTGTAGCCCTCAGGTGTGGCTCAGACTGGCCTGGGCTTAGCAAGGCTTGGGGCATCACCGGCCCTCTCTTCTTCTCCTCAACACAAAGAAAACCTTGCAGACTCCGAGAAGCGGAGAGAAAAGTGGGAACGGAAAAGGCAAAGGAAGCGGAGGATCAAGCAGCGCTCCATCAGCAAGGAGAAGTGGGTGGAGGCCCTCGTGGTGTCAGACACCAAGATGGTGGAGTACCATGGCAGACACCAGGTTGAGAAGTACGTCCTGACAGTCATGAACATGGTGAGTGCCCGCACAAGGTGGGGTGGGTGGGGATGGTTCAAAAGTTGTGACTCCCACTGTGTGGTGCTGTGGAGGTCCTTTGCAGAGGGAGAGGGCTCCCATTCCCAGTCAGGGGATCCTGCTATGATTCTGTTCCTCCCGTAATGCAGGTGGCCGGATTATTCCACGATGCCAGCATTGGGAACCCCATCCATGTCTCCATTGTGCGCCTCATCTTCCTGGAAGAAGAAGAGGTAAGAAGAGACCCAAGCGGAACTGACTCTGCAGGCTGTAGCCCAGGCATGCTTCCAGGCGTGCAGACAGACTGTAGAGATTCCCTCAACCTTCCTCCAGGAGGCCAAAAGGGAGGGGCATACCTTGGTGGTTCATAGGAAGATCACTGTGGCAGGAGATCTGCTCATGGGCATTGCTTTAGGTTTTGCTCATGTGAGTGTGGCAAAAGGGCTACAAGAACACAACGGCTCTTGGGAAAGGCACTTTTCCAGCCAGGAGCAGCCCAAGAAGCTGTGCAAGGGGACAACATTTCTAAACCCTTCTAGAAGCGTCAGAGAGGCATAAAGCAGCTTTCAGACTGTGGGTGAATCTGCTTGTACTCTCTGGCCTACTGTGAATGGAACATGGAGTACGCTTCTTCCAGGAACTTCATAAATAGTGTGGTGGGAACGCAGAGTAAGAGGATTGCTGAAAGATGGCTCTAACCTCTGTTTATAGGAGGATCTGAAGATTACCCATCATGCAGACAACACCTTGAGAAGCTTCTGCAAGTGGCAAAAAGCTATCAACATGAAGGGCGACGACCACCCGCTCCACCACGATGTCGCCATCTTGCTCACAAGGTATCCCTGCGGCCCGCGGGGTGGGTGGTGCTCAGCCGCTCCTTTAAAGAGACAGCCAGCCTTGTATGATGGCGCACATGGTAACCGTCACTGCATTGTCTTCTGCTCTTCTGGCTGGGGAAGGAAGGACCTCTGCGCAGCCATGAATCGCCCCTGTGAGACCCTGGGCCTTTCTCACGTCTCCGGCATGTGCCAGCCACACAGGAGCTGCAACGTCAATGAGGACACGGGCCTCCCACTGGCTTTCACTGTGGCCCATGAGCTTGGACACAGGTACTGAGCAGCTTGGCACCCCCCATCGGCCCTGAAAATTGGGAGGTGGGAGGCCCCCAACCAGTCCAGAATGGTACAGCATCTCCACCCCTACCTGGTTAGTTGGCTGTTTTGTGCTGCTCCCTTGTAACAACTAATGGGCTTGTTACTTGTAAACCGTGGGAAATGTGGCGTATCAGCCGCCAGAAGCTAAAGGCCCTTTAGATTTTGTCTGGATGAAACCTAGAAACCCACTTCAATCTTTGAAGGGTTCTCTCTGTGTGTGGCCATTTGTGTGTGCGTGTTTTAGCATTCATTGTAACACAAGGGATCCTGCTCACTTTTTGTTGACATCTGTTGGCATCTCTTCATCTGGAAAATCTGACCCAACCAGGCCACTTCCAGATCCCTTTTCTGTGCTGCTCACAGAACTGTGCCATGCTGCCCAGGGAAGACAGAGTGCATGACCTGGGAAAGTCTATTCTCTCCTTCTCCCTTGTGCCACTGCGTACCTCAAAGGGTCCAATCCTGGTAGTGCACGTAGTCCTAAGTCCTTACAGAGGAGAACTGCCTATGTCAGGGAGCTGTAGGAAATGCCAGGGGCACCTTCATTCAGGAGTGGACCAAAGAGAGTTGTCGATGGCAACAAGAAGGACCTAGGTGCCTAATTTGAAGCCAACCCAAGAATTCCTGCCCGGATGCTGGATGCAGCCTTCCAAGTAAATTCTACTTATCGTCGAAGCCCTCACTGCTTTTAAAATGGCAAGGAAAGTGGGGGTTAAAGATGACAGAGGGAGAGGTTTCAGACTTTTCCCTTAGACCAGCCTGTGATCAGGGTGAACACTTGCCAAGGTCTGCCTTTTACGGCCTGGGCGCTGGAGGGGCGGCTGTTGCCTGTGCTTTTCATAACGTGGGGCTGATGCTGAGCCTGGAGGAGAAAGGCCCTGTAGGGAGTTGGGGGCTCCCTGATGCAGGGCACCCCGCAGGGTTCAAGGAAGGGGCAGTGTGCGCAGGCAGAGCTTCTGCCCAGACCCGTAGGGTGTCAGCTGGAGGCTCCTTTGTGGGCACGTGGCTCACCTCCCCCCTTGGGGGCTGTGCTCTTGCAGTTTTGGGATTCAGCATGACGGAAGCGGCAATGACTGTGAGCCAGTTGGGAAAAGGCCTTTCGTCATGTCTCCACAGCTCCTGTACGACACGTCGCCCCTCACCTGGTCCCGCTGCAGCCGGCAGTACATCACGCGCTTCCTTGAGTAAGTCCAGGGCCTTTTCTAGGGGATCCTCGCTGCTTCAGTGGAAGCTGTTGCTCGCTCCGAGGGGAGGCGGAGGGGAAACAGGGCGAAGGCTGTCCAAAGGGGCAGAGGAACTCAGCTTGTCCCCAGGGGTGTCAAAAGGCCGGAAGAAGGTCTTTAGAACTCCTCCTGCTTATCCTGGGCAGGCCAAACAGGAGAAAAAAATCCAGGCAGGAAAAGCATGCAAGGGAAATGAAATTCCTCCCTTCTGCTGGGGTGCAAGTTAGCCAGAATATGCCGTCTGTGTCCGTGCCAGCCAGCTTGCTCTTGAGCTGTCAGCTCTGTCACTGGCACCCTTCGGAGCAGCTGCGGTAACTGCGTCCCCCCGTGCCCGACAGCTGGCCTTCCCTCAGGAACAGGATGCGGCAGGACAGATGTCAATGTTTGATGACTTGCTCCCGGAAGAAACGCAGCTGAGCCTACTCTTAGTTGCATTCAGGCACACACAAGCTGAATGTGCCGGAGACCAGGCCACAAGTGCCGAGCCTTTCCAACAACAGGCAAAAGACCAGAAGCATGCGCGTGCATGCGCGAGGGCACCACATGAATTTCTCCTGAACGACCACGCACCTATGAGAAGCACCCTGAAATGCTAGGATACCATTACAGTCTTAGCACAAGGCACGTATGAATTTGGCCACATCGGCAAGGCTGTCGGCATTTAACTGACAGAACTATTTATTGCCTAGCAGTGTGTTGGTTCCATTTCGCTAGGCTCACATTCCGACTCCTTGATTGCAGCCATGACACAAAAGGGCTTCCGTGATATTTGTGCGGAACGACAGCGACCAAACCTTGCCCAGATCTTGACCGCTGTGCCAGAAAAGCAGGACAGCTCTGGGCTTTGCATCCTGTCTCCAGAGTGTTGAAGCGCCTTCATGCACATAACTCAAGACGTTCCTTCTGTAATCCAGCCAAACAGACAGGGCAGCAGGGTTACCATGCAGGCATACGCGTGCACTTGTTTTCAGTGATTTGCTTTAAGTTAAATCAAACTGAAAGGCAACAGGTTCATTAGTTCACCAAATAAGTTACCCTCTCAAACGCTGAAAAAGGCCTTTAAAAGGCCAGAAAGGTTGCTGGACCTCTTTTAAACCAAATTGTAAATGTTGTATGGAAGAGGGAATTTAAGCACAGGTGTTGCTGATGCAAGAACGTCTGCTTAAATGTCCACTTTTGCTGCAGAAGTCCTCCTGTCCTCTTCTCCCTATAGGACAGATACCTGACAACCCAGCTACCTTTGGGGGGTGGACCCCAAAGGCGCAGATGCTCAGAACAAATTTTGTGCCCACCAAACCCGTTGGGTCTCCCCTGGCACTGCCCTGCCCTGTCTTCATTTCTTCCAAATAGCTCTGCAGTTCCGATTCCACTGTGCTCAGAGCAGATAAGTGACGTCTCTGCAACCCACATCCAAGACAAGCCCTTCTTCCTCTTCTTCTAAATCTCAGACAGGCCCATCTGGCTCATGGACCACATGTCGAACGGCCAGGGCTAGAGAACGAAGCCCCTACTTTCCACTCAGCCCTTGGTCTCTCCTGGGAAGTATTAAGAAATCCCAGCTCCAGAAACAAATCTCCTTGGCTCGTGTGTAGAAAGGCAGCACATTCTGGGCCGCGGGTACATTTTTTGCTCTGGCTATGTTTCTTTGCAGCCGGGGCTGGGGGCTCTGCCTGGACGACCCCCCTTCCAAAGAAGCCATCGACTTTCCCTCTGTTCCACCGGGAGTGCTCTACGACGTAACACACCAGTGTCAGCTCCAGTACGGACCACACTCCACGTATTGTGACGATATGGATGTAAGAGGCTCCCTCCCTCGTTCTGTAAACCAGGGTGCAGCTTAGCAAACTCCCCTAGAAAGGAAGCGGAGGTGAAGGGTGGGGGCCTGAGGAAGCTCCTTTGCCTATATCTGAGTGCCAGAGGAGATACCCGAAGCCCTAATGCATCCTTACTTGCTTCTTTTGCTACTTAAACCTACCTTTATATTGGTCCCTGTGGCATTAAATCAAATATACGATCAACACGGAATGACTGAAAACATCACTCCACAGTTGTGTGAGCTGCCAAAAATTCTAGATGTCCCTCTACAAAAGGCGGGCAGAATATCTTCCAGGTGTCTCATTTCTTCTCCTTTTCTTTGTTCCTTTTGATTTATGTGCCTTTTCCCCTTGCTGCTTCTCACTGGAGAACTCTTGCCTGCCTATTTTGCTTGTTTTTTGCTGCAAAGCACCCAGCGGCCCCTACATGAGAGGATTGTCCTCCCCTGGTGCAAGAATGTGGGTTGATGCAAGGAGACTCGGAAGGGTCAAAGGTGTCTGGTGTCTAACAGCAGGGACTGGGCAGCCTGGCTGTGGGAGAGGGGCGATAGCGACAGAGGGCTTTCCCCCTCGCTTTTCGCATTCCGAGCAGCGGGGCCCTTTGGCGGGATCTGGGGAAGGGCTCTGCTCACGCGCATTTCCCCCTCTTGTCTCTCCAGAGCGTCTGCAACACCCTCTGGTGCTCCGTGGGGAACACGTGTCACTCCAAGCTAGATGCAGCGGTGGACGGCACCAAGTGTGATGAGAACAGGGTAAGGCCTCAGTGCGGCTGCCACATCAGCAGGCAGGACAGCGCTGTCCTAGGGAACGGCTCTGAAAGGTGCCCTCTCCACGCTGGAGAGCGAGGCCGAAGCTGCCTCCAAAGCGCCTGCCCAGCTGTAGATGGCTGTGTCTGTCCATCTGACAAAATCCAGAGCATTGGGAGGTAAGAGTTGGGTTTTGAGATCACCAGTGTTCTTCAGCCATGGGAATGGGGCAGGATCCATGACATCATTTGACAGCTACCCCAGACTCGTTGTTTTTAAGCCCAATTTCCCATCCTGAAGCTGAGAATCCTGCACCACAGATGGTATTCCCACTCACAGGCCCACCTCCCACCCTCCAAATTGTCCCATGAGCAGCAGAGCTGCACCCCTCATCCATGGGGTGATGGGAGGGGGTCTCATCCCTGGGAACAGGAATCCAGTTTGCTCCCCAGCCCTGGCACTCCAGTCCGATTGAGGCTGAACCTTCCCTGGGCTGGATGCTGATCAAAGGATTAAAAAATGCGAGGAAGAGGAGCAGTTGGCAGTGCGGCAGCCAACTCAAAAGCCTCATGCTGGGCTTTTACTCATTCATTCATTCATTCAACTGCTTGGGTTCTGCCTACTTCACGATGGCTTACAAGTAAGGAATCTGCCCCAAACAGACTGCAGCCAAACAAAGGAATGAGCAGCTGGTAGCACAGCGTTAAGGGCAGGACAGGCAGAAGAGGTGCTGGCATATCGGCATTATCATCTGTCGCCCGGGGGCAACGTCTCCCACAGCCCAGGGCCATAGCTGAGAAGCCTCTTCCTGGCCTGGCCTCTTGTACTAGAGGAGGCTCTGGGACCTTCGAGAGGCCTCTTGCAAACTCTTCACAGGTCGGGTCCTCTTGAGTGGGTTATTCCTTTGGTTGCGTCCAACTGGTGGTCCTGAATTGCCGAACATTCAACCCCAACCCGCTCCCTGGGTATTTCAACTTCCAGCTTGACAAAGTGTTTGGTTGAACTCTGACGCTGTTAACGAATGTTGTTTATTCACTATATTTCATGCCATAAATGACATGGATGATAAAGAATATTCTCTTAGAGACAATTAAGATTTTTACTGTGCTGTTAGTTCTGGAATCCTACCATTTGTGAGAATTTACAGCATCATTTACATGTTTTAAAGCCATCCTCAGAGAATTTATAAATCCTGCTCTGCTGGCTTGTGATAAAACATCACTGTTGGTTAGGAAGGCCATTAGATTGCAAACGATAAAACCGAACGCTTCAGTCCTGCATCTTCAGGGGCATCTGCAAGTTATCAGATGGAGCTCCCCAACCATGAACACCAGGGGAACAAGACTGCCAGCTGTTGAGGCTACGTAAGCCACCAAACTCAGCCCAGAGCTCTGGAATTCTGCCTGACCCTGTCTCCTGATCTCAAGGCATTTTTGTGCAGTGTGCAAGTTCAGGTTAGCTTCATTCAAGTATTCTTGTCCAACAGTGGTGCTTCAACGGGGAATGCGTACATGTGGGATACCGGCCGGAGGCCATTCATGGAGGCTGGGCCCCGTGGAGTTCCTGGGCCGCCTGTTCTCGGACCTGCGGCACCGGAGTGCAGAGCGCGGAGAGGGAGTGCAGCCGTCCCACGTGAGTGGCAGGCCACACAACTTATTGCAAGGGGGGGGGTATACTCTCAGTCTGCCTCCAGATGGGATCATTATGAGATGCTAGAGAAAACGCTTTAGTGTTCCAGAATGCATTCAAATGGGCTTTTTTAAAAAAGACAAAAAGGAGGGCTGCAATTATCTTTAAAAAATGCAAAACTGGGTTCAACCAAACTTGAAACAAACATGCGCTGAGGAACAAAAGCCAGCACACCCAGGCTTCTCTGGTTGAGGGAGCTGCTGGAGAGGAAGCTTTGGGTCAGAGACATCCGTTTTCAAGCCGCCAGCCGCCTCTGCATACAAAAGCCCCCACAGAACATTCTTGCTGCTCTGTGTGGAGTAAGCAACTCCGGACTCAGTGATGTGAAAGCGGCTGAAAGCTGTGCGTCCCCAGGGGGTCAGAGGGCTTTTCCGCAACCTTGCCAGCCGCCTCCACGCTGAAGCCAGGAGCCCAGTTCGTGCTTGGCAAGGATATGCGCCCCACGCTCACATTTCATCACAGGCTGTTTGCACAGGCGCAGCCCCCCAAAGAGGCAGGGAAGCGGCAGACCCTGCTTTGGCGCCCACGAGAGAACCTGCTGTGCGCCTTCGGGCCATTCGTGCTTTCTCTAGAGAAAACTGTGGCTCTGCTGGAGGCTCTTGCACCCTGCTTTTCAGGCAGGCCTCCGACATGGCCTCGTAAAATAAATACCCCCACCCCCACCCCCGTGCGCAAATCTGCAGAAGGTAGACTGACCACTGGTAGCTCAGCCACCCCATTTCCACAGCTGCGTCCGGTTTCAGTCCTCCCTTAACTTGCCCTCATCTTCTTCTCCTGCCCAACCTCAGGCCAAAGTACGGTGGCAAATACTGTCTTGGGGAGCGAAAGCGTTTCAGAGTCTGCAACACGAAGGCCTGCCCCACGGATGGTCCTTCCTTCAGGCAGATACAGTGCAGTCGCTTTAATGCCAGGCCTTACAAAGGAAAGCTTTACAAGTGGATCCCGATCCCTAATAACAGTAAGTCTCCTTTTACCTGGAATAAAGAACACAAGAGCAGCCTAGGGGTGTGCAAAGCCCCATGTTGAATGTTTCACAAAACATTTGACGCGGCATTGCTCCGTTGCATGGAAGTTGGAGCTTGCTAGGTGGAAAACCTAACGAACCCCCTTAGGAGGTATGGGAGAGTCTTGCCTTAACTCACCTGCTGCTCCTTTGCCCCTCCTGACCTTCTGGGAGCTTGAGGAGTGGGCACAGTGGTCTTGTGTTGCAGCGCATAGTAGCATCACCATCTTTAGCCTTCTAAGGACTGGCATAGTACAGAAAAACCCCAACAGATTCCAAAACAGCCTCTGATAAGGCCAGGAGGGAACAGCAGGATCACGCTTTCACCTGGCTCGTATGGTCCTGTGTAGAGGGGCAACACCATTTCAAGTGCATTTTGCACACCCCTAGTACGGACGACAACTTTATTTGTGTGCTCAGAGCATTTTTATCCTATGCATTTCATGTGGTTCATATCCCTTGTGGCGGTGGTCTGCTCTTCACTATCTTTTGCATTGGATTGCCTCCCTGCCCAAAACATATCACGGCGCCAATGGCTGGTGAGCGAAAGACATGTTTCCCTAAAAGGCACCGAGGTTCTGCCGCCTTCAGCACTGGAGGGCTTTTAGGGGCCGTGAGCATTGTAAGGCTTGGATCCAAGGTCCCCAAGGTCAGACTGTTCAGTTAACGGGGAGTGAGGAGCACTGTACGGCTCAGGTGCGCCAGCCACCTGCCCCATGGCACCATCCCAATCCCTGAGAGTTCTGTCGGTTGGTTGGAGAAAATGGCAAGGCAGCAGGACAGGGCAACCTGGCAAGAGCTCTGACCTGTCTCTCTGGCATCAACAGTAAACCCATGTGAGCTGCACTGTCGCCCAGAGAAGGAGTTCTTTGCGGAAAAGCTGCACGACGCTGTTGTTGACGGGACCCCGTGCTATGAAGGCAACTCCAGCCGGGACCTGTGCATTAATGGGATCTGCAAGGTGGGTGGAAGACTTGAATCAGGAGCCTCTTAGGAAGGTTTCTGAGCGAAATGTCTTGGAATCACAGGATGGGATGTGGCAAACTGTGAGCCAGTTTGGTCTAGTGGTTAGGGAGCCGGACTCTTATCTGGGAATACTGCGTTCAATTCCGCCCTCCCCCATGAAGCCAGCTGGGCAACCTTGGGCTAGTCACAACTCTCTTCTGAGCTCTTAGAGCCCCACCTACCTCACAGGGTGTTCTGTTATGAATATAAAGCTTTGTCAGCCGCTTTGAGTCCCCTTAAATAGGTGAGAAAAGCGGGGTAGAAAAGCCAACTCTTCTTCTTCACAAATAAGTTGGCTTCCCTGGAAGAATGAGGATCTCTGCTTTCCAAAGATGCACTATGTGTATTTTCCTATTTTGTGGCCTTACCCATCCCAGTGTGGCCATTTTGCCCATGTGATCTTTTTTTTTTTTTTTACAATATATAAACTCTACATCTTCACATCACTAACAAACAAAAAACAACAATCATACCAACTATAAACAATCCACCTAACAAACTTTAAGAACAATTTAAACAACCATCGCAAACAAGAATGCATTCTCTTGTTCAATAGTCATTATTGGGCCAACAAATCATTCTGTTACTGTAGTAGAAAATTTACAGCGTACTGTTAGAGCAAATTCTTCTCCCAGATGTTTCAGTACAATCATTAGTTATCGTGTCGGTACACCGCAGCCCGGTAATCCGATCAGATCAGAAACCATATTTGGATGCCGCATGGACCCAGGGGAAAAACCTGTAAGGTATTTCACAACCTTGGGAAGTTTCTTCTTAATAATGCCAGCCACGGAGCAGGATCAGTGCGTATTTCCACTGTCTGCTGCGTAAAACAAAAGCTGGTGGAAACCAGAACTGTCTTAAGTCCCTGAAAACAGCAATGGTTCAGGAGTATTTCCTGGGGCGAGGCGCTCGGTCGTCCGAGCATAACCACAAAGGCGACACTCAAATTCATAGCTGACATCTGGCCCCTGACATGTGCTGGAGCCCCTGGAATGGTGGGCTGCAGCTTCTCATGAGGCAGAGAACTGACGGTCCATCCGCCCCTTTTGCCTAGAACATCGGCTGTGACTTTGAGATCGATTCCTACGCCGTGGAGGATCGGTGTGGCGTGTGCCGCGGGAACGGTTCCACCTGCCAGACAGTAAAGAAGACCTTTGAAGAGAGCCACGGATTAGGTGAGCTTCAGGGCCTCAGCACCGAGGAGACTGCGGGCGCTTTTTAAAATTTGAGCTGTTTGTTTGCTGTTTCCCACAGTGTGTTCCAAAGCAGTTCACAATGGAAGGTACAAAAATAAAGGCTAGAAATTAAAAAGTATTAAGCCAACATAAAAGCCCCTCCAAGGATAAGTCAGTGAAAAAGATAAGAATTTATAAGTATTAGTTAGAGGTTTACAACATCCGGACCGGGCCAGGGCTTTCTGGCATGAGGAGAAGCGCCACTGGAGCCAAAGATGGCAGTGGCCGGCTACAGGGCCTGTGGGCAGAGTCTCTTCCCCATGCCATGTTAGTTTGCCAGCTCTAACTTCAGACCTCTTGGCAGCAGGACAAAACTGCCCACACCCTCCTATTAATGCCATCAGAACCAGCTTCCAAGGGGACGCCAAGCAAGTGCCCTTCTGGCCCTCAAAGCTGCTCTCGGGTCTGGCTGTTGTGTGCTCTCCTGCATCTGCCCCACCCCTGAAAACGCACCGTTTGTGCTGCTTCTCATAGGAACCCCTCCGCTCTTTGGTGAGACTGACTAGCATCTCCACCTCCTTCCCAGGTTATGTTGACGTCGGGCTGATTCCCGCTGGTGCCCGAGAGATTCAGATTGAGGAGGTGGCTGAAGCGGAGAATTTCCTCGCCCTGAGAAGTGAAGATCCAGACAAATATTTCCTGAACGGAGGCTGGACCATTCAGTGGAACGGGGACTACCAGGTGGCCGGGACAACCTTCACCTACGAGAGGATGGGGAACTGGGAGAACCTGACTTCTCCAGGGCCCACAGAGGAACCAGTTTGGATCCAGGTACTAGCTGTGGAGGGCTGGCACTGACTCTGAGCGCCGCTCTTGGAACCTTGGGCCGGTGCCTCCCCTCCCAGAGGCCGCCTGAATGGTCAGGGGCAGCCAGTTGTTTCTGTCGCGTGCACGGGGACTGTTGACAGGGGTGGGATCCCAGGGGGGAGGCTGTGGGGCTCCAGGGAGTCTACCCTCCTGGCACTAATAGGGGATGAAGCCTACTCTTTGGAGCTCGATCGAGGGCTCTTGAATGCTGAGCAGGTGCTAGGAAAAGGCGGCTGAATTTCCTTCTCCTTCACAGCTGTTAAAGGTGTAGGAGCCGCACCGTCTGCTCCCTATGGTACTCTCACTGAACTTCAAAAGATCATCCCTAATTTAATTAATTGGGAGCCGTTAAACTGTTGCAGGACTACAAATGAGCAGTCCCTCAGTTACTCACAAGTGCTTCTTGAAACATGTCTTTAATGGTTAGTGAGTGACGGGAGTTCCTCTGCGGCCTCAGGAAGCGTCTCTTTCCCACCCCAAATGTTCCATATCTTAGGTCCAGGTGGCTGGGTGGCACATTCACCAGAAGCCCACTAAAGCATCCGAGAGCCAACTGGCACTTTGGCCACTGCAACAAGTGCTTCAGGAGGTTGCTCCAGCATTTCTTACTCAAGATGCAGCCTTTTCATGTCAGCAAAGCATGAAATTTCTCCCCCAAATGTGCAGGACGAGGGGAACCATAAGCAATTTTCAGTCCTTTGTGATTTCAGCTCATGGAATCTTTCAGGCACTGTCTTCCCACTCAAGATGGGTGTAGAATTTATTTTACTGTCCAGAACACCTTGGCCTATAATTTTCTCCTTGAAGCGCCCCCAAACTCCACCAAAGCAGGAGGAAGGATTCGGTGTTCCCTTCCTCCTGCCTTGGCCAGGAAGGAGTAACGCCAAGGAAGAGGCCGCGAGATGATCCATTTTCTGAGAACTGCTCGGAGTATGAAGTATTTGCGGTCAATGGAGTGTATAAACAAAGTATCTGTGACTTCTGGACCATAATCTCTGCCCAGGCATCTTCCTCCTTGCAACTTCTGTTTCGTAAAGCCCCACAGACGTCTCTCCTCCCCCTGGGTAGGCGTTCAGAGCGACACGGGCCTCTGAGTCACTGTGGAAGCAGCTGGTCTGGCAGCCAGGAGGTCTTGCTAATCCGGGATTCCTCTTCGCCATACTTGGCAGCTGGGGCTGCCAGACTGAAACCGATCTACTTTGAGGTGCTCAAGAAAGCAGAGACGCCACGGAAGCAGGCTGGTCCTTGGGTCTCATTCAGAGAAGAGATTCGGGCAGCGGAAGGTGTGCTCGTCTGATGGAAGCGGGAAGCAGAGGGACTGTCAGCAGGCCAGCAGCTAACCCCCCCACCCCCAGCTGCTCTGCCACAGAGAAGCACTCACCTGAGCACAGCCAGTTCACTTACTGTGTTGAGCTGCTGAGGACCTATCAGCCTGTCTCCTTCTTCTGGGAGAGCATTCTGGGAGGAATCCCCAGAATAAGAAGCAGATTTAAGGCGAGGGGAATCTCAGCTCGGCATAAATAGTAGATTTGCAAAACCGGAAATGTTGCATGATAACAGTGTTCTTGCAAATGTCAATATTTCTGTCCCCTTTGATGTTTCATTAACCAGCTTTCCTGCTGTGTGCAGCGCAAAACCCTACAGTGGGCAGGTCCTGTGCCAGCTGTTGCGCTCTCTTAGCTGCTTCGCGCTTCTGAAACAGTAAAAGCCGTTCCAGGTGCTTCTGCATCTTTGGGCATCTTATAGAAGCCTGCTCTTCCCCAGGGCTGCTGATATCCACACAGACCACACTTAGGACCTGCCTGTCATGCACAAAATTGAACATGAAGAGGCCCCTGGTCAGGTAGTTTCATTACCTTGCACCCCTGCACGTTGAATCAGAAACTCTGAATGTTTCTTTGAATATCTCATCTCAGTCATGTTGCAAATACGCATTTGTTTTAGCCAGCAAATGTGAGTCAGTGTTTTCAAGTGGTTTGGTCAATCCCTTCGCTTGAAAAACGGCTCGCACAGCAGTTCAGAATGGTTTGCTTGCTTGTTTGAAAAATTCATACAGCACCCCGTGCTGCCATCCCAGCACTAAAAAGAGTAAAAATGAAAAGGTCGGAGATCAGTCAAAGGATCCTCACGGCTTGAAAAGGGCCAGATTCTTGTAACTGTGGCCATAAGGCGGAAGATGCAAAACAGTAATAAAGAGCAGGCTACGGGGGGAGAGGCTTTGGCCTGCTGGAGTTCCTGCTTAGCAGCTGGAGGGCAGGAGTTGGAGAAAAGGGTAGTAGAAGACGAGGCTGGAAAGGAACTTCAGAGGGAGTGTCGAGTTGCCTCTAAAAGATTATCATTTTCTGTGTTCCTGTTAGTGGCTTGGAAAGAATTATACCAGATAATATCTTGGAAGGTTCCCCAGGATTTGTAACTTACTTGAAAGCTGCTTGGGGGGGGGGGGGGAGAAAAAAGAGTGGTATATTCATCAGGAGGGCTTTGGAGAGATGCCCTGTTTCATTCCAAGCAAAACAAAACTTTGGCAGCCAGGAGCGCTTTAAGAGGCCAGTATTAAAACTGGGGCCCTTTGCCAGAACTCTGTGAAATGTGAGCCACTCCAGAGGGAATTTGCATGAGGTACCCCCAGACTGAGTACGGAAATCCAGGTTAAGGCCAGGTTTAGCTAGCGTGCCTCTGTCTCTGGCCCCGCACGGAGGCTGAGAAATCCAGCCCTCACCTAAATACGGCTTTTCTTTCCCCGGGAATCATCTGAGCAGGTTGGCTTTAAAGTGGGCGTGTCCAACTGTGGCCCCCTCCAGGTGTTCCTGAACTACAACTTCCAGCATTCAGCTTGGTTGCCAGGGCAGATTTCCTGGAATATGTTTGCCCCCTTCTCTCCTGGCCCAGTAAGCCTGCTTGATGGAACACCAACCGTCTGCAGGTTCCTCTGAATCCGTGATCAGCAAGGGCTCTTCCAGACAGGACCTGAGACACTGTCAGAAGAGGACTTGTTTCTTTTTTCACAAGCACCCTTGAAATCCTATGAAGACGGGCTACACTTCGCTTCCTAGGTTTGTAAGACAGACCTTTACCTTCCTTGTCTCCTCCTGCAGGATGTCTTCTTTCCCTCGTATTTAAGCCACTTCTTTTCTTATCGCCAGGCTGGATTCTTTATTAAGGCTTTATCCTTGCTCCTCAGCTCCTGTTCCAGGAGAAGAACCCAGGAGTACGCTATCAGTACACCATTCACAGAGACTCTGAGCACGAGAATGAAATCACTCCTGCAGAATTCTTCTGGCAGTACGGACCTTGGACCAAATGCACAGCCACCTGTGGGACAGGTAACAGCTCAGCACATATATGAAGACTGGGTGGGTGTTAGCAGTAGATATCTCTTGCCCCGCTTGTCACCCTGAACCACTTCTGTCTAGAAATAAATTCCCAGCATTGAGAGGGTCCTTCCTCCCTCCCAAATTTGGCTAGATTTGCCAAGATATCATGTTTAGGATTGGGGAAGCAAATGTGGCTGCCTTTACCTCCTGTCAAAGAAAGCATCTCAGAGGGAATCTTTAACCCAGTGTGCAAAGGATACAGGCAAAGAATCAGAAGACCACCAAGTACCACTGCCACTTTAGCTGTGTTTGGCCCAGGACAAAAATAGCAAAATGATAATCCATGAGTTAAAAGTGTCTGTGAACAATGATTCAGCCTTGCGATCAACAGAGTTGCCTCGCGTAGGTCTGTTACAAGGCGGTCTTGCTCAGAGTCTGTACCTTGTTCGGAATCTCACAAATCTTTGGAGGCTTACACGCTGCTTTCGAGCTCCTCTGCTGCTGCTAGGCCCCTGGGTGCTGTTTCAGGTTTATGCTTATCGGTACCTGCTGGAAATAAAGTGAATCCCCTCACAGGGCTCTTCCTGGGTACTCCAGCATGTTGCATGCTTCAATAAACCTTCCACGGCCACCTAAAGGCAGGCAACAACTTTTGCACCAGAACGCTGGCAAAGGTGGCAGTTCATAAATCTGTGCCACGAAGGTTCTCCTATGGTGGCTTCCTGTGGCCAGTGGTGGGCACCTCTGAGCCTCCCCTATTCCCGGCCTTGACTTTCAGCCGGTCTGAATGGAGGCAGATCGCTTTCCCAGCCGGTCGCGGGGGAGCGAGCCACACAGTGCAGCCTTTGTTCCCATGGACTGGCTGGGACGTTGTGCATGGCAGAGCGCTCGGGGCAAAAACTGCCTCCCGGGGAGCCCGTGACCCGCAAATTCTTCTGTGTGGGCATCAAAACAAAAATAAAAGTAGAGAAAGCATCTCAGCTTTTCATGCTCGAGATAAATCAGTGCCAGTCCGGCCAACCAGATTCCCATTTAGTTGATGGCCGGGAGCCAGTTTTGCCCTCCGAAGCGGAGCAGCTGGGCACCCCTTGGCCGCTCCATTCAAGGGCCCATTATCAGGGGCTAATTTTCTCCTCCTACGCAGCCGCGAACATTCCTGCGCGCAATCGCAAACTGGCTTTTCTGATTCAGCGTGTGTGACGCGGGGGGGGGGGGGTCTCCTGCAGGCTTAAGAACAAAGGAGGAAGGCAGACAAAGGGCTCTTGTTCCGCCCGCTGTTTGGCCGTTCAGGCGCTGCGTGTGTGTCTTGGCATGCTGCAGCCCCAGCCTGGCATCTGCTGACCCCCCTGCCACCCCCCACCAGCTCTGCTCTGCGGCTCCTTCATTATAACATTCCATGTCTACTCTCTGCCTCCCCCTTCCTCCTCGCATCCCCCCACCTCGGAGAGGCTCACAGGAGCAGCTCCTTGGGTTTAATGGCTAAGCCGGCAGGCATGCAACCCTTGGGGTCTCCCACTCACCCCCCTCCGGCTCCCACATCCAAGATCCTTGCTAAAATTAACTGCTTGCTACAGACACCTGTGAGAAAGAGGCGGCCTTAGGACCCAGTGGTGATGGGCAGCTGCAACTGCACAGTGGAACAGCTGCTTTGCAGGGGCCCCATCTGGGGCATCTCCGAATGGGCGAGGGACCCTCCAGCGCTGTCCCCAGGCAGTGCTGGGTGGAAGACAATTTCCCTCTGCTTCAGGCTGCTTTTCCTGAAATATTTTACTGCCTGGGGTTAAAATGGGAGAAGGTGTGGAAGTCTCGGGTTCCTTCTGATAGCGTTAACTTGGAGGGTGCTTGGGGATCGGGGTGTTGTAGTGGTCCACCACAGAGGACCCTCCAAGCCTGAGCATTCCTTCTCTGACAACGTTTTGCCACCCGCCAGCCTGGCTAGCAGCCAGGTGACCTCTGTGTTGGGTCTGCCTCAAGGGGGGTCACATCATTGGGCAGATCACTGTCCCGCAGAGGATACCTATGTGCTACACCCTACAGCCTTCGCCTTTGAGCCTGCTGAATGTAGCTGACCATTCCCCCACTCACCCCGTTCTCAGGCGTCCAGAGGCAGATGGTCTACTGCATGGAGAAGCGGGCTGGGGTCGTGGAGGAGCCATTCTGCGATGCCCTAAGCCGGCCAGACGACCAGCAGAGGCCGTGCAGCGAGGAACCGTGTCCGGCCAGGTGAGCTCCCTAATGGCTCAGGCTTGCACCTACCTGCCCCTTAGGGGCCAGCAGTGCTGTGCTTAAAATGGAACTAAAAGATTCAAAAAAGGGTGGGATTTAGAGGCTGAAGAGGACAGTACAGGAACCACCAATGGCAGCAACCCAATGAGCAAATCATACAGAAAAATTTGATGTTTTAAGAAGTGGAATTTGTGTATGTGAGTTTAGAGATGTCAGTAAGAAAAAGGGGTTCAATATTCTGGTAAAAGAATCGCCAGAGCATTGGAAGCAGTCAATTTAGGAATGCAAAATGAAGAACGGTTCTGAAAAAGGGAACTGGTGCTCTGGGCCCCCAGGAGACACTTTCAGGGGCCACAGGTTGCCTTCAGGCTTCTAAGACTGGATGCCTCCGGCCAAGTCTGCCTGGCTGGCTTAGCCCTTTCCTCCCCGTTGTTTCCTGCAGGTGGTGGGCTGGCGAGTGGCAGGCGTGTTCCGCCACCTGTGGTGATGCCGGGCTGATGAAGAGGACGGTCCTGTGCCTTCAGAGCGTGGCACCGGACGAGCAGCGTGCTCTCCTTCCCAGCCAGTGCCAGCATCTCTCCAAGCCAGAGACCACTGCCCACTGTAACCAAGAGGTCCTCTGCCCTGCCTGGTGGGTGGCTGGAAACTGGTCTGAGGTGAGGAAATCCTCTGTTTGGGGGTTTTGGGAGGCAAGAATCACATAGGCAGGAAGTGTGAATTCTTGACTGGCCAGAAGAGATATTTTGAGAACAGATGTGGGGTCATGAATGCTCGCTCCATGCTCTGAGAGCAAAATATCCAAGAATTCAGGGTAGTGGCCTCCCTCGTGAGGGGACTGCTCTCTCTTTCCTTGCCCTTGGACTCTCACAGCCTTCCCTCCTGTGTACAATTGCTCAGCTTCCAAAAACAGGCAAACCAGGAGAAATTTGCTGGATTTTCTGGGATGAAGCTATTCTTGATATGTGGGCTGTTTGGGCGCCAGATAAAGGTCAAAGCGTCCTTATCTGCTTGCCCCAAACAGATGGGCTTCTTGTGCTTTATCCCCTTCAGCTAGAATTTTGTTTTTTTCTCAAACAAAGGACATGACTTGGTGGAAAATGCAAATAAAGATGACCCATTGGTCATAAATTACAGGACACATACAGATAAATCACAGGATTACAGCTTGGGCCATGTGTCTCAGTTTGCCTTTCAAGCCAAGCTTTACTCTAAAACTCAAGGATTATGATGATGGGTGGAGAGATATCTGTATCTGTGGGTCAGACAGACAACTGCATTTTTCTGGCTTTTCTGCATACAGACAACCAATTAGCCAGAATGTTTATATCTGGCCTTTCAAAACCTTTCTCTTTCCCCCCAGTGTTCAGTGACGTGTGGAAGTGGAACCCAATGGCGTCCTGTTTACTGCTCCAATGGTACAGGATCCGGCTGTGACCCAGTGCAAAGACCTGTGTCTGAAATGGCCTGTTTGCTGCCCCCCTGCTGGAGCAGGACAGAGAGCGGCGCTCCCGAGTGGTCAGGAAGCGGCTCTTCAAGCCGGGAAGTGCTTAATGACATCCACTTTATTCCCAGTCACCACACTCCCAAGTTTGGTCCTTCGATGCCCAAGGCCAAAGGCCTCAATGTCATCATGGAGGATTATTTTTCACCCACCAGCAACAATGAAGGAAATGTGTTTGTGGATGATTTTTACTACGATTACAATTTTATCAACTTTCATGAGGATTTGTCCTATAACCCAGGCAATGAAAGAGACAGCAAGAGGAATGACCTGAGCCCAGATTTCGGAGGGGAGACTATCAGACCTGGGGAGAAGGATTCCAAAGAAATAGCTCCATATTTCCCCCCCACAGTTAAGCCGGAGGACGGAACGAGCAGAGAGACATTTCCAGCAGAAGGACAAAAGGATGATGGTGCCACCGCTGTCAGTTTGCGCCCTCCCCTAGGTGGGACTCCTGCCACCTTTACAACCTCCTCTGCTGTAAGGGAAGGGAAGGGTGTTCCCCTGCCCCATTCCACTTCGTGGCCAATAACACCCCTCCTTGCTAGTCCCAGCGATCACCTGCTTAGTACTGCAGCAGAGCCTCGAACAAGTACAGCCTTGGAAGGGGGCATGGGTGACACAGCTTCCTCTACCAGCTCTCCCTCCTGGGCCATCCAAACTCCCACAGAGCCTCCTGGCAACCAAGGAAGCGTGTCTGATGCCTTCAACAGCACACCATATCCTGGCCGGAAAATGCCGGTCACCAGAAATTCAACGATTCCCAACACTGGGCACCCTCAGCTCAACAGCTTGCTAAATCCCATTGAAAAGGACAGTCGAGAGCAAAGTCATCCTGTTGGCACATCTCTGAATGTTGTGCAGGAAGCAGATTTGGCTTTCACTGTCAATGCTGTCCAGATCACAACTGCAACTGCAAGAACAGGAGGAATGTTCCACCCCTTGGAAAAAGCCACAAACTTTTCAGCGGATGCAGAGAGTGACCAGCACCACCCTACAGGTATACTAAAATCCAAGGATACTCTGTCCCCAGCAACTGGCCTTCCTCCAGAGATGCCCACACCTTCCTCCACACATGATTTATTGAGAAGCACGGTAGTGTCTTCTCAGGGTCCAAACTCACTGGGGAAGCAGAGTTCAACAGAGCCACATTTTCTGCCACTGGATCCAGCCCTTCCCAGTGCTTTGCCCTCTGGGCTGCCTCTGCCAAAATGGAGGGAACCAACTGAAATTAAGACAAGCTTGGATGCTGAAACGATACCTTCCAGTGGAGAGCAGGGACTCTCTGGGGACAGGAACAAAACTTTGACCCATGGGGCCCACAGGATATTTGCCAGTAACCGTGGAATCGCTGGGTCCAACCTCACAACTGTAAAACCTGAGGAAGATGAACCACCGTCATCCTCCACGCTTCCTTCTACACCTGAAGCAGGTGTTTCCAACACTGGCTGGGAAACTGGAAACTGGAGTCAGGCAAGTTCTCTAGGGTGTTTTGGCTGGGGGACTGGATCAGATCTCTTTTCAGAGTTTGTGGTCTCTCTGTCTGGCCTCTGCTGAACTGGAAGGACCTCAGCAGGTGGTGTGGGAGGATGGACGAAGGCCGAGCAATGAGTGTTAGTGGTGCTTTCTATGGGCGTCTGGATTTGAGGTGCTTCCTCCAGGAGAGACAGGATATGAGAGACGAATTCTGCTGACTTTGGCAGAAAACTTATTTATTACTTTTTGTCCAGGGAAGTTATTTATTTACTTCTTTGTTCAGGAAAGTCTCAAAGTAGTTAACCAAAGACAAAAATGTTCGTAACTGTCAACCCAGCCCCACAGGAGACTGACGGCCAAGCCGTGTCTGGCTGCTCTCTCTTCCAGTGCTCGACCACCTGTGGCCTCGGGGCCATTTGGAGGACGGTGTGGTGCAGTACCGGGAGGGAGCAAGACTGCAACGCAGCCCAGAAGCCAGTCCCTGCCCGAAGGTGCTACCTGAAGCCCTGCTCCACCTGGCGCGTTGGCAACTGGAGTAAGGTAGACAGAGCGCTTTGCCGAGAAAGCCTTGGGGTCTCCACTCTCTCCCAGACACACCTGTGTCTTTAGACTGATGTGTCTATTCTCTTGCCTCGTGCATTTGCTGGGTTGCACCACAACAGGTTTGCTTCCTCTTGCCTGCTGCAAGCTTTCCATTTCTTCTTAGAGCAAAACCCAAGTGTCTTGGCTCTCAAGGTGAGGAGCTATCTCTGAACGCATGGCTGGAAGGCGCAGCTCAGCCAGCTTTCCGAACCAGGAGCAGCTCCTCCATGAACCTCTGCTTTTCAGTCGTGGATCTTTAACCTTCACCACCTCCTGTCCTTCTCTCCATAAATGTTGCTTATAAATTACACAAGGGCAGAAGGGGCTGTGCCAGTAGCAGGTATGGAAAAATCCTCTGTGGCCAGCCGCAGGGGGCAGAAGAGGAGGCCTGTTGGCCCTTTGATCTGTGGGGGAGGTGAGCAAGGTTGAGGATCTGCTCTGCAGATTTCCACATGAAGAGACTCGGCCCTTGAATTGATATTCTGTGCAAGCAGAATGTTTGCTTTCTGCTTCTGTTTGAATTCATGATAAATGCTGCTGGCTTCCTTGATAACATTCAGTCCTCAGCAGGCCTTTTATGCAGCTATAGTGTGTAAAGGGGGTGTCAGGATTCATCTGTGCACTCTTGGGTGCAGGAAAGTAAAAATGCTGGGGGTTTTGCATGCTGAAAGTGCCAATGAAACCAGAAAGCCAACATTCCTAGCGGGGAAACTCAATGGAAATCAAACACTGTGAATAAAACATGGGCTCAAATTTGACTGCCCTGTCCTTCATTCCTTCTTTCAAGGAAGCATAGGTCCCTGTGTCTATGAATATATTCAGCACATTTGTTTTTCAGTAATCAGAATGCCAAGAATTAATCCTGCCCCTTACGGAGAGGGGAGACCCAGAGCCCCCACGAACTGTCCCAGGACACCCTGAGCTAGTGTAACCCACATGCAGGGTTTTTGTAAGCATAAACTGTGCTCCTGAGATCAGGTGAGAACTGCTCGAACCAAAACCGGTTCAAGATGAAATCAGCTAGACAGTTTTTCCAAAAACTGTCACATGGCTAGAGTGGTTTCTGTAACGGTCAACACGCTCTCTGCATTCTTCTGTCTCTAGTGCTCCAGGACTTGTGGACGTGGGGTGAAGGTGCGGGACGTATCCTGTGTCGACACCCGAGACCAGCGGCCCCTTCGCCCCTTCCACTGCCAGGCTATTCTGCATAAGCCGCCAATAGAAATGCCTTGCCAAAGCAAGCCGTGCCTCACCTGGTATACATCGGCCTGGCGAGAGGTGAGCAGAGGGCAGGCCCCAAAGCTTCCATCTTCGTTGGGCAGGCCGCCGGGGGGACGGGGACGGGGACGGGGATTCTGTGTGAATAAGCCAAGGCTGCGCCTGGCTACTTGCATGGCATCCAGTGCCATTTTCTGCAGCACTCTTTCATGTTTATGGTCATGAGAAATTTTTAAAGATGACCCCCTGAAGTTGGGGAAATGACTTTGGCACATCCTGTAGATTTTTATTGAGTCAGCTGCACCATTTGATTCAACAAAAAACAAGTGACGCTTCTTCATCTGTGCTGCACTTTTGCAAAGGGCTTCCTTCCGGAGATCAGCAGATCCTGCGCCCTGATTTCCCCAGAAGCAAAATGGAACGAGTTCTTCCGTTACTCTGTCCCAAGCAAACGGATTCTCATCGGCTTTTGCTATTACCTTGTTTCAAGCTTTTTGTGTTCTGGTCAGAGACTGATGCTTCCTCGAGTTTTTGCTAGTTTTTTAAACTTGCTCCTCAACTAACATCTGAGGGGGAAGATGCAAAGTAATCCTAAAATAAAGTGACTAAAAATAAACGCAACCAGGTCAGGGAAGCAGACTGTAGGCAGGATGGGGAACTCCCCTCTTCAGCCAATCCTCCTCCTCCCACCTGGATGACATCCGAAGAAGACCTGTGAGAGAAGGCTTAGGGAGGTGGGGAAACGCTGGCTGGAAACGAAGGCTCTGGCGTTCAGAATGCAAAGGCAACCAAGGGAGGAACTGACTCTGAGTGTAAATCCATTCTGGAGCCCTCTGGGGTAATTCAGAAGTCCTCCTTGGTCTCTGGTGCATCTAGGCAGGGATCCACAGCGGCAGCGTGAGGCAAGGGTTGCTTTTCCCACTCTGCCAGAAGAGCTTCAGTGGGCATTCAGGTGCTCAGAGTGATCTACTGATAAGGTGCCATCGTGGCCAAGGATGGATGGCTCCCGGAAACGCCTTCACACAACACCTGGTGAGCCTAAGCAGAAGAGGGAGAAGCTCCTTACAATCCAGGCTCTCAGTGAAACTCCCCCAGCCTGGCTGAGGCTCTGCCCCCGTGCCTACTCAACTAACATCCAGGGACATGATGATTGCCAGCCTTTCCCCGGGAGCCATCCAGGCACGCTGGGATTAATTTCGTCTTGCAGCCTTGAGCCACGCACAGACATGTGGAGAGAGAGAAACACCCTCCCAAGAAATGTCTGTTTGGCTTAGAGAGCAACAGCTTGGTCCAACAACAACAACGAAGCCTCCTGGGCACTTGGTATTGTCATGTACTGGATTTTATTGCTTTTTACTATTTGCAAGTTGCCTTGAAGACCTGGTAGTAGAAACTGAAAGGATTTCTTTCAAAACAAAGAAACTAGCTCAACTAGCTTGCTGCATTCCCCACACTCCCTTTCTTAATATCTATGTAAAAAAGGGAGTTGGGGGGGAAATAAATGTGGCGGACCTGATCAGAGCATTGCCAGGGTCAGGAGACGTGGCCTTTAGCACAGCTTGAAGGGATGGAGACCCGGGTGGAGATAAGATATCTATTTTCTGTTCGCCCTTTTCTGCAGTGACTGTGCTTCAGGAGACACTGGCAGCATAAACCCTACGTGTCTTCAGAGTTTAAGCCTGATCGAATGACAGGCAAACTGTGAAGGGCAGCACATTTAAGGCCTGTCTGGAAAGACTGGAGGATATATTTACCTCTTCACCAGAAACGCCACGTCCAGATGGCTTCTGACTCCTGCAAGGACCATGGCATGATTTGGAAGAATATGGCCATTGTCCAGTCATTAACTGAAGTCATCGGTGTTTCTCAGTGTCTGAGCGATACAGGGTTGCTGGGAACTGGAGTTCAGGCCCATCTGTGGGTCACCGCTCTGGCTGTTCAGAGTCCAAATAACATCAGTGGTATCCTGGCAGTGCTCTGCTGGCTCACTGGGAAATAAACTGCACGTTCGGTCACGGTTTCCTCCTGACCGATTCTCGGCTGTGTCTGCCTAGTGCTCCGAGCTGTGTGGAGGAGGAGAACAAGAGCGCCTGGTGACGTGCCCAGAAGTTGGAAGGTGTGACGAAGCTCTTCGCCCAAACAACATGAGGCCTTGCCACAGCCACCCTTGCACTCGCTGGACAGTGGGCTCCTGGGGTCAGGTATGCAGACCGCCGAAGGAAGCCCAAGGGGGAGTTGAAGGTTACTGGGGTTTCATTCCTGGGTTGCTTTGATTGTCCTTCCTGAAGTAAGTCTTCCATTCCTCAGCTAGATATTTAGAGGCATTTCTGGCTTGGTTGTCTCTCCATCACAGTGCAGTGCCACGTGCGGAGGAGGCATCCAGCGGAGGCAAGTCAAGTGTGTGAACACGAAAACAGGAGCAGCCGAAGAGGACAACAGTCTCTGTGACCATGAACCATGGCCTGAAAATACGCAGAAGTGCAACACCCAGGACTGCAGTCACAGTGAACCAAGTAAGCAAGGGGGGCAGGTGGTTGATGGGCAGGTTCCCTTCTTGACTGGCTCCTTTGGCACTACCTGCCCCATAAGCTCCTCAGCATGCCCCCTATCGGAGGTGGCATTTCACTTGGCCAAATGGCGGCGGCTGTCGCACAGTCTGGGCAAGGAAAGGAAAGGCATGGTGGGAGCTCAAGACCAGCTCAAGACCTGGAAGGCCTTAGTGGGCAGGAGCCCAGGGCAGCCACACAAGTGAAGCCCATAGAAAGGCCCTCAAAAGCAGCACCTTAGACCCCAAAGGACATTCCCCCTGAGGCCTTGCATGGCGAGGTCCCACAGCTCGTCGGGATAGGAGTGAGTTTGGCTGGTAGGGAAAGGAGAACCTTAAAAGCAATGGTTTATTTTTACATCTCAAGGGAGTCAGAGATATCCACAGATTATGAAATAGGGTTACAGTGTCTCCCTACACAGTCTTGACACACGTTTTCTCAGAATTTAAAATCTTAAAAGATGCCACACGCCACCATTCTATCTGGTGTCGTAATGGTTTAAGAAATTCAGAATTAGCAATGTCCCCATCATAACATCATTTTCCAGACTTTCTTCTAATAATAGATAAATGGGGGGAAGATAAGTGGGCTGTTGGCTACTAGCCAAGCACTGGACAATTTTCCATGCCAGCTTTTTTGTGATGAAAGACATCCACGCACAGTATATTGGCAAGCATATAAGATCTTTACCAGTTACGGGGACTTTTATGATAGAAACCATACGCTGAAGTTCTGACAACAAAATATTAGACATTCTTCAACACCGCAAGCAGAAACTCCCATGGTCATGTTTCTGCATGCTGTGAAAGACGCCTCTGCAGACGCCCTGCGCTAAAAATGGAGATGCGGAAGTAGGAGGGAAACCTCTGCACAGCCAGCTGCCTCTGGGCGACTCCCACCAAGGCCATCATGCAGGTGGCTGGCCAAGAAAGGCTGTTAAAATGGTCAAAGTTGATGGAAATAGATGAAGATGGGGGCAACAGAAGCGAAGTAGGGACAGGACCAAAGGCACGCCTGGAATGTGCCTGGGAAGGCTGTGAGATATTCTGAAAGAGGGTCAAAGATTTGTCTGCAAGGTCACGGGAGTCAACCACGACTTGATGGCTCCTAACATTAACAAGAGCGATGGGGAAAGAAAATGAAGCTGCTGTTTCCACCAGGGAACAGGCGGTATCCCAGGGGGTCGCCTTCGCCTTCACCCGCCACTGCTTCTTGATTCCTTCGAAGACGTGACCTGGAGATACAGTTCTGAGAAGCCACTACTTAAAGCAACTCTGAGCACTGGGGGCAACCCAGGAGAGACAGGATGGAGAGTGGGTGGGATCGGTCGCCCACCTGCCCTCCACCACCATTGGGGGCCAGGGGTTTAGAACATGTACTCTGCACCCACCACTCTGGCATTTCTAAGAGATGTGGGGTTTTGAGTTTACGGTGAGGAAAGCAAGGCTATTGTCTAGGCGGCAAGAACCAGGAAAGCACCATCAAGGCACAAAGGCTAAAGCTGTCGGGCTATTAATAAACTCCTTCCCGGGGCCAGAAGGCTAATAGCAGTGCGCCAGCTGAGACTCAGGAAGGGAAATGCTGGGGAAAGGGAGGCGAGCAACGAGCAGTGGGAAATTAACTGGGAAGAGCAGCAAAGCCAAACACTTCATTTGCTCCAGAAACCCACCCTGCCCTCTTGCTCATCAGCCGTTCGCTCATTTGAAGAACTCAGCCAAGTGGGACTTCAGTGGGTTTGGACTCGTTGATGCTCACGGCGGATTCCCTGCAGAAAGCCGGAGGGTTTAGAAAGTCATTTGCCGCTCACTTGTTAATTTCATACATTATGTTTTCCAACTAGTTGGTCTCAGGGCAGCCATGATATCAAAAACGGAAACCACCAGTCACGTGTAAATTAGGAAAGCAACTGGGGGAAAAACATCCGGGGCTTCTCTCAGAAGCCTCGCAGGAACGGAGTCCAGAAAACGCCTCAAAGTCAAGGAAGCTGCTGCCAAGGAGGCATCTGCAGGCTCCCAATTGGCAGCTGCCCTGGGAGAAAGAGAAGGGGACTCCTTTACCTCACACAGGTATACAAAAAGGGAAATTCAGCCACGCCGGCTTATGTTCCCTCTTCTACGTAGCTTTTAAAGTTGGAGGAACTCAGCCTTGCAGTTTACAGCCTCACAAACCATTTGGTGGCATCTAGTCAGGGTAAGCCTGTGATTATGTTGTGGCTACAATGGGACTCCCCCACATACCTGTGGCAACCCCGTCATAGCCCTGCTATATAGGGGTGAAATCCCACTTTATCCTCCTTCAAGAAAACCCAGCAAACAATGCTGCCTGTCTGGAAGCACAGCAACTTGATTTTACTGCCCCCTGCGCATTCGCGCATATTGGAATGGCACCACACAACTCTGGGTATTTTGTGCTGCTCGCCAGTGCAGAAAAGGTGCTTGCCCCAAAGCATTCTGGGCAACATGCAATTATCCCAGGGGAGCTTTATTCTGGACTATTGCTGGAAAGCAGAGGAGCAGGACACCCTGCATTTAGAAAGCCAGCTCTTCTTGACTGAAGCACTGCACTGTTCACACAGAAGGGTTCACATCCAACGCACAGCACAAAGGCACTGTAAGGAGCGGTGGTGGACTTTCTAAACTGAGCAACGATCCAGGTTCAGAAACAGCAGCATTCCTGCAAGTGGCTTCAAATCACATTGGGCCCTAGGAAGAATTCACCACGTGGCCCACAGTCAATCACTGAGTGTTGGATCCTGACAGACAGCTGCATGGAGCCTGCAGCAGGAAAGACTACAACGTGACTAAGGCCTCTGTCACCACAGCTCAGTCCAACGTTCCTAGTTCGTGCCTACCCTTGGGATGGATTCCTGGGAGTAACTCCAAATGGCAAAGCAAAGTCTTTATGAAGAGCACAAGTTGGTCTCACGCCCAGCTGACCAGGACTGCCTCTGCTTTGCTTAGATTTGGCTTCAGTCTGTCTTAATTCAGTACAGTATGAGCATCAGATGTCGGTTCAGAACTTGGTGTTAACCAGAAAAGTGAGAGCTTGGTGCTGCCTGACCACTGATGGATCAAGGTCCCCTGGAGGATAGCGTTGGGCCCCTCCACCTCCTGAATGAACCCTGGGCTTATTGCCATTGACTGATCACTCTGCCTTCCGTACTCACCCGTTAGGTAGCCTGTGTACCCAATGAAGATTATGGCCTTGGTTCCTTACTTTGTGGAGTCTCCAGTTCTGCTGGGCAAAGCCACTGGGCCAGAGCTGGCCAGAAAAGGAGGTTTCAACGGAAGCCCCTCCCTGTCTTTTGCCATCTGGCCCCTTTTCTGAAGCTTCTGCCCTAAGATCAAAACTTCCTGTTCCCCGGACAAATGGGGGAGATGGCCTGTGGTAGACACCCATCAGATCCTTCCTCAGAAACAGTTGTGTGAAAGATTTGTCTGAAAGGCCAGCCATAAGAGACCTTGCCAGGAGGAAGTGGGACTCTGTTCACAGCACAAAGCTAGACTGGAAACCGTCTCTTCATATCTGTGGCATCTTTAAGGGGCCATTCAAGGTAGGAGTCAGTCATGGCGGAAGGCAACAGACACCCACAGAACTCTTGGCTGACACTGCAGCCGTATTTCCGGGCTACAGTAATCAGGAGCCATTTCCAAGGTACAGATCTTCCTCTCTGGGGAATCCATGTGGAAACATTGGAATATAATGCAAAATCCAAGTGTGCTCCGTGTGTGTGCGTGCAGAAGATGAAAATGCAGCACTTGCCACCCACTGCAAGATCCAGGAAATGGCACAAATAATCTCCCCTGCCTGGTCCTCTTTTCCCCTTGTTTCAGAGTTTCTGGTTTTAGTTCAGGAAAGGAGCAATTCCTGTGATCCTCGGCCAGCTGTATGTGGCAAAACACTTCTGAAAAAGGGACAAGGGCCTGGCCTGGCCTGGCCTGGTATGCCACAGGTCAAAAGCCTCTTCTGGACTGGGCTGAACCAGATGTCCTCCAGATTATGGGTGGTTGCTTTATTTATTCTTCATTTAAAATATTTATACACTGGTTCTATTGAACTCCCATCTCAAACTTATCTAAAGACATGACTGGCTAAAGAACAGGCGAGCAGGACCCCCAAAGGTTGCTCAGAGGTCACAGCTCCTCCATTTCTCCCTCCGCCTTTGTTCTTCTGGTGCTGGACGGAGGGGGCAGATGTGATCCTGACGCTTGAGTGTTGCAGTTTGAAAGGGTCTTTTGTGGTTGAGGAGGGGGGCTGGAGTGAAGGCATTGGGGAGCGATTTGCACCTCTTGCCCTGCCTCCACCTCCATCTTGCTATCTTCTGTGAAGCTAAGATTGAGTCAGTACATTCAGATGTTCCTTCTTCTGATCCTCCCTGTTGCCAGCATCGCCCAAGCCGCTTCTTTGGCCTGAAGGAATTACGGTACTTAAACGCTTTAATCCTCCTGCTCACACCCTTGCTCCGTCACTTCCTCTTTGCCCCCTTATCTCCTTTCTATCATCAGCGTCTCTCTCCAGCCTCACTGCCCTTGTTTCTCCTATTCTTACAGAGGCCCCCACTTGATCCATCTGCTCTTTCCAACTGTCACCCCATTTCTTTACTGGTTTTTCTCTAAGACCCCCAAGCGCGCTGTCTGCCCACGCTGTCTGGAGTTTCTTTCTTCTGTCACTGTTTCAGATCCTTTTCAGTCTAGTTTTCTTCCCTTGCGCTCTACTGAGACGACTCTTGCAAAAACCACTCAAGACCTTTTCCAGGCTAACGCCAAAGGCCTTGGACTTGCTTCTCGTCCTTCTTGATCTCCTGGAGTCACTTCAGCAACTTGGCTCAGACAAGTCGCTTCACATCCCGTCTCTGGCCGTTCGTTCACAGTGGTCTCCGAGGGTCTCACCTCTTCTCCTTGTCCCCTCCCAGGGAGGCCTTATTGTTTATTGCCACCTGTGAGCGGATGCTCCCCCATCACTTAAGGCTAGGCATGACTAAGACTGAGCTGCTTATTTTTCCTCCTAGATCTCCCCCGCCCTCCCCTTTACCAGCGTTTCCTATTACTGTTAACAATGTTCCTGTGCATGCCGTGAAGGAAGCACGTAGTCTTAGCTATATCCCCATTCCTCTGTCTTTTGTTCCTCAAACTGAGTTTACAGCCAAGTCATATAAATTCTTTCTTTGTAATATTGCTAAAATTAGACCTTTTCTTACAGCCTCTTTGGTCCATGCTTGGCCACTTCTTGCCTTGACTACTGCAACCTTCTCTCGATTGACCTTCCACGATCTCACCATAGCCCTTTGGTTTCCCTTCTGTGTTCTGCTGCTAAGTATCTTTCTAGCTCGTCACTTTCATCATGATATTCCACTTCTGCAGTCCATCACTGGTTATCCATGATTGTGATCACACTTAAGTTTTAATCCGGTTTCAGTCTACTTTCAGAGTGAGAGAACACATCATCAAAGTGACCGGTAATTTTCTTTCCACATTATCTATCCTAAAGGTGAATTTTCTGAATTATTTAACACCGAAAGAAAACAGCTCGACACTTTGTGGATGCATTCTCTCACTCCAAAAGTGGACTGAAGCTGGATTAAAACTTAGTTGTGACCACAACCCATCTTTTACGGAATCCAGTTTAAACTTCTTGTCATGATCCATATCGGGCGAGGGAGTTGTGGAGCTTTGGCACCCTGAGTGTGTTCCGCCTGGGAGATACCCGGAGTGTCTCTTTTCGCCAAGCACAAAAAGGCCCTGGGACCAAAACGTCGAAAGCGATTCAGAGGCTTCCCTGCTCTGCATGACAAATGAGGCTATCAGAAGGGAACGAGGCGCTCTGGGTGGAAGGAGGAAAGAAAGAAAGAAAGAAAGAAAGAAAGAAAGAAAGAAAGAAAGAAAGAAAGAAAGAAAGAAAGAAAGAAAGAAAGAAAGAAAGGGCCTCCTTTGCTTTTCACAGCTTCCTTTGTGGGAAGCTGCGGCTGGATTTGTAGCCGTCCCAGAAGGGAGGCGTAGGGCAGACAGCAAAGAGAGTCACGAATTACAGGCAGTTCAAGCAATGCACCAGGGACGTCAGCCATGTTTTCAGAAAGGCGCCACAGGAGGTCTAGGCCAACGCCACATACCAAGGGCTTGGTTTCTCCCCTGCTGGGACAGAGGGCAGAGGAAGGCAGCTAAAAGGACCTGGGGCTGGGGTCAGCATAGGCGGCGCTCGGGGTAGTCAAAGCACAGCCAGGGCTGCAGTTCCGTTCAAAGCAACTTGAGTCTCACAATGACCAGACCCAGTGTTGCTTCTAAGGCTACACTTTCTGAACATTATCAAAGGATGAATTTGATCCCTTCAAGGCCTTGTGAGGCCCCGCTGATGTGGTATTATCTGGCTCCAAGAGACACTAATTGAAACCTCCACTGCATCCTAATGCTCAGCAGTATGTTTTAATGAGCATCATGTGTTAAATGTGCGCCTGTCCTGTTAGCGCTGGGAGGCGGGAGAAGAGGCTCCTTTGCGACCCCCAGATGATCAGCTCAGCAACTCAAGGTTAGGTTTGTCCACATTGCTTCCCCTTAGAGAAATTTCATCTCAGCAACTGCCCAGAGCCCTTCTTGGATATTTTAATGTTTCAGACATCCAGAAATGCCAAAGGTACTTCTGAAAATCCTGAAGCCTACAGTTCAAAACTAAAACCTAAGGCTGAGACTTTAAAAAAACCTAGCCAATAATCTCCATGTGTGCTAACAATGCCACAGCGCTGTGCACGAGCAGGGAGGTCCCTTACTGGGAACGCTGGTCACTGGTGTGGTTTTGCAGGGGACCTACCGAGTCCAGAGATGCACCATAACTTGTCTTTGCTCGGGTCCATTCCCCCCTCGCTCCCCTCCTGGCTGAGCCGCATCACCGATGAGGTGCCTGGCACTATCATGTTTCTGTCCATTGCCCAGGGACATTTCTGTCACTGCACCTGTCAGTGCACGTTGTGCTCTCTGCTCTGGGGCAGGAGGGAAGCAGGGAAAGAACAGCAGAAAGACAGGAGTGTGCGGACGCTAATTTTCCACTGCACAGTGCTCACCCAGGGAGGCTGGGGACACCCCTGGCAAGCAGAGCCTCCACCTGGGCGCAGCACAGGGACTGCAGGGCTTCTCTGCTGGGCCTGCCTCCAAGCTCCTTCTCCTCCTCAGGAAATGTAACTCTGATCGCGCCTGATCTGAACCCGCTTTCTACCCGTTCCTGCCGAATCCTGTTCTGAAAGAACTCTTGCTAATTTATTCAGGGATTGTCTTTTCCCTAAATAAATAAAGTCATCATTGGTTTTTCATGGGTGACTTGAAGGCCACTTTGCCTTTTCTGCCTTCGGCCACTGCTGTCCAACCACAAGCGTTTACTTGAATACTAAAGATTAATGCGCTTCCTGGTGACGGTCTGTGAAAACAAGGAAAAGTTTAGGCCGTGCTGGAGCTGCCAGCCAAGAGGTTTAGAGGTCCTGACCTCTGGCCTGTGACTGTTTATAGAAGCTTATCTCTGTGGACTGAAGAGAACCCTGCAGATTAAGCGCTCTTTCCCAGGGGGAGAAACTACGGGAGCCGCTTGGGGGGTGGCCTGAACGCTGGGAGGAGTCAGCTCAAAGGTCATTGGCACAGAGAGGGAGAAATGGGGGGGGGGGGGCTGAATGGCTGCAAACAGGGTGGGCAGGACGTAACCACTTTTGACCTGTTGCCACTGCCTCCCGAGCCTGTTTCTCTTCAGCTGCACCAGGGGCACGTGACCTTCCTCCAGCATTCCTCCTGTGCCTGACCCCCTTATCAGGGCCTCCTTTAGGAATAGTGAATGGCACAGTCTGGCCTTGGTTTCCTATGTAGACCTAGGAGGCTAGTTAGATGAGCACTGTGGCCTGCCTGCCCCTTCTGTGGATCCTATGCCTGGTCCAGGCTCCTAATCGCCGAGCTCTGAGGGCTCTGAGCCAGTTTTGTCTAGAGGTTCGGGAGCTGGACTCTTATCTGGGAATGCCAGGTTTGATTCTACTCTCCTCCACGAAGCCAGCTGGGTGACCTTGGGCAAGCCACAGCTCTCTTCTGAGCTCTCACAGCCGCTCCCACCTCACTGGGTGTTTGTTGTGGGGAGAAGAACAGAAGGTTTGTCAGATGCTTTGAGTCCCCTTAAACGGGTGAGAAAAGCAGGGTAGAACAGTGGTTCCCAAAGCTGTCTGGGCTACGACCCATCTAATATAAGTTTACCAACTCGGGACCCACCTCTAGGAAATTTAACCGTTACCAATATGAATAAAGGACTTTTCAAATAACAAAGTTTTAATACAATTTTTTTATTACTTAATTACGGTTAAAATTCCTAGAGGTGGGTCCCGACCCACAGTTTGGGAAACCCTGGGGTAGCCGCTGGGGCCAGGGGCGGCCAGGATGGGCCTCTTCTTGACCCCTACAGGACCTCCTGGAATGGCTTTTGCTCCCTCAGGGGCCTGGGGGCCTCTCCAACTTGTCAGACGAGCCGATATGCTCAAACAACAGCCGGTGAATTCCCCTCTGCGTTTCCTGGCAATGGGGGCTGCTGGAACGTGAACTCCTGCAGCAGCCGACAGGAGCAGTGGGAACAAGGGCACATGAAGGGAAGGTGCCTGGGACGCTGCCGGCTGGCCAGAAGATGCTGGAGGGCAGGGAGGTGGAGTGGCTCTGTCATCTGAACCTTGGAGGTAACACAGGCGGTGACCCATGACCTCACGGCAGCAGCGCCTGACAACTTGCCAAGTCCCAGGCATCATCTGGCCTCCCCCTAGGAGGTTCCGCCTCTCCTCTGCAGGTAGGTTAATCCAAGGTCCCTGGTGAGGGGGAAGGAATTCCCCGACCCTGCCTGTGAAACTCACTCTTGTGCCTCAGGGGTTTATGACCTCGCCAAGGGGGGCTCCGGTTGCCCTCCCTGGTGGGAAGGAGGAGCTCTCAAAGGTGGGCGCCAGTGAGTTGCTCAAGCATGAAGTATGCAGTTTTTAGGTCTCCCTTGAAAGAGGCTTTGTCTGGTTTACACCTCTGGCCGTTCTAAGCCTGCCAGAGACGCTGCCACAGCTATCGGCTTCTTTGGGGGCAGGAAAGATAGGAAGGGACATACTGGGCTGCGCTTGTCTTCTGGTATTTTGGACTTTTTCCTCTTGAGATTGTCAGTGTGGAATGGTGCCGATTTGCAATGGATTTCAGTTATTTCTACAGTGCTTTATCCAGTTTAAAATCAATTCCAAGGGCAGGAAAGGGGTGTGTGTGTGTCTGGCTTTTTGTTCTATGTTGTGAGCTGCCTTTGGATCTTAATATAGAAAAAATCATAGGAATGAATAAAAGAATAAATACACGGAATTCTCTTGTGCCACCATTGCATCCATCACAGGGTGCAAGGCTCTTGAGGATGGCCTGCTACTTCACCTTCTGCAGTTCGGCCTAGTGGTTAGGGAGCCAGACTCTTATCTGGGAATACTGGGTTTGATTCTGCTCTCCTCCACGAAGCCAGCTGGGTGACCTTGGGTTAGTCACAGCTCTCTTCTGAGATCTCGCTGCCCCACCTACCTCACAGGGTCTGTTGTGGGAAGAAGAACAGAAGGTTTGTCAGCCGCTTTGAGTCCCCCTTAATGGGTGAGAAAAGCGGGGGGTAGAAAACCCAACTCTTCTTCTTTATCTCCCCTGACTGAAATGCCAGGCAGGCAGGTTCCAAGATGTCCAGTTGATCCATAGCTGAAGCAAGGATTTATGGGGAAGAACCCTTGGTTTAAATTTGGGTTTTTAAGACGTTGGGGCAGAACTGCCCTTGCTTTAAACTGTTAGAAGAAAGTCTTGTGTGCCAATGGCAGCTGGGAGGGAGGCAGATAGATGAGAACCACACCCCAAAATAAACCAGAAGTGATTCTGGAGAGTTGGCTAGTTGTTTCAGCAAGAGTCACGTGATTTTCTTCACCCAGGCGCCACCTGTGAACGAGACCGGCTGTCCTTCAGCTTCTGCCAGACCTTGCTCTTCCTGGGAAGGTGCCACCTTCCAACAGTGAGCATACAGTGCTGCCAGACATGCCACCAACATGCCCACGGGCCCAGGGATCGTGGAAATGAGCGGGCCTCGAGGAAGTAGGTGTTTCTGTTCCCAGGGCCCTGCTAGTGAGGAGGACGGAGGGGCCTCATGTCTCCAGAAGAAAATCCATCCAAATCACAGTGAGCTCAGATCACTGTTCCTGCGTTGCCACGTCCTCCCATGAAGACTCAACCAAGATGCTGAGCTTTCCCTCATCGTGGTGTGTAACTGCAGCCCTCTCTTCCAGTCGCTCACTCAAGGCTGCCCAGGTCCGCTCTGCTGCGGGCAGAAGTCACCAGCACTGTCCTGCAGGACCTTCCTAAAGCAACAGTCCTGAGGAGGCCTCAGGAACGTCTGTGGTGCTGTCCGTCGATATATTCAGGTTTCACGCAGTGCTGGCAGGCCGGCACAAAACTCTTGACTTTTTCTTAGAATAAAAAGTGGTTATTTTTTATATTGTATGCAAAGGCACTTCTAGTACTTTGGCAATGTAATTTGACCATTTAGCTGTTACTATGGTGCTAGTAACTTCCTTTGTGGCTCGTGTGCAGGGCTCAAAGGTGCCAGGGCCCAGGGCCCTTTATGCTGTGGGATCCGAAATGTTCTGCGCTGCCTGATCTGTTATTCTTTCTTTTGGCTGAGCAGGGCGATGCTTACGAGGGTTAGCAGCCCCTTTCCTTTGGATGACAAAAAAGCATGAAGGAGTCTAACACAAGCCCAGGAAAGCTACGTTTTCTCTCCTCTCAAGCAGGAATGATTTGTATAAATTCCCTCATTGGCATGACGACAGGTTGCCTGAAAGTGGTGCTTCACCTTCTGGCTTTCCTGATAGTTCTGGAAGCCTCAAGCCTTTGGGACCTCCAGCCTTATCATGTTGGTCAGACTGTCAAAGGGAAGCACCTTGAAGCAGTCTGGCTATGGTTGTTCTGGTGATCTGGAATCTCCAGGGTCCCCAACGGTGCCCACAGCTACGCATCCTGCTTCAGGAGCTCACCCACCTTTGAGCGCCACTGCAGACGTTGCCATTCCTCTGGAGTTTTCAGGTGTTGCCTTGGCACGCGTTCAGAATAGTGAAGGGGCTGTTTGCAGCAAGCCATGCCGTACTTCAGGGACCAATTGTGCACAGCTGATGCCCAGCCCTTTGGGGGTGCACTAGCAGACTAAAACTGGGCCTCCCACCTGTCTGCTGTCCCTGATCTTTCCTAGACCTAACCCTGCTGCTGCTGCTGCCAGGAAGGTACATTTCCTTCAGAAGGCAATGGCATAAGGCTTTCTGTACTTCCTTTCCTTTTTTTCAGTCTTATGGGAAGACTATTGGCCTTGGAGAGAGATTGTTCTTTAATGATTTGGAAATGGCTGCTAAGCTCAAGCAACCTGCATTTAAATGATCTTACAAAATCCTCTCCCCACCCCCTAAGTTGGAAAATTATTTGCAAAACTGAGTTTCCATTGACTTTGCTGTGTCTAACAGGGCACAGTTTCTTTGTTTATATGAACAACATGCATTTTCTTTTGTTTCTTTCTTTAGAGCATACATTAATAATTCTGAGTTTGTTCCACCCAAACCACAGCATTTGATTTAGAGAAATGACTAAGTTGCCTCTAAATGTGTGGAAGTTCCCACAGGGTCGACCTTTTTCCAGCACGGGAACAAGAAGCATCAGCACAAGGCGCCATCAGTCACGGGAGCAGCTTTCTGGTCTCTGAGGAGGCTAAGGGTCTGCCTGCTTCCGCACACCTCTGTTCTCCATTGCCAGCCACAGAATTCCCCCAGCAATTCTTCACAGCTGCGAGGAATTGAAACAAACTGTTTCAGATGATGCTACAGTGTTTTTATAACATTGGTTTTGTTTAAATAGTTGTAGCTCTCAAGTGTGCTTAAATTAAATAACAATTACAAAGTAAAAGCCGCCTGTTTAGTCTGGTTTTGGTCATTTACAGTCCAATATTCTTGCCTTATTTCTGCAGAAAACCCTGTTACTTTACCTAGAGGAGAAAAACATGTTGAGTTTATCCTGCCAAGCTGCTCAAAAACTGTGTCTGCCTGGAATTGGGGGGGGGGGGGGAATCATCTGATAAAATAGGAGAAAACATCTCTAAGGGACACGATCGCCAAGCCATCTGCAAGCACCAGAAGGGGTCAAGCAGGCAGCGATGTGTGCAGCACTCACTTCCAAGGCCTTAGGAAGTTCTTCTAGGGTCCCCTCACTGCTCACCTGCCTACCTACATGTCCACATTTCTGGGCCAGAAAAAGGAGGCAGCGATGGCCAAGGGGGTGAGAAGCTGCCTGACTCCCAGGGCCCTCATGCTGATGACTCTGGCCACCATCTGTTGTGACCGCATTAAGCCACCTTCTCTAACCAGAGGCTCAGCCAGTGGCTGCAAAAAGCAACAAAGGAGCCATAAGTGCCTCTCCAGCACACCCAACTTTGCAGGTGGGCCCCAAGCTGAGCCCCGCAACTGCTAAGGCCTACATTCTCGCTGGAATGGTCCAGGGAGCATCCAGGGTCAGTGCCCCCTGTGGGTGAACAGAGGACCACCGGGCACCTATTTAATCGCACTGAACATCTATCCCCTCAAGGCCAACTGCTGCTGGCCAGCTAACAGAACTAACTTCAAACAAGCCTTTTCAGGGACAAAGGCCAGGCTATGCTTGTCAGACTTCCTGTTAGGGCTCCCAGGACCCAGGTGTTCCAAGGAGCATGGCAGAACTGCTCTGTAACGGACTAATCAGCAGAGGCTAAAATGCTGCTGGTGGTCGTGGTTCCTGAATGGGAAGTGGCTCCTAACTTCCAAGAAGCAGAGGAACGAACACAGACAGGCAGGAATCTCAGAAAGAGACTGGAAGTGGAAGAAAAAGGAAAAACGGAGGAGGGAGGACCAAGGGGGCAGAGCAGCCCCCACATAGCTTGCGGTACCCACGAGGCAGAATAAGCCATATCCTTTATAGTTCTGCTGATCGGTCCTGGGAAGGCAAACAGGAAGCCCATAAACCAGATTTTGTCCACAGCTGGCTTTCATTTGGCCTTCTGTAGTATCCGCTGACAGCGGTCACGAAGGAAGAAACGCGGGTGCTGCATGAGGCACAGCTGTGTGATTTTGCCTCTGCAAGATTTCTTATAGACAACCCAAGGCGGAGGAGGAAAATGTGGCTTAGTATCGTTTTGTCTTCTCCTGCCATGTTGCACACCATCTTCAGGCGCTCGCACCCGAGGGGTTTGGAAATCCTAATGAAGATCTCACCAACGGGCAACCTGCACTCCTGCTGATAAACTGACCAGCATCCGCACATTTGGGGGATGCGGCTGCTGCCTGACGTTGGAGGGTTGGCTGTGTGTGTTGCCCTCCTTGTATTTTGATTCTTTAGCTGGGATTAGGGAATCTTTTTGCTCTTCAATGGTAGATGCTTTCAAGGACCTTGTTTTCTGCTTTTTAAAAGGCAGCAGAGCCGGTGAAACTTCAGCCCTGCTGTCAGCAATAACACGAGACATTAACCAGCTCCGTTTTCTTGGGAGAGACCTCTAGCGTGTGTGCTTGGGCCCCTCCCTACTCACCAAGGGTGTTGGGGGTGGGGGAGGAACCTGTTCCAGGGTCCCCTGCTAGAAACTATGCTTCATCCCTACTGCAAAGTATGCAGCACTTGTGTTGTAAGAAGGGGAAATGCCAGCTTTTGCAGAAAAGCCACTATGCAAAAGGTGTTCGGTATTCAAAGCGTGAGGAGAGCTCCAGACCCTCGAGCACCAGCTTGGGACTGGCGAGCCAGCGTCTCTTTCACGGTGCCCTGTGGCTCTCAGCATCTCTTCCTGCTCTCCCAGTCTGGGGAAGGTGCTTGGGGTTGAACTCAGTCTGCCAGAAAACCCAGCAGGGACTGTGAATCAGTTCTCCAGGGCAGGAGGACAAAAGAAGTATCAGCACGTGGGAACAAAGACTAGATCAGGCTGCAACTCTTGTAAAAACCACGGCGATAGAAGGAGGTGGGAGCGGAGGAGGCTTTGCTCTTCAGCCTGCAGAAGGGCAGAGAACAGAGTGGGCGGCCATGGGGGTGAAGTTCTGCTGAAGCGCCTGGCAAGAAAATGGTGCCTCTAAACCTGAAACAACTGGAATGGCAGGCAGTGAAGGCTGAAGGCGAGCACCATCCACCTCCACACGTCGTTCCCCTTGTTGATGTCCTCCTCACCTGCTTTCTTATTAGACCTCATCTCCGCAACTGCCTCAAAGGCTTTCTCCCACTGCAAGTCCTTCGGGAGCCTAGCTAAGGAGTGCTCAGCCACTCATAAACGTAAACCCTTCAGTGCGGTGCCTCCTGCCCTCTCTTATGTACAAGATCTGCCGCTGAGGGGGAGCAGGAGAGGCTCCTGGGAGCTCCAGGCCCCACTGTTTGCCTCGGCCTGGCTGTGCAGACGTTCTCCTCCCTCCCAGAAGCATCTGCAGAAGGGCTTCCCTCACGGAGACGCCACACGCCCCAAAGAGCAGGCTCAGGCTGCCGGAGGCTAGGAAAACGGCTTTGTGTTTCTTTCAGAAAAACTGCAGTGTTGCTGGGAAAGTAATTTTCCCCATGTGGAAAGCATTTGGATTGCATTGTTATCCTAGGATGGGCCTTCTGTCTTCGCTCTTTGGGACTCCGAAAGAAACAGGAAATGATGAACAATCTCTTTCTCTTTGCTCTGGATTATTTTTTCCTAGCTTACCTTGAAGCTAGCTTAAAACAGCACAGCGTATCGCACAATCAAATCTTTTGGGAATAAACTGCACGTGAAGGCCTTAACACATCCCATTCCTGTCCACCCGAATCCATTGATTGCAGGCTGGTGCTTGTCACGTCCACTCCGAGAACTTCATGGTTTCTTTGCCTCACTCTTCTTGCATTCTGTGTTCCAACTGTGTTTGTCCTTGGGAGGCAGGGAGCACCCATTCAATGCTGGTCCTGCCAGCGACCAAGCTTCCTTGCAGCTTCACTCTGGCCCCTTGTCTCATCCAGATCCAGTTTGGCCCTCTGTGATACTTCCTTGGCTTTTTAGCTTGATGCTCTTTCATATATGGTGTTATTAACGCTATGATTTTCTGGTTTCGGTAAAGCAGTGAGGCTTCAGGGTGAAAAGCAGTACAGAAACATAAACAAAAAGCAAAGTATCTTTGGCAATAGCAGTGCTCATGCTGGAAAGAGTGCACTCACACACCACAGTAGCTGGTGGTGCAGGAAGGAAAGCAGCATTTGTTACAAGACTGGGATAGGTAGAACTGCACTTGGGTTCGCAACACCTCAAAATGCTGTTCACCAACATCAAAGTCTAATGGCAAACGGCTGTCCTGTTGCTTCCCTATATGGGCTGCTTATAGACGCCGAGTGCTTTAAAGCAGTGTTCTCATTAGCGGACGTAGTTTATTACTGAACGTCTTGCATGCCAATACTGGCTTTCCTTTCACCCACTTCTCCAACTCAGAAACAAAGAGTCAATTTATGTCCCTAAGAGTAGCTTGTTATAAAAATAGTTGCTGAATCTTGAGAACTCCAGCAGATATTTGTTTCAGACCTCTTGCTCTCCCACCTCTGTTTCCCAAGCCCCAAAAGAATATTGTATGTCAGCCACATATGGAAATGGTCTGTGGTCTATTCCTTCCTCCCCAGTACCCCGTCCAGCTTATTAGATTTTGCCTGCAATGTCTGAGCACAGACAACACTAAATTTCCCATATAGTTCATATCTATGGGAAACGATTCCAGATGCAAACTGCAGCTGAATGATTCTCTTCAATAATCGTTGTGCTGGAATGATGAATGGATAGAAAGCAAGGTAGCTAGGCAACACGCTATAATCACAATGGCAAAACAAAGAACCTGCTTAATGTGAGTTTATATGATCCATCTGTGAAATACAGGTACCAAGAGATAAAACTGTAGGATTTAATCAAGAAATACTAATTGCTTATCCAGGATCCTCCTATATTATAATGCCAGAGTGGATTACAAGGCAGGAAAGTAACTCATAAAACCAGGAAAACATTAAAATCGATGTACCTCTATAAGAGTCTAAAAGAACTGTAGCTAAAGTGAAGCCTAGAACAACTGATTCAATTCTCCAGAACTCTAGTCCAAGACATTTGTTTTAGGCAGTGGGAGAACACCAAAAAAATTTCACGACAGTTCTGAAGACAAAGTCCCCCTCCCAGCACTGGTCACATGTCTCTATGTAGCAGAGATCAGCTGTTGGTGGGATGACACAACACTCCCCCCCCCCGACTTCAGAACAGGCGTTGGTTGCTGTGAGAGGAGGGATGCCAAGTAAGAACTCCTGATGTTCCCAGGAGACAAGTTCAGGCACGTTTAGAGCCAAAACACTACAGATGCAAGACAGAAATGGCTTTGGGAACACATGGATAGATGTTTTCAAGCAGTTGTACAACAGTACATTTCTCTTTTCTCTTGCAAACCGGCATCTCTACCACTCCCCAGATCAAGACTTATGTAGACAGGGAGGAGCCAGGCAAATCCGGCCCCATCCCTCCTTCAATGTTAGGCAAAAGTCACATCAAGGCAACATCCCCCACAGCCCACTGGGCAAGAAGTGTGAAATGGCTCAGCTCTGCCCTCTTCTGGCAACACAGGGAACCGCATGTGAGCCAGGGCGGGCAGGAGCAGGCAACACTTGGTGCAGACATCAGATCGGGCCTACAGTTTTTCTGTGTCAGAGTCAGCCTCTTGAGAAGGTTACAGTCCTTATCTGGCTGAAGCTGGACATCGGGGAACTCCAAGAAACTCCCCCTACACGCACTCAGGAAGGAGAAAGGAAGCAGTAGGGAGCAACAGGTCCCGGCAACGTTTGAGACAAGCTGCTGCTCACAATGCAAAGACCAACCACCTTGCCTGACCTTAACTGCCATGAGCCAAGTGCCATTCCAAATGCTGTTCCCAACAGCTCTACAGTTGCAGAATGCGGAAGCTGGGAATGCAGTCTCCCTTTTACCTTGGTGTCTTTTGCTGTGCAGAGGAAAAAAATATCAATACTTAAAACAATCCCAGTTTTAAAAACTGTTTATTTATCATTTATACTCCTTCTGTTCACATTTACTTCAAGCATCAATGTGAAGGGTAAAAAATTACTCCTCTAAATCAAGTTTCTTATTAAACAAGGTGCCAACTGAAACAGTCTGTAATCTTTCTATAAAGCGAAGTTCAGCACATATTAGAGATTTCTGAAAATCCTTACGACTCATCTGAGCGGTACAAAGCTCATTCTTTTTTCCTTATTTAACTGATCATTACAAAATGAATAAAAATATGGAGGTACAAACAATTCTCCAATATTAAATTCAAGGCACCCTTTCCGCCCTCCCACCCCCAGACCCTGGGGGAAAGTATGTCAGGGGCTTCTGAGTCAATGGCTGTCACAGCAGCTAATCCGGGTCCAGAACACACTGTTCCACAATCTCTCGCAAGTGAGGGTTCTCCATGGCAGCTGCCACTCTCTCTTTATCATTGATTTGCTTGTTGACTAAAACATTGAAAAATAGTCAAGAAGCTCTGCATTAATGGCAAACAGAAGATCCTGGGGTACACTCCATTTGAAAAAGGGAAAACTGCAAGTTTTATTTAAGTTTAAGAGAGATTTCTATCAAGTGTAAACGACCAGTGGATGTCTCCCACACGTATTCAACTTTCTTTTAAATACTTATTACCACAGTACTGTAACACTTCCTCATTGCGTTCTGAGCTGTAATACGTGGCTGAAATTGCTAAAAAATCTAGATGTGTGGCTTTCTTACACAGGTCACTTCCTGATATTCAGTCTGCAGCCTGCCTGCTTCCTTGTCATATCAAATATTAAAACCAGGCCTAACTCCAGGCAACCCCTTAAGAGTCACGGATCTGCATACCATTCGTTAGTGGCTCCAAATGACCAGTTGAGAAGAGTGTCTATGATTCTTCCTCTTTTTACCTTGGGGCTCCTCATATTGAAACTACACCAAGAAACAAATATTTCCAAGAATATAAAATAATTTCTTTCCTCCCTACTTTTCAAGAATACAAACTGGATGGGAGCCCATCCCTAGAGGGTCATCAGCTCACAAGGGCGAAAAAGTTGTCGTTCACCTTAAATTTTGGTGTAAACAGGAAAACAAATAGTCATATGTAGGCTTTCATGGCCGGATTCAATCTCATTTGTAGCAGTTTTTGGGCTGTTATGTCGTGTTCCAGGTTTCTTCTTATATCCGAAAGCTTAGATTCTCAGAAGAAACCTGGGACACAGCATGTTAGCCCAAACACTGCTTCAAATGAGAAGAAAGCAAATATGTTACAAAATACATTGCAATAATAAAGCACAGATAAGCCACATAAATATGAAAGTAACCATGTTTCGCCTTAGGAGGGGTTGCTATGACAGTTCAGTGGAAAATGTAAAGAGTGAAAAGAAGAGGTTGCATCTGAGCAACTGTACTGTAGAATTACCTCACAATACAATGTGCAACTATACCGGCATTTACTGGTTTCAGGATTTATACTCTACCGTTAAGTTCCTGCTGTTCCACTTGCACCGCAGCCCCCCCCCCCCCGTGCCCTCAGCATCCACACACCTGGACAGGTAAGTGCCTAATGCTTAAATGCAAAAGCATCAGGCAAAAAGATACTTACTGTCCTCCTCGGTGGAATGCGCTCCTTCTGATATGTAGATTTCCAGCTGAAAAAGGAAAGATGACCTTGGCTTGCAGGATCTTATTTGAACAGCGCAGGTGAGGCGTCCTGGAGGACACAAGGGTGCTCGCCAAGGGGGCTCCCCGTGTCCCCCACCCTCTGGCTCTTCTGGTCCACCACAGAGGCCTCTGGCAGCGCGGGAATTCTCATGTGCCCAGCGGAGGCCGCTGCTCCTGCTGCCAAGGCGGGCGGCGCTTTCTCCCCTGGCTGCTCTTGGGCCCCCTTGGCGGCCCCTCGTCAGGGCAGGGCCGGCGACCACCACCACCACCACCACCCCGAGCTCCCCCGCTTCCCGGAAGGGGGCTCCGGGGGTCCTGGGCCACGTACCTTGTGCTTGAAGGGCAGGCACCGCTGCAGCTTGATCCTCAGGCAAAGCCCTGCGGGGGCGGGGGGGGGCAGAGAGAGCGCGTCAGGACCCCCGCGGCCCACGCCGGGCGGGGGGTCCCCTTCCCTTTCCCTCCCCCTCCCCTCCCCCTCCGGCCCTTACCGATGAGGGTGGCGAGGGAGCAGTGGGGCACGGTGGGCGTGAAGCGGATGGTGACGAGGAAGGCGTCCGGGCCCAGCGCCGCCACCGCCACGCCGCTCTCGGCCACCACCTCCAGCTCCTCCAGCGTCTGCGGCTTCTCGGGGTCGCGGATGGTCCGGATCAGGTCTGCGCCGGACGGAGGGAGGGAGGGAGAGGGGGCGAGTTAGGGCGCCAGCGCCGACCCCCCCCCCCCCCAGGCCGCCCCCCAAGCCGCCGGCGGCCACTGGGCCTCACCGTAGACCTCGAGCGCCCGCTCCTGCGCCTCGGGCTCCATGCGGCCGCCGTCCTCCGCCTGCGCCTCATGGCCCTGCCCGGAGCCCCCCCCGGAGAGCGCCCGCCACAGCAGTCCCAGCGAGAGCATCCCGCCCCGCCGCCATCGACGCTCCGCACCGACTTCCCGGAAAGCCCGGCCGCGGCTGGTCTGACAGAAAGACTACAACTCCCGGCTCCCCCTCCGTCCGCTGCCCCGCCCCCGAGCGCGCATGCGTCCGCCCGCGGGCCGCCGCCTCGAGCAGCCTGGGAGCTGCAGTCCCGGGAGCCGGCCGCGGCGACGGAGGGACGCGCGTACGGGGCGGGAGGGGGCCGCGGGCAGCGGCGGGGCCCGAGGTCGGCGGGGCACGCGAGGCCGCGGAGGATGGCGATGGCGGGGCCGCTCCGCGTGCTCCTCCTGCCGCTGGACGGCCCGCCGCCGCCCGGCCTCGCCCGCGCCCGCCTCAGCCGCGCCCGGGAAGCGCTGGCGGCGGCCGGCGAGGCGGAGCTGCGCCTGTCGGGGCTGCGGCTGCGGCGGGGGCGAGGAGGGCGGGACGGAGCCGCCGCCGCCGCCGGAGGAGGAGAAGGAGGAGGGGCGGGAGCGGCCCCGCTGCCCGGCGCCTGGACGGAGTAAGTGCCCGGGCGGGGCGGGTCTGCCTTGGGGCGCCCCGAGGTCACCGAGCCCCTCCCTCGACCGGGGGGCGGCGAGACCCTTCCCGCCCTGCAGGGGAATCCGGCCCCCTTCTCCGCCCCCCCCGCCTCTTCCAGCCCCTGGCTTGTACCGCGCTGTCCCAGGCGGGGCTGACCGCACGGTTGGCCCGGTGGTCAGGGAGCCGGACTCTTGTCTGGGGATACCGGGTTTGATTCCGCACTCCTCCACGAAGGCAGCTGGGTGGCCTTGGGCGAGTCACAGCTCATTCTGAGCTCTCACGGCCCCACCCACCTCACAGGTTGTCTGTTGTGAGCAGGTTTGTTGGCCACTTTGAGCTCCCTTAAGTGGGTGAGAAAAGCAGGTTAAAAAAAACCCAGCTTTTCTTCTTTTTCCTCCACGAAGCAGGCTGGGTGACCTTGGGCTAGTCACAGCCCTCTTTCTGAGCTCTCACAGCCCCACCTGCCTCACAGGGGTCTGTTGTGGGCAGGTTTGTGGGCCACTTTATTCACCTTACATGAATGACAAAAGCAGGCATAAAAGCCAACTCTTCTGCTCCTCCTCCCCCAGGGCTGACCGCCTGCGGCTTTTACCGGGGGAGGGACTCCGTCCATCTGTCCATCCTGCTTCTTAGTGAAAGGGGGTGGTAGGGGGAACTCCACGAATTGGCAAGGACTGGGGGTGAGGGCTATGTCAGGGGCATTGGAGGGTTTTGGGGATGGGGGGGAACCCAGCCAATTTGCCCACATTTATTTCCGTGGGACGTGGGAAGTTCTTCTCTGGGCTGGCAGGGCGGCCAGGTGCCTTGGTTTGCCTACAGGGCTGCCCCTCCAGCCCCTCCGACGATGACCAGGCACGGAGGGATGACGTGTCTCAAGTGCTGCAGCAGATAAGGGGGGGCGACGGTCACCTGGTGCCTTGTTCTCCCCTAGCTTCCTGTGGGAGAGCACGGTGGAAGAGGATCCAGCGGTGGCCGGGGAGACCCTCCGCCTGCTTGCCGCCCAGGAGGCCTGCGACCTTCTCCTGTATGAAGTTCAGCTGGATGCCACCGGCGGGAGCGCAGACAATGTGGCCCTCTTGACCTGTTGCAGCCAGGGGAGGCTGGTGACGCTGATGCAGCAGCAGCTGGAGCTTTGTGAACCTCCCACTCCGGCCCAGAGTAGGACGCTGGTTTATTCTGATAGATGTTTTGACACCTGTTTCCTGCCCTTCACCTGCCTCTGTGAGCCAGTTTGGTCTAGTGGTTAAGGAGCCAGACTCTTATCTGGGAATACCGGTTTTGTTCCACCATAATCCACGAAGCCAGCTAGGTGACTTTGGGCTAGTCACAGCTCTCTTCTGAGCCCTCACAGCCCCACCTACCTCACAGGGTGTTCTGTTCTGGGGAGAATAGAAGCTTTGTCAGCCGCTTTGAGTCCCCTTAAATGGGTGAGAAAAGTGGGGTAGAAAAGCCAACTCCTTTTCTTCATCTTCAACAGGCGTAGCTTGCAACAGGTCTTAAGCTACAGCTCTCAGCCCCCTTTGCCTTTGGCCACACTGAATGGGGCTGATGGGCATTGCAGTCCTTTGACTTGCAGGGCTCACCTGCAGACCCTTCCTGCCCAGGGATGTGAACGTTGTGGCCTCCGAACCAGGATTCTGCTTGCAGCTCTGCCTGGAACTCACGGGAGCCTCCCTTTTGTCCCAAATGTTTAGGTTTCTCTACCGTCTCCTCTCTGAGGCTGCTGGCTTTTAAAAACAACAGAGCTTTGCTACTGATCAACAACCGCTTGGTTGCCCGCCTTGCTCTTCCTGGAGGAGGCGGGGAGGAAGAAGAGCTGGAAGAGGCCTTCCTTCTTCAGGTGCCGCCACAAGCGGTGGAAAGGATAGCTGACGTTGCCTTTTGCAGAGGCATTCTCTTCTTATTAGACGCCTGCGGGTGGATGTGTATCCTTTGTGGAGAAGCTGGAAAATTTTTAGCGGCATCTGAGGCTTTTCAATGTGCAAAGCCTTTTTGCTTAAGCAAAAGCCTTTTGCTGATTTATCTGTGGGCTGTGGTCTTGCCAATCGTGGCTCTATGTCTGCCAGTTCATAAACTTTGTCCCTTGACTTCTTTGACTCTGTTGCAAAGATCTTTTTGATGCTACAGACGGGGCATTTCTGGCCAAAGTCAGCCTTTCCCTCTATCAAGCAGAAGGACACGATGAGGACCGGACAGATGTCCCGCATCCCCTTAGGCACTGCAGCATATCTCATGATCTCAGTGTGGCTGTGATTGTAAACTGCTCTAATCATGTTGCAGCTGTTGATCTGAATCAGTACTTCAGGTGGGTGGGCTCCAGTTTTCTGAAAAGTTCTATTACTCAGTAGACTGTTGTGCTTTGAGTATTTTGGATGCTTCTCTTGCCAAATTCCTAATTTATGAATATGGGTGGTTTCAACACTGGCCGAGGAATCTTTCTCTGGCAGCCATTTAAGGATGCAACTAGGCAGGTAGGTATGACTACTTTTCCAAGGGACGACACCCCCCCCCCCCAATCACTCGCTTGTTAAATGGCTGTGTGAAGGTGCTGGGGGGGGGGCAAGTACTAATAGATCAAAGTTGGAAGCCAAGGACAAAACAGACAAACTAGTAATATTGAAAGGTCACAGGGGAACCTGCATTATGAAGAAACCGGAGCTTCATATGAAAGGTGCTTTAAAATACATTCTGGAAGGAAAAAGCCACACATTTTCACCTGATTTTGACATCTGTGGCTCCCACGAGTGACGTGAGGACGCGCAGTGCAGACAGCCTGCTGTGGCAAAGTTGACGTTGCCTTGTGTCGGCCTCGTTCTTCCCTTCTGGAGAGCCTCGACAGTTGCATTGCCCTCCGTGGTCCCTTCTGGAAGAAAGCCTGTCGTGTTGCCAGGAACCCAGCAGCTGCTTTCTCCACCACAAGGACTTAATGTTAAGCCATGGTTGAGTGGTGTTTTACCTTCCATGTTACACTCAGAGTCTTTTTAGTTAAGGCTGATTCTTTAAATACATCTCTCTGCTGCAGAGAATATCCTGAGCACTTATTCTGCAAAAGAGACTCTGACAACCTTCCTATAGGACACGTGGAAGGGACAGATAAAGATGACCTCAGAAGCTCAGACTATAGTGGGAAATTCCTGCAGCAAGAGTTTCGGACAGACAGGTACGTCGATGGAACTGCTAAAATGCTTTTGTCTTGTAGCATGAAAAATGGGTGGATTAATTCAGGACTCCTGGACAGATAGCGCCTGGCATTACGTCCTTCTGTTATGTAGTTTTCTATCAGTGTTAGTTTACTCTTTCCAGGGGAAGGTAGCTTTCTGACATGCCTTATGAAAATATGTACAAAATGAGTATAAAACCCATTTTAAGGCAACTTCAACAATGTGAATTTAAAAGACCACAGATAACTAAAAGACACCCTAAAAATGGAGCTTCCCTCTTAATCCGTAAGAAGTACCTGCTTAAGTATCCACATAAATACTTTTCTACCTGCTGGCAAAAGAAGAGCATTGCTAAGCTCGCCTCCCTTGGCCATGCGCGTGACTGCAGATAAAATGTCTTCAGGAGAGATGCCAGCTGTTTAGCCAAGTGCCACAGAGGACCCCCTGGGCTAACTGCTGGTGGTATTGAGATAGCAAGAGACTTGATGCTGATCCTGTTCATTTTCATTTTGAATGATACTTACCTCAGGCAGTGCATGTAGATCAGTTGGCTGAATTGTAGAGATTTCTTTTGCTTTCCCCCAGGTCATGGAAGGCGCATTTATCTTCACTATATGACACAATGGGAAGAGTTCCTACTTCAAATCTGTCAAAGGACATTTCTCTACCTTGGCATCAGCATCTTCTTCACATAGAGGACCATGGCTGGAGAACGTACAAGGCCTCTGGGATGTCTCTTCTGGAAGATGCTCTGTGTGTCCTTTCAAACTCAGGAGCAATAGAGCATCAACGCACAACCAAATTGGACCGGAGCTGGAAGCCCATTTGTCCAGGAGCGCAAAAAGGCCCTGTTAAGCTCGAGTGTAAATCTGTGACAAGTCACAGCGCCTTGTTTGCCGCCGCAGATGAGAGCGAAGGACTAAGTCTCCTTCTGTGGGACTTGGAGACCCAAGAGACGATACGTTCTTGTGTGGGGAAAAGTGCTGCTTTTGTGGAGTGTGCCAGAGAGGACCAGCTGTGCCTCGTCCTCTCAGGTGAGCATCTTTGGCTGGAAATAGAAGCCAAAGTCTGCATGCAGAAAAATGCTCTCTTTGGAAATCGCTGGGGAAAAGCCTCAGGGTGGTTCTCATTTGCGTGAAGTTCCTCTTCCCCTGGTGCTGATGTGCCAGGTGCATAAATGTGTGTCACCTCCCTCTCTCTTCTTCCTCAACCCTCAGAGCTCGGCCTTTCCTTGCTCCTGTTTGACTTGACTCAAGAGGAATTCCTAAATAGGCTGATAATCCACGGCAGTGCAGGGACCGTCGATTCCCTTTGTCGCCTGAATGGTTGGGGAAGATGCTCCATTCCTATACAAGCCCTGGAGGTAAACAAAGACCTGTGTGCCCGCTCCCCCAGGTTTGCCAGGCTAGAAATGGTGTGAAGTTTACGCTGAGACCCAGGAAATTGTCCAGTCGTTCTGTGGCTTAGGGTGGGTGGGAAACAGGAGCCCTCCGGACTTTGTTGTCATTATGATTGGCCATGCTGGGTGGGAGTGCCTGGGACTGCAGTCAAGGAAAGTCCAGAAAGGCAGACTGTGCCAGCTCTGTTGGATCAGCAGGTCTAGTCCTGTGGGCAGCGCCCTTGGCGGCCAGTCAGATGTCCTTGGGGAGATCTCCACCTCTGGCAGTGGCAGCCTAGGAACATCTGGAGGCTGCAGCTTCAGACTCGGGCCCTCGCCGGGTGCATATTAGTGGGCACGAGGAGTTCCTGGGCGTGGACTGTTTGCTCTTTTACATCATACTTGGTTAAGCCACCTCCGTCTAGTTATTTAACCTGGAGGTCTCTCTTGTTTTTCTCAGGCGTAAAAAGATGACCGGTTCCTCTCCTGTTCCCTTTTCCTGATTTAATAGCCTGAAAAAATTGGACACAATTATTCTGCTGTACGCTTGTGCCTTTGGGTCCTTATTTAGTAGTTCCTTTTGGCATTAGCCATATTTTTGTATTTCATTTTGCCGCTTTTTACTAGAACTTAGTAGAAAGGAGCTCTGGGCCCTTGTTTGTTTTTCCTGAAGCCACCTAGGAAAGCTGACAGATGTTCCCCTTTGAAGCATTTCTGTTTCTAAGTGAAGGTGCATTTTGTTATTTTAGGCTGGTTTGGAAAACCGCCAGTTGGACACTGTGGATTTCTTTCTAAAGAACAAAGAGAATCTCTTCAGTCCCTCCTCTCCTGGTTCTTTAGAAGATCAGCCTGACAGTTTTTTCTCAGAAGTGTCCTTGAGGAGTAAGTAGAGCTCTACGAATCTGGTTCGGACTCAGTGAGTGGATACCAGCATTACTCGCTTTCAGTTCATGCGCTGCTCTTTGAAAGCGAGGGGGTTCTTCAAAGGGAGGCTGTTTTCAGGGCAGCCTATAATTTTATATGAGAATTTTAAACCGTTCTAAACTCTAGGTGTGTATGGTTTAACTTTCAAAAAATAGTAAGGGATAAACTTCACATAGTTTGCTACGGCTTGAAATATTAAAATCGCCTGATCTCCTCCCTTTTAATCTTTGCGGCCTGTCTTTTTGCCACCATAAAGCAGGAAGCTCTCGCCCACCAAGTTTGACAGAAGAAAATAGATCTTGAAAAGGGGGCAGGAGAGTTCCTTCCTTTTCTGCAGCCATTGTAAATAAGGACAAGGGGAGAAAACCCCCTCTTTTTGGCATGGAAAGGGGAGGGGGAAGATGCCTCCGTCTGGACAGAGCGGGTTGGTCTGATTCTCTCTCCGTCTCTGGAATCCTCCTGGGGGCTCTTTTGCAGTGCAGAGTTGCCCTGCCCCGTTGAGTCACAGAGGTGTTATAGCGGGGGCATTGTCCTTGTGTGTCTGGCTGCATGCGGATGCAAAGCAGCCTTCCCATCCCGTTCTGTCTTAACACTTTCTCCCCCAGGTACGCAAGAGCTGAGGCCAGCCTTGGACCTGCTTTGTCTGGCCATCCAGGAGAACGATTCAGAAGCCCAGAGCAAGCATTTCTCCGAGCAGCTGCTGAATCTCACCCTCTCTTTCCTCAACAGGCAACTCTGTGCAATCTTTCTCCATACAGAAGGTGTGTTTGCTTTGTGGCTGTGGCCTCTTCTCCTAGTGTACCACGAAAGCTTCTGTCCCGTGATGGGCAAGCAGCAAGCTCCCACAGGCGGCAGGGATGATGAGGCTTCCCCCTTGCCATTGCCACAGTCAACGCTGCCACCCTGTGGGCCCTTAGATTTGATCAAGCATAGTAGACAGGATATTTGGGGGTGTAAACGTGCCCGTGGCTGGTTGAACTGCTACTGGCTCTTCCTGGAGTTAAGCCTTTCCCTATATTCTCCACAGAACTGGATAACAACCTGGAGAGATGTGTTGACATTTTGAACAGCTACATCACTAAACTTAGGACGTTCATGATCAAGTTCCCTCACCAGCCAAGTGTCCTAAGTGATCCCTGTGAACCTGGGGATGATATGCCCCACATACAGGAGAGTCAGAGGTGGGAAAAGATGGACCCAGAGGTAACCATGACCTTAATAGCTCCTGAAGTGCATCAGAGCAAATACGTATCCAAGATCTTGTGTTTTAGAGAGGTCCCCAAAGCTGCTGCTTCTGTAACAAACACTTTTTGGGTTTCTCAGCAAACCATTGCCGAAGCTGTTCTGTACAGCAAGCTGCCTGAGGCTCAGACCTTCTTCCGGATGACCTCTAACCCTGCCCAGAACCTTGAGGAGTTGATTCGCGTAGGGCTGGATCTTGTTTACCAACGCCTTCTGAAGAGGGACATCGCAGAAGCCTCCAAGCTGTTACGGAACATGGTGAGGGACCGGAGCCGGCGGCAGTGTGACCTTGTGGCCGCCCTGGGGTCAGGTGTCTCTGTGTGGCTTCAGCACAGGATGCTCAGCTCTGAATGTTTTGATGCTGCCCTTTAGGGAACTGCTTTCCGCTTCTTTATAGGGCTTCAGCGTGATGGAGCTGCTGCACCAAATATGTTTCTATACAACTGACTGGGATGTCCGTGACTTCTTGGTGAGTGGAGGCAAAACAGTGTGTCTGGTTCTTGTGACTTTTCCATTTGGGTGCCTACATTTCTTGAACCTGCCAGTCTGAACCCACTTCTGGAGAGGACTGAGATTTTGTGTGGTCTCCTTGGCTTCACTGGCTGAGCACAAATCTCATTGTTGTGATGCTTTTCTCTGCTGGAACTGCAGGATCCATTCATAATTCCAGTCCGCTTCCTGCCTGTATTCCTGGTCATATTTTTCACTTAACAGAGATCCGCCTTTGAAAGAGTAGATTTTGGTGACTTTAATAGTAAGATACAAAGTGCGATCCTAGTTAATACTTTGACTCCCAAGGTGAATGTCCTGCAAGAGGAAAACTACTTTTCTGAAGCTGAGGAGCACATGGTAAACTTTGTGTATCGGGTGGAAAATGCTTATTCCAAAGCTTCCCAGAAAAATGAAAAGACAAAGAAATCTAGGTAATGGATTTTTAATCACACTTCTTTAAAAGTCTGTGATGGGCAGCTGTTTGGAGTTTCAGATATCCTCTCTTACTATAAAGCAGGACACAGACCCCTCTATTTCTTCCAGTTTTCTGCAGTGGAAAGCTTTCACTGTGTTGAAGATTTAGTTTTCACCTTCTGGCTGTTGGATGTTCTTGTGCTAGTTAGCTATATGTCGTAAGTTTGCACCGTCCACTTGTACTTGAGGGAAAGAATTCTTTGTAGTGGCCCCCGGTTTGAAATAGCTTTCCCCTTGAGGCTTACAGGCAGCAACACTCAATATGCTGCACCTCCTTTTTAGAACTCTAGTGCTGTACTTTTTGCTTAAGAATTTTAAATATTACAAAGCATGTGTGCATTTTCAGTTTGGGAATGGTTATAGCAATATAAACATAAGAAGAGAAGCCCTGCCGGATCAGGCCACAGCCCATCTAGTCCAGCATCCCGTCGCACACAGTGGCCGACCAAATGCTCATGAGCATCTCAAGCAGAGACAAGGGCAACCCTTCTCCTGCTCTAGAACCCCAGCAAATGGCCTTAGAAGCACCCCTCTCCGCCCCCCCCACCTGAAAGATGCACCTAGGCATTCATTCTAGTGGCCATTGATAGACCTGTCGTCCATAAGTTTGTCTAACCCTACCTTAAAGCCATCTAGGCTGGTAGCTGTCACCACCTCTAGAAATAAATACAGGAAAGTGCAGTAGGTGTTGCAAGTTTGTTCCCATTTTCAGTTTCTGGGCAAAAGACCGAGACCTGTCTGCCCAGGTGGCCACTTTGGATGCCTCACTGAAGAGCAGCGAAGAGATGCTTCCTTGGGGAGACCACAGAATGATGCTCAGCTGGGCTCAGTGGTGGGATCTGGACACGCAAGAGAGAATTTGCCTTGCTCTGCAGCCTCCAGAGGGCAAGTATGATTTCCGTTCAGTGCCAGTCATGCTGTAGACAAGATCCTTGTGTCTTAGCATGTGCCCTGGGGTCCCCCCCAAATAGACCCTAAATAGACTGGGGGAAGGAGAGGCTGGATGGGGCAAAGTCTCTTAGCTCTCCTGGATCCAGAACATGGGTAGTTTAAACCTCTTGGCCAGCTGTTTGAATTGGGCTGTCCGCCCTTACAGTCTCTCTTGGTTATTTTCACATGAATGCCAAGCCCAGAATGGCAGTGCCATCCCCTGCTGAGTGTGGAGGAGAATGCTGTGATGGTGGACGTATGTCACCAGCAAATTATGTTCCGCTTTCTTTACCACAGAGTTTAAAAACTGTAATCCAGAGGTTCTTTGGACATACCTGACCTCTTGGCACGACTGGGAGAATATTAGTTCCTGGTGTGCAGCATCTCAGAATCAGGAGCCCACCCTGAGCTGGCCAGAACTAAGCATGGAAGCCATTGATCAAAGAACACTCTGCAGTCGTTACCTGCGGAATGAAATTTTGGACCACCTGTCTAGGTGTGTGATGTTCCCTGTCAATCTTCAGCTTTTGTCACGCGTTCCCAGTTATTCCACTGTACAGGTCATCTTGCCTGCATTGAAATCCTTGTTTTTCTTGGTAGGAATGGATCTTTTGTGCCAGCTGACCTAGAAGACTTTGAATCCCTCCTGCAAAGACTGACCCTCACTGGAGGAGTCATGCAGATGCCCCACCCAGTTCCAGGGTGCCCCACTGCCAGCGGCTTAGACTTCCATGCTCGCTTTATCCTTTACTGCTTAGAGCACGGACTGGACTTTCTTCTCTACACCTACTTAGACTATTATGGGTAGGCTGAGCGTTCTGCTCTGCATATTTATCAATGATTTTTTTAAAAGCCCTCGCAGTGCAGTCAGACAAAATGTGTAGCGGGTGACCTGCTTTCCTCATTTGCAGACTAGAACGAAAACGGGGATTTGGACAGGTTCCAGAAGCAGAAACGGAACCTCAGATTTCCCCAAGCGGGGGCGATGCACTTTGGTTCCCATCCACGCACAACCATTCACCATGATGACTAGGGATGATGGGAGTTGTGGCCAAAAACGTCTGGAGAGCCACTATATCACTGGCTCTTAAAGTCATCTTCCAGATGTTCTTGAATAATTCCAGCTCAGCAAGAAAACGTTTAAGTAGATTTATATCCCAACTTGGCCTTGTATTATCCAAACTCAGTAAGAAGAGCCTGTTTGCTGTTCTAGATCCTCGGAGGTTTTTCTGCTTTCCTTTAACGATGCTCATGAGCAAAGAAAGATAAACCAGACCCCGGACAGATTTTTAAATATTTGATTCCTATGCTCATATTGCACCATGGTTCATATTTTGGGAGAGAAAGCGAACTTCTTCTGCTCTGCAATGTCTTATGGTTATATTTTGTTCTCGGCTTTTTTCCAGTTTATTTTCTCCAAATTGTGCCATTTTGAATGATAAAGAACTGCACGAAGCCCACCCTTGGTTTGAATTTTTAGTGCGTTGTCGAGGCATTGCAAGCAGCCCTGGAGGTGAGGCTACAGCTTTTCCACTCAGTGACCCTTTCTGGTGAAGTGGCCTTTGGCAGTCACCAGATTAACAGCTTGGGTTGGTCTGAGAATGTTCGCTTGGTGGTTGTGGGCCAGAACCCCCTTTGCCAGCTTTGTCTGGTATCTCTGTTTTGCTTGGAGCTGCCCTTGAAGCCTGAGGCCTATTCCCAGTACGGCCAGTGGTTTGCAGTTAGGCAAGCCCTGGGACAGAGCATTCGCTCTGCTGGGCCGGCAGTTCCGTCCGGAAGTGTCCTAGCCTGTTCCAGGGCGGCCTAATTGCATTCCAGGTGTAGGGCACAAAATGGTGCTCTACACCCATCCCAGGCCTTCCCGCAGCTGTCAGACAGGGAGAGCATTTGCACTCTCCCTGTCGGACAGCTGTGGGCCCTGCCTGCCGCCATTGGCCCAATTTTGGCCCAACAGCCGGCAGGCCCTGTTGGGGGTGGGGCAACATTGACCAGAGAGACGTGTCCCTTACCTGCCTAGGTGTGAATGGGGAATCCGTCCCTGTTCGGCTGTAGTGCGCAAAGGCCTCTGCTCGTGTCTTCTTGTCCACTTGGTCTGCCGGCCTTGGAATTAAGCATCTCCCTGTCCTCAGCTGAGCTCCTGAGGCTCTGCACAAAGTGCTGGATCTGGCCCTAAACCTCACAAAGGCATCTGAAACTGGTATGGAGAACTGGAGACCCTCCGGAGTCTATTGGACTTCAACTCTTGTTCGTATTCATTTATGTTATTGTAGAAACTGTTCTTGAGAAGATTCCAGGGCAGTTCCAACGTTAATGAAATAGTAAAACCATCACGAAAAGGACGCAGCCGAAAGAGCATCGCTGGTCCAACCCATAACCTGGATGACACTGTTTGGCCACACATTGATGAGCCACTGTGGTCCAGATTTGGAGGGCAGTTAGAGCGAGGACAAGTGGTGCACGCGATGACCTGGAGACCATTCTGGGAACCAGTGTATTCCAGCCACTCGGCTTCTGTTCGTTGACCTGATCCAGTTGACCGCAAACTGCTCGCCTCTCTGGCAGCTTCGAGGCAGTGTTCTCTTACGCATCAGGGATGTTGGATTCCAATGAAATGATCCCACCTCATTTCCACCCCCGCTGTGCAGATGCCAAGATGATTTTCCAGGCCAGTCTGGCAAATGCCCAGATCCTGATTCCCAGCAATCAGGCCAGCGTGAGCACCATGCTGCTGGAGGGACGGACACTCCTTGCTCTCGCCACCACAATGTATGCTCCTGGAGGAATGGACCAGGTGAGCTGCCCAGTATTTGCCAACGGTCCCTTTAAAGAGTCAGAAGATGTCGAAAGGGCACTGAAGGCCAAGCCTCCCTGGGAGTAACGCCGCCCACTCTTTCTTTGCAGGTTCTTCGGAACGGGGAGGTAGGAGAGAAGGTCGATGCCCAGCTCTTCCGCATGGCCCTCGCGCCGTACAGCAAGCTCAGAGCAGCCCTCTTCCCGCCCTCTGCCTGCCACGGAGCTTTGCCTTGTGACATCTCTCTCTATCACCTTGTTCAGGTAGGGGCAGCAGCGCAGCCTCCAAAGCAGTGCTCAGAACAGCAGAGCTCACACGCGCCTTTGGAAGACCGCTGTGGTCGCGGGCCGAGGTGGCTGCTCTGCAAGCCTTGAATGGCACAGCAGAGGCTTAGCTGGCAGTGGGAGGGGCCGAGAAGGGTCCCAGAAGCCCCTGCGAGTATGAGAGAGAGAGTGAAGCACTGGTGGACCAGGGGCCTCACTCTGGGTACCCTTGTCCCTGGAGGGCCTTCTGTATTGGCAGCCCTCTTCACCCTGCCCAGCTAAGACACCACCCCCACGGTCATTTGGTTGATCCGCAGTGCCTGCTGGTTGTTGTTATTATGAACACACAAAACAACAGCATAGTGCAAGTGCTGGATCCTTAGGTGGAGTTGGTCTTCATCTCAAGAACTTGGGGTGCCGAAATGTATTGGCGTATTCAGGCAGCGTGGCTTTTGCAGACGGCTGATGGTGATTTTGTCAACATTGATTTGTTTCAAGGGCCTCTGGAATGAATGTCCTGTTTGTGTTTCCCCCCCCAGTCGCTGCCTCCTTTTGACCCCACTAGGCTGTTCGGCTGGCAGTCAGCAAATACACTCGCCATACCTGGTAAGCGACTTCCGAGTCTGTCGCCAGGGAAGCGCAGAGCCAAATCTGCCGAGAGGCTCTGCTTCATGCAGACTTCCACCTGCTCCCTCTGCTCATCCTGCCGGGGAGAAAGGGCCTGCGTGCTCTTCTTGCCCAGGCTGCCTTCTCCATTTTCCTCATCATGGCATGGCCTTAGCTCGGTCCAGCGTGGGCTAAGAATGTTTCTCTCCGGTACGATGCTCGGATTGGCACCTGAAGGCACTGAGAATCCCCTGGCTTCACACTGTATATATAAAATCATGGCTTTTCCCGCTGCTGCCGCGTGGCAGTGCTGTCAAGAAAATACGGTCCATAAAGCAGAGCCAGGGAGGCAGGGTGTCTGCTCCCATATTAGTGGTGCCTCTGCAGCCCCTGATATCAACAGAAACGGAGCAGAACCGTTTTGCAAAGATCAGCCTTGTTCGGTTTTTTAACCTACTTGCCCCTCTCTCCTTTATTTAGATATTTGTATCAGTTTCCCACATTTCTCATGCTCCGCGCTTGTCAGCAAATACGCTGTGGCTGAACGCCTCGACTTCCCTTACTATCTGCGTCACGCACGCCCGTCGTTTGCCTTTGGGACTTTTTTAATTCAGCAACTAGCAAAGAGCAAAGCTCCAAAGCAACTGTGAGTGGGCAGGGCCAGGATCAGAGAAATGAAAGTCAGTCCTCAGTTGACACAGAAGATTTTCTGTTGTATATTCAGTGTTTGGGGGGTGTGTGTGTGGGGGGGCCTTTATAGAAATATATTCACTGATCTAGGGTAGTGGGACACTCAGGAGCAGGACCTGGAATCTTCCTGATTCTCATACTGCCCCAGTGCCCAAACCTCCTGCCCTAAGTCCCAGGTGCAGAGTGCTGATTGCTGCTGCCTTTTCTTTTCTAGGATCCAGCAGGCAGGGAAAGAGGCCTCCCGCCTGGCCCTCGCCGCCTTCTATGTGCCTCCGGTTGCCGTGGCTTCGGTCTGCTTCCTGGAGTTGCTGGGCCTGGACAGCTTCAAGCTCCGGGTGGACATCCAAGCGGCCAATGTGATCTTGGGCTTCATGTCCCAAAGAGATGAGCCACAGCATAACTCAATCCGGCAGTCCTTGGGTATTGTACCTTCTCATGTCTTGCAGCGTTTCTCTTTTCCTTCTCCTGTTTTGAGGAAGAGAAGCTTGGTGAACAGGGCGATCGCCCTTCAGGAGCTCTGGAGGCAGAAAGGCCCTTGGGATGCTTTGGGGAAAAGCACTTTTTCTGAAAAGGAAAGTGATAATCTGGTTATTTTAAGGGAAATTCATCATTCGTGCCAGACAAAGCAGATCAAACAGGGCAGGGTGACTGTCACTCATGGGAAGTCGGCCATGCATTGAGGAAATGCAGTCATGCAGCCACAACTTCTTGAATAATGTCTTTTACAGCCCGCTCTTGCTTTTTCATGACTGCTGACGGGATTTCACCTGTTTATGGGATGTTTGTGGGACTGTGATCAGGCCTCTGAAGCTGTAACTTTGTGTGTTGAAACAATCCCAGAAACCCTCTCTAACGGGATTTGGCCTCTGCAGGGCCCCCGGCTTATGCTAGTTTAAGGTGTCATTGGCTCCTTAAAGGCGGCCACTCCACACTGGCTGACTCAATCTCAGCTCCCTCTGTGCGTCTCTCGGCCTCCAAGTTTCCGTCAGCAGCAACTGCTTGCACGATCTATAGTCTGAGTGTGGACTTAATCTCAGAGAGTATTTTTCCTTTCCTGTTTTCAGTAGAAAAGCTGTCAGAGTTAGCTGAAGAATCCAGAACAGCAGCTGAAGAACTCCTGGTGTGCCTGGAAGAGGCGGTCTGGGATTCCATTGAGCACCAGGCGGAGAAGATGTACGGTAACACAGTGGCCGTATGCTGGGCGCTGGAAAAGTATTCTGTGGCACTAAATGCTTCCCCTGCTGATGGGCCGGGCAAGGACTTAGGACATAGTCTCAAGCAGTGTCTCATGAAGGCAAAGCAGAGGACCAGAACTGGCAGGTTGAAACTTGCATTGGAAGTATCTTCCCCGTAATTATGGACCGTATCAGCTGTGTGGAAAGCAAGCAGATTAATTATGCTTATAAAAGGATAATAAATTAAAAAGCAACAACTTTAACCTCGGGATCTGGTCAGCAACAAGAAAAGCAAGTCAAGCGCTGACAAGGCTTGCAACCTGGCATTTACCATCTGAGGTCCTTCCTAGCGCCTGTTGACAAAGATGTTAATTGCTGCTTCCTCTTTGCCTCTTTCAGCTTCCAGTAGGCCCATCTCTAGTTGGGGTCAAGGGTCACAGGGAGGAGGGTATAAATGCCCCATTGAGTCCATCCAGAATCTCTTAGAGTGACCAGGAGGGCGGCCCCTGGGAGCCCCAGCGTCGGAGATGGCTGAGCAGATGCTGCCTGGCAGGCACCCTCCAAAAGTGTGCCGTGTGCTCAGCTAGAGCCAGCGGTCTCTGGCGGCCTCAGGCTTCGCAGGCAAACGTGTTCTGATCCGTAAAGGTGCCTGGTTTGGTCGCCACCCTGACTGCTAAACCTCGAAGTCCTTTGGTCTGCCTTCACCTCTTGCTGCTTCTTTTCCGTGCTGCATTGCCGAGAGCAGAGGAGGAAGCCGCCTTCCTCCTTGGGCAAGCACGGGCCCACGAGCAATCGGTTTTCCTCCAGGGTTACCGCCAAGGGCCCCGCGATGGCTTGCTTACAGCATGTGTTGCCTTTCTTTGTAGGACGTCCAGTGCGGTAAAAAAGCGCTGGTCTCTGGTGGTTCAGTTTTGCAGACTTCACGACCTTAAGCCGAGCTTGTCCTACCTGAAGAGGTGTGCCAGGACCAACGCATGGATGCAGTTTCTTGTTGAAGCCCAGGTGTGCAGCTATCTGCCAACCGAGGTGAGGACTAGCCGAGGCACAAGCAAAGCATCTCCCCATTTGCCACCCGTGGGCACAAGCCCTTTGAATCCTGTGGGGTGTCTTTACTGGCCTGCATCGCAGGGGCACTGTAAGATACTGCTGCTGTCCCAACGCGAAGTAGATAGAAAAGTATTTTTCCTGACCTGCAAGCAGTCAGCGCTCAACCATGTTGCAGTCTAACGCTCTGGCTTCGAAGGGTTACCATCTGCGCCATCGCATGTGCGCCACCCTCCTCATTCGCACGTTCGGTTCCGGCCTCTTCCCACCTCCAGCACTTTGGTGCCTTGGGAGTTGCCCCCCCCCCCCCACTTGCTTTGGCTGCAGAGGAGGAGAGGAGGAAAGGCCTCCAGGACTGCTCCCTTGTTCATGCCAGGAGAAGGCCTTACCCTGCCAGTCCACTTTCTGTCACGATTGCGGCTCACCTGGACACTTTCAGGTATAGGACAGGTCAGAAATATAAATACATAAATGCCCATTTGTGTTTGTCCTTTCACAGGTGGGTCCGGTCATCCAGGAATTTCTGCCTCCTCTCCAGAATCACCTGAGATTGGCCTTCCGGAGTTTGGCATCCTCCAACTTGCAGCTGGAAACCTGCAGTGATTCCCACTCCCTCCCAAGGCCCAGTCCAACGCAGCCCGGCAGCGCAGACAGTCTTTTCCACGTTCTCCTCCAGTCGCAGGAGAAGCCTCCTGCCTGGCGTTACCTGCTGGGCGAAGCGGTGAAGCACCATGCACCTGTGCTGAGCGTGCTGGCAGCCTGCCTCCAGGTTAGGATTTGCACTACAGCGCACGTTAGCCATTTTTGCCCCATGGGGCCGGTGCTTGCCCTCAATGCAACATCTGTAGAAACTCTGCAAATGTAGTAGTAGATCTAGGCCGCTTTTGGCCATATTTGACATTGTCTTCTCTCTGGCCGTGTCGCTGTCTTTGGCAGGACGCCTGCATTATCAGTTGCCTCTGTGTCAGAATGTTAACGTCACTGGATAGTTCCACGGCCTTTGAAGTGGCAAGGGGCATTGAGGGCTCTGTGGAAACACATGACTGGGGTCTTCAGGATTTGACCACCCTCTGGCAGTTGCTTCTAAAGAAGCAGAAAGTGAGAACCCTTCTGCAAGGCTTTCGGCTGTTTCTGAAGGTAACGACATGAATGTTCTTAGGGTCTGGGAGACTCAGGCGGTTCGGCCCTGGAAGAACCATGTAGACTGAAGCATTGGGTATAATGGAAGGCCAGGGGTTGGGGAAAACTTGGCTCCACCGATTCTCATCGGCAGTTGACCAACCTGCCTGACAGCAACACATTGGCAAGTTAGCGGAGGAGATGAAACCTCCACCGACTGGCATTGAGTTAATCAATCCTTAAATTGGACTGACTTCTTTCCGTGCAAGTCAAGGGGGCCAAATCCTGCACTCAGAGGGCCGTAGCCCAACCACCCCTGGGAGAATCTACCGTGGGATGGGGCCAGAGCACATAAAGCCATGACTGACACCTTCACCACAGAAGTGCTAGCCGAGGTGCCTCCATCACTGCTAACCCACAACCCAGATCGCAGGGTGGAACACCCAGGCCCCATCAAGATGCCCCCTTCCCTCTCCACCCAGGCAGTAGGTTTTGGCAGACTGCAGTGCTGAAGCACCCAGGAGCCATGCTGGAAGGGTTGCACCACCACCACCCCTAGCTGGGCCAAAATGATTGGTAAAAAGAAGCCTCCGAAGGGGATGGCGGCATCATGTGGCAGGCTGAGTAGGGGGGAGGGACCAGACTGCAAGGAAAAGGGGGGGGGTCTTGCATGCTCCACCTGCAAAACTGTTGTGAAGGCAGCATTTGAAAAATCCTACATAACACCGTCTGTTTTGTCTTTGAATTCTGTGGTAGAATTTCATCCATAAATGGCTTCAGTGAGGGTTGTCCATTTTGCTTTGCCAGGCCTTTTCATGTGTTTGTGTTGCTTTGTTAAGGATTCTCCTCTTCTGCTGATGCTGGAAATGTATGAGCTGTGCATGGTCTACAAAAATTACGGCAGTGCTCAGGCCAAACTCCTTTCGTTCCAAGCTGAGCTGCTCAAAGTAAGCGGAAGCATTTCTTCAGTTAAACGTTGAATTGCTAAGTTAGAGGCCAGTGGTGTGTAGCTTAGGTGGTACCCGTGATCGCACACCTGTGGGAGCGCGCACGGCCACCCGCATCCTTCAGGCACCAACCTGTGTCGGTGGCTCGGGCTTCCGTGGTCCTGGAGAACGAACGTTTGGCCAAGGGCATGAGTGTTGCTGTTCTTCCCATAGCTTCAGGTCGCCCAAGAAGCGCCGCCTCCGGCCCTGCCGGCGCACTGGTTGCAGTCGCAGGCCGCCTTTCTCCTGGAAGAGACGCTGCTGCAGTGCAGGACCCAGTACGAGCTGCGGAAGCTCCTCCAGCTGCTCGCAGGCGCCGCTCTTCCCAACCGTAAGGATGGTTTTCTTTTGCCCCTCGGAGTTTGGCCAGAGGTGAAACTGAGCCACTGCTTCATCCTAGGAGGTGTTTCGTTGCCGTTTTCAGTGCCAGATAAAAGCAGATTGGTTTTCTTTTCCTGCGTCTGTTTTCTGGCGTGGCCTCCTTTCTGCGAGCGTGAGCCATTTTCATTTGTGTGGAAGATCCACAGGTGATCTCTCCCAATGTCTTTTAAAAACTCTCTTTGACCCAGGGCCGGCTATGGAGAAGCTGAGTGCCCTCAGCCTCATCTTGAAAGACTCGCCTGTCTCGGTCAGCCGTGCCGTCCTGCGCAGTTACACACCGGAGAACTTCCAGAAGGAGTGCCAAAGGATTCTGGGAGAGCTGCAGGGAAGGAACGCGTTCACCCTGGCCCGGCGTGTGGCAGAACTGGCAGAATTGCCAGTGGACAATCTTGTGGTCCAGGAGGTCAGCCAGAGCTCTTCTGAGGCTCTTCCCATGTTCTTCTTGTGGCCCTCCAGATGTTCCTGAACAACTGGATGTTAAAACTGTTTTAAATTACACTGTTTTATACACTGGGCGCCTGTGTAAGTGCAGGAAGTAAACCATCACCCGGCCCTCTGTGCTCCCCGCAGTGGAATAGAGTGGAAAGCTGGGAGTTGAAGTTCAGGAATGCCTGGGGGGTGCAAGTCAGGTAGCCCTGCTCTAACCTTCTGGGCGCTTTGCAGGTGACGCAAAACCTGAAGCTCTTGAAGCAGATTGGCCATTGGCCTCGGAAGCGGACGAGGATTGAGTTCTGGAAGAAGAGCCACGAAAACTACGCCAGCCACGGGATCTCCAGTCGCGCCGCCTCAGATTTCTTCTTGGCTCAGGCGGACCTCGCGTGCGCATCTTTGGACGACGGGCGAGGATCGGGCGTCCCGGAAAGACAACTGTTGCTGACCTTGGCTGGTCACTGGCTAGCCCAGAGCGACCCCGTTCCCCTTGATGAGCTCGAGGGGATTGAGAAAGAAATATGGAGGTGCCGGATTGCAGAGCAGACGCTAAGCCAGAGCAAGCCTGGATTCACTCGCCAGATATCTCTGAGTGGTGAACTGTCCTTTGAGTCTCTGACAAGGGAGTTCTCCTTCTCCAGACTGGCCGCTCTGAACGCACCCAAGTACTTGCAGCTGGACGGGTTGCCTTCCCAGGGTGCCTCCCCGGCTGCCCTTGCGGAAGCAGAGGCGGCGTCGCTGGCCTCCCTGATCGGGAGGCTTCTGGACGAGGGCAGCGTGCACGAAGCCAGCCGGGTCTGCCGTTACTTCAGCTTCTTCAGCAGAGACGTCTTGCTGGTCTTGCAGTGCAGGGCGCTGGCTGCTGGAGAAGCCCCTCAGGGCCACCTTCACCCGGAGATTGAGGCCATCCTAGCCAAGACAGAGGAGGAGGGCGGCCGTGCGGAAAAGCGCGGAGAGGGTGACTCCCAGGCGAAGCCACAGGACGGTCAGTAGAAGCGGCCATTGCGCTCGCCCCTCCCCGGCTGCCTCATTTGTGGCTTTGGGGCAGGGTGATGACGCTGCTGGGCAAAAGAAGCCCTTGGCTGGGGAAGGAAGGAATCCTCGCCGTCCAGGGAGTCCCACAATTTCCCCTGAAGCGCACAGTCAGTTTGTCTTCTGAATGCGGTATAGTTTTGCTTCCCCAGAAATGAACCGGGGGGGGGGGACAGCAGAGCCTTTGGCTGGGGTTGCCTGGGAGTTTAAAGGGGAAGGTTAGCGCATCCGCAGTGGGCCGCGCTTGGTGCACTGTGCCCAGCGATGGCAGACCTCTGGGTGCCTGCGAGAGAGAGAGAGAGAGAGAGAGGTGACCGCTCAGCATTCTTGTTCTCTCGCCTCTCAGTATCGCTTTCGGCCCCAGGCGCGGCGCCCTCGTCTTCTCTGAAGCGCCGGGATCCAGGCAGGGAGGCGGCGGGCAGAATGCTGCAGGCGCTGATGGCAGAATGCGTCCATGGGCGCCACTACTGCAGGCAGGTGCTCTGCCTGTACGAACTGTCCAAGGTATGTGGCCACACTGCCAAGGGGGGCCGGGGAGGGATTTAACACAGCCTACCCCCGCAAGGAGGCGCCAGGGGTGTCTTTGCCCCACGCCTGCAGCCCCTCTTGTCCCCTCTGCCCTCCACGCTTTCCTGCAGGAGCTGGGCTGTTCCTTTGACGAGATCTCCGCCCACGACCCTGAGAAGCTGCTCCGGGTGATCCTGTCCTCTCCGCAGCCGGATAGGTGCAAGAAGGCCCAGGCCTTCATCACCACTCAGGGGCTCAGGCCGGAAACGGTGGCGGACCTTGTGGCCGAAGAGATCGCGCGGGAGCTGCTGGCCCCCTTGCGCGAAAAAACACGTATGTGTGGCGGTCGCCTTCCCTACCCGGGGGCCTTTGGCTTCCCACCACAGAGCCTTCATCCCCCGGCGTCTTAATACCCGAATGAGAACGGCTCTCCTGGGAATTGGCCCACGAGCGCTCTGGGCGCTTCCAGCCCTTGACCTTTGGCAACGAGGCACAGATGATGGGGAGCGAGAACCACAAGGCTCCCACCCAGGCACCCACAGAATGTATACGCACATACGGGGCGTATCTGACCGCGCGCAATCTGGGGAGGCCAAAGTCAAGCCTCCCGACGGCCATATCCAGCGGGAAATGGTGGCTCTCCTCCCTGGCGGCTGAAGAGTTCACTGCGGCCTCTGCTGTTGCTTGCATCCGCAGGTCAAAGGGAGATTCTCAATCCAGCTGATGAGAGCCAGGCTTTCCTGCAGCTGGCAAAACTGTGCCAGGATCACACCCTGGTTGGCATGAAGCTGCTGGATAAGATATCGTCGGTGCCGCGTGGGGAGCTCGCCTGCAGTAAGTTAGCAAGGGAAGTCCTTTGGCCTTCGGAGTGTTTTCCCCAGAGGCCACAAATCTCCACTTCCGAGTAATGTTGGGCATGAAGCCAGCCAGGTCTGAGCGCCCTCGTGCCCTCTAGCTTCCCCCCTGGCATGATCTGGACCAGCGGAATGCCCCACTGGTGTCTGAAGGCAGACTCGTTTCCGTGGATCCCTTGGCTTATCTGCTGCCGCTCTCCATGTAAATGGGAGAGTCGGAATCCTTTTCTGCACGAGTCTCCGGGGGGGGGGGGAGAGGAGCCGGCTCCCCTCGTGGAGCGTTTTGCTTCCTGGGCCTGCTGTCCCTGCAGCCCTTGGCAAGGGCTAAGGTCATGCTGTCACAGTCCAGCTTCTTCCTGCTCAGTTCTCCCCTTGTTCCTTCCTCAGCCACAGAGCTTCTCATTTTGGCCCATAACTGCTTCAGCTCGACTTGCCACATGGAAGGCATCGCTCGCGTCCTCCAAGCTGCCCGGCTCCTCACAGAAGAGCATTTGGCGCCCAATGAGGAGTACAGCCTGGTGGTAGGTACCTGCTCCCTGGTGGGAAACAGGCCCGGCTGCCACCCTGCCTTTGGCTGCTGGTGCTTCAGCGCAGATGGCCAGGTGCATCTGACTGAGTGAAAGTGCTGGGATCGCAAAGATGCCTGAGGGCCAACGTGGCCTTCTGAGAAGACTAACTACCATTTATGGCCCTGGTGCCTCTCTAAGAGTAGCCAGCATTCGATGGGAGCACCAGAGAGCGTGCACGACCCCAGCAGTGGCTGCAGCGGTCTCAGCGCTCTTGGGAAGCGCTGCCATTGAGTAACAGACGATCCGGCTGTGAGCAAACACCTGGGGTGGCGCTGGTGGTGGTGCTGAAGTACAGGGGCAGGAATGCCGGCTTGTTTCCGTGGGTCACAGTGCCAGCACGTTGTAGGCAAGGATCCCAGGCGAGGTTCTGGTCGTGGGTGCCAGCCTATCAAAGCAGCATCAAAATAGGGGGTTGCCAGAAATTCCTTCAAGTTCAGCCTTTTGGCTGGGGGGAGGAGCCCAGTCTGGCTTCGTAGGGATCCTGCTGGGGGAACTGGGTCCGCTTCCTCCCAAGGACTCTCAGCTGGCATGTGCCACACAAAACTCAAGATGTGCTGCAGATCCAAGTGTAGCGACCCTCCTACCTGGACACCTGCCGTTCTCTCTCCAAAGGTCAGACTCCTGACGGGCATCGGCAGGTATAACGAGATGACGTACGTCTTTGATCTCCTTCACGAGAAGCATTACTTCGAGGTTCTGATGAGAAAGAAGCTGGATCCAGTGAGTACACCGAAAGGGACCCAGAGCCAACCCGGTGGCCTAAAGCGAGCCAGGATTTTGAGTGGGATGCCGGCGGGGCTCAGGGTGCCTGCTTCCTGTGGCTGCCCTTGTGTGGTCATTAGAGATCCGAGGGAGAGTCAGGCCAGGGACAGGGCATTGCAAGGCTTCTTCCATTTGGGGCTCCGTATAAATCGCAGGCTCCTTTTGCCAAGCAGCAGCATAGCCAAGTGCCTGTTAGCCTGAGAATGGAGCAGTCCTCCTCAAATGGGCTGTGTGCACACTGGGTAGCCCTGGTCCCAGCTGTACAGATCTCACCAGGGCCGTTTTCCCTCCCAAATCCCTATTACAGAATGGCGCTTGCCACAAGGAGTCCCTCACCTGCAACAACAACACAAGGTGGGAAGCCGCGGCCTTCCTCTAGGCTTCAACGCCTGTGATTCTGCAGCCCTTCAAAGGGTTCCTTGCAGCACCAGAGTCAATGGCTTACCAGTGCCTCACACGAGGTGCAACTTTGTATGACCTCTTTGTCGTGTCCGGAGTGGGCAGCAGCAGTGAAGCACACAGCTAGCGGTAGCGAGGACCAAGGCAGTTCTAAGAGTTAGTTGGGAAACAGAGTCAAATATAGTCAGAGCAAGTCAGGGGTCAGGTTGCCAGGAACCTGTTGTCAGTTGGTCAGTCGAGGGTCAGGAGTTTAGAGGTTACACAAGCTGGGGGTTGCCAGGGAAATCCTTTGGTTGCAACAGAGGCTGCTGGGTGGGACATCCTTCACAGACCGGGGCTGTCGTCGTCCCCCCTCCAGCGCAGCTGTTTGGCATGGAGGCGGTGGGGTGCTCTTTCTTTCTGGAGAGAATTTGGCTCCTGGCACGGTTCAGAGCCTGAGTCCGAACCGTCTGCATCTGAGGGGACAGAAGCAGGTTCCGAGTTGTGCCCCTGTGGTTCGTGTCCCTTATCTGAGCTGGCAGGACCACTCCTCGTCTGAGGAGTCAGGGCACAAGGCATGGCACCCTTGCCCAGTCATCAAGTTCTTCACCTTTTCTACCGTGTCTTTGGCCTGCACTCGAGTCTGCCTTTTCACCGCCGGGGTGGGCGGGTGGGCCTGAGGCTGCTCCCCTTCCTGACCCCCAAGCCCTCCTTGCTTGGCAGAGTGGGACTCTCAAGACAGCCCTGCTGGACTACATCAAGCGCTGCCGCCCGGGAGACAGCGAGAAGCACAACATGATCGCCCTCTGCTTCAGCATGTGCCGGGAGATCGGCGAGAACCACGAGGCGGCCGCCAACGTCCAGCTGAAGCTCATCGAGTCCCAGCCGTGGGGTGAGAGGATGCAGGCGGCTTCAGCCGGCAGGGTTCTCTCCCAGGGGTGCAAGGATTTAGGGAGGCTGCCAGCTCCCTGCCGGGGCCTCTACATCCGTGGAAGAGAAGCGGTTGGGAAGGGAGGTCGGCCCCGAACCCACGAGCGTGTCCTTCCTTTCCAGAGGAGAGCCTTCAGGACGTGCCGAACCTGAAGAAGCTCCTGATGAAAGCCTTGACGCTCTTCATAGATGCTGCAGAAAGCTATTCCAAGGTGAGCGAACGCCAGGGGCTTCCGTTATGCGTGTGGAAAGGCGTGGCACCCGGCGGCACCCGCTGCCAGTTCTAGGCTGCTCTGGCACCCGTTGTGTCCAACCTCCTGCCTCCCTCCCTCCTGCAGGACTTCTGTGTGCGCCAGGCCTTGCGCTGCAACAGGCTGACAAAGCTCATCACCCTTCAGCTGCACTTCCTGAGCAGCAGCCACAGGCACAAGCTGATCAGCCTGGACAAGAAGACCCTGCTGGGGTGCATCATGGCCCTGCCCAGGTTCTATCAGGTGAGGAGGAAGATGCGGGCCGTGTGGCTTTCGCCAGTTGGAGGCCCACTCAGCCCTTTGGAGGAGCTGCTGCTCAGGCCAACATCAGGGCAGATAGCCAAGGCGTTTGAGGAAGGGTCTGGCTGCAGGCCATTGGGACCCATGGCTCCCACGTGGTGGACGCTGTGGGGAGCCAGGGCCTCGGCACACCAGTGCTCTCTCTTCCAGGCCTCACGTGCGCCTGCTTCCCTCCCCCCTCACACCCCACCTCTCTCTTTAGGCCGCAATTGTGGCAGAGGCTTACGAGTTTGTGCCGGACTGGGCGGACGTGCTGTATCAGAAGGTGATTCTGAAAGGCGATTTCAACTACCTGGAAGAGTATAAGCAGCGTGGCCTGCTCAAGACCAGCACCTTTGAGGAAATTGCCAGGAAGTGAGTCTGCTTTGTACCTTTGAAGACCACAGGCCAACCGAGTATCGCCAGGGGGAAGGGGGGGGCGGACTTGGTTCTGTGCACCTGGGATGCGGGTTCCGAGTTTCCACCTGGCCGCCTCCAGCCGCTCCCGAAGAACTGCTGGGACTGGGGAGCACCTGAAGTGTGGCAGGCCAGGCAGCCCTGGCATCGGTGCCCGAAAGCTCATTTCTGTGGCCTCTCGCCTTGTGCCCCAAGTGAAATCTTTTTGGTAACATTTTGGGACCATTTGGTGAAGGGCGGGATAGACATTTCTTAAATCGATTGATCAGGAATGGAGGGTGGAGCTGCCAGGGAGCAGGGCGAGGGCAGAGGCACTGTTGAGACGACCGCTTCTTCCAGGTTCCAGAGGCACACCGCCAGCGAGGCTGCCCTGAGGAACCTGAAGAAGCTCCTGACCTACTGCGATGATCTCTACGTCTATTACAAGCTGGCCTACGACAACCAGCTCTACGACGTCGTGACCGTCCTGCTGAAGGACCCCCAGGCCGGCTGCTGCTTGAATGACCTGCTGACAAACTAGGGCTGGCGGGGGCCCTAGGGGGTCTGGGAACCAGGAGGCGGGAATGAAAGCCTTCCGGCTGGCAAGTGGAGGCTAAACGTTCCTCGGGACTGGCAGCGTAAAATACGTTCCCTACTTTATCGATGGCACCAAAGCCAGGGTCCGTTGAAGTCCAAATAGAGCAAACCTGACGCGTCACACTGGAGACGGCTTCTTTACTGTGCAGCCAATCAAGATTTTGATCTTGCAGCCCTCCAGGTGAGCGGCTGCATGTGTTTTGCGATATTCACAGCTCAGTATGGGTCACATTAAAGTACTGCATAAGCTTTACTGTGCCGGGTGTTTCCTGGCTATGTGCCTGTGGTTCCTTGGTACATCTATCAGCAACATGCGCACAGGAGAGATTGCCAAGAAAGACGGCCAAGGGAAGCAGCTGTTACTGTCTGTACCCTTCCTGGGCTTCAGGGCTCGAATGGACAACCCCACAGACATCTGCAAAGGCCTTGCTGAAGCTGAGCCAGTTTGTGCTCACTGCTGCCGCCATTGGGCGGGATGTTCTGGCCTCTGCAGCCCCTTGGAGTGCGTCTTCCAGCGCCGCCTCCTTTTCCCTCCAGCTCCTCAGGGATGCCTTCGCCTTGCACCCCTGCACCTCCTACGTCCACTTGCATGTAGGTCACGGAGCTGGCAAGGAACTCCCAACGGACATTGTCCCAAGGTTCCCCAGCTGCTCTCAAGCCAGGGAGGCTCTGCAGCATGCCTGTGGGAGTCGTGATTTCCAGTGGAGGAAGATTGCTCCAAATGGCTTGTCTGCTTTGGCCCAGAGCAAACACTGCCAGACCAAAGCTATCCGTTGTTGCAATAGTGATTTTATTAAATTAGTTGCTTTTATAAAACATTGCAGATGTCATAATTGTTAACATAACAATTTGCCCAACTGTCATAACTGTTGCAGTTTGCTAAGCAGAATTCCTGTAAATTAAAAAACAGCAAAGTCTTATGAGAGCTTGACTGTAGTAGCCACCCAAACCTGGCAACAAAGAATTCTCCCAAAGAGTCAGAAAAGAGGAAATGAAACGGTTTAGACTTCAAGTCGCCCCCACCACCTCCAGTGCAGCAGGATCAGCCCTGGTCTCACCCAGAGAACAGGTCTGCCTGCTGCCCTCCGGCTGCGAAGTCAGAGGAGCTAGGCGGTGCGCTAACCTCTCCTCAAGCCACCTGCCAACCTACTGAAATACTTCAAAGCTCTATTGTAATAGAGAAAGCCACTTAAATACTAAATACACACCATGCCCTTGTTGCAAACTGCTTCATCGTCTGGGTTAGTGTCAGTGGAAGAGAGACAGTTACGGCTGCTCTAACTACCCGGGCTGGGAAGAAGACCACCAGTTTGGCTAGGGTGAAATTCACTTCCAATTCAGTGCTGCTTTCGCTGCTACGAATCTGAACTTCCCCAAAAGTCCCACCGTGACCTAATTGAGGCTCATAATTTTATTCCCTTGGCGTCAAATGGGCACTTCGAGGCTTGTGCAGCTCAGTGTTGACAGAACAACCAACAGCACAAAGATCCTGCATTTTTTGATTGTAGCTTTTGGCAGAATTAAAGGAAACAAGTTGTGCTACACATTTAAGGAATTATGGGCAACAGAACGACAGCCGAAGGGAGGTGGGGTCACATGAAGTCCTCAAAGTCTTGTGCGTAGCCACATTCATAGCCACCATAATCTTCCAAGTCGTCCTTCATGGTGGCTTTCAAGCCGCCGCCAGGCACCACACCCTTTTTCTTCTTTTTGGCTTTGCTTTGCTGGAGGAAAGAGAACCAGAACCTGAATCAGACAGAGGAAAAAGCTGCCAGTTCATGAGAAGGACGCGAGTAATCCCCCAGTGTTTCTTTCACAGAAATGCACATTTGCCCTTATTCTGCAGGAAAATCTAGTTCACTGATGCCACGGGTGTGCAGTGTTTTAACAGGGCTACGAGAACCCGGACTGTGCTGAAAGTCAAGGAAAGTAAGATGCCGAGTGCTCATCGGCCAGAGGGGTTCAGGAGGCACCCAGAAGAACCCAGACAGCCCTCACAGCCAGTAACAATTCAGAGAATAAAAGCAAGTACAAGACCCACCTTCTCTTGTTTTTGCTTCTCACTGCATAGCACTGTCAGGGAATTTGTGATCTTTTTCAAGTCGTCAACTTCCACTAAAGTGGAAACAAACAACATTTACTGAAAGGGCTTTCAAAAGCGCCCTTAGCTGAGCTCTCAAGACGTGTCGGTCCCCATTTATCGGAATAACCAAAGCCTGGGAAACAAGCCTGGCTGTGAAATGAACAGTCCGCCCTCAAGGCCATTTTGGATCCTCCCAGGAAGCCACCTGGGAGGGCACAGGTAGATGGAGGCAGGGCTAGAAAACCCTTTCGGCCTGAGCAGAAGGGAGGAATACCTGCCTCGGCGCCCTCTCCAGGCCACAAGCAGCAACAAAGGCAAAGTGGGAGTCACCCTGGACTCCCAGGTTTGACCCACATCTGCCTGGAGTCTGCTCCGAGGAGGGCTGGAAGGGGACATCTAGACTGACCGACTCCTTGAAAGCTGTTTTAGCATCTCATATCGAGCCCAGGAGCCCTTGTACAGACCTAGATGAGGCTGATAAGGTCATCTTGGTTGCCCAGCAATTCTCACTGGGTTGTTTTCATCTCCCTTTTATCATTTACAACGGAAACAGTTTCTGAGGGTCATACAGGCTGTACTTACATGAAATACACACATCGCGAACTAATACTTCCAAAAAACCAGCATAATATAAGGATTTCTCATACTGTGTTATTTTCTCTTTCAACAATTTGCCAAACTCCGTAAAGTCGTCTTTGGAAGATGGATTCATGGCATCTATTCCAAATGTGTTATTTACACCTGTAGAAAGGAAGCAACTGGTGAGACCAGATTTTGATGAGGAATTTTGTAGATAGCTGAACATAAACCTCCCTCATCCAATGGGCAGTATAGGATGGTAAATAGCCACAGAATGCTTAAAACTATTACTACAGTTTAAAAGTACTGTGGAGAAGCAAAAAGGATGCTGCATAGCTGTTGCTGATATCCGGCAACCAATTTAGTAAATAGATTAAAGGTACAAAATGATTCTAAGTTTTCTCTGGGACTAAAGAAAAACTCAAAATCTTTTGAAACAGCTCAAATGTTTGTTAGAAGGCATGGTCCTTTCATGATCTGGCACCGTCTTAGAAGGGAAGGGTTCTGGGCAGAACCGTGGTCCTCCACTCTGGAAGGTCTAGTGGCCCTAGACAGCAGCAGGCTGCCTTGCCTTTGCAAGAACTGTGCAGCTGGCAGGAAGATGTGGCACATGGGCCTGGGAGGAGGCCAGTGGCCTGAACTGGCAGCCAGTTTGTGCTCTTAAAAGCAAAGTGTTTGCCCCTTAGCAAGTGCGGCTCGTTAGAAACCAGAACAGCCTTTCTGAGTTTGTTCAATCCCCAAGAATGACTGGTCCCCAGAAGAGCGAAGAATTGGTGCTATTACTGCTGGATTTCTGAAAATTTTGCATTTTCTGAAATCTCTGCCCCTAGCCTGAAAAGCAGCCTCAGCCCAAGGCCCAACTCCCAGAAGCAGCAAACAAGCAACAGAAAGGGTTCCCACCCCTGCGCTACTTCTCTCTCCTGAAAGCCTGCAAGCATGTGGACTTGGGAACTCTCTTTGCCACCATGAGATTGCCTCTCAGAACAACTGAGACGGTGGGTGGAAAGATTTTGTAAAGAGAGCCCCTTTGGGTAGCTGCTCAGGGCAACCTGAAATGACTCACTTCACAACTGAAATGCTTTCAGTTTGGAAGAGGCCTCTAGAGAAGCTGTTTTCTTCCACACGATTCTCAGAAAGCAGCGTGCTGAATTTACCTACCCTGCTCCCTTCCCGGACCCTTGATGGGCTCTGCCATCTCAGCACTTACCAAAGGTTTCTTTTGCTAACTCAAGGTCCGCTTCTTCTTGCAATTTCTGCAGCCGTAGTTTGTCTGCTAACTGCTCTTCCGGCGTAAGTTCTTTTGACTCTTCAGTTTCCTCTAGCTTAAAACAGGATCAATGGAAGGCAGAAATGAAAGAACAGTCAGCATGCCTCTTAAGTTTCAAATCTAGATTCTTTCTCAGTTGCTGATATTCCTATGGCTGTATGTAAATGTTACCCAATCACAATCTTGCCCTTTTCCAGCTATGACCATGCTGAGTAGCCACGTGTTCTAAAGGATTTTGACTGGGGTGTTCAGAAGTAGGTCGATGTAGCACAAAGAAATAATTTAGCTCTCCTATTCTTCCCAAATATTCATATACTAAGATGTTTATGAAGAAATGAAATCAGGAAGGTGTTGGAGGAAGGAACAAACAGCCTGAACGGTAAAGAAGTTTTAATCATTTCACTGTGGCGTGTCTGCTTCAAGGCAGACAAACTGGGCCATTTCTGCAAATAAGCATTTCAAACACGTAAGATCACGTGCCTCATCTGGCTAACTGTCTAGGAAAAGCAAGGAAGGAAATCCTTCTATCTCAACATTGGTCTACCAATGTTTGCACCAGCGCAGGAGTGCAACCTGCCAGAGGCCAAGCATGGCAGCTGAGGGGGAGGGAAGAGATACGGTTGCTGGGAGTCAGTTTCCCTCCTCCCCTGGGGCTCCATGGGCTGGGGAAGCCTGGAACTCCCCAGGCTCACCGCCCCACACGGCCTATGAACAAGGCACTCGCCACCTTGGCTCTTCCTTCCAGCACAGCGCAAAGAGCCAAACGCCAAGGATGAAAAGTTGGGATCTTCCTAAAACTTTCTTTCCAGAGAAAGCGCTTCCCAAATCATCTAAGCTACCTTTCCCAAAACAGCGTGTGTCTCCCACTTCGCTCGGACGGTCTCATGACCCGCCCTTCATGAATGGCCCCCAGTCCTCCCACTCCTTGGCAGAAAGAGAGTGCAAAGCTCAATCAAGGCATGAAGACACCTGGGTTTCCTTTCACCTGTAAAGTGGCATCAGTCTATCCCAAAACAATCTTACCCTTTTTTTAATCTCCTCTTGCTTTTTCTTCTGCTGTTTTTCCCTCTCTTTTATTTTTTCTGCTATTTTCTTCTTCTCTGAAACTTTGGGTTCTGAAACAGCGTATATGGCTATTTTTTTAAACGCTCACTACTTCAGAACAAGCGCCCTGAGCCACCCACCACCCACAAGCATTCAAACACAAATGCCCAGGAAAAGCACAGGATGGGGAGATCAGTTGCCCACCAAAACCCACATTCTCCTCCTTCCTTAAGGGAAGCCGGGTATCCCATTCTTCTCACCTGCCTTCACTTCCACCTCCTTTTCTTCTTCCTCTTCTTCGTCATCCCAGTTATCCTGGCCAAGAAGAAAACGAGAACCGCCCCCCAGTTATCAGAACCCACATTGACCTATCCGGCTGTTTCTCAAGGGGCCACAGTACAACTGGATGTCCAGTCAAGCAACTGAACACCCTGGAAGGAGTCGCTGTCCTCATACCCACGGCACTGAACTATCTGAATGTTTTCCCACCTTTTTCCTGGGCACCTAGCAAAGAAAATTGCAATGCCACATCTACACCTTTACTAAAGCCTTGCAGGGTTTATCCAGGGAGTTCCTGGCAGGAAAGCCAAATTCAGTCTGGGCCCCCTCACTGCAAGGTGCATTCTGGGAACAACAAAAGGAAGTTCCCCCTGCGGGGTGAGCCACTTTTGCCACAACATAAACAAGCTCTAGAATCTGCCCCCCACTAGAACACTTCCCTGTAAACATCAGACTCTGCCACAAAACACATTTCATCGCAAAATGGCACCTGAAACCGCAGCACTTGGGCAGAAACTACTTCCAGAGCACTCTGACCAGCCCCAAGCGCTTCTGCCTTCGAAACCTGCCGTGAAGCGTCAGCCTTAATTACTAACTCCAGGCCCCACTCTTGAATTTCCAGTCCAAATGGAATCACCACAGACGAATCAAGGGAAGGAGAGTGACCGAGGGCTGGGATTCTGCCCAAAGGGAGCTGCAGCAGGCACCCAGAGCGAGGCAGATCCGAGAGCCGCTGTGGCTTTTGCTGCCTGGAAATTCTTCCCTCTTGCAGGCAAAGCTATTGCCACCAATGATGAACGGTCAGCGGCATCAGGTTACCGCTCTCCAAACGCACTTTCATAAATACAAAGATAACAAGGAACGAACGTGTTTAAAACGTGCAACAAAACTGAATGCTACTTTTTTGCAAGGCTTTTAACATCACGCAGCCTCTTCCCCAAATCAAAAGGAGAAATGTCGGGGAACTCTCCCGTCTGACATCTTGGCAGAGCTCCACAAGCAGCCACGCCGCCCTCCCTTTCGGCCCACAAACTTCCTGGCTCAGGACTGACGAGGGTCGGCTCCACATGCGCCCTGCTGGCGCAAGACCAACGCAGCTAAGGGGGCAAGAGTTGCCACCGTACAAACGTTTATGGGCCCCCAGCGCTCCCAGGATAGTTCACCTTGGGCCCAGGTAGCAGGGGCTGCTCCTGGCGTGTGGTGTCGCCTGGGTCTCGGTCCCGCCAAGCTGCCCACTCCCACCAGGCCTCTTCGAAACACTCTGCCCGGCTTCCCTTTTGCCCCACCGAGTCCCTTTACTCCTCGATCCGCCTTCCACGGGTCTCCCTACTGGGCAACGGAGCTCCTCGAAAGCGACGCCAGGAGCCGGCCCGCCAGCCGGAAAGCCTCTGCCTGTGGAGGGGGGCGGGGGGGGTTGGCCCAGGCTCTCCTGAACCGGCCGGGCCCGAGGCGGCGCGGCCAGGCCGACCCTAGGAGGCTGTGGCCAGGCCAGCGGGGCCAGGACGCCGCTCCACCCTGGCAGCGCACGGACGGAGCTACGGACGAGGGGAGCGGGACTCGGGAGGCGGCGGCTCCGCCCCGCCCCGCCGCCGCCGCCACGTGCAGCGTCCGCCCAAGCCGGGCCCCGGCGATGGAGGCCCCGCACCGCCCGATGCCGCCGCCTCGCGGGCCGACCTTGCGGGCGGCGCTCGGGGCGGGGAAGGCCGCTCGGCTCGGGCGACCCGTCGGAGGAGGAAAGGGACCGGCGCCGCTGCCGCCCGCCCGCGCGGCCCACCTTGACGTCGTCGTCCTCGTCCTCGCCGGCCCAGCGATCCGCCGCCGCCACCGCCGGCGTGGGCAGCAGGCGCCCGGCCAGAGAGTCCGGAGCCTCGAAGGAGTCTGCGTCTGCGGACACAGCGGGAAGCGCCGTCAGCGGGGCCGCGCCGCCAAGGGGAGGGGGCGGGGAGGGGAGGGCGGCGGGCAGCCGGGAGGAGGCGCCGCCGCCGCGCTCGTCGCTCACTCACCCCACGAATCCGCCTCGGTCGCCATCTTGCCCGCTCGCCGAGGCCTGCCAGGGAAGACGAGGGGGAGCCGCCGCGCGTGGCATGCCGGGACGCGGAGCGGGCGGAAGAGGAGGATGCCGCCGGGGAGGGACGTCCGGCCCCGCCCGCCTCTCTGGTCGCCGGGACGCTGGGGAAACGCCCTCCCGCGACGGCGGCATGCCGGGAGTTGTAGTCGGCGCGGCAAAGGCGTCGCTTCCCGGCCTTCGCCCAAAGTTCCTTCGGGCTTCCGTTTGCGTTCGCCCGGCCGGGGGCTGCTTCCGGGCGGCCGCCGTGTGGCGCCTGCGCGGGAGGGGCGAACTGGATCGCTTAGTTCCCTCACGGGCCCATCATGGCCGCCGCCACCGCCGCCGGGACTCGCTCCTGGGGGGCGCGGGGGCTGCGGGCGCGGTCCCACGGCGTCTCTCCGGGCCTTCGCCTGGCCCCCGGGATGATGCCCGCCTCCCAGCCGCCTCCCAGCGGGGCCCCCCGGGACACCGAAGTCCTGCCTCCCCCCCGTGATACTCGGGGCTCCGCGGGCGAGAGAGACGGAGAGAGGCCGAGGGGGCAGCGGAGCCCGGGCGTCGAACGGTGGTTCCCCCCCCAGGGCCACAGCTAATGGCGGCGGATCGTCCATAAAAAGAGCTCGTTGCTTCTCCCTGCAAGGAACTCCGCTGCTTGTTTTGAGTCCATAGGACCGGAGTCCCCCCCCCCCCCGTTCCCCTCGCCTCCCACTGGCCATTGGAGTCCTTATCAATGTCCCTGCTGGGCACAGAGCCCGCGATCCCCGAGCCATGCCGGAGCCCTGCCGAGACCCCCCCCCCCCGTCCTCCACCATCGGAGCTTCTCTCTCCCCCCACCGAAGAAGACGGTGCCCCCAAGGAACGAACAGCGTAGACCAGGGACCCCAAACTCTGGGCCTCCGGGTGTCCCTGGGCAACTTCCAGCATCCTGTGCCAGACGGAGCTGTCCAGGAACATCTGACGGCCAGAGGTTGAAGACGGACACCGCCATGCCTGGGACTCCGCAAAACCGCTGGACGTGCAGACGAGCGGAGGCCGCCGCCACGCACGGCCCGCTGAATGGAACCGCCCGCCTCTTGTTCATCACATTACCAAAGTCACAGTCATGGTGCACCAGGGCACGATGACCCGCTGAAAGGTCGGCAGTATGTAACTTCTGCAATAACTTCACTATTTCCACTGAAAAGAGACACTGGAAATTAAAAATCAGACTTGCACCAACTTACAAAATGATACTTTAATATGTATTTACAGAGCAGCCTGCAACGGTCAATTTTAGCCCTACATAGGACTGTCGATTTCCCTACATTTCTAATCATTCCGATTGTAAAAGCAACATTCTTTTTTCTTCACTCTTTTCAGTGATCAGACACCACAGAACGGGTAAGTTTGAAATACGCAGTGTGCCGGCGTCACTAAAAGCAGCAGATTTTTGTAAAGTTCTTAATGGAAATGCACAAATGCCTTGGAAAGATCCTATAAAAAAGATGCTGTACAGTTTTTCCTTCAAGTCACAGAGAAACGTCCATTATTTCATTCAGGGCGTGGCCTACTGTCCGGGATGCGTGTTTTCATGAATTGCAGGAGAGAAAAGCAGCCTATTGTGCCTGTACAGAAACACCCTCTCTTTGCAAGCGAGGCGGCTGGGACTACTCTGCCTTTCCACAAGGGTTCCCAGCAAAGCCGAACTTATCACTTCCAGCTGCTAAGGGTCTTCCCCAGCTCAAGAATTCAGGAAAGGGAAGCCTGTGTACAAGCAACCTGTCAGCGTGCCCAGGTGAGCAAGCCTGGGCCAGATCCCTCTGGAGGTCCCACAGGCAGGGGGATGGGGGAATCTTTGAACTACCCTCAGGAGAAACAATGACATAATTGTATGCAATTATTTATCTCTGACTTTAAAAATAAATCAAAGGTTTGAGAGATAAACTTAACATTTTTAAAAACCAACCCAAACAACCTGTTTTTGCAAAACAAAGAGAATGGTCGCAGAAGTCTCTTCCTTGAGAATACACACAGACGCATGCGTATGTGTGTCTGTATCTGTATGTACATTATGTACATTTACTTTCAATAAAGATGAACAGCTTTAAGATGTCCGGATGCCTTAAATATAAATACATTTCTGAGAGTCTCATTGAAATTTGTAGCATTTTCCCGCAAGCAAAGTAGCTTTTTCGACAGCAAATGCCTTTTTCCTTTTTTGAAGAAAACCATCAAAATTTTGTCTCAATGAAGAATATTTTTTTTCCAGAAAGCAGGCTTGCTCTACATGCTAACATTTTTAACAGTTCAGTGACACAATGTGCTAGCTACATATACAACAGATAATATAGTAAGAAAACACTCAACCTGATGAAAAGTTAAAATCTTCATTAATACATTGGAAAAAGTTGACATAACTCATGCCTTTCAAAATCAAAAAATACAAAAATTAAATGTTTTCCTAAAAAGATTTTCCTTATTTTAAGGACTCATTTGAAAATGAAGCTGCGTGTAATTTGTACAATAAAATTGTACAAGTAAACAGGTAATTACATAAAAAATTAATTGACATACTTCTCAATTATCAGTTGTCCACCTTTAATTTCCAATACTGTACTTTCTTTAACAAGCATACAAAATATCAAACTTCTCTTTAGAAAAAGTGCCATTCTGCAACATCCTTTACACAAAAGCAGCTCAAGCCTATGGTATGTTAATGCAGTTTAGAGGCAAAGCTTACTAACTTTTACAAATTTTTCCTTTCCATAAAAAGCCTCCTAAAAAGGAGATTACACTCCATTAAAAAAATATCAGCCTCTTGTACAAGCTGCATTAGAGAACCAAGGCTTGAACACCATTTCCACACAGCACAGAAAACCACTCTGATAGCAGATCAGATCTGCTGCTCTGGCGGCAGAGGAGTGAACTGGACCACAGGGTTCTGCATAGTTACTAGGGTGGCCCCTCACAGCTCCTGCACGAACTGCACAGCAAGATGGCTCCAAATACTGAAATGTCCTCCACAAAATGTCGTCCCTGGAGGCCCCTGGAGGCAGCAGGAACTGAACAACATCAAACCAGGCAAGCTCTACTCAAGGGCTCATACGCACCAGGGACTCAGCCTTCAGCCATGTGCACCACCAAAAGAGATCCAGAGTACATGCCATCACAATGGTTTAAATATTCTTAATATTAGTAATTCTTATATTTCTGCTTATCTAGCCAGTCTCTTGATTTTTTGAAAAGATTTGCACTACAGTAGAATATTACAGAAACGAAAAAAATATATATATTTATATATATATATAAATATATATATATTTATAAACGCTGATTTCTAAATGAAACTTACATGGAATAAAACTAGGTAATATTTTTAAACAAATATACAGTATGCAAGCAGTCAAAGCAGGAAAATGGCCATTCAGTTGTTTACTACAAGGAAGGAAGGAGGGAGGGAGGAAGGGAGGAAAGGAAGGAAGGAAGGAAGGAAGGAATTTGGCTACTCCCAGGAAAACTATGAAGCCGCTTCAACTAAAAGGAATGCATAATGAAATTCTAAAGTCTAATACAAGTCAAAAATGTATAAAGGTTATAAACCTTAACAGGAAAAACAAACAAACATTTACTGGCCATTCCTGTTGAAATGAGAATCTTAAGAGTAACACGAAGTGGTTACAAACCCACTTAGAGAGCACCAAACAGAGAGAAAACAACAGTCCATTTTCAATCTCTGTTATTTCATAAAATCCTGTGTTTTTATTGGTGAAACTGCTGGTGGCAGAAACAGAATTCTTTAAAAACGGCAGATGTCCTGTACATAAAAAAAAAAAGATCATCGGAGTTGCACTAGTTCTAAAGACGCTTCTGTTCTAGCCTACCTACTGGACTGGACTGGACTGCATGGATTCCGTTTGGCGATTATAAAGGTCTTCTGTAACCCTGGAGTACTGTCGGGCCTCAGAGATAAGAAAAGTGACGCAGGGTACAAAAATGCAAAAATTTCAACAGTAATGGCAATGTTTCTGTTTTAGTCTGAAAGGAAAAAAGGGGGTTCCTGCATGTTCTTTTCCTTCAGTTATTGGATGAAGGCTTGGAGTTTAGTCAGGGGGTAGTAAGTCGTGCAAACGAAATCTATCTCTGATGTGTGGTCGAACATCTTCATTCTAGAGGAGGGAAAATCAAACATGTCCACCTTTTACTTGAAACAATGCAGTTTGCTCATAAGAACTTTCATTCGAAGACCTTGCAAAGCATCTAGTTTGCTCCCTGCTTTGGAAAGCAGCTAAGAGAGGCCTCTGTTTTTGATAAGCCTTAAGTAAAACGGAACAGTCTGAACCTCTGGCTCTCGAACATTTTAAGGCCACCCATGTTGGGCATTTACTCAGCATTTCAACCATGTATTTGGAAAACTTTTCCAACATACTGATTTCTTGTGCACACACAGAGTCATTGGCAATGAAGAAATTAGTGAATGGATTCAGATTTTGGTCCTCTTTGCTCAAAGTGTAAGTAAAAAACATGTTTCACAATGGGGCAGAAGCAAGCCTGAAGGAGGAATTCTGTTTGAAATCCCCACGGTTTCCTGTGGATAAATACTTGTTTTCAGGGGGAAAGATAGTGGGTAAGCAGTTTCCCACCAACCAATCCTAGGGCTTTCTCTAGGGATTTTTTTGTTTTGTTTTGGGGTGGGGAGAGATTCAGTTTAGACCCTAGATTGGGATGAGAAGACAATTAGAACACAGGGGATCAACTCAGCCAAACCATTCAGCTGGATTTCAGGCAGTTTCCCCAACTGAGCCAAACTGGTTCTTGCTGGTTCAAGGCAAGATCCAAACCAAAAACTGGACCAGACACACAGATGTATTCTTAAGGCAATTTCAGAAGAAACTCAAGAAATGAAAGGCTGACATACATACCAACTCTACGAGTTTCTCCAGAAAGGGAATCAATTTTAGGAGTTCATTGTCATTTTTATCCATGAACCAGCTCTCTATTGGAATTCCATTTGAAAGCTAAAATAAAGGAAGGGAAAATTAAAACATTTTCCTGAAAGAAATTTATACAAGTCATAATATCCCAATGTCCTAACGATGGGTTTTCCCCACCCCCAAATAACGTTTAACTTTTTCCAAGCTGTAAAATTCTGGAGGTGAGAATTAACAATGGGAAAAGTAGGTAGAGAAACCTGATTGCCCAGAAATACAGCCTGCTGCTGTACTGACCGCAGACGCAACCGGCGGAATGCAAGTCCTGTTTGGCTTCCCTTAAAGGCATGCTAGCCTTGTTGCATTAATTTTAAGGAAGCACAATGGTGTCACTTTGTTCAAGAAATGCTGAATTCCTGCGTTGGGGCAGGTTATTATACAGGGCAAAGAAAACTCCTAAGCACACAATAGTGCCTTATTTCATTTTCATTAGATTTCCATTTTATTTCTGTTGTAAAATTTGCTCAAGGCAGTTTACAAAGAACAGAAATATATAATGCAAAATAATAATAAAAATATTATAATAAAAATACATTATAAAAATCTCACATCATACAAAACATGGCAAAATAAGCCTCTCTCTCTTTATTTCTCTGAGGCAGCTGAGGCCAAGTGGAGTCCAGAGCGGATTACCAAAGGCCCCAATCCCACAAAGAATCACCTTCTTCGAGATGTCTGTGCCCATCCAGGCTGGAGAGTCATCCAGCGGGCAGAGAGGTTTAGGCTGCCACCAGTAGACCCAAACCTCGTCCCCCGGAGGGATGGCAAGGTTTTACTAAAGAATAACTATCTATCTGTAGGTACCTTGGTAACCAAAACAGATTCTCAAAAAACGTTCATAGGTCAGTTGAAGAACATAAAACAACGTGTACATAAACCCACAAACAGGACACTTCTACTTCAAGTGCTCAGATCCCCCCTGAACCTCACAGCAGACAGCAACCTGAAAACGCTAAAGCAGTAAATCCAACTGCCGGCAAACTGATCACGCCCACAATCCTGCAACTCTGAGCAGCTACAAATCGAGGCGTCAGAATCTCTAGCCTCACAGATGGCAGGATGATATCTTAAATGACTTTCCAAAGAACTGTGTGCGTTCAGCTATGAATACCACAGTGAATTTGACACTGTTTCCCCCTAATTTATTAGGGCAACAAATGTAGGTGTGTCAACATACATTCTGCTCAGGCCTGGGGAAAGACCTATAAAAATACTCACCTGATAGGCAAAGGCTTGTGGTGAATTGTCAATAATGATCGTTTTTGAGAGATCTCTGCCAAGGATATTTAAATCTTTTATATAGTTTCCTTGCACGCAAACACAGTGCTCACGGAAGAGTCTATGCCTGCAATGAGTTAAGAAGAACACATGGCAAAGGCCGTGGAGTAAAATCTGTACAAGGAAGATGCTCTTCCGGAAATATTTCCCTCTATTTTAATGGATTTCATTTCAATTTTCATTTCTGTACTTAAATAAAATACCATAATTATCAAAAAGACAAAAAATATTTAAAACTTTTTTACACACTATCTGTTGAAAAACAAGTTTGAGGTCCCACATTAAAGCAAGGTATTTATTTACCTATGTTAAAAGTAAAAGGGGAACTAACCCTATGATAAAAAGAACAAATATGTGGAGGGTGAAGAAAGAGAAAATATCCTTAACGCTTAGTCAAGGGTGGCACCACTGGCTGTGTAAGTACGCCAAAGAAGAAAGCCCTCTAGAATAAATCTCTGCCACCCAAGAGGAGGGTGGAGGCCAGCGGTCAGTGGTCAGTGGTAGAACTCGTCCCTCACTGCCCCAGGTCCTTCACTTCACTTCCCCTCCCTGGGCCTCCAGGGGCCTCTGCACACCTTGCCGTGGTCCTTTCCCTGGCAAGCCGCAACAGAGTAAGAAAAAAGACCTGTCCCATCCAGGCTTGCCAGGGAAACAGGCAGGGACAGCAGAGTTGCCAGGGAGTATGTGATGTTGCCACCGATGGCCCGGTATGACCCTGTGCCCATAGGGGGAACAAAAGAAGGCTGCACAACCACTTAAGGGAAGTTTGCTCTCCTTGGACCTCGGAAAGGTCTGTTCTTGCCAGTGCCTGTGGACGTGGGAGGCCGAGTCTGATTCTCCAAAGCAAGTGTTTTGCCATTCGCTTGCTCCTACTCTATGAGGATGAGGTGCATTAGTGAGGTGGAGTTCATGGCGCCTGCTGGAATTCGGACTAAACAGGAAATACACCAAAGCTTACCTGACAAGCTGCTTTTTGGGGTCTAGTATGTTCAGCAACTTGTCTGCATAGACTTTCTTAGAAGCAGTAAAAAGAATGATCTGCAAAGAAAAAGAGGAGCCATTAGTATCTCGCCAGTGCTAAAGGGAATCCCACCACGTCGTGTAAAGCCCGGAGAAATCACACCACCTCATAGATTTGGGACATGCGCTCCAGGAATTCTCTGAAGAACGGTCTTAATCGTACGTAAACCTAAAAGAAAAAGGGAAAAGCCTCTTTCAATGACAGGGTATATAAGGAAAAGTTTTGCTTCAATTCTCACGGACTTGTGAAAGAAGACATTATTCAATAAAACACCGAATAAGCCAAAACTGTTTATGATATCCAAAAATGCTTATAAAGATGGCAGTGCCGAATATTGATTCAATGCTTATATATTGCTTCTTTAACTGTGGAGAAAAAAGAACAGCTACTCATAATTTGTAGTATAATTTGCTGCAACTGAAGCAGGGTCCCTTGGCTTTAAAGAAGCTTACTTTTCCTTCCTGACAGAACCGGTCAATCTGTTAAAGAGTTCCAGCAGAAATAAAAGTACCAATAAGCAAAAGAGACAGGTAGCAAGTGTAAAAATGTGAGCTTCCGGCCATCATAAAGAGAAATCGTTTATCGGATCAGCCAATTCAGTGGAATGAGACAATTCCAATTCTGAGGTCTACAAGGCATCAGCGCGGCATTCTTCAATTGACTTCCCTTTATTGGGGACAGGATATCAATGCGCAAAAACACGTTGCCCCTGTCTACTAGAATTCACTTGGTGTAAGAGAAACAACTTGGACCACGCAGCAGACGGTCAGAGAACAGGCGACGCTTCCTCCTCCTATTCTTGCAAGGGTCCAGGCCACCTCCTGCAGGGCACCACGTTCAGGAGAACTTCCTTCCACAGAGCAGGTGGTGGGCCTGGCCTGATGAGGATTCTGCTTCCCTAACAGAGTCTGCTCTGCCTTGGGGCAGGAACCACCCGGGAAGGGGGACTTCCCAGGCTACCCAAGCAGCGGCTGCTCTGCTTATTCGCTTTGTCCCAGGGAAGCGTTGCTGCTTCACGTTCTGCTCCAGGACCACAGGGCTGGTGGGCCTGGGCCAGGCAGGATTTTTATCACGCACAAACAGTTGCTGACGGAGAATACTTCTGCCACCCTACGCCCTCTTTCTACTGGTTTCTCTCCGAGTGGCAAATCTGCAGACTAGAGCCTCCACTTCCCTGGCTGCAATGGGGTGAAGGAGAGTGGCCCTACTCCCCATGCTGAAAGCTATGACAGGGCGCATGACAAGGGGCACCCTCAGGTCATTCCTATAGCCTCCCCATTCTCCTGTTCCACCTGCACAACAAAAACATGACGGGAGAGGAGGGGTTAGTATCAGAAGTAAAGACCACAGGAAAAAAGGAGTGAAGGCAGGAATCCGCACCGCCCTCCCCTTCTCCCTGCAGGGGGAAAAGCATAGCGGAAGTAGCAGGCAAGGCACCATTTGTTAGATGAAGGTGGGCGGGGGGGGGGGGGGGGGTGTCAAGCAGCCAACCCAGGTCCAGATGCCGTGGGTCCCGCTCCTTCCTGACAATGGGGGAAACAAGCAAAGTGCCACGACTGTTGCAACTCCTTCCTGCAGCCTCTCCTGGAAGACAGGAGGCTTATTCAGACCACCACGGCCCTGTCTCTGGCTAGCAGAAAGATGTCACTGCAAGGCAGAAGCAGCAAGGAGCCACCCCAGACCTCTCTCCCTCGTGTACGAAACTGCCAGGAACCATTTGCTGCGTCCCTGGCCTGCTCCTCTACCCAAAGGGAAAGAGAGCCTGCTGAGACCCTTCCCCCGTTCAGCCTCTTTGCACCTTCCCTCCTGGCAGCGGCTGGTGCAACTTGCTCAAGGGACACAGCTGGACCACCTCTGCACGTGAACTAAGCAGGACCCTCCTGTCCTCAAGCACCTGCTGTGGAGCCCTTTCTGGAAGAGAGCTAACAGGAGTTCAAGCAGACCCTCACAGCTACCCAAGCCTCTTCCTCCTGAGGCCCACAGGGCAAAGGGCCACTGTCCTTGAGTGGGGTGCTGGAGCAGGAACTGCGAGGGCAGGAACCAACATGTCTTCCTCCACATTAGAGGAACACAGTCTCATTTCTCCGTAAAGTCCTCCCTCCCTTCCTGTTTTGCTCAGTTTCACAGTCCATTAAGGTCTACCTCCACTAAAATGCAGCAAAAACCCAAAGAAAAATGCCAAAAAATAATAGGGAGGAACCTGACGGCTACAACCTTCCAGGTCAGTCACCTGTGAATTTCACATTATAAAAAGACAACTAGGAAGTTGCGTAATTTTCTCCTCTGATTTTGTTTCTTTTTAATGTGGTAACCAAGCAATTAGAAGGATGCTGAGAGGACACTCTTGGCAGAACAATGACGTCTACAGCACTTTTCAGGCCCGACTGACCTCACAATTATTCTCCTTTGCCTTCACAGCCCCACAGGAACCCCAGCAGAATATTCCTTGCCAGAGGCTACCCGGTGACATATTTGACTGAGAATACAAGTCCCAGGAGGACCCAGGACCGCAGTCAGCAAACCGTGACCCAAAGCCCAGCAATATCCAACCGCCTTCGTTCGCGCACCGCTATCAAATTCCAAGCCAAGGAAGTTCAAGTGATGTCCTGGGATGCACGCAACACGTGTGGAAACATCACATCAGCTCAGCTCACAGCAGTCAAGAGGAAGCGGCTCTCAAGGCTGAAGAAATGAACTCGCGCCCTCAGGTGTAACTACAGTGATCCTGAGCGAACCACCTGGAATGTGGGTTTTACCCGGGCCAGCGGCTGGGACGCCCTCGCCGCGACAGCAACTGCTCCGCCTTGTTTCTAATCACCATCCCTTCTTCTCAACCTGGTTCTGATCAGGTCTGCTTCAAACTGGGCTTGCAGCAATCAAGCACATATGCAAGGCAGCACGGAAGTTAAAAGGTGGGGCAGGCACCAAAAAGGCAAACAGGTGTGAAGAGGATAAAAACGGCTGTAAAGAGCACGCTGGCACAGGTCTTGTCAACCTGTCGAATGCAAAGTCTCTCGTGATTCTCCTCTGTTCTCGATCAGCAAATGCTGCTTCCCTAACCAATGAGACGGGAAAAAAAACAAGTTTGCTCCTCAGCAGTTCCCAGTAGGATGGCCTTGGGCACGAAGCCACCACCTTTCCAAAGCTCAACAGATCCAGACTGGTGCCCAGGGGAGGCCTCAAGAAGAGAACCTCTATCCTGTTTCAGGTTTCTGAAGAGGCAGAAGGAGGTTAACCCCATAGTGACACCAACTTCCCCGACCCTGTCAGAGAACACAAGAGTAAGAAGCTAAAATTCTAAAAGCAAATACGCATCTCTGGCAGGAGAGCCATAAATGACCCTGGAAGACAACGGGAGGTCAGGGCAGGGCAAAGAGAGTTTCGGCACTCAGTAAACTCCACAGCATCTCCCTAATCCATCTAATTTAAGATGAAATTCGATCCTGCCACTGGATTTTCTTTTTGGAAAATCTCATTTTAAGCCTCACAACTTTGAAGGATTTTAAATAAAACAAAAGACAAAAGACAAATTTTAAAATTAGGGTAAAATACCTGGACAAGTGTCCGTTTAGGGTGCCTGATGTCACTCTCCAAAGATACTACAGAGGGGTCCAATATCGTGCGAGCTACATGGAGGGAAGCTGTTGCTACTCCCAGGTACATCACACAATAGGGACCTGAGAACAACAGCCGGGGTCAGTGCAGCATCTTTGGCAGTTGCTGGAACACAACTCCTCCTCCTCCTCCTCTTCCTCCTCCTCCTCCTCCTCCTCCTCCCTCTGTCCTTCATTGAGAGAAGTGTGGAACACACAGCAGACAGAAGCTAAGCACGTGTCGTGAATTCCAACCAACCGCCAGCAATCTGGCAGCCTCCATCCATCAGCAGAAGCAACGCTTTCCATAAAAGCAGCACAGAATGAAGAACAAAGAGGTGGATCTGTGCAGCTTATCTCCGGCTTTCTCCCCCGTTAGAATGAAGAGTTTAACTAGGATGGATTTTTTTTTCATGCAAGCTAGGAGAGTAAGCCCAACGCAAGCTCTTCTCTGGTAAAGTTATGGCTATTTAAACTTTCCGTACTGCTGTCTCTGCTGAAGAACAAGAAGAGAAGCTACTCGGTCAGAGGAATCCACAGCTAGAAGGAATCCTTCTGGTTTTGATGACAGAAATCTTTACCAATGAATGACATTACAACTTTCAAAGCTACAAACAGTGTGCCACAATAAATCCAATATCTGGTGACTTGCCTGGCAAAATATCAAAGAATGTAACCAACACCACTTAACTGCAACTGCTCCAGCAGGGCAGAAAGAGTCCATGTGCGTGGAGGTCTGCCCGGTTAATTTATAGCATCGTGGTTTTGATTACCTGGTAAATGACATCTTGGAAAAGGACTGGAAATGTGAGCGCTGCGTCTTCTAGCTCATTGAGGCTACAGTGGACCAGCGTTTCATCCTATAAACAAGAGCAGGCAAGGAATCTGAGAACACGGAAGGCAAGCAGGCGGCCACCAAAGCGGCGTCCAGCACGCACCGTGCCAGCAGCACACTAAGGCCACCGGGATGAGAAGTGGCAGTGGCGGCCGGCGCTTTCAGGGCCAACGGGTTTTCCTTACCAGGTCTAGAACGAGGGAGAACTCCGGTGTGCTTCTCGTTTTCAGCGGAAGAGCCGGTTTTCGATTAAGCTGCTCCTCTGTTAGTGGCGGAACATGCTTGATAAAATAGTACCTAGAAGACAGGCCAGCCAGGACAAAGCTCAGTCACATACTGCAAGAACAACATAGAACACAGCTCATTCCTTACGCAGCAATCATGCAATGATGAATTCTTCCTGCTCAGAGCTCCAGAGCCCTTCTGGCACCCTCCATTTCCTCTCCCTCCAACGCTTTCTCGTTCTATCCTCCTCTGCCTCAGCATTCTATGATATCTAGACATTTCCCCCATTTTCTTTCCCTCCAAACGTGAGTACAGCCATAATTTGATATTCACAAATGCTGCCAATCCAAAATGCAGCAAATAATGAGAAGCAAGAAACTGGCGGCTTTTTAACCCTCTTCTCAGTGAAAGGAAAAAGGAGCAAAGGCTAGTTTCCAGGGCAAATAACGGGAGCGCATACAAACGCTCCCTTGAAAACCACCAAAATTCCGTTGTCAAAACCAGAAATGTCAAGTCATGACAGAATCCTCCCCTCTTGCTTTTGAGGATCTATATTTTAGAAGCCATTTTGTTGGTGTTCACCATTTTAGAGGAAAGAATGCACCACGTTATTCTTTTAAAATGGCGTAAATGACCATGAAATAAATTCTAATGAAATCTGGTAAAGATTAATATACACTATCAATAGGTCTGTGTTCCTTTACCATCTTGCCCTCCCAAACGCAGCTTGCAGAACTGCTGACCTCTGCACTCAAAATAAACCTGTAGCCCTTAACACTGGCTCACTGTGACCAAGCTACTTCACAAGGAAGGTATTTTATTTGGTTTAGTTCAAAACACCCCAGAAGCCCCTCAACCTGCAGGTGGGAAGCAAAGATAAAGACATACGGGTCAAAAACCTCCCAGTCTTCTTCATAAGTAGCTTCTGCGTGAGCCGATGAGTAGCCGCTGTCAGGCGACACAGGTGCTAATAAAATAAAGGAAGGAAGGGTTCTTAGTTCATCTGAAGGGCGAGGAAAGCCCCTGGCAAGAGATTACTGAGCAAAATGCCTCATTCCTGCCTTTATATCCCACAAGCTTTGGGGGAACCAGAGGTTCTTGTTCTGCACCCCTACATAACCAGCTTCATGATGTTTTAGCAGTCCTGGGCAGTTATTTCTCACACAGCACTTCCAGATACACCTGGCAAAATGCATCGAGCTGGAGAAAATGTCTGAGCATCCCTTGGATTGCCAGGAGAGCAGTTCAGCCAATACTGCAGGAAATCAACCCTGACTGTTCACTAGAAGACGAGACTCACTGGGAAAGACGGCAGGCAAGAGGAGGGCAGAGGACGAGGTGGTTATGGAGGCAACAAACATGGGTTTGGTCAGACTCTGGGAGGCAGTGGGGGATGGAAGAGCCAGGTGTGCTGTGGTCCAGGGGCCACAGAGTCAAACACAACGAGGCAGCTAAGGAGCCGCCGCCGCCGCCGCCACCCGTGCTGCGAAAGAAGCTCCTTGCAATGAGAAGCCAGCGATCCCTCTGTGTGCATGTGTAGCACGCTGGTACTCCCTGAGAAGGACGTCTATCCTGCCAAGTGAATGCCCCAGGAATGAACCATTTGCCAGCCTTCAACAGTCAGCCTTAATTTTCTTACATAGTGTAATACTCAATCTAGGACGAGGCAGGGTTCAAAGGAGGGCCTCTGTTACAGATCCTCTCATTGAATCCAGAGGCTTAGACTCTTATGACCTTTCAGCTCTGCAGCGTAGGGCATGACAGACCCCAGAAAGGGAATACTAACTGCTTAAGGGCCCACTTATGCGCTGAAAAAATAAACATCTGCACAACACCGATTCCTCTTCACCGACGCTGCCTGCCTGCCTGCCTGCCTGCCAGAGAGGCAATGACCTGGAACATCCTTTGATGTTTGGGTCCAGGACTGAAAAAGTGGTTGACTCCTCTGCTCTCCCCAAAGCCCATTATCAAGGCCTACCTGACACCTAAATACACCTGGCACACACCTGTGAGAGGAGGCAGATCACGGTCAGTCACATCTTCTACTTCTTCCAGCCCACTGTCGATCGCTGAGCGGACCTGCCCCGCCTGGCTAGCGTAAGCCATTCCGTTGGCCGAGGCCGCAGTGCTGGTGATAATTTCATCCACGTGCTCCATGTCAAGTTGTTTTACTATTTCTTCAGCTTCAACCGCTTGGCCAGGGGAGTCTGAGCCGGCTGTCCCTGAAATGAGGATTGCAGCTCATTGCACTTCCTGAGGATTAGCATGACCTGCTTCGTTTTTAGTTAAAGATTGGCTTTTCTTTTTAACTGACTAATCAAAACATCTCCTGCTCAGCATCCAGATACAGACAACCTTTTTCAGAAGAACCATTCTTATTTTTAGATGCATGTCATACGTAAATGCAACTTTGCACAGTACTTGCCATTTTTATTTGCTGGTGAGAAAAAATTGAACACAGGAGAAAATATGGTCCCCAGTAAAGTAGTCCGTGGTGGGCTCCCCGTAGTGGGATTATCTTCCAACTTTCCATTTTGCCTAACATGCTGGTTTGTCATTTCATAATTTCCAGCTTCTAGAACACAAGGAAAAAAAATCCTTTCACCAAGAGGCACAGGACGCCACTTCTGGTATCTTTTTTATTACACACAGAGAAATGCCAAGGTTAAGCAACAACAACAACAATGACAAAATGCCTGGGTTACCCCGAAATATCTTCCTGTGAGGATAAATGATCAGTGATCTTTCCATCCCTTCATTCCCCATGAAGGAGCTGCTGATCTCAGGCCAGGAGGCGGCTCCTCCTGCTTCCCCAAATGCTATGGCAGGAGGTGCGCTTGGCAAGGCCTTGCCTCTGCTCTCCACAGGCAGCTGTCTGACTCAGCCTGGGCGGGCATGGAATGCTGGGAGTTATAGGCTAAGAACTCTTGGAGGGCCAGAGCTGACTTGAAGGTTAATGATAAGTGAAGGTCAGCATGAAGCATACTTGACAATGGGACTCTATTGAAAATAAGACCAATCTGGAATGACCAAAAGTGGCTGGCCTTCTGGTCACACAGACCTAATGCCTCAACTGCTCAGTGGCAGAGAAAGAGCAACTGTCTCCTATGGACCAGAGGGAGGAGCAGCTCTACCAACCTCCATTCACTTGACTTTTCCGTCGAACTCGAGAAATCTGTTTGTTAGGTTTCTCTCCCGTCCGAGGAGTGGATGAAATTAAGGTGTCATCAATATCACGTTCAATTCTGCTTCTCTTTGCAGGATGTTCTTGTTCATTCTTTTAAAAAAGTACAAAATCAAACACAAATCACCTTAACACCAGATGCTGTTTTATTACATATTTTCAGTGATACCAATATTAACTCTAACAAACGATTATCCATACATTTCTTGTTATTAGCAACTAAAAGAATTATAGCAAAAAACTGGAAGAGCCGCGTCTCCCTAAACAAGACAAAATGCCATCTTAAAGTGGCTGAAATGGCAGTTACAGAATTAATCCCCTCAAAATACAAGGAAATGAAAGAAGTAACCCAACTATTCACGTCGAGCAGTTTGGTCCCCTTTCACTGGGGCATTTCCTAACCTTAGTGATACACTATCTATTCCACCGTGACTCCGGACGCTGACAGATTACACGATTATATAAATCTGTATAGCTATATATACACTACTAAGTTTTGATTCTCGTTAAAGTTCTTATGATTTTGTTATAATTGTTTTGAATTATTGAACTTCCATAATAATCTCCAATGAATTTAATAAAATTATTTAAAAGCAAAAGTACAAAAATCATAAGCTGAAACAGGTGACAAGTAAGTTTCCATATCAGTTTTTATACTACTGGGAATAAATCTGTCAGAATTAATCCCCTTTCTATTGCTTATCAATTCCTATATTTTTCTAAATCTCAGTTTGATATGTTTGGAAGAAAATATGTAGCAAAGAAAAGCAACATAATTCTAAAACTAGGTTTGAGTGGAGTACTATACTTGGGGAGCATGTTGGTCGGACTCATTCAGACATTTCTGGAGAGCCAAAGGAAAGAAAGGAAGATGCAAATTCATGTTATTAAACCTCCGAACACTGTGAAGTTGTACTATTGCCTGAGAAATAACCTCTATTTCAAAATGTTATGTTTCAGACTCACCCCAAATCACTGGCTGAAGCACTATGAAAAAGTTACTTCTAAATATGTGCAAATTTGAACACTATCCAAGTTCAAGAGCACCACTGAAAAAGAATGTGAGCCATTACGTTAGTTCTGTATTGGGAACAAAGCCAAGGAGAATCTTCCACTCACATTCTTGAGGTGCTCCTAAAGAAAAGCTGCCTTACTGTCATCAGTCTGAAAGGTGGAAGTTTCCCAGTAAATTTCCAGGACCATCAGTGAGGTAAGAACTCTCTGGAGCACATTTTTAGCACCCGATGCTCAATGCAGAAGAGCAAATCAGTGACAGGCAATCAGATACGCCCAGGCCCACGGTTCACACTTGCAGTTTGCTTACGGATTCATTCATAGGTAAGATGTTCAAATTGCGCACACTAATTCTTTCCTGTTGTCCTACTGGCCCCCTCCCCCCACATTTAAGTTATTTCTAAATATACTGATAATATCTTATGGTTCCAAAGCCTTTTTTTTTGGGGGGGGGAAGGGGGTTCCAGACATATATATTCTAGAACCCAATCAAGCTCCTACTCAGCACTTACCTTTGGGGTGCTTCCTTTAATAAATTTTTTGATTGATGACAATAAGCCGGTTTCATTTTTCTGAGGTTTCCCTCCTCCAATAGATAAGCTTTCTTCTACCTCCGAGTATTTCCTCTTTACTCTCAGCGTACGCTGTGTGTGATTTTGATTTGTCTGCTGAGAACTTTTCCGCGTTCTCAGCCTCATTTTTGTTAGTCTCACATGTAAAACTATAAAAGAATAAGAATAGACACATATGCATTAATCAACTACTGGTTATGTGGTACTTACAATAATTAATCCAAGGCAGGCTGAATAATAGTTTTTATATACACGCAGTGTGCAAAGCCAAAGAGCATCTTTCCTTCCAAAGAGCTGAAGATGGGTATTCAAACAATCTGAAGCCATACCGTTTCCAACAGACCTAAGAACCCTTTTAAACGTGAGAGAACATACACTGTAGAGGATTTTCCCCGCCTTCTTTTTTCTTCAGCCCTCCGTGTTACAAGCCTCGAGAGTAAAAGGAGCAAGAATTTTCCTTTCTATAGACTTGTAGTACATGCTTGGTGCCACCAGGGTGCTGAATTCTTTCTACTCCATGCAGCTGCCCTTAGGCAATTTTGGAGTCTATCAGCCACATGGAGAGAAAAGGACAACTGCCCTTCTCTTCCTGTTTGAAGATTTTACCCACCTCTGACCTGAGGATGTGATATCAGAAGTACCTCTGACCCACCAGGCACCAGCTTTCCTCCAATTACCTCCCCTGATGTTGCTTTGATGTCATTTCCCCACCCCCCTTGGGATTGCTGTATAAAAAGCCCTGCAAGAATAAACTTGGGCTCTTTTTCCACCTGCAACCTGTCTCCAGTTTCTTCATTTTCCCCTACCCCATTTTTCTATCTACTCGGGTCAGCCATTAACATGTGGTTTGACTCCCGAGACCTGGGCCGGTCAGGAGCTCAGATAAGATCTATTGCAACACCCAGCAAGTAATCACAGCAGCTACCCAGCTGTTGCCCTCATCGCTGCAGCCACCCAGCTGTTGCCCCAATCAAAGTAGCTTCCCGGCTGCTTCCCCCTGCTTCCCAGAGCCCTCGAATTCAGGTCACGTAAGCCGGATACACAACATTATTTAAGTCTAAGATATTACACACAGTACAGATGCCATGAAAGGCAAGGAATGAAGACCTTGAAGAAACACTGGGCAGTTTATTGAGTCTGTCTAAACAATGTAAACAATAATGCATACATGCAGGTGTCTTAACTACATTCTAAACGTATACTTATATCTGGAAGGAGAAACAGATCCCTATTTGCAGGAGAGTACTTCAGCAGCTGACATCCAAATGATCCCCCTATAAGCTGCCAGCTCTTCTGCACATTTCTGTCTTTCGCGGGGGGGGGGGGGGTCATGTTATAGCCTGCTCAGCCCTCTGGGGGGAAAGTACGTTTGTCTGGCCCAGCAGAGGGGCAGTGGTCGGACACACGCCTTCCCTAACATTTACAGTGATAAATGGACAAGGACAAAAGAGCCACTAAATTTTATGCCATGGAAGCAACAATTTGTTTATCCATTTTTAAAAAAAATCTACAGCAAAGACACAGAACAAAACTATTAGCTGGATGGTAACATTAATAGGTTAAGAACAACTGCATGTAAAAACAAAAATGGGATAAAGTCTTCACTGGATTAATCCAATATAAAAATGTAGTTTTGGAATTAATTTTTAGTTCCAGTTTGAATACGTTACGCTAAAGCTCTTCTTTAGTTTGAATTTAATGCAAGAGAAACAAAGATGGCAACTGTTTTGCCAAACTACAGGATATGCCATGGAAATTTGGTTCGCATATTAATAAAAGAACGCAGCCTCACAGTTAATTATTTTCATATTCCATTATCTTCCACAGCAGAAAGCCAAGCATGTATGTAACAGTTCTACTGGTGTTAATAAAGCTTCCAAGTGTTTAACTTATACAAGCTGAGTTTGTATCTCAGCTTCCCTCCCAGATTTTTCCTTGTGAGGCACAGAACATCCCCAGCACTGTGTTCGAAAGATAGGAAGAGGAATGCTGCCCAGAAGGGGAGGCCAAAGCGTCACTCAGCGTCTGGTACAGAGGATCAGGCACCTACGCTGCGAACGGCAGCAACATCCTCTGAGGCAGAGCCAGGGCTACTTGGCCACGTGGCAGAGTCCTTGGCTTGCTTTCCCACAGCTATCAATCCTCAGCTATAAATATTGTGAACTGCCTTAGGAATAGTTACCAACACTCCTCTCAATGGCACGTTTGCTCTCCCAAATCTGATACTTCCAGGACACGGCGTGATTTTCGCCACTATCCATGTAACAGAAGAAATCCCATCGAAGAGCACATACCCTCAGACCCCGCTGTTCCCTCTCAGCCTGGAGACTTTTCAGCTGTGGTATAGGCAGCCACAATAGGTTACCCCAAATTCAAAATGCAGTACGAAACATTTACTCTAAAGCCCCGTCAAACGCCACAGAACCGCACATTTTAGTACAACCTGTGCAACTCCCGTCAGATATCTGGAATGAAACAGCTGCTCCTGGAGACATTCAGCTCTCTGGATTTATAATCCACAACACTGGTCACCCGGAAGCCTATTTTTGGAAGTAATTTTACTGTTGTTCAAAGCTGATACCGTATATCATCAGACTGCTAAAAGCTTCCTGGACATGCTCTTTGGGCTTTTCATGGGAAGAATCTGACACCAATCAACCATTTTATTAGCATTTTTACCTGCTCACTCATGTTTTTAATTTTAAATCAATCCAAGTGCTAATACGGAACACACATACAAGAAATCATTTAACTGGCTCAGTCTTTCATTTCATCTAGGCATTTACATGTGGTTGAGCACAGTGTTTGCCTATTATTATATTTAGCAACTACCGACAAAAATGAAACTTTTCAGTAAGATATGCCTATGATTCTGCCCTTCCAGCACTGGGGGTCTGGGACAGAAGGCTGTGTCCCCTGTACATTCCTAGCACCTATATGCCCCATTCCTACGGTAGATCTTACTGGATTCAAAATATAAATATCTATAAAGTAAATTAGCCACCAGGGGGCTCTGTTGCTTAGGAGTACAATCTCATTTTGTTTTTGCTAAAAATCCACTTAGAGGGAAGCTGTAAGATACAGTGCAGGTGGCGGGTAGCTAAGTGGAATGCTCCTAGGATATAACTAACTCACGCAGTCGCTGGTCCTCCAGCAGAATGGAGTAAGAAGAACCGATACTGAAAGTGTTATGCTTATTTTTCAGCATATTTGAAGGGGAAAAGAATGCAATGATTAACATCCAGAAGTGGCTCTTCTATCAGTCCCGCTGCATTAGACTCTGTTCGTAACAAAGCAAAAGCCCCAAGACCCAGAGAGCCGAACACCTGGTAACCTCCCTTCTTCCAAGCCCTGCAATACCTGTTTCTGGGGAAACAAGGTGGCCTGCTTCTCCCCGCTCCGAGGCAAGCAGCGCTACCATCATAAAGACGCGTACTGGGAAGGAGAACAGGAAAACATCAGAACGCAAGGAACGTCTTGCTCATCTGTTCCCACTGTGGGCAACTTGTTGCAAGCAACAGGTCCCTACAGAGCCACTGCCCAGAAAGCAGAGGGTCATCTTGACCAGAGGAGGCAGCCGCAGCAACAACAGTAACCCTGATCTAGCACTTCTTAATGTGGGACTCGTCTTTCCCAAAGTGCTGCACTCTGCGTCAAGCTCTTCTCAGCGCTCCACGGCCCAATCTAAAGATCTTTCCTGCAGTACATGTATTACCATACTGTACTTTTCTTCTTAATGCCCCATGGCAACCATCAAGAGACAGAGGCAACTCGCCTTTGAGGAAAGGCTACAAGGTTTCAATTTCCTTTTGGAAAGTGCAAGGGACAGCAGGAAGGTGGCAAACGGTTCTTTGCAACAATTTAACTGTCCAGGGGAGGGGGCGCTGCAAGAACTGCCTCCCCCCCCCCAAGAGCCCATAAGTTATGGCTATCTGCTACGGTTTGCCCCGTGTTGTCATTTTCGTGAATGAGCAACTAAAGTAGATGATCAGGAATGAAAATACGTTGTGACACAGGCTGCATTTCTGTGCAAATAACCATGTTTAGTTTAGAAAGGCTGATGCTACATTTTAACACAGCCTTATGACTGTGCAAAAACTCCGTGGAAAGAAGGAGAACCGTGTCTGCGTGTGTGCGCACGCGCGTGGACGGGTGAAAGGCGCTGGAAGACACAAAAAGTCATAATTCTGGAAGAGCAACTTTGCCGCCTCAACCGCTGCTCCTGCTGAGAAAGTGTAACCTGAAGCGCATTTTTTTGGTCAGTTTGCATCCTTTGCCCACCATTAACTTGGCTCTGACATGGCTGAGTAAAGGCAAAGGAAGGCAAACTTACCACTTCTCATCTGAGAAGAATGTTATTACCTTTCCTAACCTGCCTTGCCTGCAAAGAAACCAAAACACAGGTAGCTGCAATGCTTCATGACTTCAGCCACAGATCTGGAAGTCTCCAAGGTGCTGGTCATCTAGATGCCAGATACTTGATGCTGGCATCTGTGAAGTTAAGCTCCAGCCCTCCTGGTGAGAAATCAGACTGTGCAACTTGGACAGGTGAAGGACCCGGGTCTACGCACGGCGAACTTGGGCATGACGAGAGGCCAAGTCATCCCGTTGCACAAACGTTTCAGAGGACTAGCAAGCATTGAGGGGACGCAGCTGAGTCTTTATATGGTCACCTGCCATATTCCCAACACAGGCGCAGCACAATTCTAGCAGCTCCTTCATCCACGTGCAAATACAGAGAAACACTTTTTTACGAGTCGCTTGGGTTTGATAATAAACATCTTGATGGCATACTCCAAACTCTGTACTACGAACACTCATACAGGTACAGATCTGACAACAGGAGGTTGTCTTAGTTCTGCACATCTGAAATTCTGATGCCACAACTGTTGTTATGCGCAACAGGGACTTTCTAAGATATTTACACAGTGGACTCCACCTAGCATCCCATTTCCCTCAATTTTGTCTTTGAAAACAAAGGTAGAAAGCGGACTTTAGTCTTTTTCTCAGAGAGAAAACCTCACAGGACTAATTCACTTAGTACCTACAAGCCCAGGAAAAGGGTCTCCCTCATTTGGGACTTGGTGGTCCCGGTGTGGCCAACAGAGGTATAGAAGAAGGTTCTGCCACCACAGCCAAAGCCAGAAAGGACTGTCAGATGCCAAGTTCTCGTTCTCAGGGGAGGGGGCCATCTAGAAGCGGGCTGGCCTGCATTTTGGGAGCTCATAAGTGCACCTGAAAATCTGAGGAAATGCCCTGGGCCCAGCCTTTCTGATGGATGTTATTTCCCAGGCAGTAAAGGGAAAGTTCAAACGTTTTCCAGGTGCCAAGGGGCCCCCTGCACCTTTGGGACCAACCCGGCAGCCCAACATCTAGAAGGAAATTAACAAATTTAGCAGTCATGGTTCTAACTGCCTCCTGATGAGCAATCTATGAAACTTTCTAGTATTCTTAGCCAATGAGTGCGACCAGAACTGGCTGCTCACTGCTGCAAAGAACTACAAAGGTGCTCCTGTCCCTCAGAAGTTCCCAAGCCAAAACGGCTAAGAATTGCCTTCTCCAGGCAACAGGGACCTTCTGCCTCTTCATTCTGGAACTGGTTTGCATATTCCTTGACCCACATAACGCTCTAGAGCAGGGGTGGCAAACTCAAATACACAGTGGGTCAAAATTAAAAACTTGGACAAAGTCATGGGCTGACCGTGATATTTACTGAAAAGAATGCTACAATTGAGGAAGTTTTTCCTTTTCATCAGATATAATGATGAACCCTTTCATACAGAAACAAACTTTTTCTTAAACATTGAATCTGGGACAAGCAAAGTTTAATACGATAAACACATGTGAAATCAAATGCCAAATAAAAGACACATCTGTGGCATTCACTTTTCTAGAAAGCTTGTTCCCACCTTTTGTTTGGCCATGTGACTGGTAGCATGAGGTTACTAATGAATGGCATCAGAGGAGGGGCACTTGTAGGTCCTGACCGACACTGCAATGCACCAGCAGAGCATTTTGGGATTTGTAGTATTAGCAACGCATGCGCTGTCCATCGGTGGGCCAGCTCTAGTAAACATTTGGTATTTCCTCACAGTCAAATATAATCACACTGAGGGCCAGATTTGGCCCACAGGCCTGAGTCTGACATCTATTCCCTAGAGCAGGTGCTACTAACCCAGTATCCCAAGGGTTCCATGGGTCCCTTAAACTTCTAGGAGGAGCAGGTACTTTCTAATGTTCTCTGATTGCCCAGGGGAAACAACATTCTCTCAGAATTTCAAATATGCTCGTGAGTTCACTCAAGACCATGGAACTGACTTTCTAGGGTTCAGTTAGGGGCAGCCAATATAGTTGATAAACGGCCACATTCACTCATCATCCACCTATGGGGTTTTTGATTGGTTGGTGAAGTTTTGGACAGGCAGGTAAGCAGCAGGTAAGAGGCCAAGCTCACTTCTAGGAGTCAGACAAAGGCAGCAGCCTAGATATTTCAAGATGTCTTTGAGCACATCTGCAAATCTTTCTTTTTCTTTTTCTGCAGTTTTTTTTAACAGGAAGCAACACAGAAATATTTTAAATAAATAAAATGCTAAATCCCATTGGATGCTGTTATTTGAAGTATCATAGGTGTTCTTATTTTCCCAACCTAAAAGTATCTGGTGCAACTGTGAAGAACAATTGTTGCTCCTGAGTTCCCTGCAAGTTTCCCACCTGGGAGAGACCAGAACTCTTTTAGCAGTTCTGCACCAAGTACAAAATCAGCAAGTTAATACTTTTCAGCACAGAAATAATTTTGAGAAAAGCTTTACCTCCTGACATTCTGTTTATCAGGTACTTCTGGACCCCCAGAGAGAAATGGAAATTTGCTATATTTTGGAGGGTCAAAGCACAGCTTACTGAGGACAGAAAATTCCACATGCATTCCATGCAACACATAAACAAGACAAAAACTGCGTGCACTCTGTAAATCCATCTGTATTGCAAAGGAAATCATGGAGAGGGCAGAGAAAAGGGATTGACTGCTCGACAATCAAGCTCGCAATTCAGGTGATGCCTAAAAAGAGCACTGAGGGCAGCAAGAGGAGTGAAGGAACTGAGAACGCAAATGCTGAATAGATCCAGTAACATCTGAAGCTTTAACTCGGGGGGGGGGGGGGCAGGGGAAGGGAACCAGCAGCAGCCTAGAATTTTACAAACCTGCTCTGCTCCCTATCTCCAAAGAAAACTGCCTCTAAATAACCAGTAATGTGGGACTAAGTGGGAATAAAAACATATAGCCGGAAAAGAAAGCGTAATTAGCTAGCGGGACGAGAAACTGCTATTGGGTCAAGCACATTAGCCTCCAAGCAAGCCAGAAAGACATATCCTTAGACTCGCCTTGGGCGCCAAGTAGGGAAAAGCAAGACAAAAGTCCTAATTAACAAAGCAAACAAACCAAGCATGCTCTGGCACGTGTTCGACTAAGGAACAGGCACCAGGCAGATGCAAGCTATTAGCAAGAGCCTTCACAAATCAACTCATTTCTGCCTGCCATTATAAAAGACACCTACCCATTGTTCACTGGCATGCAGAAAATATTTGCAAGATAGGATAGATTTAATCAAAGCTAAACTTGCAAAAATCTTGAGGACTTTCCACTGGTCATTCCCTCAGGCAAGAGCAATAATTCAGGAGAAACACCCTTTTTGCTAAACTGAAGCCTGATTTACATACACAAGAGGTAAAACAAACCAAGAATGCCTACTTTACTGTAACTCACTCAGAACGTCCATTAACACCCCAGAGACACCCTGAGGCTTCCAAGGGCAGCTAAGATGAAACTACTACAGAACTGGCCACACTTAAAATCATGCAGTGTGGAAAAGGTGGATAGAAGAAAATGATTTTCTCTGTTGCACAACACCAGAACCAGGGGGCACCCAGTGAAGTAGATGAGCAGGAGAGAGATGACCAACAAGGCAAGTAGTTTTTCAACCAAGGTCATCAGGCTATGGAATTTAATTACCACAAGAGGTGGTGATGGTAACCAGCCTGGTGGCTTTAAGAAAGGATTAGGCAAATTCATGGAGAAGGGGTACGTTTAATGACCACTAGGATGGATGCCTAGCTCCTTCCCCCCAGGTTGCAGAGAGAGGCAGAATGCCTCTAAAGGCCATCTGCGGGAGTCAAGCGCACGGGAAAGTTCCACACTGGTCTTCTGCTTGATAACGTCCAGGAGCAACTGGTGGACCACTGTATGAAACAGGATGCTGGACTAGACGGGCTGCGGCCTGATCCAGCGAGACTCCCGCCAGGTACTTTTGCACACTTACATCATTCTTTTCACGCAAGGAGCTCAAGGTCACTCTTCCATGGCTCTCTCTACCTGTTTTATTTTCACAAATGCCTTATGAAGGATGAATGGATACAAGACTGTGGTTGGCCCAATTTGAGGACTGAGCAGGGTTTTCAAATTCCGGAAATGTATCATTTCACTCTTTTCTCATCAAAAGCATTTTCTAAGACTAAGTTACTTTACCCAATGGAGACAAACAGAGAAGAAAACTATTTTCAAGACAGAGAGATAGTAATTAACGTACGCAAACAAACGCGATACCTCACAAACAGCGCTCAGACTGCTACCGTATAATCGGCACACCTCTCCCTTGTTTCAATCACCAGTTTTCTGCACAGCTTTGGCTCTGCCCCTTTGTCTCCACGTCCTGCCAGAATTTCGCTGCCGAACGGGACCCCCTGCAAGCTCCTCAGGCGCAAGAGGTGCTGAGGCCGAGCGAGGGCGGACCCGGCCCCTCTCCGGGAGGGAGGCAGGCAGCCGGGCAACCGCATCTGCCTCACCTTGCTTTTCAGAAGCCATAAAAGGCGGTCTGCGAAAGTGCAGGGAAATCCGGCCTCGCAGCACCGGCAGCGTCCACGCAGGGAAGCCCCGCCGCCTCCGGGCCGCTCCTCCGGGATGCCCCAGGTGCCCCTGGCGAGACTCCGTGCCAGGCCGCCCATTGCTCGCTCGCTCGCCCACCGACGGCACCCGAGGCTCGCCGGCGACTCCCGACCGCTGCACACGCGCGCGGCCCCCCAGGCGCCTCCGCCCCGGAGCCCGTCGGCTCCGTCTCGGCCGGCGCTCCTCCCGCCCGGGCCTCCCTCTCCCGACGGGACCCAGACGCGGCGCCTCGGGCCCCGGCAAGGAGAGCGCCGCGCCGTCCCGCCCGCCCGCCCGCCCGCCCGGCCAGGGCGCCCCGGAGCCCGCGGCGAGCGCCGCCCGCAGCCTCCGGCCCACCGCGGCCCCGGCCTGGGCCCCACCCAGGCGGGCGGGCGAGGGGGACTCAGGCGCTGCCGCTCCCGGCGCGAGGCCCCAACGGGCGAGGCCGCGCTCCCACCCGTCCCGTCCTCCGGGGCAAGCGGGGCCCCCTCTCGGCCGCTCCGAGGCGCAGGATCCGGTCGGCGCGCGCGGGGCCGCCCCGCTCTGCACACGCTCAGAGGCACTCGCGCCCGGCGGTGCGGAGGCGCTCGCCGCCCCGCTCCCCCAGGCAGGCCTAGGCCCGAGGAGGGGGCGGGGGGCTCGCCGCCTCCTCAGGCGCCCGGGCGCCGCTCGGGGGGCAGCAGCGCTCCGCCCGCCCCCGCCCGCCCGCCCGCCCGCGGACCCCCTCACGCCCTGCGCGGCGGCGGCGGCGGCGGCGATTACCTGTGAAGCGCGGGGCGAAGGGAGGCGGCGTCGCGGCGGCGGCGGCGGCGGCGGCGGGCGGGCGGGCGGCGCTCGGTGTCGCGTTCCCGGCGGGCGGCAGAGCAGGGCCCCGCGTCGGCCGCACGAAGCGACGGCGCCGCCGCCGGGCGCTCGGTCGCCGCTCAGCAGCCCCGGCAGCGGCCAGGCGCCATTTCCCGCCTACCGACCTGCTGCACCGCACGGAAGGACCCGGATGAGGGCGGGAGGGGGAGCGGGAGCGAGGGAGCGGGAGGGGGCCGGGCAGGGGAGGGGGCCGAGGAGGGAGGCGCCTCCACGGCGGAGCAGGGCGGCACTGCGCACGCGCGGGGCGGGGCCTCCTTCCGCTCGCGGCAGCTTCCAGTTCCGCTGCGGCAAAGCGGAAGGGCGAGCGGGGGAGGCGGGGGAAGGGGCGCCCTGGCCGGGCTCGGGGCCTCCGTCGCGCCGGGCGGGCGAAGGCGGCGCTCCCGCCGGGCTGCAGGGGAGGCCGCGCGGGCGGGCGGGTTCTGTGGACGGAGCGGCCCTGGGCGGGCGACGAGCCCCGGAAGGCGGACGGAGCGCCTCGCGGGGCCGCACGGGGTCCCTCCGCCCCCTCGGGGAACTCGCGGCCCTTTCCGGCGGCGAGGTCGGAGCCCCCGACTGCGCCGCCATCCGAAGCGCCTCGTGGGGAGGCCCTGGCCCGGAGTCCGCCACCCTCGTCCGCCCCTCGCGCCTCTTTCGGGAGCCGATGCGAAGACGCCGCCCGGGGCAACGGCCCGGGACGAATTGGGCGCCCTGCGTCGCTTTGACTTTGGGCTTCATAAGAAATTGCAACGCACACTATAGGGCTCTGGTAGTTTACTCAAGCGGGGAGTTTTAAGACCGGGCTGCGTCCGCCTGCCCTTCTCAACGCGTCGCTTTCCTTGGCCGAGGGGGCAGCGAATGCGCTCAGCAAAGGAAGGCAGCCGAGTGCGCACCGATCTAATAAACGAGCAACGCATTTGCTTCCAGGGTCCGAGCCACGGTGGGGTCTGCAGACTTGTTGAGCAGTTGTCAAAGCACCGTTTTCCAGAAGCAGCGCGGCGCCTCCAACATTGGCTTCGCCTGGCAACCGCTGTCGCCTAAGCAGAGGAAAGCGGCGCCTGCCGCGGCCAGAGCCCACTTGGGTCGCCGAGCTGCTGCCCTCGCCTCGTGGGCTTTGGGACAGAGGTGCCACCGGGCACGCCGCCGCTCTCAGCCTTCTCATGTAGGGATGAAAGGGCACTCCGCCTCCCGCCTAGATCCCAGCACTGTTTTGCTGGAACGTTCTGAAAGCTGCTGAGGTTATGAATTTGGGGATTCAAATTTAGCTAAAATGCCTCGTTTTGTAGGTGATGTGCGCAGAGTGCGAGCCTGGCACTGGTGTGCACAGGTAGCTAGATAGCTAAACCATCACAAGCCTTCAGTGTGACGCTTCATACAAAGCGAGCGCCCAGGAGCAGATCCGCTCTTTAGATCAAATGGTTCACACGATGATGCAGTTCAGACACTTCATTAGAACTTATTCAGTCCCTGTGTTACGGATACCTGTAACATTTTATCTCCTGTTCAGTTCTGAACGCCCTCCATCAGGCACCTTGTGATGCCAGCTTCCTCCTTGTCTCAAATGAGTACACCAATGACCAAAGTAGAACTCCATCAACCTTTATTAGACCTATTGAATTGTTTTCAGCAGCAGAAACTTAATTACATGTCATTTAAGTTGGACATATCTTCTTCGATTCACAAGATACAACACTGAAGACTGGGAAAGACGCATGTTGGGAGGGGGAGAAGCCTGCTAATTATATTCCGCCTAGATCTGTGTGGAAAGTCTAATGTCTTAGAAATGCCACAGAAACAGTCATTCTTTTTTCAAGGAGTCCACGTTTTGTTATATGGCTGCTTAACACACATCCAAGCACAAATATCCACTCCTACTGCCAGAAATGAACACTTTTAAAGGAGGAAGTCTTCGACTGATCTCTTGTTTATTCAGTGGAAATCAAAGGAACTGTTAACCTGAGTACAGAAACAGTGACATACAATCAACCCTGTCATAGGACCTATAACTCTTATTCACAGTAGCCCTTGTTGATCACGGGTTAACTCATCACTGCCAGAGTAACGATGGACACAACCATGTCTTTGAACTTCAGAAAGTGCTTAACACTGAAAAAAAAAACAAACACAAAACTGACAGAGAAAACAAGCACAGTGTATCAGTAACCTGCTGAAGTGGAAGTCAACTGAACGTCACCGGTGTGCAAACGCCTGTTAGTGAGTTAGACTAACAGGAGTTTCCTTTTTGCCCATTTCCGAGAGATTGATTATTGCATATGATCAGAAACAGCTGTATAAACACAAGTAAAAAAAGTGTAACTCCCATACCGCTTGTAGATTTTGTGGTTCAGCTCTGGTAAGCTGTTGCTAATTTTTTTTACTAGGAGTAACTTCAGTCAGTCCATGGCTAACAATACACATCACACAGACTTCCTTCGCTATATTAAAGAAAGCTCCTTCATAAACACATTTAACAGATTTTCAGTCAGTTTTCCTGAAATAAAATGTTACCTGTAAAATACAAGTCACAACAGTAAGAGAAATGAAGCAATTGTTAGCATGGATTAATACACACTGGTATCAAAGAGTGCCTGTCTGTACACCTGCTTCAGCAATGGACTTATATATACATTGAAGATACAAACTGTACAAGTTCTCCAGTTTACAAAGTGACTTAGTTCCAAAAAGACACCGAACTGTTTTGGAAAGTCCATTACGGTTTCGAAAGTTAGCCAAGGTCTTGCAACCTCGTCCCACAGAGCACTGGAGATGACCAGCTCCACACAGGGTCAGGCTGTTAATCATCTTACTGGGCCTTGAGCCTCCTGTGGCGTGGATCTCTTGCAAAATAAGTACAACTATATACATATACACTGTATTGTAACTTTTACTCAATTATTACCATTAAACAAAATCCACCGCATGTCTTACAGTGAGTGCTGGATTTTCCTCTCCGATTCGAAGCGCCCCGTTCAGCATTCACAGCACATCAGTGAGGCGTCGTTTTCCGTAGTCCGCCAGATCTATCTGAAGTTCCCTCTCCTCGTCATCTGTAAATGAAGCAAGCAGACCGCAATGGTGCTCTCACGAGTGCCTCTGGCACACAGCCTACATGAGCATGCTAGGCTCTGCTTTGGTCTAAGAACAGGACGGGACAGGGCGTGCCAGGCATATATCCTAAACGTCTATGGTGGAACTGTGCTGATGCTGGCTTTTGCTCAGCACCTTCAGTAAGCTTACTTAATGGTATTCCTCATTCTGTACACGCACAGCTTTATACAGGTAACTATGAATGTTTACACTCATTGGTACAACCGGCAGCTGTTCTTTCTTTGAGGAGGACACTGTCCTGTTAGAATTCTACAAAATGTCAGCTAGAATTTCCTCAGAATACCACCCTTGCTCCCTTACAGCTGAGGAAGGTTTGGATTCTGTATGCAACAGCTGCTGCACTAGCCCTCTCTTCTGGCCAGGGCTGGACTGCAATGCAACAGCAGGAGAACAGAAGCGGGGTGGAAAAATCGAGCAGGTCAAAACGCCAAGCCTTTCCCTTGGACCCTGCAGATAACCAGGTTTTGTGGTGGTTGTTTCTTTGTTTTGTTTAGCAATGGCAACTGCTGGTCAACCGGGCTTGGCGGACTCAGCATCAAGGCTCCTCCAGAGAACAAACCTGGCCGCCCTGGTTATGAAGGCCCTGTCAGATGAGCAGAATCCCCCATATAAGAACATAAGAGAGGCCCTGCTGGATCAGGCCACAGCCCATCTAGTCCAGCATCCTGTGGCACACAGCGGCCCGCCAAATGCTCATGAGACAAGGACAAACCTTTTCCTGCTCTTGAATCCCAGCAAATGGCATTAGAAGCGTCCTGCTCCCCCCACCCCCCGTGAAACCTGCCTGAAAGACAAAAATATACCAAGACAAACTAGAAGCCACTACTGACAAAGTCTCACAAACATGCAGCAAGTTACTCTCAAGGAATACTGCTTGCAGATACTGGGTTCAAAGACTACTAGGTTAAATGCTTTTAAAGTTCCCCAAGTTCTGAACAGAAGCTCTTAGTCTCAGCCCACATCCATGGGACTGTGCTCCAAAAACTGTGGTCTATCTACAGTGACATGTTAGTTTTGTAAATCTAAGGATTCCCTGTAAAGAAATAAATTAGGAAGATAATCTATAGAGCTATTTGAAAGGAGTGCAAAGCTCACAAGTTCAAGCTTGCTGTACCCAGAAAGGAGAGGGGAGGTTTGGCATTATTATTCTCTCTCACAGTTATTTAGAAACAGCTGGCTTGCAGATGTTCTCCCTAGCGACAAAAGGCTTTGATTCTACTTAGTTTTGGAAGTTAGAAGATGCAGTTTAGATCCCAATGCAAACAGGTCGTGAGGGACGAGGGGACGTGTCTGCACAGACTGTGAGGCTAGAAAGAAGGAAGGTGCAGAAGAAAATTTCAAGGAATCTGCACGTCAGTGAAATGATGGTTTCTAGGAGGTAAGGAGCATTCCAGGCCGCTGTTAAACATGCCCCAGCCAGCAGCGGTGCTTCTCTGAACCCTCCGGCCTGTGCCAAATGGCTGAAGCTGCATACACGAGAGAGCCGGGCCAGCTGCCACCTTAGCCCTTAGCAGCAAAAAGGACAAAAGAGCTCCAGCACCTTCAAGACACTCTGTCACATATCTGGACCCATCCAAGCCATTCTCCACCTGCAGCTCCTCACCTATTTTCCACCTGACCCAAGCTCCCCAATAACCCAGCTGCCTGTTGCTGCACGCCCCTCACAAACGACACACACACAACAAGGGCCTCTCAAGGGAGGGTCTGGTGTGAATGGGATGGAGACAAAGGCCCAAGCTCACCTTGGACGTCTTCTTCACCACCATCACCATCCTCTTCCTCATTGTAGGCCAGCTCAGCCTGCTTGTCTGCCTCATACTCACCCACGTTCCCGTCATCCCCATTATAATCCGCCAGTTTAGAGCCAGGCTGCGGATCAACAGGGGACTCGTTCTCATCAAAGAACCGGCCTGTGAAGCAGGTAAAGGAGGCACAGTCAGAGGCACGGAGAAAAGCACACGAGGGCACAAGCAGGGAGGAGGGACAGAGCGAACAGGAAAGGGTCCCGACACGCCGTCCTACCAGCGTTATCAAGAAGGGAGGGGAGGGAGGGAGAGAGAGAGCGCGCCAAGTGTAGAGTCTCCCCCCAAAAGAATTGCTGCCTCCAAAGGGGGAAAGTGCCCTGTTTGAAAGCGCCGATTAGCTTTTGAAAACTAGAGGCGAACTGATTAGACATCATTAAGAAGACTCCCATTTTTGTGTTACAGGATTCAAAATGCACAACCTTTAATGTTCTACTAGAACATTTTCTAAAACTTTGGAAACATTTAAAAACGGGAAAAGCAGTTTTATGCACTGAATGTGTGAATTTAGCCCTCAGCCTGCCTCAAACAATACGCCTGAGCTCAGCATAAGCAGTAGGGTCATGGGCCCAGGAAGGAGCCAAAGGATACGGCTGCGCCAGAGGCCAGAGCCCCATGCAGCTGAAGAATCAGAAGCCAGGGAGTCAAGGGTAAGGAAGCTCATCAGTAAAAGTCCCACTTAAAATCAGTGTAACTCATAGTTAAGCAACACCTTTTCTAATTATTTCTGAAAGGTCTATGCTGGAGGCTTTTCCACCCACGATGACCAGAGCTCTTGAGGTATGAAGAGCAGTGACCCAAGACAAAGGCAGCGTTTATCAAAGGGAATGTCCTTTTCCTAAGTGTCTGTCTACCACCGTAGACCCTGCAAACCACCTCACGTTCTTATGAGAGAGCTGCGCTAAAAACTGTTCCAACAGAACTAGCCAAACCCTGAAGAATGAAGGAGAGGAAAGGGCCAAGTTACCCCACAGAGTCCAACCGCTCTGTGCAGACGCTCCCCCACTTCACTGCCCCCAGCAGGAAAGAGCCCAGCAGCTCCCTTGGGTTTCCTTTCTGCTACTGACCAGCGCAGGGGAGGGCCGCTGTATCCGACTATGAGCAGACAGCCTGAAACGGCTCCAGTCGCTGCCTCTCACCCGCTGCCCCTGGAACTCCCTGGAAGAAAGGGGAGCCTTAAGGCCCAACAAGACTAAGGAGGCGGCTTCTGACGTTCAGCAGGAGCCTCCCCGGTTGCATCTTAAGCAAACCCTTCTCTTTCCTGCCACACACCTGTGTTCTGCACAACCGCCCTGCTCCTCCTCTTACAAGTCTCCCATCAGCCCTGAGGTCTTCCTTTCTAGCTCCTGGTGGCTCTCTTTTTGAACCCATTTGGAATGGGATAAACCATCAACATGAAGCAGAACTGTGTGATCCTCTGATATGGAGACTTTATTTGCCTGAACTCGGCCACAGCCACTTTGGTTTGTGGCGTTGGGCTTGCATCACTTTGCTTGTGACGGACAGTTCCTAGATCTACCAAGACAGGGAACTGAAACGTACACCTGAGCGAAGACCATGGTTTCATGCATCCCAGAGGAAGGTCTGTGTGCCCCTCAAGTAAAAGAAGGCCAGAGGCTACAAGGGGAAAGGGCCAGTCCTGTACTGCCCGTAAAAGCTGCTCTGGCACAGCCTTTCCAGAAGGGCCCACCTGGTCTCATCATGAGACATACTCTGGTGCCAGGTTAAATACAGTGGTTCTGTTTATAAAGCAGCATTCAAAGCATGGAATACATTTTTTAAAGAAAGAGTAGCTGAACGCAAGTCATGTTCAACTGAGCCACACTCAGGGAAGACGAGGCAGCAGTCCCTCCGTGCTGGCAGTTTTGCAACCCCCAAGCTGTCTGCATTTACAAGGAAGGGTTTGCACACCATCCTCATAACTCTTAAGTGACAAAGCGTTCACAGATCAGCCCTGGAATCAGGCACACTTTCTCAAGGATTTCTCCCACCCTCTGGGTCTCTTCTCTCTTCCTACCAACGAAGAGAGGCCACAAACCCACCTCCCTGCTCCTTGATGTAGATTCCTGCACAAGTGACTTTAGTGGGTCAATTCTGATTTATTACTCTAAGCCTGTTCTCAAGATAAACTTTAAAAATCTGATACAGCATCATTAACCACAGGAAGCATCACTGTAAGGTTATCTGAATTACACTGAGGTGCTGTCAGAAGACTGTGAGGAAAATGCATCTTAAGCTCTCATTTGATTAATCGCACTTAAATGTCAGCACTTATATAATTACCAGAAGACATGCAAAGGACTCACTGAGCACCTTGCAAAAGGTTTCAGAGGTATGTGAGTGTGGCCAAAAGGTTTGTGTAAAGCTTTGAAAAGGTGATGGAAAAAACCCAAATAACTGCAACTGAAGATCTCAGCAAGAGCTTCTGTTGAGCACAGCGCAAAAATAATCAAAGGAAAGTTCCATTTTCCTCTTCACTCAGGCCTTGTGAATTGCACCAACTGAAAAAGGTGTCTTCTGGCAGACTGCAAGTGATCTGAGTGAGTTCCATCCATTTCTCTTTCGCTCTTCCACACTGCTTTCGTTGCCTAATGGGTTTTTTAGAGGTGCGAGAAACTGACAACTGCAAAGGAATGCATATAGCTAAAGCCCACCAAAAACTAAAACCTGTTATTAGGTATGTGAACAAACAGGTTCACTATGCCGTTCACAGCACCCAGATCTGCCAAAACCAGTCAGGTGTGCAAGCTCCAACATTTGACAAACTCAGCACCCTATAAAAGTGAAGGGAAAGCAAGGACAGGTGAGCACCCAGGGGGCTAAAGATAATACTCACTTGCCCCTGTCACGTTCTCCAGCCTCCTTGCTTCCTCTCCTAGGAGGCTACGCCCCAAACCCAGTTTAAGCTTCTTTAATTCAGTCTCTCATTCTAATGAAATCTGGGGCCATTCAAGGGGCACTTTACAGCATCTTATTTAATTCAATTATTAAAACTAATAGCTTTAGGCTACCCTACATAAGATAAGAGAGGTGATGTGAAGTCCTACTTCTAACAGGGAGGTTATGCCATTCTATGGATGCACATTTGTCGTGCTGCAGTATATTTATCTCAGTGAATAACTGCCAGATTTCAACTATCTTTGAGACATTATTTCAACTATTCCTTGAGATGTCAGATCTGGCTATCTGACATGCCTTGAGTACATCCCATTTGGACTACTATAATGCACTCTATACGGGGTTGCCTTTGGAAACTACTCGGAAACTTCAACAGGTCCAAAATGCTGCGGTCAGGCTCTTGACTGGGGCCGGCTGCAGGGAACATGTGGAATTCAAAGTGCAGGTTTTGACCTATAAAGCCCTAAACGGCTTGGGTCCAGGTTATTTAAAAGATCTATCTCCATCTATAACCCAGTGCGGGCTTTAAGATATGCTGGGGAGGGCCTTCCAGTAGTCCCACCACCTCAGGTTCGGTTGGTGAGAATTCGGGAGGGCCTTCTCTGCGGCTGCTCCCAAACTGTGGGACTCCCATCGGTGGTCCGCTCAGCTCCTCCTCTGCTCTCCTTTCGTTGGGAGGTTAAGATGGTGCTGTTTAGGCAGGATTTAATTACCTTATTTAATGGTTGCTTTTAAATGGAATTTTAGTGGTGTGAGCCGCTCTGGGTGAAGGGGTGGATATAAATTAAATAAATAAAAAATATCTAAAACAAACACTTATCTATTTAGAGGAGGTTGCACGTGACCAGGTGAAAAAAAATGCAAAATTTGGCAGATGGAACACTAAGCAGTCATAAAGCATAGTATTTGGTGAAAAACATTCAAAATAGTAATGCCAACCGTATTCTTATGGATTTACGCATGAGTTCTATTTTTATGACCGCCTGGTATTCAGTATTCTCCATTTTCCACTGGTTTAGCTGAAAGGCAAGGCCAGAGGGCAGAGCACTACTTCCTGGTGGGGCAAAACTTCATGGTATAACTTACTTTGTTTCATTCTTTGGAAGTTGCTCATTTTATCCTTTGAAGCAGGTTTTACCAGTTCCTTTTCGGCTCTCTGGTTATCCAAGATGTGATCAGGACCAAAGTGTTGAAGCGGATTTGCGGGTATCTGCTTTATCACAGCAGCATTTCCATTGCGATTAGTGTTTATACCTTCAAACACAGCATTAAATAACTTAAAAAATTAGGTTGTTTGGCACAATTAAGATACAAGGAATAAGAAAAGCATTTTCTGCACAATCCTGGGAATCTCAATAAATTGTTTTGTTTCAGAGCTGGTCAGAAGTGGAAGCAAACCACAGCCCTGATTCAGATGACTCAAGACAAGATTCAGGGAAAAGGGCTTCTCGCAGCTCTCTGGAAGAATCTCTGTGGGCCACAGGAAAGAGGATCTGAATGAACAAAAGTGCCAAAACTCTAGCCTGTGTCACCAACGCTATTTTGCTGGCTTGCAGTAGCCCTGCTGCTTCCCCCTCCCTCTTCCCATGCAAAGTTGAGAAAGAGGTTAATGGGGCCACCAGCGCCATCCTTTCCAATGGGGGACACCATCCCATCACAATTGCTAAAAGAAAGCTTTTTCGTTCCCAGTTTCAGAAAAAGTCTAAGGACAGACCATTTTGAGATGTCCTTTCCGGAAGAATATTTAACTTTATTTTCCATTACGAAGACATGCCTGTTAGAGACTTCGTACCTTGAACCTTGTTTGGAGCAAGGGGCTTTCCAGTTGGAAGATTTCCATGTTGATTTTGAGCAGCTGAAGTGAGAGGCTTCTTAAGTGCTAGACAGACAGACAGACAGCATGACTCGCCTACACCCTTGGACTAGCGGAATATACTCTGTCAACTATTGAGTGCTCTGTTCCAAAAAGGACAAGGATTAATTGCACCGCTAAGGAGTGATCTCTTAGAAATAAAACATTTATAATGATACAGCTGTAAAGTGGGCACTCTAAAATGTTCTGGGTAATCAACCTTCAAAAATACCCCCGACTTGGTGTCAAGCCCCAACCCCTTCCATCACTGGCTTGACAAGCTTCCTAAAGCACACTTAATTCTTCATAGCACTTGACACCTCACATGCTGACAGAAAAGGATTCCCCCCAATTTAATGTTTCTGAAGACGGAACCCCAAGTGCGTCCACCCAAAAGCCAGGGATTCCTTTTGTTCAGAAATGAAGATCAAGTGATTCTCTAAGTCTGGTTGCATGAAGGTGACCAAGGGCAGCACGTTGGGCCCCACACCATGGACTGGGAATTTGACACTGCTCTAGTAACTCATAGTCAAAACGTCTCCCTGAAGTTTCCCAGACAACGTTCAGTGAGCTGGGGAGAGAGAGAAACAGCCTTTCTCAAAAACCACCCTTCCACTAAAAAAAAAAAAAAAGTTATGCTACAAACATCCAAAGATCATCCAACAGATTCTAGATGACTTAGAAGAAACAGAGAGGCTTACGAACCAGTGAGGGTTTCGTCAGCCTTAGCCGGGTCATTCTCTTCTATCCCAGGCATCCCCGCATCATCTCCTGGTTTTATTTTCTCTGCCAAAATAAATACATCCATGCTGAAAGGGAACCAGGGCCCAAGCAGAACTCCACCTTGACTAACAGGCCTCCACCTCCCACAGGGCCACCCCCAGACCCTGGTGTAAGAGCCACACAGCTTCCTATGTAGATGGTGTGGAGAAGAGCTCAGTCCCACCTGCAAGCTGATCATCTTGGGTTCTAGATCTCTAGATTACCACACCCAGAAGGTCTGGGCAGAGATTAAAGGCCAAACGAGGCAAGAAGAATCCCAGCATAGGGCCACAGCTCCAGTGCTGTTGGCGTACACGCCTTGTGATTGTTTTTTAAAACACACTAATTCAATTATTAATGTTTTTAATTGCATTGACAGACTGAGCTCTTTAGGCAACAATATGACTAAATTGGTCCAAGGTCTGGGGTAAGGGAGTTCCTGACGCAGCCACTCCATCTGCATTCTCCCGGGACACTTGCAGGATGTAGTGATTTTACCCATGTCTTACCACAGTTGCACTAGACAGACCTTTGCCATCTGAGACATTGTTGATTGAAGGTACTTCATTCTTCATTTTATTTTCATCCAACTCCTGCATGGTCTTCGGCATTGCTGGATTGTTGCTCAGACCTGCCTCAACATCCTCCGTATGCGGCTGCCTCCTGGCTGCTGCCTGCTGGACAAACATGATGCAGGAGTTTTGAGAAGACTCCACTAGGTCTTTTGCACAAGAGACGCAGCAATTGCTTTTCCATTCTATCCAAGTCCTTCAACATACTGTTAATGGAAAAAGGCTGACCAAGAACCTGGAGCCAGCCACTCAGTCCAGGTTTCAGAAGCAGATATCCTTGCTCAGACTCACTTCATCCCACCAAACCTAAAATGAGGTTTACTAAAACCCAATGACTTGAATTACGGAAACACCCCAACAATCCCACTTGTTCTTTTCCTATCCCAGAACATGCACAGGGAAAGCACCAGGCAATCCTTCGCCTGTTCCCGAGGGCCAATCCAGTTCACTAGTATTTCTCACAGTGGTCAGAGAGTCAGATGTGGAAGCCCACAAGCACTGATGTGCAAATAATGGGTGTCTGCACAGTCTCTGCTTTCAGAGATCGGCCACTTCCCACACCAAAGGAGCTCAGAAAGCAATCAAGGCAAATCACCTTTCCCTCCCTATAATGAAAAAATGAAGCATGCACTCCACTGGAACCCCTGTTTACTTGGCTTCTTTAATGATCCCTCCAAATGTTTTTGTAGTCATTTAAGTAGATGCTCAATACCACACCCTGCGGTAGTGAATTTCACACCTTAACTATGTATCATGTGAAGAAATACTTCCTCTTGTTTCACATTCAAGCTTTACTGGGTGAGACCTGGCACCAACAGTTTGTTTTCACTTTTCTTCATTAGGCTAAGTCTTCACCTTTCTGAAGTTCCTATTTCCTCTAATGGCTTCTTTAAAACAACCTGTAACCACGTAAGCCTCATCTTGGCCCCTAACCTTTTTTTCTTACCCTTTACTTTACAAATGAAAAAAGGCATTTCATAATATTTCCAAGTGTCATTAGAGCAAGTAACTCAAGTATTAGAATGTTAAGGGTCTTTGCACCTTTTGGTCCTGTACAGCTTGGCTCTCTAACTTTTTCATACTTTCCTCGTGCTGGATTCTCAGCTCTTTGATCTGCTGTCCGCACTGAAAACTGGAAGAGAAGATCACAGAAAACCAGCAAATGGTTAACAGATTTTGAAATGTCATGTTCGAAGATTGGCATCCTGTTATTTCAGTACACAAATAGGTCCCCAATTTCTAAACTTATCCTGCATGAGCATATGACCCTGCTAGCCGGGCTTTTCTCCATCTAGCAGAGCCTTTGACTTATACCAGGGCCCTCCAGAACACTCCCAGCATGCTGAGAGCGGGAAACTAGGAGATGCAACATCCAGAGGGCTGCAGGTTGAGCTCCAGTGGTTTACAACTTGCCAGTGTCAAGGGATGAAATATGAATTAAACCCTCCACAGCCCCCAAAATACAAGGAGTTTTTGCCCACTTTGCCACCTGATGACTGACAGCACTGCTCAGTGAAGGGTTATCCCCAGGAACTCCTGCTCACTCGGCTTCTTGAGCGATCAACACAGCAGATACCCAGTTCCTGTTTGAATTAGCCCAGCAGCCTGTCTCACACTATGGCCCACTTTCTGCTTCTGGGCATTCTCAAACACAGCCACACTAAGAGTCAAAATAAGCACAGGTAACACCTGAAGAATACAGAGCCTTGGATAACTAGGTTGCATTAGCATCTGTTCAGATTTACATTGTTATGCTTACCTTTCATACTCCAATCGTTTCAGAAGCTGTGTATTGTTCTTCTTGTACTCGTGAAGCTGGTCTTCTTGACGGATAAATTCTTGGCGTAATTCTGCAAGTTGTTCTGAGGAAAAGTGCAACCATCAAAGCGGTCAGGAAGAGAACCACTTCAGAACTTAAATCTGCCTTTTTGTCTGCCACATGCGGCCAACTGTAATCTAGGATGAAGTCTTTCCAATCTTTACGCTCCTATTTTCCTGGTGGGCTTCCCAGCACAACTGCCTGGCTACTGTTGGAATGGTCTGCTAGAACTTTTTGTTTCCAGAGAAACCATCTTAGTCTAGGGAAAAGATTACAAATGTTGTATCTAAAACTTAATGGGATATTTACTCTCCTGCCCATATTCCAAGTTCAGGATGGCACACAGGCAGCTTCCTTTCTTGTGCTCAACCACAACCCTGACAAACAGCTTCATTTTGGGGGCTCAGTAGAAAGCTAACTCAGGCTTTCACAGAACAACTGTCTGGGAAAAGCTCTCTGGCTTTTCCTTTCTAACATTCTTTAAACATGAGTGGTATCATAGGAAGAAACGGCTTGTACCAGAGTAGCCATATGACTTACATCCCGTAGGTCAAGAAGAGTTACAGAGCAGTTTAACAAGATGACCAGCAGCTATGAGACTTTTTTTGAAAAAAAAAAAGGAATGTAACTACTGAAGTGCTTGGCTGTATAATTCCTAACACTAGAGAGAATAACAGTGCTTTCCTTTTACCTGTCCAGGCTTCTTACCTTTTAATCGATGTATATCTGCCATTTGGTACGATATATTGTTCTGAAGTTTGACCTAAAACAGAAAAAGAAGTCTCACAGAATAAACAGATTTTCTTTACCAGGTAACTACGGCATTAATAGCTAACCAGACATCATTCTTATAGGACAATGAAACCTGACTGCTAAGACTTTGTTATTCCAGTTAAGATATCAAACTTGGAATTATTGCAGCGCTTCTTCTGCGTTAAACCAGGGCAAAGATTTCACCTCCTTAGACCCACCAGCAGGTGGAAGGAAGGCATCTAGAGCACTTGCTGGTTTCACATCCCAACCCCTGTGGAATTGCCTTCAGTTTCTGCAAAAGCAGAACACAATCGCCACTATACTAATATGGCAATATGCACCTGGAACTAATAGTTCAGATCTGCTGGGTTTGATGAAGCTGAGACAATGGGTGTTTTTCCACTGTCACTAAAAGTACCCATTAAGTACCCATTAATGGGTACGTAATGGCATTTTTGTACCCGTTAATGGGTACTTAATGGGTACTTCTAGTGACAGTGGAAAAACATCCAATATCTAACTCAAACCACCCCTCAATCTACTAATGTTCACAATAACTTGAGAAAGAGTTGGGGAATTAAATATGAATGCTGAACTCTGATTTTTCTAGCTTAGCCTGACAGATCACCCTTACAAAATGGCCACTCTTAGGACAGAATGAGCATTCCTGAAAATCTGTATTATTAAAACAAATACCACTGCGGTTGTGACAACTTGCTGTTCCACTGCTACCAGCAAAGTACCTGAGCTAATCAATTACAACTCATCTGTCTCCTATGAGGGATGGGAGGGGAAAATGGGGAAGCTGCTACTCTAGAGTAGGGGCTTGCCTCACTTTGAAAGCAATTTAGATAGAGCTGAACTTTCCTTCAGTTAAGAGCAACTTTCAGTCCTGCCCTACTCTCTCCCTCACAGGCCTTCTCTGCACTTATTTTGCTTAATCCATATTAGTAAATCCAGACAAACTAGATCTGGCTCAGTCACAGGCAGCAGCATCTACATGGAGTGGGCCTTAGAGCAGCAAATGCGTTCTAAGGAGTAATGTAATGGAGACACCAAAGTATGCAAGCAAAACAATGTCCATGTTCTTCCTAGACCTGTTCTATGTGTGGATGCCCCTTCCTTGATCCAGATCAGATGGTGTTAGCACAGACATAGACTACATTTATTAGATCTACAATTAATCCAGATTACTGAGGCCTTGGCATTCATCTGATCTGGATTAATATTAATTCCATGCAGATGATGTGTACTAAGCAGCTCCTTGATTCAGACTAAGAAGTGCAGAGTGTTGACTAGATCGTTATGTGGATTTGAAAATTTTTTGAAACAAGCAACAGAGTCCTTGAAAGGTATATTTTCCAACATTTATTCCCATTTAATTTCCACTCAGAATACCCAGATGGCTTCTGTTAAGAAATCTCCGCTACTATTTTCCTTCATTTTAAGTCCAATTTTTACAGAAAGATCAAAATGAGTATTTTTGATAGACACATCTCTGCACAAGAACAAACATCCAAACAATTCTTTTTTTGTGTGATTTTGGTGCTTTTCTAATAAACTACAAATGAGTCCGAGTGAAATTATGCACATGGCACTAGAAAGCACAAAAGGCCACTGTCCCCAGTTGGTCCAGAAGTCTCTCACCTTACTCTCTTCGCACTTCCTCATCTGGCCATCCTTGACCTGCAGCTGGCCGCTCAGGTGGCTGTAGTCCATTTCCTTTTGCTCCAGCTCTTTCTTCTGTGCCTCCACTTGGAGCAAGAGCTCCGAATTCCTCTTCTCCAAGCGCCCCCGGGCAACATCGCTGCGCTTGGCTTGATCCTGCAACTCAGCCACCTCCTCCTGAAGGATCGTCTGGCGGGATGAAGTGCTCCAGTAATTGAAGGCGAGGACAGCAACCACCAGCAGCAAAGCTACAAAAATGAACGAAGGGAGACGGCCACCCCTCCGGTTGGCCCCAAACCCCACCATGGAGGAGGATGGGGTGGGGGCTCCTTGAGTCGCTCACTGCACCTGGCAGAAAAGAAAACACAAAAGAATTAATGGCTAAATATCACGAAGGACAAGGCATCAGGACGGTTCATAAGCACAAGTAACTGTAGCGGTGTCTGAGGACAGAGCGTGAAAAAAGGAGGCATTTGATGTCTGGAGGTCCGTCTCCACCACCATCTTAAACAGGCTTCCGGAAAAACTCAGGAATGTAATCGAGAGGGGGGACGTATCGTAAGTGTGTACTAAAATATTTACGACTGTAAATCTGTGTCCAATGACTTGATTTTTGTTCTCATGCAGATTTTCTCAATTACCAGTTGAAGTGGATGTAGAGCGAGTAAAAACAGGGGAAAGAGATGAAGCGTCTGACCAGGACCTAAGGAGTGTTTATCTCTCTTGCTTTTGTATTGCCATCCACCAGATGGTGTCCAAAATCAATTTGGAAACGTATTTCGTCTCCGCTCCTCTTCCTCACTCCCTTCTTTCTGCAGAGTGCGGGGTATCCTAGTCCAAAGGCCCAGAGACAGTTTCCAGCGGGTGCCGAACCAGGGACTCCAAACTGAGTGCAGTTCCTCGTGACCCCCAGGCAGCCCCGCAGATGCAGACGAGGCTTCCCTCCCTCCTTCCTTCCCTCCCCCCCTCATCTACAGCGCCTCCCTCCCTCATCCGCGGACGAAGCCGAGGGCCTCGGTCTCCGCGTTCCGGCGGCGCCGGCGAGTGCCAGAGGGTTCCAGGGGCCCCTCGGGCCTGGGTCCAGGAGCCCAGCCGGACCCTCCCGGCGCGCGTGGCAACCGCTGCCCCGCTCCGGCCCCGTCCGCCACGCCGCCGGCTCCGCGCCCGTGCCCAGGGCTCGCCGCAAGGCCCCGGGCCGCCGCCGCCGCCGCCGCCGCCACTCGCACCTTGCGCGCTCCCCGGGCCGCCTCCGACCGCCCGCTGAGGGGACGCGGCTACTTCCGCGTTCGCGTTTCCATCGCCGCGCAACCGCGGCTCTCGCGAGAGGAGGAGCCCCGCCCCCTCCGTCTCGGTTCTCGCGAGGTTTCCGGCCGGAAGGTGTCCGAGGGACGGGGCGGTGCCGTCCTTCGGCACGCAGAATGGCCGGCGGCCTTGCTGGGCAAAGGCTCAAGGGAGTCGTAGTTTCTCTTCAGGAGGCGGCGGCCGGAGACCTGAGGAACGGTCCTTACAACGCCCGCAAAAGCGGGAGAGGGGGGCGGCATTTTTGACAGGACGGCCCGACAGCGTTCGCTCTACGACGGTTGCACGGGGGCTCCTGGGAATTGTAGTTCGGCGGCCTTCCCGGCCCGGAGGGAACTGTCCGGTCCAGGGCGATTGACCCCGTGACGCTCGGCCGCGGGCGCCCTTTTGGGGACCGCGGGAACCAAACCAGCGGGGCCAGACTTGGGCGGGTTTAGGCTGAGCCCCCAGAACCGGTGCCTGGGCCGCAAGGGGGTGTGCAGGACAAGCAGGCGCAGCCCCCCCCCGACCCCCCTTCGCCCCTCCCCCGCCCTGCAAGGTTGCGCCTGTTTCTACGATGAAACGTCTGGAAGCAAAACCCGGGTCAGCGTCGGTGCCTCCCGCCTGCTGCCCACGGCCACGCGCGAGCCAAGGCACGGAGACTCAGGCGAAGTCCGAGACCCTTCGGCGCCCCTTGGAGAAGCTGCTGCTGCTGCTGCTCCCTGCCTGGAGCTCCCTATTTCACCCTCAGGAAGCGACTTCAGCACAGAGCGTGTGGAAGGACAGGCCAGGCGCTTCAGCATCACTTGGCTCGCCTATAGCTTGTGAGCCCTAGAACTTAGCTGCGTTAGACACACACGAGGTGCAGCGGGCCGCGCTTCCTTGCTCGCCCGCCGGCGGGCACCGTGCCGTCGTGGCACCACAGCTGCTGCGGCTCCAGCTGAGAGCTCCGTGCAGCGGCAGCCATGGGCAGCCAGGAAGGCGGGCAGAGTGGGCGCAGGGAGCGGTGCTCTGCTGCGAGCCGGCCTGGAGGAACAGCGCAGAGCCCTTGGAGAGCCGAGCCTGGCTTAAGCGGCCCTGGGGCTTCCTCTTAGCGGCCAAAGTGAGACCCGGCTGCGCTTCGGTGGCCCCGACAGTGGGCGCAGCGGCCATTTTGGTGCCCGTCTGGCAGCGCTTGGTCTGGAGGGTTGACTTTTCGGGCTGGCTATTTCGCCCTTTGCCTGGGCTTGTGGAGCAGAGCACAGGCGCCCCTTACGAGGCCTGGGAGGTGACCTAGGTGGGTCCCTCACCGGTGCCTCTTCTTGTTCTGCTTAGGCAGCACCCCGTGGGCCGAGGCCACAGCCCCTCAGATGTTCCTCAACCCGTTCCACTCCTGGCAGAATCCTGGGGGTCGTGCGAGAGGAACATCTGAGGCCTGCAGCTTGGACACCCACCCACCCCCCGGGAAACAGGCTCTGTGGAGCTGGCAGGGCGGTTCATTCATTTGAGAAGAGACAAGGACAGGATTCTCTCCCAGGCCGAGGAAAAGACCTTCTGGACGAGGACGTGAAGCCGATGAGAGCTGCCAAAGAACCAACTCCTGCCCCCAGCCCCGGGGCAGGTTCGGGGAGGGGTTAGGGGACAGCCAAAGGGCTGAACAGCAGCTGGGCAGCTGTCTCACACCATCCCCTCATGCTCATAAGAAGCTTTCTCCTTAGCCATTCCCACCCGCTGTTCTCCAAGGACCGAATGAGGAGTGTGCAGTCAGCCACCCACCCACGACCCTGCCCTCCATTCAGTCTGCCTCTGTCAGCTCAGCGCTTGTCAAAGCACAATGGAGGATAAATTACATAGAAGAGGGGCTACGCAGTCAAGTCTGGCTCCTGGTTGAGCACATGGCACCTCAGTGGTAATTCTGTGCAGTTTACTTGGCAAGGTGCTGAAGTGGCTAGGGATGGAACCGACAACTGCGCTGCCATTTGATAAAGTCTCAGGTTAGTTTTAGATAGAAGTAAAAATCAGTTTATCCAGCTCGTAAGGCATTGAATATCTCCGTATTGTTGCTCATTTCCAGTTGTGTCTGCGTTTCCTGGGGGTTGTGCTACAGAGCTGTGTTACCGAATCTTTGATGCTGCAGTCTCTTCTTTCTCCAGATCAATTCATCTTTCCTGATCTTTGCACGCTCTGGCTTTGCAGCTGCCTTCCCTCTTATCTGGCTAACCTGGTTCACATTAGCTTTGGCATCGTAACGTCTCAGAACAATGCAGATTCAGGTCTGTTTAGAAGGGTTGTTGTTATTCTGCTGGTCAGCAAGATCCAAGCAGTCTCCTTTTGTTCTCTCAGTCCTGCTCAATCTTGCCTGACACTTGAGATGCATGGCCCCATTTCTCTGATGCTAAGACTGGCTGACGTGGCTTCAAAATTATGAAAGCAGAAATAATACATAAACTTCTTTTCATTCCATTCCTGCAACTGGCACTTATAAGACATCACGTTTAATAGGTGCACATTGCTTATTTCATAGATCTTGCCTGTGCAATTATATTCTGCATTTCTTCTATAAAGTTCAAAGGAGTGGGTGCAATTCTCATTTTTCCTCAAAACAAACTGAGATAAGTTACCCCAGGATCACCCAGTGAGGCTCCATAGCTGAGTGGGCATTTCAGACTTTTGTTTACTTTCACAACCAGGATCCTTGGGGCACCCCAGGAAATTCAGCTACAATCTACATTACAAAAGGTTTTCAGGACTTCTAAGCCTCTGCCAGTCCAAAACAGGCAGAAATGTAACAGGTCAAGACTTTACTTGCTGGCATTCCGTCTGCTAGGCATCTTCCTGCATATAGGTGCCTCTGCACCTATCATTTCATTCTCTGCTCAAGCTGCAGAAGGGAATATGTTGCAAATTATATGGAAATATCTCCCTTCTTGGGTGAGTGGCATGGAGGGTGTGTGCATCCTATAGTGTAAAGGCAGAGGGACCAAAAGAACACTCTAAGCAACGGAACCAAAAAGCAGATGAAGCACCAGAACAGGCCATGTGCTTGGTGCTGCGCAGACAGGCGGCTTTCTTTGCGTGAGTGAGGGACAGATCTTCTCAGCCGGCTCTTCAAAATCAGACACTGGAAGAACTGAAAAGAGTTCAAAGCAAAAATGCCACAAATAGTTTAGTTTGAACCCAAATTAATGCCAGAGCTTGTCAAATGCTGTGAAGAAGAGGCCTAGGCTTGCTGTCAGAGAGGAAGCAAGGAAGCTTTTGGGAGAGCTTCTGGAAACCCCTGTCCTGCATGTGGGGCCTCTCTACTCCCTCCTTAGAGAGAGTGACCTATTGATGGTACAAAAAACCCAGGCACTCCGCCTGAGCATCCAAAACTCCCTCTGAAGCCTGGCAGGGGCACCTGGGAAACCACTGAGCAAAATGGCTGCTTGACCGGCAATCTTCTTGAAGGGTTGGAATCCCCCTCCTCCCTCCCTCCCTCCCTCCCAATATTAGCCTCAGGGATCAGACAAAACCAAGCCTCAAGCAGGGAAAGGGAAATTCCCTGTGTAGGATCTGTTTCACCTCATGGGTACCAGCAAGGCCAAATCAGGCAGGGCCCAGAGGCCCCAGCAAGGCCATCAGAAGGAGGAATTCTGCTGCTGGGACTAGGAAGAGGCCTCTCTGCTGACTGGAAAGGCTCGCTTGACCGCTGATGTCTGATATCCAACGGAGCAAGTGAGGATTTCATGGGTTGTGGGTGGAAGAACTCTGCTCAGATGCTCTCTTGCTCTGTTAAAAGCACCAGAATTGTTTGGATGCCCTTGAGAGGACCAGAGGAGAAGGATTCCTCTCACAACTGCACACAGCAAGGATAGTGGATGCCTTTGTTACCAGAGGTATCTGGAGCTGGGAGAAGGCAAAGGAGGGCCGGTGAGCCGTGTAATTCAGGAGAGACGGGTGCCACTAGTGCTATTCATGTTTCCCTGTGGCACAATAGGGAAAGAGACCGGGGGGGGGGGGGGCTTTTCTAGGATCCAGGCCAAGCGTTGCCTGGTGAAGCACAGAACAAGGGGAGTTGAGACCCTCTGCAGCCCCCGATCTCCAAAGGAATGTGGAAGTCATCAGTGCCCATAAGGGGCAGCACAGCCCTCTTCAGCTGCAGGGGAAAGTATGAGCAGAGCTGAGGTACTTAATCCAAGCAGCAGCACCAGCTGCATCTCAGAGAGCATCCCTGTGAAGGCCACAGGTGGGCCAGAGGCCTTGTGGAGTCCACATCACCTGAGAAGCTGGCTTCATGGCATAGTGCCGCCTTAGCCCAGGTGGAATGGCAGCGGGCACGGAGGGCACGGGCGCTGGGGCAAACTGGCGCTGTCTGGATTCAACACAGCGGGGGCAGGGTGGTGGAAGGGAACGAAGCACGGGGGGGGAGGGCAGCGTGTGGAATTAGCGTTCTGGCTTGCGGCTGCTTATTCAGGGGATGCCTGTGGCACAAGTCGAGGGCGTGACTAGGAAGAGGTGGCTCCACGTGATCTCTGTCTGGAAGTCACCTGAGGGAAACCATGGCTAAGCCTAGGAGAGGAAAGACTGAGGGGCCCACAGGAACCTCTGTCTGAGGCCTGGAAGGGCACCATGGTCAACAGAAGCAAGACCCAGGGCCTGTTTGCACTTGGCCGTATTTTGGAATGTATCTCAAGACAGGGCTCTGTTGTCTGCACGCAGAGCATGGCAGGCCTCACCTTCCAGAATAAGGCCAAGTGCCAATAGGACCCTGCTTTCTAGTTTCATCCCAGGACGCGGGACTAGGAATCCTGGCTGAAGGCTTTCCCTAAAGCATCTTATCTCCCTGGGACCCTGAGGACGTGGCAGCTGGGTAGCCTCCGCTGCCGAAGATGCTTGGATTTGGGGGCTGGCATGGAGCAGAGGCTTCGGCGTTAACTATGAAAGAGTAACCCAAGTGGCCACAATTATCTGGACCTATTTCAAGTCTTATTTCATCCATAGCCCCCCCCCCCATCCTGCAGTGCACCGTGGCCATTTTTCAGGCACCCGAAGCTTGTAGCCCCATAGGATTTTGGCGGTAAACAGCAGAGCCACAGCACAAGCAGGCCTTGGAAAGGAGCAGGCAGCGGGCACTTTCTCGCCCTGGCCTTGTTTCTGGGCCTGCCCGGTCTGCAAAGCAACTGCTGCACTGCTCTACTGCAATGGGCCTGGGCCCGGCCAGGGCAGTGTACCATTTTCCCAGCAGGCGCTCGGGCCTGGTCTCTCAGAGGCACATACCCCACTGATAGAAAGACTGTGGCTATGTGTATATTAATTTCCACCACACTAAAGAGGGTTTCTAAAAGATGTCATTGGTACAGTTTCTTCGTAAACCCTTTTCCAAGCACCGGGGGGAAGAAGAGCCTGGCCTTCTGGGCATCAGAGGTGTGGAGAAGTCCAGGAAAGATCTCACCCGAAGCTCCCACCAGCCAGGCCTGGGGGGGGGGGCACGCAGATGGTGAGCTTGCCCTCCTCCTTTCCTGCTGCCAAACCTCTTCGGTCCCACAGTCGTGGTTTTTGGAGGGTTTGTTGTTAATAAAAACTAACCATAAGCATGGGCGTTTCCTTCTTGCCAATCGGACGTTTCAGCAGGTTGCCAAAAATGTTGCCCACCGTAGCAAACTCAGCAGCGCAGGACGGGGCTTCTCATGCCCACTAGTGCCAAAAGGGCGAGTCCTGCCCACGAGCGCCTCTTCCCTGCCGCTGCTCCATCCCATAGACTTCAGAGCTTGCAGGTGTTCCCGGACTACAGGGTCCAGCATTCAGTGCCCGGAGTGCTGGACCAGCCCTCAGGCTTGAATGTGGGGGTTGTAGTTCTGGGACGTGGGGGGGGGCTGCCGTTCACAGCCCTCCCCCTGCAAAGAAGGGCGCCTCCGGTGCTCGGCGGCCTCGTGGGCAGTCGACTACAGGACGGGCCCGACGCCGCCTTTCCTCCGGGGCTCGGGAAGCGGTGGCAGGTTCCGCCCGGGCCTGCTGGACAGCTCCTTCGCCCTCCTGGAGCGAGAGGCCGGTCGCGCGCACCCGGCACCCGCGTGGGTGGGGGTCGGCAGGCGCCGGCGTGGGTGCCCGGGAGGAGCTGGGCGCGATCCCTCGCCATCCCCGTCCAGCCCCCCCCCCCGAGTGCCGCGGGAACGGACGAGTTCGCCGCCGCCCGGCGCCTCTCCCGCCCGCCTCCGGCTCTGCCCCGCGGCGGCGAGCGGAGCGCTTCCAACGAGCGTGTCCCGCCCCGCAGCCCCTGCGCACCTCCCGCCCCGGGGGCTGAGAGGGCCCCGAGGGCGGCTGGCGGGTGCGAAGGGGGTCCGCGGGGCCCCTGCGCGAAGGGAACCCCCGCCCGGCCGTGGCAGCCCAGGGCGGCGACCCCAACGGGCTCTGTCCGAGGCCCCATCGGGGCCCGAGCGGCGGAGGGAACCGGGCGAGCGAGTCCCGCTGCTCCCGCTCGGGGACGCTCCTTCTCCGGGGAGCGCTCGCCGCCTGCCCCTCCCTCCCGGCCCCTCCTTCCTCCCGGGGTGTCGCTGCCCCCGCCCGGCCCGGCCAGCGCCCACCCGCCCGCCGCAGCCCCGGCCCCGCCGAGCAGGGGCGCCGGCGCGTGGCGCCCGCAGCGGGCGGGGGGCGGTGCTTGGGGGGCGGCGAGGCCGGTGGGAGGCGGCGCAGGGCCCGGATTGGAGCGGCGCGGAGCGCGAGGCGGCGGCGTCCGTTCGCCTCGCTGGCGCAGCTCATCCCCGGCCCCTCCCGGCGGCGGCGGCGGCGGCGCGCTTCGTGCTCGCGCCCGTCCGGGCTTTGTGCGGCGACGGCGGCGGCATGTGAAGCGCGGGGCGCGGGGCCCGTCCGGCCTGCTCGCGGCTCGCCCGGCGGCGGCGGCGGCGGCAAGATGCTGAGCCGGCTGATGAGCGGCAGCAGCAGGAGCCTCGAGCGCGACTTCAGCTGCACCGTCCGCCTGCTCGACGACAGCGAGTACTCCTGCACGCTCCAGGTGGGGCCGGCGCGGGGGGGCGAGGCTGCGGGCCCTCGGCGCCGGGGGGGGACGGGGGGGCACAGGCGGGAGCGCACCGGGGCTCGCAGGCGCATCGCGGCCGTCGGAGCCGAGGCGGCGAGCGGCGACGCGGGCGACGAGCGGGGGTGGCGGATCCCGCTTGCCCGCTGCTCCGGCCGGAGCCGCGAGGAGGGGATCCGCCTCCCCCGTGGCACGCCGAGGTCCGTCCGCCTGCTCGGGGCCCGCGGGGCTCGTGACGGGCGGGGTGGCAGCCGGGCTCCGGTGGCCCCTGCCGTGGGGGGCGCCGGTGCTCGCCCTCGGGGGCTTCTGCCTCGCCCCGCAGAGCTGCGGACAGGGGCCCCCAGGGGAGCTCGGCAAGGGAGCGGAACGGAGACCGGCCGTCGCCCGCCCCCTCCGGGAGCGGTGGTGTTGCTGCGGCGCCGGATCGAGCGCGCCTTGAGATCCGCGTAGACGCTCGCCCCGCCGCCGGCGACTGGGGCTCGGAGCGGGGATGGTCTTCGCCGGCTCTGCCGGAGTCCGAGCTGCTGCTCGGAGAAACTTGCTCTGCCGGCTCGACTTCGGGCTGAGTTCGCGCGGGCGATGGCGGCGCGTATCTCACGCGCGGGGCGGCCACGCGTGGTCAAGGCAGGGCCGGACGTGCCTCGTGTGGAGGTTCGGCGGAGGCGGCTGGACAGGCTCCGGCGATTTCGGCCTGCGACGCTCTCGCCCGGGCCGGTGCCGGGGGTGCCGGGGGGGTGTTGGAGCGGAGCAGGCGTTCGCCTCGCTGCTGGGGGGCTGCAGAGCCCTGGGGTCGCCTGGGCTGGGCGTTTCCTCCTGGGCGAGCGGACTGGCGAATAGGGAGGGAGGGAGTCCTGATCCTGAAGGTCATTCCTTTAGAGCGCGCAGAACTCGCGCGCTTGGGCCTCTGCCTGCCTGCCTGCCTGCCTGCTGGCCGGCCGGCCGGCCCCTTCATATTGGGAAGCAGCACACGGGCTTCATCGCACGCGCGATGTGAACGTGGAGACGCGCGATCTGTCCCTCGAATGAAGTTGCGCCAAGACCCGCAGGCGCTCGCCCTGCTGCTAACGCGCCGCCGCCCGGAGTGAACAGCTGCGTGCGTTAAGGAGGTGGTCCCCCCCCCGCCCGGTGCCAGGGCGCCCTCTCAGGATGGGCGTTGCTGGAGGGAGAGGAGGGGACCCTCGGATGGCCCTGCCGCAGGTGACTTCCTGTGGCTGCCTTTGGAAAGAGGTGGCCTGCTTTGGAAGCATCACCTCTCTGTGCCAGTGGAGGAGGTGGGAGAGCTGGGGGCGCTGCTTCTTAGCAGGGGGTGGCAGGAAAGACTTGCCCAGTCCCGGTAGCCTTCAGAGTGGTGGCCCCAAGGCTCCTCGGAGGAGGGCGCAGCTCGGTCAACTATGTAGGGCAGGCAGATGGCTGGATCCTCAGCAGTGGCGGAAGGGACGCAGCAGAGGCTGGGCCGCTTGCCGTAGCCGTTCCCCCACTTTCCTTGGGGGTTCTGAGCATCATCTGAAGGGGAGAGGGGGAGGCAGGGCGGCAGCATTTGCCCCCAGTTTGCCAGGGCCACGTGGGCTGCTTTTCCACACACAGGCCCTCCTGATGGGAAAGAACAACACAAGGACGCACTCTGCCCCTCTGACCGCCACCCTTTGTTGGTGGCTGTGCGCCTGGACCCACAGAGGTAAGCTGGCCGGGTTCTTTGCCGCCTGGTCTTGCTCAAGAGTGCCTGGCAGCGGCTCTCCGAGCAGGATGTCGGGGCAAAGAGGCCCATTTCATGCCAGTTCTTGGGAAGGCGAGAGTCAGGCAATAGGGCTAGTATCCATGGGGACACTCTGTGTGCCCCCCAGTCAGCCCGAGGCTGTAGTGGACAAATATACTTGAGTACCCAGCGAAGGACCAAAAATGGCTGACTTCCCAGCAGGGAGGTTTCTGGAGTTGCCCTCCTGCCCTGCCAAATGCCAGTGTCTTCCTGTCCCATCCAGTCCCCACCGTGATGCAGCCAGCAATGGTTATTTAAGCCCCCCCTGCCCCCCAGCTCCCCCCAATTCTTTTCCACTGCAGCTGGAATTAGTCCTAGAGATTCTGTCCCTCCATAAACATAAGACCATCTCTCTCTCTCTCTCTCTCTCTCTCTCTCTCTCTCTCTGCGGATTCTCCATGCGGAATCTCCAGCGGGTTCTGAAAAATTGTGGGTAGCCCTGGCTGTGTCCTTCACTCCCCAGTTTGGTCTAGTGGTTAAGGAGGCAGACTCTTATCTGGAAATACTGGGTTTGATTCCAGACTCCTCCATGAAGCCAACTGGGTGACCTCAGGCTAGTCACAGCTCTCTTCTGAGCTCTCACAACCTCACCTACCTCACAGGGTGTCTCTTGAGGGGAGAAGAACAGAAGGTTTGTCAGCCGCTTTGAGTTCCCTTAAATGGGTGGGAAATCGGGGTACAAAAGCCAGCTCTTCTTCTCCAGAGCAGGCTGGGACAGGTGGCCGATGACTCCCCCCCCCCGCCCCATGTGGGAAATGGGGCTTCTACCTCCAGCAGTTCTGCCCCCTCCTGGTCTGCCGCACAGAGAAGCATCTGCCGCCCTCTCCTCATGGGCTGCCTGCCACCTCTGCCTGTCTTCCCTGGAGGAGACAGTGTATCTGAGAGACGGCGCTTCTCTTCCTTTGGTAGCCATCAAGCCAGTGGGGACATCTGTACTGGTTTGTCTGCACAAAGTGGGATGGGAGAGAACCCCCCCCCCCGTTAGGTGCCAAGTGTTCCCTTTCCCGTTCAGGTTTCATTCCCCTGCTCTGTTTTAAGAGGAGGCTCAGCTCAGATCTCCCAGGAGCGTTTGGGTGGGGAGGGGGAGGCTAGGAGGGCAACAGAGGCCTTCTGGGGAGGGCAGGGAGGCCCTTGCAGGTCAGTGGAGGAGCAGCTTTGGCCAAAGGGCTTGTGATGGAGCTTGTGTGATCGTAGGGACGCCGCTGCCTGGCCTTTCTCCCGCTACTGGGAACTGCCTTTGGGAGAAGGGCAGAAAGGCTTTCAGTGTGTGTGTGTGTGGGGGGGGGCTTCTAGTTTAACACTGAGCCCAGGGGAAGTTTTTGTTTTGGAAAATAAGCTGTGCTCAGACCTGAATTGCCCCGGGGGACGTTTGCTTGTCACTATTGCTTTCTCTGCTTTGGTAATTAGTGCCTCTGAATGCACATTTGCTCAGGCTTGTGTGTGGCAGGGACACTGAAGAGCCGCAGCTCGATCGTGGGGGGGGCGCGACATATTGGGGACCTGCCAGCCGTGCGGCCGTCCCATCTTTCATCCATCGGAACAGCTGCGTAGGTGAGCCCCGTCGTCCAGGGCCGTGGAGTGCTTGCTGTGAGCATAGGCTGCGCCGTTAACCAGTAGGGCACATGTGTTCAGTCGCAGGGCATTTTGGGGCGCCATCTGTTTCCTCCTAATTGCTGCCAAACTCCAAGGTTTTGGAACTGGCCTTCTGCGTTGTGTTTCAAGCGCCCAGCCCGAAGGTGCTGCTGAACTCCTCTGCACGCGTCTCGTGAGCCGCACGGAGGAAGGAGAAGCCTGTTTGTAGCCCATGATGTTGGCTTTTAACAGGAGTGCCACATATGGGGGTCCCAGAACCCAGCATATCATTGAGGCAGCCGTCAAAGAGAGGCCGTGGTGGGTTCCAGCAGGACGTAAGCCAGGCTACAGCCTACATTTGAATTTCCAAGGCTCATTAAGACCAAAACACCTTGTTACTTACACATTCATAGATAGTGTATCAAAATAAATAGCTGTTTTCTTCCATCAAGCAATTGCTTGCTGGGTCCCTTTAATGTTCACAGTAGTGCCAAGGCCCGAAGGAGTCACTGGGCCAGAAGTCCTTCCAAGGCGAAAGGTGGCCTGTGGCACCACCATAACCATGTCTGTCAACCTTGGAGCAAAGGGCACTTCGACGATGAGAGTCGGAACCCACCCGTGCCCACTTTGCCAGGATGGTTCTTTTGGCCCCAGTTTGGCATTGGAAGATTTCAGGATTAAAAAATAAGTTATTTTTGAAGAATGAAGCCCATTGGCTCCTTCCCGTTCCCAGAAAAAACCCTAACAATGGCGGATTAACCTATACAATTTGGCATGACTCCTCCAACCTTCCAAATGACTAAATTCTTACACTTCCTAAGCTGGGTCATAATTGCTTCTATAGACTGTGGAAGTTCTGTCCTCCATTGCAGTACCTGCTTTAAGAGTGCTGGTCTTGTCGTCTGGGACTTCTGTGCAGAAGAAGCTGCCTGGGTACATCTTTCCCTCCCCCTTGAAGGACACGTGGCCTGCTAAGCCTCAATCCAGCCCTTACCAGCCCTAGAGGAGGACATTCTGGGTAGTGTGCGGTGGGGTGGGTTTGAAAGCGAGGTGAGAAGTAACAGCTTTTGAGAAGTTAGTCTGGGCTATGGCCAAAAGAACTCAGCAGCACCACCGCCACCCCCCGGCCCAAAACAGCAGGTCTCCCTAACTGACGCAGCACCAAATAGACCAAATGGACCTGTTGCTTGCATTGGATGCTGGGTGGACAGGTGGGCGTGTGAGGCGGTGGCACCTGGCTGGGAGCGCTCTCAGGCATCCTTGCCACCAGCTGTGAGAACAGTGCATCATGGGTATGAAACTTTGCGACCAGCCCCCCTGCTGCACCAGGGCTGCACCAGAGTTTCTTGCCACCCCTGTCTTGGGTGGCGTTCGTGCAAGTTGTGTGGTTTGGGTGGCTCACACTGCCTGCAGAGGGCCTTGGAGAAGCTTCCTTTGCAGATTTCTGGTCAGCAGGTTTTCTGATATCGGTGGGGCTTGTGAAAAGTAGGCAATACATGAACGCCGTGACTGATGTGGGACCTTCAGCTGGAAGCTCCCGGAAACAGGGGCTGCCTGTGTGACCCCTGAAGGCTGCTGAGCATCTTCCACAACCCCTGTCCAGACAGCATCGATGTTGCAGTTGTGGTTCAGGTGCCAGAATAGAAGCTGCTTCTACGGGAAGCATTTGCAACTATCTCGCCGTATCCAAAAGCACATTCTTACTACTATTAACCCTCACCAGTACAGATGGGGTTGCTTCGCACCCCAGCAGAGCAAAAGTGCCGCTGCATTTTTGTATGCAGTTCAAAGAACATGAATTATGTAATACAGTCTTGCAACCTCAGGGAAAACAACCCCTGCCGAAATCAGGCTAAGGCCAGATCTTATTTGGCTGCAGGGTCTGAAAACCAATGGCAAACAAAATAACTCATCCCTCCGCGCAAACTGCAGAATTATTCACCCATATTGATGAGGCGTGATGTTATGTAATGTCTTGGGCTTTGGCAGCCTGGAATCCAAGGCCTGTTTTGATTTTTTGGGCCAAAGAATTGGCTGCTCAGCGCTGTTGGAGACGACTGGCACCTCTTGCGCAGGGAAGAGGAGGCGCAGAGCACCTTCCCTTGGGCCTCTGCTGCTTGGTGCTAGTACTGTGCCGGATCCTACCCCAGCCACTGGAGGTGGGCACTGGACCTCCTTTAGCTGTGCAACTGGCTGCATTGCCAGAAGGGTCGCTTCTCAGTGGAGTTGGTGGCTGCCGCTTGAAGCTGCTGGGAAAGGCGTCGGCACGAGGGGGGCTGGGTGCAGTGCGCAGTGGGAGCTGAGCCCTGGCCAGACTGGACACTCGTAGTTGTAGGGCCGACAGGAGCGCTGGAATATTCTAGGTCCTCCAGGGAATAGCATTCTAGCCTCGTGCTTGCTTTTTCTGTGCTTGAAATAAACTGTCTCTTGCTAAATGGGGTGTGATAGTGGCTGAAAGGGGTTGAGAAGGAGGCAGCCAGGACTCCCGCCAGAGGTCCCCACAGGTGTGCTTCTCTGGGACAGGGAAGAGCGAGCGATTTTGAAGATGTCCAGAAAGGAAGGCGCTCTTTCCTGCCTGGCCTGGCTTCGTGCTGATCAATAACGTGGCCTAGAGAGTGGTTTTTACCTTGGGACTCGTGAATTGGAGCTGCTAAGTGACTGTTGGGTGCCAGGTGCCGTTCATTTTCCCAGAGCCCGTCGGGCTTCCTGTAACTCAAGGCGAAGGAGCGCTGTGCCAGGCGTTGGCTCTTGCAGCCCTCGTCGTAGCAGCCGCGCCTCGGTGCCAAGGTTTCGCGGCTGAGCAAAGCAGCCCTTGGCGACGGATCCTTCTGCGATGGTCCTTCTGCTTTCTTTGCTGCGTCGGCCCCAAGGGAAGCCCTGCACCACTGCCCGGAGCCTCTGAAGGAAAGAAAGCCCCTCGCTCCTTCCTTTCTCCCCCCACGAGGCTTCAAATTCTGCTTCGATTGCTCTATATGGGCAGTTTCAGCCGGTGGCAGCGCTGCTTCTCTGTCGGCCATTACTTTCACGCCGCTGTTGGTTCTCCCGGCATTGAAAGGATTTTTTTTAATTCTGGAAACTAAATAACTCTGCTGTAGTTGAGCCTCAACAGGAAAGCGTTGCAGACAAGACCTTGCAAAATAGCCTCTTTTAATGCTTTAGACCCTTTCTGTCGGCTGCTGAGTGCTCTGAGGGTGCAAGAAGAATGTGGAAAACCCTGGTTTTGGACTCCCCTTCCCACAATCCTTAGCCCAGGCTCATCTGCAGCCCCTACCAGATGCTCATGAACTACAACTCCCAGCATTCCACTCCCAGTTGGGAACATCTGGGGGCTGCAGCCCAAGGGCTTGTAGAAGTTCCCATGTAGAGATGTCCCACGTCAATGGTGCCAGAGACGTAACATGGGCATTTCTGTGGCGGTGGGAGGTGCCCCTTAGCCAGGTATACGGGATGAGCTCCATCATTCCCAAGCAGGGAAGACGCGGCTGTTTTCCTCTCAGAGATCGTGGCTTGCAAACATGAGGAAGTTTGCAGAGTGACGAGCAAACGTCGTCCGTGAAGCCATCAGGCGGGTTAAGAAGCTGCTTTGACGAATGCCACTTTCCTTTACCGTGGTGTTGGTGCCTATCCACTTCTTACCCTTCCCTTAAAGGGATTTTGGCCTGCTGGACATTGGGCACATGGGCAGGATGGGCAGCACAGGGGTTCCAGGGGTGGGGTTCCCCGCTTCTGCCTATCTAAGGTTCAGCCACCATGAGCTCCCCTCCCCCACCTTGTCTGTGTTCAGGAGTCTCATTCGGGGACAGTACGGCCGGCTCCTGGCTGGCCCCTCTCCGTCTTACCTCCCCACACAGTTTGGAAGGTAACCTGTGGACTTCTCCTCCGTGCCCAGGGCGCTTTCTACAGACAGACCCCAGACCCCCTCGCCCTTCACCAGCACGCCTCCTGCCTCCGCTTCCTGGCACCCAGCGGCAGGTCGGTCGGGCCGGGCTTGCTCAGCGGACTCCAGGGCTTCTTGGCATTTCCAGAGCGAGGCTCCTGCTGCCTTGGAAAGCGAGAGGCCTTCTATTAATGGCCAGCCTGTACCTTTTGGCCGGGCTGCACTGGCTCAGGCCTCACTTGAAATGCTGCCTTAGTAAAAAGCCATTTTAATTCCAGGAGTCAGGGCTTCCACTACTTCCTCCCTTTCTCAACAGCCTTTTTTTTAATTAGCTGGAGCTCTCTGTCCAAATCCCGACCCAGTCCATATTCTAATTGTTTTTGTCTGCTGGAAGGATGCTCTGAATGGGCCGGGAGTGGAGGAGAGTCGGCTCCTGCGCTGCCTCGAAGGCCTTTCTCGAGCCGCTCCAGCTGGAATCGTGTAGGACCTGTCTCCGCACGCCCTCCCCTTGCAGGACCTCACAGTGGCACCCGCCTGATGCCCAGCAGTCAGAGCACAGGGGGCAGCCACCGGCCACAATGCCTTGGGCGAGCATTGTGGCAATGGAAGGGGAGATACATCTTGTAGAACTCCGGATGCTTAGGACTTTATCTTAATTGGTAGCCTTTTTCTTCATACTGAAGAATTTCTCTGGACGACGATCAAACTTTATTTATTTATTTATTTATATTTCTATCCCGTCCTATACCTAAAGGTCTCAGAGCGGGTAACAACATCTAAAATCAAACATATTAAAACAATAACAATATCCATTAAAACATCTCTGACTGCAAGTGGGAAAGTAAAGTGTCTCCCCATTTACCGAAGGCCTTCCTAGATGTGTATAGTGAAGGTGATAGATGCACCTCAAGGGGGAGACCATTCCACAGCCTAGGGGACATCCCTCTTCCGGGTGCCCACCCCCCTTGCTGCTGAGGGTGGTGGTACAACCAGGAGGGCCTCCCCTCCAGATCTTAGGGCACGGGCAGGTCAATATAGGATTTTGTTACAACAGAGGAGTGAATTCATAAACGCAGCACAGTTTATAAGCATTAAGTGCAAGAAACAGAAAGAATATATTGGGGTCCCAAACTGTAAATGGTGAAGCGGCCAGTTTCGCCAAGTGTTTGTCCAGCCTGCGGCTCCGTATCTCCATCCGCTGCGACTTTCTGTCCCTCTGATCTCTCTCCAGCTCCGTCTTGCGTACCTGTGAGAGGCAGCCGGGTGGGAAGCAGCGGAGATGGAGCAGCGGAGATGCCAGTGCGTCTTCCAGGGGCTCCATTGGCACGTCTAGGGGCACCGTTTCTTTTGTGAACGTCCTGAAAGTCAGCAAGGGGCTTGTCCTTGGAGGAGGGGGCTGCTCTGAGGGTCAGAAGAGTGACAAAGTCCCTCCCTTCCCTGGTACGAGCTGAACCAATGTGGCAAACGTGCTTCCTTCACCGGCCTTGGATGCCGGAAGGGCCCATAGGCGTCACAAAGAAGCGGGCAGAGGAAGGGAAGGGGCCTGTGAGCAGCTCCGGTGGCCTCAGAGTGAGAGATTCTGGGTGAGATTTTTTCCAAGGGCATTTGGCGCCTGTTCCTGCGTTGGGGCCCTTCTGGCTTCACCTGGACCTGAGCGCCCGTTGGCCTAAGTCATAACTGCGGTTGCTGGGCTCACGCTGCCTGGGCCGAGCGGTGGAGCGAGAAAGGAGTCAGGGAGATGGAGGACTTGAAACGGAAGGTGCCTTATATATAAAATCCTTCAAAGGCTATGTAGATTTCTTTTACATTAAAATATCTACATAACCTTTGAAGGATTTTCTTTGCAGTCTACTGGCGGGGGTGGGGTGGGGGTCGAGAGGGGAGACAATTGTCCCTTTACTTCATTTTGATTTCTGCATGAAATTTAGGCCACCCTCATTTTCCTGGTTTTTAATTTTGGTTTAGCCAATTCTGAGCCCCTGGGCTGAGGAGCTCAGAAGTCCCTTTCAGTTCAGAAACCCAGAGGAAACCTAAAGCAAACCGCAGTGGGAAAGGCCTTTGCTGTCCCTGCTAAATAACTGTCCCGCTTGTTGAATTTTGGTTTGCTGGGCTCCGTCCCATCTGCTGATGCTGCAGACTGATTTGCATTCTAAGCGCCTTAGGAATCCTTGATGCATCTCTGACTACAGAACAATAATAGGTTCCAGTGCTAGACTTGCCCCCCTATTTCTCCACCCTCTTCCCTATCCAGGTGCTTCCCCTCTCTTTTGGGATTTCCTCTGAGCCGGCTTTTGTCTGAGACAGGTGAGGGGGTGCCCTGAGTGGTTCCTAAGGACACCCACTAACTGTTGGGCCTCTTATCCCAGTTAGGGGGTTGCAGCAGACTGGGAAAAACCTTGATTCCCAGTTGTCCAATGATAGCAATAGGGACAGATAAAAACTTTCCCTCTCCAATTTATAATAATAATATTTGTTTGTTTGTATTTCTATCCCGCCCTTTACCCAAAGGTCTCAGGACAGGTTACAACATTTAAAACCAAACTTATATTCAAACAACAACAGTATAAAATGAAATTGGGTTCTTGGGACAAAGGAAGAGAGGAAGGAAGAAGAACCAGATAGATTTTTTTTCCTGATAAAGCTGTTAGCTCCATCCAAATGACCTTGGTACTCAATTTTTGAAAATTAAAATATCCTCGTTTCTGGTCAGTTTTGACACTCTAAAACCCCGTCAAAGTAGATTCCTAAGCTTGTCTGCCTGCTGTAATGAATGAGATGGTGCAAGGAGTTTCTACCTGCAACCTGAGTTCTTTGTCACCCAAAGTCTGAGTTGTCAAGCAGCACTTTTCGGAGCTGGGAAGAGAAACGGGCACTTTGCCGCCCGTGAGGAGTCTGAATGAGGGGAGCATTCCCGTGAAGGGTTGAGTCTGACTCCCACGGGAGAACATCAAATGCCACATCTGGTTCTCAGTCTCGCTAAAATCTGACCCTTCTTCAGATGTGTCTTAGAAGAGCCAGCAGCCATTTTGAAGCCTAAAATCCAGATTGGATGGAAAAAACTTTTGCATAAGTTATAAGAACAGCATGCAGTTGGTGCTTTACTAATCATCAGGTTGATCTTTCTGGTTGAAAGGAATTAACTTCTCTATTGGATTTCTGAACCGCCTGTCACTCCCAGGCTGCGGTCACACAAGTAGTTTAGGTCAACCTCACATCATTCTCAGGTCTTGTTACTCACATTTTTATTTAATTCATTTTCTAAGCCGGCCAACCCATTAGATTGTCTTAACTGTGGTCCTCATTTTTACAGGACTTAGGAGGACTCAGCCTATCCTGGCATCCATCCCAGGCTTCCTCAGTGTGAGCTGGGGAGCAGGCTAAAGGAGGCTGGACTGTGCCATGGTGGGTGGGGTCCACTCTTTCCTTTCAGTCAATGGGCACATGCAGGGTTTGTGAGGCACCTCCCCTTCTCTCCTCAGTTTATGTGCATGATTCCTCTATCTAGTGTTTTTATGCACTTAAAAAAAATTAATTGCACAAAGAAGAAAAGCCCATAAAAAAGGAGGGGGGTGTCAAGGTGGGGGAGCAGGCTTAAAAAGGAACTGCAAACACACGCCCTTACCTCCCTTGAGTGACACAACGGCATCCAATGAGAAAAGAGGTAGATCTGATGCAGCTAAAGAAGCAGGGAGCCAGGAGTTCTGTGGAGGAGGCCCAGGTCGATTGTGCACAAAGGTGTAAGTGATGCAGCCCTGAGAGAGACCTATAATGATCTAGGTGTGAACAGAGCTGGTGCAACCTCAGTTAGAATTAGGGAACAGGCCGTCCTGTCTTAGACATGGGTGACCACGGCCCCAGGACCCAGTGTCCTTCCTGGTCTCAGCAGGCCGCCCTTGTGACTCATTCTGTGGCTCTTCGGAGACAGGAATCACCATGCTCATGGCCTTCACAAGTCCTGCCATTACTATGGGAACACAGGATGGGCGCCACATTGCCTGGGCAATGCCTTTTGCAGCCCAAGGCATCTCACCTCCCCACTCTTCTGGGAGAAAGATGAGCTGAAACACCAGGGTTGCTTTTTGCTGAGCGTGGGGTGATGGGCGGCCCTTGGCTGCCCTATTTGCTCCAAGTAGTAGATGGTTGCCAGGAGTCTGTATTTTGCATCTCTGCAAAGTTGAAGGAATCTGGAAGATCTGGGGAGCGCGTGAGGCAGTTTGCGGCAGCTAGATGAAAGAGGCGCTGACTGCCTGCCAGGGGCAGGAGGCTGGGAAAGGCCCCAGTCAAGGGCAGGAGAAGTAGCAGCAGGTCTAGAGTTCAAAGGATGGAAAGGGGACGAAGGAGAAAGTCTGATGTACAAAGGTTCATTTGGCCAGAGAGATTTGAGTTGGCAGAAATGGGGAAGAGGCCTAGAAGCACTTCCTGCTTTGCCTGGGGACAGAGTGGGACTGGAATGGCTTCTTTGAAAACTTTTCTCCCTGACACTGAAGCCCCAACGTTCCCAATAAACTGACTGGATCTGCCAGAATTTCCTCTTCGTCCACCTTTTCCCTCTGATCCCTCGTTTCCTTGGAGCGTTTCTCTTCCTGGCTGTTCTTACTCCGACAGATCTCCTTAGAATATACATTCTCTCCTCCTTAACGGACCCTGTTTCAGCGTGAAATATGGCAACTTCTTTGCCAGGACGGAATTGCCCTTAAAAGAACCACAGGTGCAGTGCATTAAGCCACCTGGAAGAGATCAGGCATCTCAAGGCCTGCGAGATGGTCCCAGGCGGATGGATTCCTTGTCTCTGTTGCAGAAGCCCCACGGCTGAGGAAGGAAGTCCTGCTGAGGCACGATGGACCTGCCAGGGACCGCGGCAAGGGCGGCTTCCTCCCCAGGATAGGTGGCATCTTCTCAGGCTGAGTCAGGCAGGTGTGGAGGAGGGACTGGGCGCTACTGCTCTGTGGACGGGCCCTGCTGTCTGTCGCAGTGGCGGCAGCGTCTGCTTCTGAGGAAACCGGCGCCCGCTTTGGGGGTTGTGTCCCTCGGCTGGGTGCCACACGTCCCCTGGCGCCGCTCCGTAAGGGGCACATTCTTTGCCTCATTTCCCTCTGACCAGCCCAGTCCCTCACCCAGCGGGCACCAGGGGAGACGGGGCTCCTCAAAATGGAAGGAAGGAAAGGCGGTGCGCCCTGGATTCCGTGACGGTGCCATGCGGAAACACCCACGAGCACCCTGGGCAGGACTGTCCTAATATTTTACACCCAAAGCTCCTGCTGTTTAATTTGCCACCCGGTCTCTGCGGAAATCCAAGTAATTTAAAGGGATTAATTTTTAAAGGCTCTTCGGAACTAAGGAGGACAGAGCTGCTGCTGCTGCTCCATCAGAGCTGCTCCCGCAGTTGGGGTGGGATGAGGCCAAAGAGGCTGCATCAGTCAGAGAAGATGGATGCAATTTGGAACACTGAGCGCTCTGGAAATAACAGTTGGACTTGGGAGAAGAGCAGGAGCTCCCAGGGCTTGCGCGTTCTAGTTTTCTCTTTGCACAGGAGTTGTCATTTGGAGTCAGGCACCCCAGTCTACTTCTGTGAGCATGTTCAAATCCAAACACCAGGTAAGGTTGGAAAAAGGTCCCAGATTCTTCACGATGGCCCCAGGGATCCACATGTTTTCACGTGTTGGCCCAGCGAGAGCCCCACCTGAAGCTTCTCATGACACCCTTCAGGTTGGTTTCGATCTTCCCCTCCCACCCAACGCGTCTCTTGGATCATTTGCAAGGAAGCAGCCTGCTTTGCGCCTCTCTGCGCCACCAAGCGTCACACGCGGCTTTTTATGGGAGCGGCACAGGTATCGCAGTTTGAGAACTACCAAAAACCAGGGTTGAAAAATGACTCAGTGATCTAATCAGGCAGATGGCTTTGACCCAATGGAGGAAAATGCCCTTGAGGTTTCTTGTAAAGGTCAGGAATGAGTCGTCCCTAATCAGCACACGGCGCGTCTTGCTCGGCCGTCTTTGTGTGTCCACAGTTGTCTGCTGGAGGAGTCGGTGGCCCATTGTGCATCTTTGCCAAGAACTGTGGCTGGAGGAACAAGGATTGAAAAGATGCCTTCAGTGCTTTGTCTGGAAAGATTTATATAGTGAGGGAATTGTTAAAAAGGGTGTTTCTTTTTTATTTCCTTTACAAATTGAGTTTTAGAGAAGATGTATTCCACACATTGTGTACGTTCTCTGAAAACTAAGCTAAACTGGAAATTAGTGGCTAAAACCTAGTCACTTCAGAGCTGCTTCAAACTGCCGTTTGTTTTGGAAATAGTTTCACATAGGTTTAGCAGAGGCAGGAGGGGCACCGCTGCATCCTCATGGCTTCCTTGAAAACTCGGGGACCCCACAGGATCTGACCTGCGGCTCATCTGAGACAGTGGCCTCTTCTCAGCAGCCCCGAGGACCCCATGAGCAGGATGCGAGCTTAGAGCTTCCTGGCACGTGAGAAGAAGAAGAGCTGGCTTTTCTACTCCACTTTTCTCACCCTTTAAAGGGACTCAAAGTGGCTGACAAACCTTCTGTTCTTCTCCCCACAACAGACACCCTATGAGGCAGGTGGGGGTATGAGAGCTCAGAAGAGAGCTCTGACTAGCCCAAGGTCATCCAGCTGGCTTCATGGAGGAGTGCGGAATCAAACTCCGTATTCCCAGATAAGAGTCCGGCTCCCTAACCACTAGACCACTGTCTTCACAGGCCAGAAGGGAAGCAGAAGAAGGTGAGACGGGGCGAAGTGCCAGTGTGAATCTCCTGGTGTAGAAGTCATGGGGCAAATGTTTGGACAGAGCTCAGTGCTGAAATCCCTTTGCCATAGTTTGCACCAGAGAAGAGGGCATCGTTCCTGCCTGGCTGCCTTGAGGGACGCCTGGCCTTGGCCTGCTGCCTCCTCTCTGGCCCTCTGTGTTTCAGGATGGAGCGGGAGACAGGTGGGGAGGGACTCACTGGGTTGGTCTCCCAACGGTCCCTTTTCATTTACTTTTCCTTCCCAAAGCGGTCAGGGTGCCAAACACGACTCCCTTTCATTTTAGCCTCCCAGCAGCACCCGAGGAGCTTCTGAGGTCCCAAACCCTCGTCCAGATCTTTAGCCGTCGTGCCTCAGTTTCCTCCAGATGTGGGCAGAATGGAGCCTTCGTTATCCTGGCCATCGGCGGCAGTGGTGCCGCAAGGTTGCAGCGAGTGGTTCAGCAGCCTCAGCAGGGGTGGCACCCCACGGCTGGCCTTGTCCGCTGGGCAGCCACAAAGGCAACACTGAGGGAACCTAAGGAAGAAGGAAAGGGCTGCGGCATGAAAACCCCTTTGGGGCACAGCGGTCTGCCGATGGTGGCGCCGTGGCCTCTTAGGAGGGCCTGTTCCCTGTGGGACCCACTTCCACGGCGCCTGCCCTTGTCTGCTTCCCAGGTGGCCGCTGGGCTGCTTAGCGTCCACCCACAGCAAGCCGGCCTTCCCACCACAAGAGCTTTCAGCATTTTGGCACCAGTGAAACAGCCAGCGTGGGACCAGAGCTCCCATCTGCTGGCAGTCACTTGGGGAGTCTTTGCCAGTCCGGTCTTGTGGTTAGGGAGCCGAACTCTTATCTGGGAATACCGGGTTTGATTTCCACACTCCTCCATGAAACCAGCTGGGTGACCTTGCGCTAGTCACAGTTCTCTTCTGAGCTCTCACAGCCCCGCCTGCCTCACAGGGTGTTCTGTTGTGGGGAGAAGAACAGAATGTTTGTCAGCTGCTTTGAGTCCCCATAAATGGGTGAGAAAAGCCAACGCTTCTTCCTCCTCTGAAAGACATTTCAGAGGACATTTAATGGTAGTTTTTCTGAGGGCATTTATGGTAGTTTTGCTTGGGGGGGCAAAGAAGCAGCCCCTGCCCCTGCCAAAGACGGTTGGCTGTGGCGCCCCCTCCTTCACCCTGGGGCTCATTACAAGCTGCCATCTCCGGCCTGCATTCGAAGCCTACACGGGGAAGGGCAGGAAGCGGCTCGGAGGGGACAGAGTGCAGCCGAATCAAAGTTGTGGCTGATTCTGATCGGAAGCAAAAATAGAGCAGAAGCTAAAAACGAGGCTGCGACCCTCCAGGCAGCACTAGGAACGTGCCGTTTCAACAGTCCAGCGACAGCAGCCTGCTGTGAAAGGCTTGATTGCAGGACGCTGTCGGCATGCGCCGTTGGAGCCCATGGGAGCCAGTAGGCGGCGCTGTTCTGGCCACACTCGCCCGCCCTGACGGAGCTGAGGCGCCCGGGGTGTCCCCCAAATCCAGTCTGGTGGAATTAAGATGGATCTTCCTGCCTCTGGTGGACGTGACTCGGAGTCCCACAGAGCGCCATCACATTAGCTTCCGCCGCTCGGTCCCAGGCAGAGATCCCCAGTTCAGGGCTCCAGCGTTCCCAGTCCCTAACATGGCGCACAGTTGTGGCAAACTATGGAGGTTTTCTTTCTGCAACAGTTCAAGTTCCAGAACTTTCTCCGTGGGTCCTGCCATCAGCCCTGTCCCTTCCATCCCTCTCTTCCCCGCCTGAGTTGCCCCTGTGCGCCACGGTGCGTTCGCATGGTGCACAAACGTGAACTGTGCACAAGCGAACGCGAAGCTCCTTCGGGGTTCGTGTCCCCGGCAGCCCAGGTGGCATCCAGGTGGCAGGTGTGTGGTGCCGGCCACGAGGCAGGTGAGGACGCAGATGTATTGGACGCTGCTGATTAGGGACAACCGGAGAACTAGCGGAGCTTTAGGGTTCATAAGCTTCAGAGGGAGTCTTCCTTCGCCCCTCGATGATTAGTTTTGATTCCAGCTCCTGTACTGTGGACCGCTGGCTGCAAAATAAATGAGTGAGTGAACCAGACGGTTTGCCTGCTGGCCCTGCTTCCCCCAGCGCTGGGCTTTCTGGGGGCGACCGGCGGAGGCGCCCTGATGGAGGCCGTTGCCTTCTGCTTCAGGAGCCTTAAATCTAGAGGGCCAGAAGCGACTTTGTGCCAAAATGTGGTGCAGCGTGTGAAGAGGCGCCCCCTCCCTGCCTCTGCCGCAAGCCCTTTTCTTTGAGTTCCGCCTGACCCAGGCTGACATCAGAGTTGGCTGGACTTCCGGAGCAAAGACCACGAGCTGAGGAATCAAAGGCCCTCGTGTGGGCGTCACAAAGGCCGCATTCAGGCTGGCGAGCACAGCGCTGCCCATGCCAGCCCTGCCTTCCCCTCCCCCACCCTCCCTGGCAGTCTCGGAAGCGAGATCTTTTGCTCTCTTCCTCTTTAAGGAGGCCGCAAGCGGATTCCCCCAAGGCCTTATGCATGCGAGGTGCCTGGGCAGCCTTAAAAGGAGAAGAGGAAGAAGAGTTGGCTTTTCTACCCGCTTTTCTCACCCATTGAAGGGAACTCAAAGCGGCTGACAAACCTTCTGTTCTTCTCCCCACTACAGGCACCCTGTGAGGTAGATGGGGCTGTGAGAGTTCAGAAGGAGAGGTGGGACTAGCCCAGGTCACCCAGCTGGCTTCATGGTGGAAGAAGAAGAGTTGGCTTTTCTACCCTGCTTTTCTCACCCATTTAAGGGGACTCAAAGTGGTTGACAAAGCTTTCTATTCTTCTTCCCACAACAGAACACCCTGTGAGGTGGGGGGGGGCTGTGACTTGCCCAAGGTCACCCAGTTGGCTTCATGGAGGAGTGGAGAATCAAACCCAGTATTCCCAGGTAAGAGTCCGGCTCTCTAACCGCTAGACCAAACTGGCTCTTATCACATTTCAAGGATATTGTGGAACTGGAAAAAGGGCAGAAAAGGGCAACCAGGATGATTAAGGGGCTGGAATGCCTCCCTTATCAAACCTGGCTGCAAAATCTAGGCTTCTTCAGTGTTTTAGAAGGGATCTGCTTGAAACAGAGTCAGACCCCTGTATCTGCTGGGAATACACTCTGGCTCCTGCTGTGATTGCCTGAAACCGTGGATAATCACAAACAGGCCTTCTGATTCTGGGGTCGTAACCCTGGAACCAGAAGTGCTTTTCTGGCCTCCTGAGGGCCTATTTCAGCCCCCAGAGAGCATTGAAATAGGTGTGGAACGCCACCGGACACCTCCCGCCCGCCTCCCACATGCCCGCCTTATATTTTGGGAAGGGCTCCAGGGAGGAGGAGGCTGAAAGAGGCCTTCTGGTTTTAGGTGCTTTTCTCTTATGGCGCTTTCAGGGAGTGGGTTGGGGCTGAAACCATGGTTACCGAATCAGTGGACATGGGGGTCCCACTGTATATAAAATCACACAAGGTGTGGGAAAGGTGGAGAGGGAGAAATATCACGCACCACCAGAAACAGGGGCTCTCTTCATTCATGGAGGACAGGTCTATCCACGGCCACTACAGTGGATGCCTAGGTGCCTCCTCCAGGCTGGGGAGGCAGGTGGGGGGGCTCTCAAGGCCACTTGCTAGAAAGTCAGGGCCAGGAGGACCCTTGGGATCTTTGAAGCCACAGAAACTGCCCGGGCTGCCTTCCGCTCTGGTGTCAGGATCAGGCCTCTGGCAGCAGGTGGGCAGCAAAAAGCTCCCGTGCCTGCAGCAACCTGACTCTGCGACCAGTGACTCTTTTCAAAATTTCTAGCATTTGCGACAGACCTCTTTGTTGCCATGGTGAAAAATGAATTATTAGTAAGTGGTACAACTCGGCTGCCATGATCAGAAGAGGACAGGAAGCTGCCTTCCCCTCCCATTCTGCTTAGCGATGGCTTTTGTGCCCCTTTTAAAAATTCCTCCTCTTTGATGAGAAACTGTCTGTCTTCTGCCCCTGCCAGCGCTTTCCAGAGCGCGTGGCTCGAGGGGCCTTATTCTGTGCCCACCTTCTCTTGCTGAATGTCCGTCAGCCCAAAGAACCCAAAGCTTTGCTGGGAAGTTGCACCTTTCTCCCGCTGGGCTCTCCTGCTCAGCGCCTGCAAGACAGCGGTCAGGTTCTCTGCTAGCACGACCCGGCCTGGCAGTGGTGTCTGTGCAGCCGGACCCAGCTCAGGCTAGAACCACTACAGTCAAACGTACAGCTCTTTGGTTGCTGGGTGCAGAAGTGAGTGCTGGGGGGGGGGGGAATGTCTGAAGAAAAGGCAGGCAGAGGGGAATCTATGTTTGGGCTGCCAGCGACAAGCCTCTGTGTGAAGTCTGCTGAGGGATCTAAAACAAATCGGAGCGCCTATTTCTGAGGCGACGTCCGTGTAAGGCACTGTAACGTTAGGAGACTTGCTCTGGTCGTTTTTCTTTCGGTTTGCCGATTTCCCGCTTACTGCAGGAAGGCCTGGCCCTTTAAATGCCCAGGTAGCACCCGTGATGCGCCACACAGCTCCTGTGCACTGAAATAAAGGTGTTTAAAGGCCTCCCCACTGGTTTCCTAAGAGGGCGGCCGCATCCATCCATAGTGCTGCCAAGAAGATGGCCTGGTTGCGTTCATACCGCAGCCAGAACCTGAGCTCAACTGATTCCTGCCTACCTTTGGGAGGGCCGGGGGCTGGTGACCGGCAACAGTTGTTAGGATCTGTGAAGAGGGGAGGGCAGAATCACCTTGGTCTCCGATCAGCTCTCTTCCAGGATGGTCTGGGCTGCCGCGTCCATCGTGTTCTCATACACCATTACCCGAGAAGGATCGAGTTATGACAGAAGCGTTAAATGCCGGGCAGGGAAGGAAATGGTGCAAAACAATGTGTTTTTTGTAAATGCCTCCGTTATCAATACTTTATCAGGCTGGTGTGAAGGAAAGGCTGCCGAGCCGGAGCACTTAGCCAGTGAGAGGATATTTTCAGGGTTTCCTAGAGAGCTCATTAGAGAAACAGTAAAGGCTCCCATAAAGACTAGGGGTAAATGGAACCCACAGCACACGGAGGGCCCAGACCACGAGGGAGGCCAAAGCTTGTGCCTCTTACGTGTGGGTCAGCTGATACGCCACACTCCCTTGAGCCAGGCTCTGGGACCAGCAATGCCTCCAGGACCATAGGCCCACAGGTGACTGATTCTTTCGGGCATTTAGAGAAACCAGTGCTCTGAGAGAGGCTTGCTGCTCCCAGGACTCCTCTTCTCCTTAGGTAGCCAGGATGCTGTCCTTCCAGGGCTGCGACGGGCATCCTGGAGTAGTTTCCAGAAATGCTGCCACTTCACTTGCCCTGATGTCACATTCCCAGCATTCCTCTATCACCCATCATGTTCTAGGAAGTTACAGAGTAGCTACAGAATAGCTGCACCTTCAGAGCTGCCGTCGGCGTCCGAGATCTGAAATCATCCGGCCCTCATCGCAGCTGCCTTCTCTTCTGCCAAGCGGACGACGGTGGCTCAGCAGAGGGGAAGAGTCGGAGCTCCCGACAGCCCGAGTGTGGGGAGTCTCCTCTTTGTTGCCTTTGTTGCTTGGAGCTGGCGGCACCTCTGAGCAGACGCACCTGGGTGAACGTCCCGAGACGGGTCCCTTCAAAGCCAGCTCCACGCTCTGTTCATTCTCGGCTTCTATTTTCAGTCCACGGCACAAAAATGGCTTCTGTCATCTTTATTGAATATGACTCTGTGTAAACTCCAGCTGCTGAGTATAGCAGCAGCAGACGGGAATATTTCCCTGTGGCCATATTTGATTTCCACGGAAAAGTCTCTGTGTGTGTCTGTCTTGCCAAAGCGATTGCTCACACTGCGAAAGGAAGCGCCTTATCACAAAGCTGCTGCTGCTGCATCAGCTGCGCACATGAAGAAAGGAGAGCGTGCAGGCGAGGCCCTCTTCCCTTGTGGACCCAGGGAGGAACACAGTGGCTGCTGCTGTGGTCCCTGCATCTGTCCCCACCTGGCTGAAACCCTCTGGCCGGTGCTGGGGACTCTGGGTCCTTTTGGCCTTCGGGCAGATAAAATGGAGGGAAGGAGAATAATGCAGCTGTCTCGTTCACTTTGGAGGAAGGCAGGACAGAAACGGTTTGGAGCTGCTTCCTTGCAGTACTGGGTCCTCTTGTCAGCTGCTCTGGACTCCCAGAGACCACAAAGGACAGCTGCTTATGCCGTCCCTCCTGAGGGTGGTCTAGTGGTGGCCGCATAGGTCACTCTGCCCTCTGGATGACTCTCCAGCCTGGATGGGCACGGACGTCTTGAAGGAGGAGATTCTTTGGGGGACTGGGGCCTTTGGTCATTTGCTCGGGACTTCACCTGGCTCCAGCTGCCTCGGTTTGGGTGCGTTTTGGCTTATTTTGCAATGTTTTGTATGACATGCAATTTTTATCATGTATTTTTATTATAATGTTTTGATTATTGCTTTGCACTGTATATTTTCAGTTTGTGGAAACTGTCTTGGGCAAAGTTTCATTTGGGAAGGCAGTATACAAATAAAATGGAAATGAGCCGAAGAAGCCCTGTTGGTGAATAAACCTGCAAGCCCCATGGCACAAAGAGGAAAAGCAGAAGCAAGACGGATTGTTCCACTGCAACCTTCAGGCCCCTTCTGAGCCTTGGGGACTCTGCAGCAAAGAGGGGGCTACTCTCTGGGGAGAGAAAGGCCATGTGCTGAGCCCGTCTCACTGCACGGGTCTTGTTTGTTCCCACATGCACTAATGGTCACCTGATGAATCCAGGGTTTTACTTGGAAGGAAGGAGTGGTGGTACAAAGGCTTCCTTTCACGGTCTCCCAGTTCAGGAGGGTGGAGTCTTGTGGGCATGTGTGGGCATCTGAAGGCACCTCTTTTCACAGAGGACCTCTCAACTGACTTGAATCAGACCTTGGAGGAAACTCTTTCCAGCTCTTTTGGAGAGGTTTTCCCACCTGGAGAACGTCAGCCGTCACCCATGGCTGGACAGCCCCAGATGCAGGATCCAAGGGACAGTCGTGAGCGTGGAGATGGCAACCTGAACTTCGGTCTGCCCCAGGCATCCCTTGAAGGGTGGAGGTCAACCAAAGGCAGAGTGCTACGTCGGGGATGCCAGCCTCAGTCTAGAATCTTCTGCCAGGATGCTGAGATGCCAGAGCTCCACTAAGTCGATCCCATGACAACAGCACAGCCACCACACCTACTTGGAGGGTGTAAATCTTGGCCCTGTGACCAGGTGGTGCTCACATCTTCCTCAAAACCACCAGATTTTGTGGGCTGGCACTGGCAGAGGAGTTGAGAGAGGCTGGCAAGAACCAAGGGTCATTTGTGCCGGAACTACACGCAGAAAGCGCTGTTTGGACCTGGAGGATTTTGTGTGCAAAGCCTGGCTGGTTTTGCTGGCTTAAGTCAGGTCTTCTGAAGGCAAGACAGATCGCACTGGTTCTTCACGGACATCTTGAAGGGTTTAGTAAAACAGACTCCAGAGCCAGTTTGGTTGAGTGGTTAGGGAGCCGGACTCTTATCTGGGAATACCAGGTTCAATTCTGCACACTGCACAGTTCCACAAAGCCAGCTGGGTGACCTTGGGCTAGTCATAGCTCTCTTCTGAGCTCTCACAGCCCCACCTACCTCACAGGGTGATTGTTGTGAGGAGAAGAACAGAAGGTTTGTCAGCCGCTTGGAGGCCCCTTAAATGGGTGAGAAAAGTGGGGTAGAAAAGCCAGTTCTTCTTCTTATTCTTCTTATTCTTCGCCTTACACCCAGAAGTCTTTACAGACAAGCGATGCGTATTGAACAGCCCGCCAAATACGTCACGTTCCGAGCTCTGAATCCTCCCTAGGGCTGATCCGGCCCTTCTAGCCCCATGGCCACCGCTCCTGTTGCGGGAGGGACTCGCACTTGGCAAGCGATCGCGCGGCACGGGAGCGGATCTGCTCTACTCCGTGAAGACGCGCAGCATTCGGAGCGAAGCCTGTGGGCGGGCGGCGGGCAGCTCTTTGGCGCCTCCGCTTCCACAGCGTCGTGTTAAGCTCTGCTCTTGGTGGGATTTGTTACCTTCGCCGGATTCTCCTTCTAACTGGAGAAACTGATTTAAAGTTTTTGCTGCATTTCTTCTGACGCAGCTCCTCAGCGCAGCTCCGCCGCGAGGGCCGGGAAATGCTTTGCACAGCAAAGTCCCGAGGTGGAGATGCAAAGCAGCAGCAGCAGCAGCGCACGGAGCCCTCGAGGCATTTGGCGCAACACCAGTCGAGGCACGAAAATATTTACAAGGAGCTGCAGGGGGCGAGGGGTGGTCGGTCCGCGCTGGCCGGCAGAAGGGCGGGTTCAGGGAAAGTGGAGCCCGAGCACAGGGGGAAGGGAGGGGCCCGGGGCCCTCCGTAAGACAAGGCTGCTTCTGGAAGGGCCAGCGGGGAAGGGAAGCGCTGCTGCCTGCGTCTGCCTTTGCACTCGCTGCGAGACGCAGTGGACGGCCCCCGGGCAGGGGCCCCCGGGCAAGGGCCGCCTCTTAGCCGGAATCCGGTGCTGTGACGCTTGCAGGGAGGAGGCCGGTCCGAAGCAGTCTGTGCCAGGTGGGAGGAAAGGTGACCCCCGTGCGCAGCGTGTGCAGCTTCTAGACTGGCAGCCTGCCTTGGAAGCACTCCTGGCGGGGTGTCAGAGTGGCTGCCCACCCAGAGGGCCAAAAGCTCTCTCAGGGAAACCGCCTCTTGGTGCAAACGGTGCTTTCTCTTGCCAGGCCCCAGGGGACTTCCTAAACAGTGCGGCTGCGCTGCCTTCTGCAGCCAATATGAGAAGAGAAATTTGGCTTCTTCCCCCCAAACGCCCAAAGCCCTGAGGGCCTTGGCAGGAATGCTGCGTGGCGGTTGTGCCACAAAGGGGCCACCTCTGCCCGTTCCTGCATGGGACTCTTGCACTGCCACCCTATGTGACAGACCCTGTTAGCGCCAGAGAAGAAGGTGCAGATGGAAACCCAAAGAGAGGCTCAGGGCACCTCCCTGGGGCTGCTGGTGAAAGAGTCTGCGAGGGCCCTTGGTGCTGGAAAGGTCTCGGCAATGCAGGGCTGGAGAGCTGCAGAAGGAACGGGGGCATGAAGGGCTGAGGGCAATGGGGCAGCTGGGGGAACAGAGCTGAATTGGCTGAACTAATCTGGCTTCAGGCCCGGTTATGGCACGGAAACCGTCTTGGTCGTCCTGGTTGATGACCTTCTCCGGGAGAGAGACGGGGAGAATGCTACCCTGTTGGTTCGCCTAGACCTCTCAGCGGCTTTTGATACCATTGACCACAGTATCCTTTTGGAGAGGCTGCGGAGTTTAGGAGTGGGAGGCAATGCTTGGCACTGGTTCTGCTCCTGTCTCCAGAATAGATCCCAGATAGTGGCTGTGGGAGACACTGATTCGACACCCTGGGAAGTCACTCAGGGGTCACCCATACTATTTAACATCTATACGAAGCTGTTGGGAGAGGCCATCAGGAGATTTGGAGTGAGATGTCATCAGTATGCAGATGATACCCAGCTCTATCTCTCCATACCATCTGAATCAGGAGAGGCGGTTGAAGTGCTTGACAGTGTCTGGAGGCGGTAATGGGCTAGATGGGGGTCAGTAAATTGAAACTGAATCCAGACAAGATGGAGGTGCTGTGTGTCACAGGGTCTTGGGTCTATGTAGTCGGGAGATACCCTGTCCTTGATGGGGTGGCAATGCCCTGAAAGGGACAGGTGTGTAACTTGGGGGTACTGCTGAACTTGAAGCTCAGGTGGAGGTCGTGGCCAGGAGTGCCTACTCCCGACTTCAGCTGGTCTGTCAACTGAAGCTGATTCTGGATAGAGACGACTTGGCTACAGTTATCGATGCTCTGGTAACCTCTAGATTGGACTACTGTAATGCTCGCTACATGGGGCTGCCCTTGAAGATGGTTCAGAAGTTGCAGGTAGTACAACATGCAGCCACTAGAATGCTAACCGGAACAGCTAGCCGGATGCACATCACACTAGTTTTAAAAGGCTGCCAATTCACTACCGAGCCCAATTCAAGGTTTTGACTCTGACTTATAAGGCCCTAAATGACTTGGGCCCCAAATATCTAAAGGAACGCCTTCTCCCATACTGACCTGCCCGTGCCTTAAGATCTGGAGGAGAGGCCCTCCTGGTTGTCCCACCGCCTTTAGTAGTGAGGCTGGTGGGCACCCGGGAAAGAACCTTTTCTGTGATGGCCCCCAGACTATGGAAGAGCCTCCCCCTCGAGGTGCGTCATGCCCCATCCTTATATATATTTAGGAAGACGTTGAAGACTCACCTCTTTGCCCTGGCCTTTGGCTGAGCTGATTATATTTCCCTCCCAGCACAGACACTATTATTTTAAACATGTTGTGTATTGTTTTAGATTGGTTGAATTTTTAAAATCTTTTAATGTATATTCTGTTTTTAATCTGTTGTTACCCACCCAGAGACCCTTGTGTATGGGGCGGGATAGAAATGTAAATAATAAATAAATAAACTGCCTGCTGTGCTCCCTGGAAGGTGCTGATCTTCCGCAAGTGCAAAAGGATTCCAGGCGGCCCTTTGCCACCCTGAAATCTCGGGCCTATTCGCACTTGGCCTTTTTCTGGAGTATATCTCAGGATAGGGGTCTGTGGTCCACATGCTAATGCAGACTCTAGCAGACCTCACTTTGGGCCAGCTGAAGCCTGCACTAGCATATGAACAGCAAGTCCCTATTCCAGGATATATTCCAGAATAAAGCCAAGTGCGAATAGGCCCCTCATCTCCTACTCTGCTGGTGGGGTCTTGAGCAGAGCAGAGCAGTTAGGACCTAAGTGTGAATAGGCCCCAGGTCTCCAGCCTGGATGCCTTGTGAGCCTTGGCCAGATGGAGTTTGGCACCACCAGGATGCTCCGTTTCCTACTGGAGGCAACTGGGGGTGGGGGAGACAGCAGTCTGCCTGTCTCCTCACTCACAACACAGTTGGGCCGCTGGGCTCTGTCTAGCTGGTTCTTCCTCCAGGCTGCCATCCAGCCCCTTCAGAGAGGCCAAAGCAAGTTGCATCCTCAGCGACTTAGAGGTTGGTTTGGGTGAAGAACAAGCGACGGCCGATGGTGATGATGATGGTGATGGTGAAGAACATGTTTGGAAGTCCCGGACAGATCTGATGAAGAGCGAAGCCCCAAGCCCACTCTCCTTTGCTCGACGGGGTTTAACTTTAGCACAAACGCGCAGCTGATGGTGCAGATTTGACGAAGCTTGCAAAATCATTTGATGCGCTACTTATAATTAGTGTCATGCGTCAATGCAGAGATTGCTACCTTCACATTAGGAGATGTAATTTCAATCACATTGGAGTTTGTTTCTCAGTGAAATGAGGCGTCTTGCCGTTCCAGAGGCTGCCCTGAGGCAGGGCAGGAAGCACATCAGCTTCCCCTGTTTTCCTTGAGTCACTGGAGTGAGAATGCAGCCATTTGGGGAATGCGTCCCTGGGCTCACATTATACTAGGCACGCATGTCTCCAGGGTGTGTTCAACAGGGCTTGTGCAGCGCACGACGGTCTCTGGTGCAGAACGCAGTCTGAGTGAATGCAGCCCTCCACAGTGCCCTCATGCCGGCGAGGGCTTGGCATTACTTTGCATATCACCAAACGCCCAGGAAAGAGATGGGGCTCCATGAGCAGGCATGCCAGGAGGTCCAAGTGGCGATCCGGAGAAGCATTTGGCCACTTCCCGACAGCCCCAATCCACTGTGCTTAATGTTTAAAATGACTAGGAAGAGTTTTGGAAGATTTGATTGTTTGCTCACTGAACTGTGACATTTTGACTGGCTTCAGTTTGGTCTAATGGTTAGGGAGCCGGACTCTTATCTGGGAATACCGGGTTTGGTTCCGCCCTCCCTCATAAAGCCAGCTGGGCGACCTTGGGCTAGTCACAGCTCTCTTCTGAGCTCTCACAGCTCCTCCTAACTCAGAGGGTGTCTGTTGTTAGGAGAAGAACAGAAGGTTTGTCAGCAGCTTGAGTTCCCATAAATGTGTGAGAAAAGCAGGGTAGAAAAGCCAAGTTGTCTTCTTCTTCATAGAGGTTTTGCCCTAATACTGATTCTGGAGTTTAGCCTATGACTGCTGTCTAATGAAAGGATGGCCCTGTCTTTCTCTAAGTTGCCCCCAAAGCAAAATCTGACTATAACCATGGATTTGACCATAAGAAAAAAGAGGGAGGTGAGACTGCTCTCCAGTGTGTTTCCATGGGTACAAATGGGCATTTCCCTCCGTGTCCCTGGCTTCTTTTGCTCCATTTAATTGGCGAATTTCTCTTTCTTTCTGGAGTTGCCTGCCTGCCTGCCGAGATAATACCTTTATTTATTTGGCAAGCAGGCGGTTGGCCAAGGGCATTCTGGGAGGTGACGTCACCGTCGCTGCTGTGAGAAGAAGCCATCTTGTCTCTTTCTCCCTCCCGCCTGCGTCACCACATCACGGAGCATCTTCAAACCCTCTTTTGCAAGAAATTGCAAACCAGAAATCTGGTGATATGGGGAAGCGTCGCTAGATCAGGCTCAGGTTGGCCCTGAGGGAACATTTGGGGCAAAAACAGGTCAGGTGCCCTTAGGCACAGATCCTCCCTAGCTGGGGAAGGCAGGGGAGAGAGAAAATGGGGGGGGGGGAGAAGGCCAGGAGGGTATGGGTGAGCTATCCTCCAAAGTGTGCCATTTGGGCTTCTCTCTGGAGAAGGAAGGTGCGCAGGCAGGCAGAAAGAGGTGAACTTCAGGTTCTTAATGCCTTGGCTGGCAGGATTTTTTGACCTGAGTGTAACTGTCCCCTGGGAGTGGCCATTCTCCCCCCCAACTCCCCCCCCCCCCCAGGCAAAGGCAAAAGCAAATCAATTATAAAATTGTAGCAGGGACAACTACAGTCACAAATGTCTCCCCGATACTTAACGCAGGAGCAATTTGCAAGCAAAGATTTTGCTCCAGCATCACAACATAACCTCCTCTGGGGTATGATTCTCCCAGGGTCCCAGTCCTCTTAGCCGTGAGCTATTTAGGTGGCCTCCAGGCCTGTCCCGCTTCATTCAGCTTAAGGACTCATTGCTCCCATTTCCACACTTTGACCCCCTGACCCAGGCGGCACTGTTGCCACTGAGGCCGGAGGAGGAGACGGAACTGCCTTGCCAGGGGACTGGGGGGGGGGGGGTAGCGGACTCCCTTGAGCTGATCCCTTCTGCGAGAGCAGAGATTTTTCTGCCCAAAGACGAAAGCATCAGAGTCCTGCTTGCTCTGTGATATAGAAATAGTTTTGAAGAAGCTGCTGTCAGAAGAGGAATCCGGCCTGTGCGGGAGGGAAGCAGCGGATCAGGTCTTTTAAATCCTCTCCAGCGAGCTCTGGACTGCCAGATGCATTTTGGATTTAAATACGGCAATTTCCTGCTATATTGTATTTGTCAGACTGTAACAAAAATGGGTAATTATGCATCAGATGAAATGCTGGGAAGTTTAAGGAAATAAGTCCCTTGATCTTGGGAGCTGCTTAAACTGCACAGGCAAGCAAAACCGGCAGCTGACTTGGTGAGGAGGGATTTGAGAAGCACGCTCTGAACGCGATTTTAAATGAGCTGCGTCCGATGGCCTGGGACAGGCGGGGAACCGTGCTTTGGAGCCCTGCTGGCTCCATGACAAGAGGAAGCCGAGGGGAGCGGAGACATCTCCTGGCTGACCGTGCAGTCTGGCTCCTGTGTGCGGAGCCCATAGGCCCCCAGCCTCAGCTGCTCCACCCCGCCCCCCACCACGCATTTGGCTGCTGCTGCTGCTGCTGCTGCTACAGTCGGGCTCCCCTGCGGCTCTTCAGACGCCCTTTGCTTGCCCTGGGCCTGCTAAGCCTTGCTAGTTGTGGCCCCGAAGTCTGAGAGGACGAGAGTGAAAAACCAAGTGGATTTCTCCGTCCTCCCTCCGGCACGCTGGAGCCGGACCGTCCGGCAGCCTCTGTGGTGTCAAACCTGGCGCACTTGCTCAAACAGATCCGTACTGTTGTTTGGAAACAGCTCATGAAAAATCCATGAAGGATGCTTAGTGCTGCTGGTAGAACAGCACAGCAACATCAGGCCCGCAGCTGCGGCGCTGTGATCCGCCTTCTTTCATGTGTCATTCTGGCATCCAGGCAAAAAGCGGCGGCATCCATGTTGTGCTTTGTTCTCTTCTCGAGGCGGGGGGAGCCGCACGCAGAAGCCAGATCCCTGATGGAAGTCCTTCTGGAGAAGCAGCCGTGGAAACCAGACAGCAGAGATGAATGGGACGTTCATTAGCAGGAGCCCCGGGTCACTCTTCGGGCACCCCTAGCCTGGCTCAGAGGGAGAGTGGGAGGCGGTTTGATTTTAATGCACTCTGGGAAAGGAGCCACAGTGGAGCAGAGGTGCCCGCAGTCTGGGCCGGGTGCCCACCTGAAAGGCTTCTAGAGCCTGCTGCCCCAGGGGAGCAGCTCCACAGCATCCACCTGGTACCGACGTCCTGGTCCGGATGGACAGGTGGAGGAGATGGTGCAGGCGAGCTGGGAGAAAGGAGGGTCAGAGGGTGCAAGAACAGAGGCACCCAAGGGCTTCACGGCAGCTGGTGAGGGACGGGTTGGCCCCGTCAGGCGGGAGCTCTGCTGGCAGGGTGAAGCTGTCAGCTTAGGAGGGCCTCATTCAGACCTTGGTCCGGGCTCTACAGGCTGGAGGTGGAGTGAGCCAGAGTGCTGAGCACTGCTGCTGAAGATGCCTGGCTCCTTTCTGGCCTTCATCTGCATGGCGCCGAGGGCCCAATCCACCCTAACTGCTGTGCTCCTGGGCTGGTGATGCGTTCCTCTGACGACTGGGGAAGAGGAGGATGGGCAGGTGCTGTGCGTGTGGCACGCCGTGAGATGCGACAGGCAAAGGACCGCGTGTCGACGGGGCTGGAGTTCCCACTCAGGCGTCCAGAAGTAGCGGGCGGCTTGTGCGCTTTGCAGCAGAGGAAACCGCCGCAGGTGACACCTCAGCGGAGTCTGAAGAGTCCCTTGTTCTGCCCAGGGATCAGGAAGCTGTGAGGCCTCAGTGAAGTGAAACGCCCGAGGTGGTTTATGCGGCAGAGCCAAAGTGCCTGACCAGGAAAGGAGCAGCAGGCAGAGTCGCAGAGGTGAGGGATGGACGGCAGGCGGCACCTTTGGCTCTCCTTGGGCCTCAGCTGGATCTGAACAGTGCTCGCCTTCCAGGCACGGCCACGGGGGCAGAGACTGGGCAGAAGAAGACAAGGGCTTCCCTGCCAGCCCTCCTGTCTCCCCTGCCTCTGGAGGTGGCTGGGCACTCGCCTCACAGGTGGAACTAATTGCTTCCCAGACCTATTTCAAGGAGGAGTAACCCAGAGCCACTATGTGTGACAAATTGTATAAGGGAGAATCGAAATGCAAATAAATAAAACAAATGGCAATGAAACCCTTGAAGGCTGGGCTGCCTGCTGGCTTTAGGTAGTCTACGTGGCTTGGTGGAGACGGAGGACATTGTCCCCCTCACCAGATACAAAAGAGACACACAGGGTGATCCCATTTGACCCCCCAGGACAGGTGCTGCCGCACACTGGGAGAGGCCTCCTTCTGGGAGGGGCTGCTCAGTGAGGGGCCCAGGGGTCTGGTGAGAGGATGGACGGCGGGAGTCTCCCTCACTGGCCAGGATCAGACTGGACAAGCAGCTGTTGATTGGGGTTCCTAAGTGGAGCAGAAATGTTTGCAGCTCAGCTTATTTCTTCACCCAGAGGGTCATCGGGCTATGGAATTTACTATCAGAAGAGGTGGCAACAGTGCCTAGGCACTGCCTCCGGGTTGGAGAGACCGGCAGGATGCCTTGTCTTCTGCTTGAGATGCCCATGGGCAATAGGTGGGCCACTGTGTGAGACAGGATGCTGGACTAGATGGGTTGTGGCCTGATGCATCAGGGATCCTCTTGGAATCTTATGATCTTTCTGTAAGCCAGCCAAGACAGACCCAAATATTTGCCTCCTTCTGTGATGTCAAATGTGCCATCCAGTCCAAGGAGGGATTGCAGTGAGCCCTCCCTCCGGTGCCAGGCCAGTGGGTGAGATTGCTTGTGCCAGGTAAATCAAGATGCCCGAGAGCTTGTGCAAAGTGCAGATGGGAAAGAGCGAGGGGAGCGGGGGCAAAGTTGCTGAGCAACAGGACTCTGGGTGGCAACTGGTCTGGCTGCTGCCACTGCCCTGAACGCACAGCGCCAAGGTGGATGAAAAGTCGACTGGCCGGAAAAGCCCAGGAGACTTTGGGAAGGTGAGCTTCTGACGCCATGAAAGATGGCAGCGCTGCCACCCTTCAGCTGAGATTGGTGTGGCATTTTTTATTCTACTGCAGCAAATTATGTTACTCTTTTCAGGCAAATAAAATCGAGTCAGACACCTACCTTCAGAGCACAGATCAGCGCAGGGTCTTCCTAATGCCTGGATCATAACCAAGTGGACAAAAATAGCTCTCCTTGACTTGGCCAATCTGGCATCACTCTGGGGAAAGCAGAAGATTGCTCAGGCAATTCTGGGGCTCGCTGGAAATGAGTGATTGGACGGGACACTTGGCTTGAGGCCAATGCACTCAGCAGGCGGCATTCAAATCCAATGTAGGAAGTCATGCAGACCTCGTTTTCAGAGTGGCTTTCAGGGTTCCCTTGTGGGCTTGTCAGGCTGGGGAGAATGAGAAGGGTGTCTCTGGGTCGCTTCCAGGGCTCCTGTTAGGGAGCCACCAGAGCTCCCCCCCCCCAGATTCCTTTGCCACCCCCACCACTCACCCCATGCCTGTGTGTAAATGATATACCTCCATCCAAACAAGGCACTGGGTGGCTGGGAGGGGATCCACTCCTCTGCCCTTTCCAGAACTTCGCTGCACTGGGAACATGGTGCACAGAGGTAATTCCCTAATTGGATGTTTTACTGGCCACTAGACCAGATAACTGTGGCCCAAAATCCTGGTGGTGAAGTGGCAGTGCATGTCCCTTTGTGCCAGCTCCTCCAAATGGAGCGACCCCAGAGTTTTTCAGCTTGCTCAAAGGTCACCCTTTTGGAGGACGTGGCGGAAGGCTTCCACTCCGCCTGTCCTGTGCCCTTGGCATCCCCCAAGGGCGTCATTTCTCTCCCCCTGCTCAATGAAGAAAAACCCTGAGATATTCCAAGGGAAGCATTGTTGTTTCTTATCTGCATTAAAATTACTGCATAAACTGAATTTCAAGTTTTCATCAATTCCCAAGCTACACGGTCTTACATAATTTTCTGTGGAAATGATCTTAGATTTTTGCATGTAAGTACAAAGTCACATTGTAGAGCAAGCCAAGTGGGAAGACAGGAACTCTTCTTTGTCCACCTTCACCAGGAGTACAACCGTCAGCCTCACACTGCTCAAAATATTGCCCTCGCTGTGGCTTCGCAAGTTGATGGTCCATAGCTCGCAGTCCTGTAGGGATACTCAGCAGCAGCCTCTAGATGTCCCTGAACTACCCCCTATCTAGCCCAGCATCCCGTCTCACAAAGTGGCCCACCAATTGCCTATGGACACCTCAAGCAGAGACAAGGGCAAACCTTCTCCTGCTCTCGAATCCCGGCAAATGGCCTTAAAAATATCCCGCTTGTTCCCCCAGCCTGAAAGATGTACTTAGCAATCATATTTGCTGGAATAAAAGGCCGTATTTTTTTTTATTCCAGCCCTGTTTTAGATCCTCGGGGTCTCTTCCATCCTGTAGTCCATTTTTTAAATATGAAAGCTGATGCCATAGATGAGGGTTTTCCGTTCCTTCCGCTTTGTTCGATGCCTGCTGCTTCTGCCGTGGGTCCTAGCAAGCAATCAACACTCTACCTGCTGCTTTACAACAACTCATTTGAGTTGCATCCTTTAGCCTACCTAAAGGCTGAGGTGGGGGGTCTGTTGCTAATTCACACCCTGTTATCTTTCTTTCATTGTCAAACACCCACCATATACTTCTTTATTTCCCTGTCCCCTCCCGCTCTGATTAGTTTCCAAATAAGCTTCATGCTTCCAGCAAAGCCTGTGAATATAATGATATATGTGTTACAGGCACGTTGGTGAAACATCGCCGCAGGAACCCTGACCGATCATGCAAACAATCAAATCAAGATGGCTTTCTTTGCAGTCTGTGCCCATTAGTAATGGGGTGAGATTGAGTGAGTGAACGTTTTGATGACATGGAGAACCAGGATGGGAGCCTGGAAGGGCAGACAGAGCCACAGACAGGTTCCCAAGGCAGCTTTTCCTCTCCGGCCAGCTCCTGGAATGTGGACAGGTTTTGGAAGCATCCCGAATTACGGCTGCCCTGGAAAATAGCCCCCGCCTGCCTTGGAGAAGATGGCAACCCAGCGAAACAGCCCCCTGGGCAAGGCGGCATCCGCACGTTCAGCCAGGGTCTCCCGGGAGCTCCACGCTGGGTCGTCGTTTCCCTGAGCGGCTCCCGGCCTGCCTCCGTTTCCCTGTCAGTTCTAATCCAGGGAACGAGCAAGGAGCTGCCTTCTCTTCGAGGGCAGATGGATGAAAGGAACGGGCGCTTGGGTTCTGCCAGCGTGGCGCCAGTTTAGAGAGGGTCGGACCCTGCTGTTATTCCTCCCCCGGCCCGGCTGCCAAGCACTCTCCTAATTGCCCTCCCTCTGAAGATCCTCATAGGATCGCCTTCCCATCCAGCCGTGGCATTGATGCGCTTGGTGCTCTTCCGACGTGCAACCGCCATCGCCATCTCTCCCACGCCACCTTCAGTCTGGGCCGAGGGTCCCCTTGCCCGCCTGGCTTGCAAGCCTCACCAGGAATGCCCACGCCCAGGGCAGATGACCGGAAGGAGGGGGGCTCCGTGGGGAGGCCGAGCTGGGCACTGGGGGTGGGTACGACGTGAGAAGAAGGGCGGGGAGTTTGCACCTCCCTTCGTGCTGTGAACAGCTCTGCCCCGATCCAGACCTTTAGCTCTTGCTCTGCGTTGGTGTCAGAATTTTCCGGACCCGGCTTTGCGGAAAGGGCGGGCAGCGTGAGGTGCGGCCGGGGGAGGCGGAAACCTGCCGCCGTGCAGGTCAGAGTAGCACCTCTGGGCCCTCACTGCTCTTCCCAGCCTGCCTGTCATGCAAGCGGTGGCTGTGCCAGCGGAGGGGGTGGGCAGGCAGGCCTCCTGTCATCTCTCTGGAACATTTCATCACCCAGCTAAGACATCGCCGTAATGAAGGGGGTGACCTTGCCTCGCTTAGCCGAGTCTTTGCCCCCCCCCCCTTGTGGGAGCTTGGGCTGCAGGGCAGAAGCAGGCTTTGCTGCTTTTGGAGGGGGGGAGGACTCTGTGCAGATACCGTACTCATCATTCTGAAGGAATCCTGTGCAGACTGTGGAAACGGAAGAAGAAGAGTTGGCTTTTCTACCCAGTTTTTCTCACCCATTTAAGGGTACACAAAGCTGCTGACAAGCCTTCTGTTCTTCTCCCTGCAACAGACACCCTGTGAGGTAGGTGGGTCTGTGAGAGCTCAGAGGAGAGCTGTGACTAGCCCAGGGTCACCCAGCTGGCTTCATGGGGGAAGGCAGAATCAAACGCTAGCCACTACACCAAACTGGCCCACTGTAGTCACCCTTCCTGTTCCTGAGGTGGTTCTGAAGCCGAGCAGCAGGGTCTGAGGTTCCCACCGGCAGATTCACAAGGCCGCCGCTGTCCTGCTGCCTCATCCCCACATTACAAGCAATTGGCGCATTAAGATCAATCTAGTCCCTGCCAGTAGTGGGCAGAGTAGAGTTGCCACCTCGGTCTAGGCCAGCAGCCTCTGCTCCCTCGACCACCTGGTGAAGCTGTGGTCTCATGTGCCCGACTGCCTCTGACGTGAAATGGGCCGTGCCCCTGCGCTGGCGAGCACATGACCCCATGGCACGGGCCTGCGTGGGTCGGGCCCTTTCTGTATGTGCCTCTAGCGCACAGCGAAAGCCACAGAGTCGCCTTGGCAGGCCGGTCGGGGGCTTATCGCCTCTCCCCTGCCGCGAGGGGGATGTGGGGCCACACTGCTGTCAGAGGCAGAGGCTCTGACCCGTGGGGGAGCCTGACTGGGAATACCAGCTTTGATTTTGCCCTCCTCCACGAAGCCAGCTGGGTGACCTTGGGCTAGTAACAGCTCCCTTCTGAGCTCTCCCAGCCCCACCTACCTCACAGGGTGTTCTATTGTGGGGAGAAGGATTGCAGGTTTGTCAGCCACTTGGAGTCCCCTTGAATGGGTGAGAAAAGCAGGGTAGAAAGGCCAACTCTTCTCCTTCTCCACTCTGCGAGTACATGGTCCCCCCTTCCACGGAGGCCAGTGGGGAAAGAGGACTGCGCGATGGCTGCTCCTCTTCTCTGATTTGCAAAAGGGAATCCCACCCGAGCGGAATGTGGGGCGGAGCGCCTGTGGGTCTGTGGCATCATGACAGCGCATGTGCCCCTAGAGCAGTCTGGAACCGTCCATGCTGTGCCCGGGCTCAGAGCCCAGCCAAAAGGGCAGGCTGTCGCTTTACGAGGTGCCTCTGTGGTCGATCTGCCCTCGCGCCCTGGAGCGCCTGAGCCCAAAATGCCGCTCTGTGTCCAGGAAAGCTTTTTGCTTTGCTCAGAGCGGCAGCAGAGCCCCAGGCAGCCCCGAGTCGCTCCTCCTCAGGCAGAACGGACAACGCTGATCCCTTGGAATAGGTGCTTGGCCAGGCCGGCAGTGGCGCTTCCGTGGTGGGCAGGACGACATTCTAAGGAGCATCTGAGCCTCACGCTTTCCTGCCTGCTCAAATCAGGTTGCGTACTGTCAGTCTGGGGCAGGGGTCTTGGGTGGGGGGAAGCAGCAAGACTTTAAACTGCCCCCCCTCATTGGTGGGCCTGGGCGCTCACTCCACTCCCAATGGGCTGCTCTGAGGATCACTGAGAGAGGGCTTTGCTTTGCCTTCTTTTATACCTTGGGGTTGAGGGACAGTCGGCCGGCTCTGACTCTGGAATTCCTCCGGCAGGCGCCCTCGCCAGTCTGGCCGCAGTTCTGTGCTCGTAGGACTTCAGAACTGAACTGCCCCTACAGATGATTTCTGGCCGTTCAGGCGTTGTGGCAGGAGTCCTTCTCTCTGAGCCACCAAAAAATGTACAGGAAATGTGGCTGGTGAAATGATACCTCATTCATGGACAGGAAAAATAGCACAAGCCAGATGTTGGTGCAGCTGTTTGACATGTTTGAAGGGACAGGCAGCATGCCTCTAAGGCCATTTGCAGGGACCTGAGGATAGGTGCAGGTTTGCCTTTGAGACAGGATGCTGGACCAGATGGGCTGCGGCCTCATCCAGCCAGGATCCTCTTAGCTTCTTATGTTTGCGTCGAATTCAGAATTTTCTGCAATAAATGGAATTTAGGTCTGTAGAGCATCCTTTTCCCCGGCTTGCTGAATAGGATGCCGTGCGTATTTTGCGTGGGAGGCCAGATTGATTTCTTCATGGAGATAACATCTCTCCCCACCTTCGAATGTGCAAAAAATAGTTGCATTTGGTCTAAATTCTGTGAAAGTGCAAAACCTCTTATTCCTTTAGGTATGACACGTCAATCCAAATTACCCTTCTCTCCATCAGATTCCCTCAAAGCAGTTCATTCCAGCCTGTCGGCTGTCATCCAAAAGGTCAGCTCAATGCAACAGGGATGTGTGAGAGAAATACAAAAATAACACACATGCATCCTGGGATTTAAAACTTTCAGCTGCAGGTATAGCCCAGGGAGGGAGGGAGGGAGCTGTAGCCCATTTCCAATCCGACCGCGCATACCGTTTCAGTCTGAGAGCACGCTCGCTGTGGCAGATCCGCCTGGCTGACCCATTTCACCCAAGAAAGAATGCCGTTTTCCTCTTAATTTCGTCTTTCCTGTAGCTGTTCTTCCTCATTGGCTCCAAACTTGCAGTCACCAGCAGAGGGGGCACAGAGCTTGCTAATTAAGGGAAGGTGCGTTTGAATTTCACGGGCTGCTTCCACATGTGATGCGGGGTTTGAACAGGTCTTGCTGGCTCCCGGCCAGGCACAAGAAGGAACAGTCCCGGGCTTACCTTGATGCCCGGCAAGCACTCTCCAGGATCAGCGCATGAGGGGCTGCCAGAAGCCAGCCAAGCTCCTGCCCGCTTCCTTTGGCTGGTTTGTGTGCTCGGCTGACTTCCGGTAGCCCCAAAGAAGCTGATTCTGAAAGTGCTCACCACACATCAAAGGTTAGCGTCACTGTTATGGGGAACCGAACCTCAATGTTGCGTTTCCCGTCATGCTGATATTACAGATTTAAGTGGCATTCCCAATATCAAGCAAAGGAAGGGGAGTTCAGAAAGAATTATGATTGTCATTGCTATTAATCATTGCTGTTAATTATTTGTTTATTTATCTGTTTGTTTGAATTTTTATCCCACCCTATACCTAAAGGCCATTGAGCATATAAAATGAGCATTAAAACCATGATGGTCCCTGAATGTGGGGAGGAAAGCCATTTCCTTGTTTAGCCAAAGTCCAGGACAAAGTGGCGTGTCTTCACAGCTCTCCTAAATGCATAAAATGAACACACCTCAGGAGAAAGACTATTCCACAGTCTGGGAGCCACCACTGATAGGGCCCTATCACAGGTGCCCACTCCTTTTGCTCCTGAGGGTGGTGGGACAACCAGGAGGGCCTCTCCTCCAGATCTTAAGGCACGGGCAGGTTGATATGGGAGAAGACGTTCCTTTAGATATTTGGGGCCCTAAGTCATGTAGGGCTCTATAGGTTAAAGTTAGTGCTTTGAATTGGGCTTGGTAGCAAATTGGCAGCCAGTGCAGCTCTTTTAAGGCTGGCATGATGTGTGTCCAGCCAGCTGTTCCAGTAAGCAGTCTAGGAGCTGCATTCTCCATTCTGCTCCAGCTGCAGCTTCCAAACTGTCTTCAGGGGCAACCCCATGTACAGTGCATTACAGTAGTCCAGTCTGGAAGTTACCAGGGCATGGATGACCGTGCTAAATGATCTCTGCCAGAAGGGGCCTTAGCTGTCAAACCAGCCGTAGCTGGGAATAGGCACTCTTGACCACGGCCTCCACCTGAGCTTCAAGCATCAACACAGAGTCCAAAAGCACCCCCAGATTCCGTACCTGTCCTTTCCAGGGCATGGCAGCTCCATCAACAACAGGGTGCCTCCCGACTTCATGGACACGAGACCCAGTGACACGCAGCACTAATCCACCTTCTTAGACTCGTAGAGGTGGAATGGACCTCCAGGGTCACGGACTCTGACCTCCTGCTCAGCCCCTCCTGGAAAGGCCTCGTTTGTCACTTGGCGGAGAGGATTTCACAGACTGGGGCATCTGAGGCCAGAGGGGGCCAAGGGAAACCTGGTGCAATTTCTTATCACTTATTGGAAAGCCGGTAAGAAAACGACAGTGGCTGAGAAAGGGTTCCTGTACCCGTTGGAGTGTCTGCTGGCCTCCTTATTCCTGAGCAAGCTAATTCATTTAATGGTCGTTGAAGGATATCTGGTGATAAACGGAAATTGGGGTCACTGTGTATCATGGATGTGGCCACTCACATGGAAAGCTGGAGATGTCCAGGGAGATGCCCAGGGGGAGGAGAGCTGCAGGCCCCCCGCTTCCGTTCCTGAGTAGCCACTGTGGCCGCACTGCCAGCACCGCCAAGGCCAGCAGCCTCTCATCTCCTCAGAAGAGGGGAAGAGGCTTGCGGGGACGGCCAAGGTCATCCTCTTCCCATGTTGCCGCTAGCCCCTTCAGCCCTGTTTCCCAATCCGCCAAAGGCTGCTCGCTGAATCCTTGCCTCGTCTCGCTTTCGTCTCCCTTTCTGAGCTGCAGGTGGACGAGGGATCTCTCTGTTTTCACCCTGGGCTTGATGCTTAAGAAGGGTGTGGGGAGAAAGGGGCGCGCAGGGGGCTCCATCTGGGTTCTACAGGGGAGCAAAAATTTGCATTTAGGTGAATTCATGCTTTGAAGTGTTCACGCCTACAGGCAAACCTGGAGTCCCTCCTAAGATGGCAAATACTGTATCATATTTTATTTTTAAAAACCGTGTTTTGTCTGTTGGGCCTTAAGAAAAGCCCTGCTCTTTCCCAAAAGGCAGGCATAAGCTGGGTGCTTGGCCAGCCCAGGATTCCTTTGGCCGCCGGTCCCTCCATGTGCACGTCAGGACCAAGGCCTGTCCGTCTACCTCGAAAAAGCCTCCTTCGCCCTCCAGTGGGGGTTCAGAAGAGCATTGCTTCCTCAAACTCAAAGGGGTGACTGGTCTCCGCTTGCTTCGTGGCTCTTTCCCTGGCAGCCCAAAGGCATGGAGGACCTTTGGATCTTGGAGACTCAGCCCAGCAGTAGGGGTCACGTGGTGCAGCCAGGAATGGGTAGTAAAGCGGATGCACTTGCAGATAGGCATCAGATATTCCTGGTGGCAAAATTTACTCTGGGATCTTAAAAGGCTCCAAGAAGACTTTTCCAGAGAGGTTCAGGAGCAATAAATGGGCTTTGCGTAGCGCCGTGATCGGGAGGAAGAGCTCCACAAGCAGGAATTCCGACTCACGGCCGGCATGGTCCGTCAACAGAGGACCCTTCTGGTGTGCGCTCACTTGGACATCCATCATCTGGAAGCCTCCAGGCTGGACTGTTAATACTTGGCTGTGCGGAGACTACCCTTGGAGACTGTTCTGAAGTTGCAAGGATGAAGGACGCAGAAGCCAAGGCCTGGCAGATGCTCATCATGGCAGGTGGTTGTGCTGCCGACTGCACTTCATCTTTGATGGCTGTCAACAACAGCGTGCTGGGCTGTCATCTGATGCTCAGGTTCCCATTCAGCTCTATCCCTGGGCCCTGTGCAGCCAGGCACCACCTACTAAAGGCCATCAGAAGTTCACTACCAAGGCCACTTCGGGACCTTAGCACACTCACTTCAGGCGGGAAGTCTTTCTCCTGGACATGTTGGGTTGCACCGTGCCCCCTGCAAGAGCCCTTCAGGAATCCAGCATTTCCCTGTGACTTGGTCCACTGGACGGTCACATGCTGCTTCAGCCCAGCACTGCATCTCTTCTGGGAAGTTGGCACGACCAGCACTTCCCTAATGTTGCACCTCTGCTCGTGTAGGGGCTTGAGGACCTTCAGCCCAGTCCTGTAGCAGAGCAGCATGTGCCAGGTGCCTGGTCCTCACGATGGGTGCCCAGTTCTCCAGCAGCAGCAGCAGCAGCAGCAGCAGCAGCGGGTCTGCCTTCTGGTCTCGCCACAAGGCTAGCAGGTGGCCAGCATTTTGAAGGCTTCTGAAGACCAAGAGGAAACTTTCAGCCTGGCCCTCAGGTGGCTGTAGCCATGACTGCCTCCTGCTCAGCGGAGTTCGAGGGCCAAAGGTGACCCAGTTTTATTAATAATGCCAATGAAAAGATTTCAGGGGAAAGCAGGCAGGACCCCAGCGTTGCCACAGGCCAGGGAGAATGGACACATCTCTGTGCAGAGTCCACTTTGAGTGTCTGAGCAGCGTTAGTGCTCTGGCTTGGCACAAGGCTGCCCTGTGTGTGACCTGAATTTTGAATCGCCAGGGAAGCCGTTAATGTGAGGAGTGGGAACAGATGGGCCACCCAAGGGATCCTGCCGGCAAGGGAGGGGTGCAAAGGGAGGCGGCTTCTGAACTGTCTGGCCTGATCTTCATCTTTGCTGCTCCTTTCCGCAGGCTGGCCGGGGGTTTCTTGGTCTCTCTGAAAACCCTTTTGGGCAGTAAAGGAGGTCGGTGCTCCCCTTTGGTTCTTTGTGGATCATTTCCACCAGATAAAGGAGCCCCCCTTCCTTCATTGCCTGGCTTGTTTGTGGCTGCGGAAGACTTTGAAGATGCCGACTTCTAAATAAGAATCCTCTGCTGGGATCCCACCTTCGGGGCAGGCTGGGCGCTCCCGTCCTTTTGGAGAGCTTCGCCATTGGGAACAGAGGCGGCTGGACCAGGTGGGCCCTGGGCCCAACCTGCTTCCTGTGTGCTTACGCAACACCGCGGCTCCATGTCCACCTTCCTGATGGAGATGGGAGCCAGCCTCTTCCCTTGGGTGATCTGCTTTGCCTTAGGAATCTGATGGCCTTTCCCACCACGAGGGAGGCAGGCAGCCTTCATGGGGGGGGGGGGCAGAAGTGCAGGACATTGCTGCTCTGTGACCTTCCCACTTGCGGGTGATGGGAGAAAAGGAGGTATTCAAAGCATGGTGACATTTGCCCAAAACAGCAGGAGGAGAGTTAGACCCAAGCCCTGGGGGTGGGGGTGGGGTGGGGGCTTCTGAAGACCAGAACGGCTTGAATTAAAATTTAAGGAGATAAAAATTCTACTTGGGGCTTAAGGAACCAAGAGGCACTTGGAGCTCATTTCTTCTAAGTCAGCTCTCTTCCTAAGCGGTTACGTAAAGCTGGGGGTGGGGGGGTGGGAAGGTCCCCCTAATGAGCCTTGAAGGGGAAGATTAAAGTGCCAGTTAGCAGGAAGGGGGATTACGGAGGAAAAGGAATTAGTCTCAAAATGCAAATGCTCACATGTGTCAAGATCATGCTTAGAATTCTGATGGGTGACGCGAGAGTTTTAGCATCTTGTTCTTTTCCCTAAATGTCTGATCACCTGTGACGCCATGGCACCTCTCAGGGCCATTGGCAGGGAGTGGAGAGCCGGTCTGCCTTGGCCTTCTACTGGAGATGCCCAGAAGCAACTGCGGGGCCACCGGGTGAGGCGGGACTAGATGAACTGGACTAGACGGGCTGTGTGGCCCGATCCGGCAGGGAGATGTCTCCTCTCTGATGAGAGCCCTCCGCTTGCCTGCAGGCATCCAGGGACAATTAAAAGCTCACAGAAGGAAGCATCTTAAGCTGGGGCTGGAAAAATAAGCTGTGGGCTGTGGCTGAGCGTGTTGCTGGGACCCTCTGCGCCTCTGCAGAGTACGAAGGAGAGAAAGGAAAGGGAACAATCTATTCCCACCAGGTGTATTCTGCCTGGGGATGTGTGAAGATCTTGGCCCCCTCTGGGCTGTGGGAAACTGTGGGATCTCTTTCAAAGAGAGCATTTTGTTAGAAGGAAGAGGCCCCCAGGAGTATGCCTTGTTTCTAGAGTGCTTGGTCCACTCTGTTGATGACTTGGATCATAATAGAAGTCCGTTTGGTTCTCTTGCTCACTTTGTCTGGGCTGCCTAAACCACTAATATTTATACGCGTCCACTTGAGTGCACACTCACTCTTTGAAGCCATTGATTTATTAACTGATAGTGCTCCATTAGCCAATTGTACAGGAGCATTTTCCAGGGGATGCAATAATTTGAATCGTACCAGCTTGTTTCACAAAGTCCTGGAAGGTCCAAGAAAGAAAAGAGGAAGGAGGGAGGTTGTCGGAGAAGGGCTGGTGGGCCTCTGAGTGCCCCCTGCTCGGCTCTGCTAGCCTCAGGGAGGGTGCACAACCACAACGCAAAGGGGTCTCACTCCAGAAATGAGGAGGCTGAGCTCTCTGCCTGGCTGTCGCGTTGCACTGAATAGGCAGATGCAAAGCGCTCGGCACAGCTTGTTCCAATGCCATTTGCATAAATTAACAGGGTGGCTCAGGGCCAGCCGGCCGGGCCGCTCCAGACACATCCTCTGTGCTTTCACACAGAGTCAGTTGCTCCCGAGAAAGACATTTTATTATATAAACTCCTGTGGTGCTTAGAAGGGATGTGAGAAGGTTGTCAAAATGGCCCCTTCTACCTTCTGCCATAAGTTGCAGAGAAATGTGCGGATGTCTGAGCACCACAGAACCTGCATTGTGCTGAATGAAGAGCAGACAGAAATCCCAGCAATGGCAGCCGGAGTTACAAGGGGCTGCAGATGCTCGCGGGACTGTTTACCGTTAAAATACAAATCGTAATGGGATTTGTCCAGGGTGGTTTCTGGAAGCAGCAGTGAAGCTGGGGAATGGCCAGTCTGGAGAACCCTGTTTGTTCTGGCTGCTGGAGATCTCCCAGTTGGGCCTTCCCTTTGCAGATGCTTTGCTGCTGGCTAGGTGGCATCTCAGGGCAAAGCCAATCCTGTGGCTGGTTGTGACTCTAGAGCAGCCTGTCCTCTGCCAGGCACACCATAGGCTAGTGCCTGTCCTTCATCTCTGGGCACCCTTGACAATATTTCTGGTTTGTTATTGCCTATTGCCGGTGCCCTGCATGTACACAGACCCCTGGACTTGGACCAGAGGGGGAGTTTCTGGTCACATTACCAACTTGCCCTAGGGCAACAAACAAACTTGCTGTGGTGAGAAATATCTGTAGCTCAGTTTGATGTCCTGGGCTGCTGCATAGTTTGGATGCCCTTCCAGCACTTGGATGTCAGGATGGGCAAATCAGAGGACCTTCGTTGCATGCCATTCTGGCCCCAATGACCCAGGAATACCATTTAGGGGCAGAAAGGGCAGAAAGAGTTGTTGTGCTCATGTTCTGCTTGAGGGCTTTGGGACATGACCATCTGGCCACTGTGAAGAGAGGCTGCTGAACTCAACAGGCCACTTGTCCAGCCCAGCTGAGACCTTTTCAAGTTTTAGGGCGCATCCCCATGCATGTTTTGGTCAAAATTGAAATTGGGTTTGGCAAGGGTTGTCCCCATGCACTTTTGATTTGGTCCGATTTCCGTGGACTAAATCGCCCAAACCCGTACCAAACCCATACCAGATTTGGTACTGGAAAAAACAAGTCTTATCACGGTTTGGTGTCCCGGCATGCATTGCTTTGTGAGGCGAGCCTGCACATGGGGACAGTCCCAGGCTATTTGGGGAGGAGATTGGCACCCGTCTCAGTACCAATTGGGCTTACATTGGACCGGGTGTGGGACCAAGATCGAATCTTGGCTGGGAAAGGGAGTAAAAGCAAGTCTCTCCCGGGATTGTTACCCCCCTGTTCACGATCCTGGCTGACAAGGTAGAGGCTCGCTTTTGCTCCCTTTTCCAGGCAAGCTGCTTGCTTGCCTGGAAATGGGAGTAAATTAAGTCCAGGACCATCCCATACGCAGGCTCGGCTCAGACCAAATCACCCAAACCATGCCCAGACTTGTTTTTTCCAGGACCACATTTGGTCCTAGTTTGACCCTGGTTTGGCCGATTAGGTCTGAGAAAATTGGGCCAAATAAAAAGTGCATGGGGACAGCCCCTCCTGAACCCGTTTTCGGATTGGGACCAAAGGTGCATGGGGACACACACTTAATCTCTCAGGGTGTGTCCCCATGCACAGTTTGTCTGGTACCGAAACTGGACTCGGCATGGGACCTCCCCATGCATTTTTCATTTGGTCCACTTTCCGTGGATCAAATCCCCCCAAACTGTGCCAGACAAGGGCCAAATTTGGTACTTGAAAAAACAAGTCTGAGCATGGTTTGTGGTCCTGGCACACATTGGTTAGTGAGCCAAGACAGCACATGGGGATGGTCCCAGGCTATTTGGAGAGGAGATTGGCGCTCACATCATTTGGAGGTGAGGTGTGCTTGCCCTTCCTGCCCTGTGCATTGGAGATTGCAGCCACTGACATTTTTGGGGAGTGGAAAAATCCCAATTGCCAAGGCAGGCAGGATAATGGCTTAATTTTTGTACATTTTCCATGGAAAATATTCCACCCCGGGTTCCCGATCACAAAGGCAGGCTGGATAATGGCTTGAATTTTGTTGCAATTCCAAAAATTTTCAACCCCGTTTCCCGATCGCCAAGGCAATGATGAAAATGGCTTGATTTTCTTCCTTTTAAACTTGGCGGCCGTTCTTGTGGTTCCCGGTGGAGCGAGGTGCCAAAACTGCTGAAGCGCCTAACTGCCACTGAACCTTGTTGTGGCTTTCAGTCTTTTAAAATTATTTATAATTTTATTATTAGGAGTAAGCTTTATATTAACTTTTTTTCTGTACCTCCCAGCCCAGTCCTGGCTTTCTGTGCTACTAAGGGAGGGGGGATGCGGCATTTGCAGCTGGCGGCCCAGGGATGGGCCGACGTCAGTCAGGCTTCCAATGAGGAGAGAGGGGGTGGAGAGGAGGGGCGCTGCTCCCCCGTGCCAGGGTTTGGCGCGGTTTGCATGGGGATGGGTGAATCTGTGCCCAACCCGCACCCAGCCTGTGTCACCGGGAATGGAATGGGGACAGACTGGGATCAGCCTTGGACCCGCTCCCGGCCCCATGTGTGCCCATTCCGGCCCAGTTGGCATGCGTGGGGATGCAGCCTTGGCGGTTGACCAAATCCCTTCCTTCAACTCCTGCAATGGGTTTTTTGAAGTTTAGCACCCTGGAGAGCGCCATGCGATTAGGCAGTTCTCTCTGTGTTGTATTATGTGGGCCTTTCCCTACAAGATTTCCCTGGGGCTCTTTGATCTTGCCTTTCTTGAAGTCTATGACAGACATCAGGGGATGGTCAGTTTTCACAGCCTTCGCTTTTCTGAATCCCAGGAAGATGCGGTCACTTTCCCTCAAGGCTCCAGCCACTGACAAGGCATCAGCTAGTTCTCCTCAGCTGGTCAGGGTCGCCTTTCTGTTCTTCTGCCTGATCCATTCCAGGGGATGTTTGTTAGTCTTTCTTTCCAGACGCAAAGTTAGACTTCCCATTGGTGTCAGAACAGCTGAAATCCCCAGGCAGTGCTTCGGCTGCCCTCTGTGGGTGTCATCTCTTTAGGGAACCTTCATCCATATCAGCCAGCCAGCTCAGGAGCACAACAACCCTAACAGAATAATTTTGCTTTTGCTCCCTTTAGTCAGAAGCCTTCCAAAGACTTCTCCTCCGTGCCTGAGTACAAGGAACGCTGTTTGCTTGTTTTTTAAGACTAGAGTGTTGGAAATCAGTGGTTTTACCTTTTTCCTGCCTTTTTCCGGCTACCTCGACATGAGGCAGATCTGGGTCTCAGGACAAGATTAAAGTGTTACCTCCTCAGACTGTCAGACCCTTTCCAGACCTGGCCGTGACAGACTTCCTAGTCCCTGGAAGGGAAGGACGTCTGTATTTCAGGCCGTTTTCATGTGCACATTGGGGCCTGCAGTATGCCTGGCACAACGTTTTGAAGGCGCAACCATGTTTTGCTGACGGGAGACCTGGCTGCAGGACTCAGGGCTGCCGTGTGGGGTTTGCCTCCCATTCAGGAGCCCAGAGCGCTCATTGTGCCTTGCAGTGGAGCCAGAATCCGGAACCCTGGATCATGCACTAAAGTTCATTAGCTTGCCTGAACATTTGCTTTGCTTCCCCTACTGCTGCAGAGTGCTCTTTTGCCAGGATAGTAGCATCTCACCTGCCCCCAATTTAAGGGAGTTTCCAGTCAAAGCATCACCAGATGTTCTGATTACGCTTCCGGCGTGCACTCCGCCTGGCCTTCAAAAAGCACAGCACTTTGGGGTTGGTGCGGCTTGCGGGTTTCCCTCCACACATGAGACGGTGAACAGGACTGTCCTCTGCTCCTCCTGCTTCCCATAAGCACCTTCTCCCATTTGTAACTCTAGTGGCATCTTCTGGCCTCCTTGGGATTCTGGGAACTGTGCAGAAACCCTCCTTTCTTTGACATTCTGAAGCAGGTACTTTAGCCAGTGACATTTAGCAGCCGCAGCGAGGCGGCAGAGGCTCTGCAAGGAGGTGCAGTCAGTCTCGTGTTTGGTCTCTTTGTCCCTCGGATATTGAATCACTTGCGGTCCATTTCCTCGGTCTCCTGAGGTTGCCGTGTCCCAGGGCCAGGAGCAGGGGGAGCCCCGGTTGCAGCCATGGGTTCTGGAGGTGAAGGAGAGGCCAGGGGAGGAGGCGGTGGACGGGTGCCGGGTGCCGTGGCTTTGGTGGGTGATGCTGGGAGCTGACCTAGGGCAAGACATTTGCACGTACAGAAGCCAGTGGGAGAATCCTGGCCCCAACAATCTCATTAGAGGCCACGGGCACAGATCAGTTAATTAGAACAGTTAATTAGTTCATTAACTACAGATTCAAATGGCAATTTGTCATCCTTAGGAGAGGATTCTGGTGCTTTCGCAGCTCAGAGCAATCAGAGCATCTAATATCAGCTTTTCAAGCAGTTTTTTTCTCTTTCCCCCAGAAGGAAACAATCGCCATCAGAAGTCTTTTACATCTCCACTGACCCACAGTTGTGAGCTGCCATCCTGGCTTGATAGGAAAGAACACAAAATTATGTTTAACAATACAGTTCTTATGGAATAAGAGCAGCACAGAAAACCAACACAACGAGCAAAAAGTCTTTGCAGAACAAAACAGCAAAAGTCAGGGATTAATTCCAAGGAGGGTTGATCTTTCCTTTTCCACCTGGCCTGAGGGCCACCTGAGGATCCTTGGGGGCCATCTGAGCTCCTAAGGAGCAGCCCTGGATGGAGAAGCCCTTGGGTCTCACAGGGGGATGCAGGGCCCCCCCGCCAAACCCCCCACTGATCTCTCCCCTTCTGGCAGATGTGGAAGATGCCCAGCAGAGCTTAAAATAACCCTCTAATCTCCCTTCTATATGGGGAGATGAGCCAGCAGACCCTCCTGCCTCCCCCCCTCCAGAAAATAGGCAGACAAGAGGAGCATCCTAGGAGCAGAGGGCACTCTGACTGATGGGCAGGAGAGTGAGGACAGACGAGGGGAGGTATTTTTTTCAGCAGGGCTGTTATCAGTCTGTGAAATTTACTATGGAAGAGGTGGTGATGGCATCCAGTCTGAATGGCTTTAAGAAAGGATTAGATACATTCATGAAGGACAGAGTTATCGATGGCTACTAGAATGGATGCCTACTACTGTCTCTAAATTGGGGAGACAGGCAGGAAGCCCCTCAAAGCCATCTGCAGGGAACTTAGGGCCGCCGAAGGTTTTGCCCTTGTCTTCTGCTTGAAGCCCAGAAGCAAATGAATAATAGAATCATAGAGCTGGAAGGGACCTCTAGGGCCATCGAGTGGGCTACTGTGTGAGACAGGAAGCTGGAATAGATGAGCTGTGGCCTGGTCCAACAGGACTCATCTTATGTTCTTAGGTTCTTATGGCCAACCCACAATACACTTGTCATCCATGAATTTATCTATATGCTGTATGAAGCTGATGGGTAGGAGTGTCAGTTCAAGCAAGGGGAAGTATTTATTCATCCAGAGGGTCATCAATCTATGGAACTGGCTGCCGGAAGAGGTGGTGACAGCAACCAGCCTAGATGGCTTTAAGGAAGGGTTAGACAAGGGTACTAGAACAGATGCCTTGGTACTTTCTCCAGCCTGAGGAGACAGGCAGGAGGCCTCCAAAGGCCATTTGCAGGGATTTGAGAGTAGGTGAAGGTTTTGCAATTGGTGAGCCACTGTGTGAGACAGGATGCTGGACTAGATGGGCTGTGGCCCAATCCATTAGGACTCCTCTTATGTTCCTGTGCTCTAAGATTTTGATGGATGATCATGGTAATGTCTCTAGATTCAAGCTGGACTTACTTTTATTCTTTTGAGATAATTGTTGATTCCTAAATCCTTGCTAAGAATTCAAACTACCGATGGGCCCAAACTCCAGTCATGATTGCTGGTGGTCTGGACAGTCATCAGCAGCGGCAACACTGCCAAACAGCACACAACCCCAGCAACCCTCCTCCCATTCCACCCCTGGGAATATCTGTCCCAGCTAGCCATTAGCCACAGAGCTTCCAAAAGCCACTGTTGTGCCCCCGTGGCTTCCCCGTCACTCGCCCGTCCTCTGGTCAAGGCAATATTGTTGTTTTGCAGAGAGATGCCAAAGGTCAATATCTCTTCGACCTCCTGTGCCATCACTTAAACCTCCTGGAGAAAGACTACTTCGGCATCCGCTTTGTGGACACAGACAAGCAGAGGGTGAGAGACGCTTGGGAAATGACTTCAAGGCTTTGGTGAGCGGAGCCTGGGGCTGCAAAAAGCCAAAGTCAGACTTAGCTGGACTTAGGTTTCTTTCCTAAGCCCCATGGCCAGCAATAGTGAAGGATTGAACGAGGTGGTTATGACGTTGCTTCACAGAGTTTACTTAGGGCGCAAGGTGTGCTTGGGAGCAAAGAGCCAAGGCAGCTTGTAAGTATTTGGGGGGCAGAAGCAACATAGCCTGTCTGTTGCCTGTAACAAGCCCAGAACTCTTATCGCTTTTATTGTGGCTGTTGGGCACTGCAGGCTGTGGGTGGCTGCAGATTCCTCAGAGGAGTTGCACAGTATAATCCTATTTCCATGGGCTGTTTTCCTTCTTAAAACCCTTATAGCAAAATTTTTCAACACAGGAAAGAAAGCTTGGGTTTAATTTTCTTCTTGGTGGGGCCCAGCCATCTGGGGAAACCAGTTTTGAACCAAAACAATGAGAATAAAATTCCACGTGAGCAAAACAGTTATTTATGTAAAGGATTTTCCCTTTGCTCTTCAGCAGAGCAGCCGCCCCAAAGCAAGACCATTAAGAAACAAGCCTGTAATCTACAGGATTTGCTACGTAAAGGGGCTTGGAGGGGGAAGCCTACGGGTTTTGGAAGTTCTCCTCCCCCTGTGAAAGAGTGCCAGAGGGAGGGCTTTCTTTCCCCTTCTACTCCTGGGTCACTGGGTCGGGGAGGCCCGTGGACCATCCGTCTTCAGGACCCTGAGGGGGAGAGTCCAGGTGTCTTGTGGTTCTTCCTTCTCGTGGGTTTTTCATTCAAAACATCCTGCATATGAACCCACCACCCTTTCATTTACTCCCTGGCCCTTAATGAGGCAGCTTTGCTGGTTGGGATCTGCTGAGGAAATGGGGGATATTTGGTGGCCTCTCTCTTGTTTTCCTTCCATTTTGAAATATTTCTCTTTCTTTCAGCACTGGTTGGAGTTCACAAAGTCTGTGGTGAAGCAAATGCGGTGTAAGTATGGTACGGCTCAGCATCTTGTGGCCGGAGGGAGGGACCCAGGCCCCAAAGGCAAAAAATTGGGAAGGGGCATTCCGCTCCCCCATCACCCTCAGAAGCTCACAACATGTGCCCCCCCCCTTTGCCTTTCTCCTTCAGGCATGTTGCCATGTGGGGCTGGTTAACAGGTTCACCATCTACCTGGTTCATCAAGCTCCACTTTCATGGGGCTTCGAATGCCCCCCCTTCCTTCTAGCTGCTTTGCCCTTCATCCCTCCAGCCACTGTGGGCAGCAGGCAAGGCTGAGGGTCGCTGAGCCAACTCTGGCTTTGAAACGCATGCGAGCCCTGATCCGGTGTGGAAGGAGATCCCTAGTTATATCCCTGCACCGGTCTGAATGGCCCTTGGAGCCCGAAAGAGCAGCATCCAACTTGCTTGGGACTTTCTGGGCAGCTCTGCTTGCCCTGACCATGCAGCAGTTGATGCTGGTGGCAAGATATGGCCACTTCTGACAACACTGCCGAGAGAGCTGGGACCATTTTGGCTTTTTCAAGGGCTTTTGCACCCTAAACTCCCCAGCAAAATGCCCCATCCCAACAAGGCCAACTGGCTGGATAGGAGGATTGCGCTGCCTCACTCCCAGGTGACCCCTGCTTTGCATGTGTGGACAGAGATGAGACCTCCTGTCCTGATTACGTCCGCTGCCCTTGTCGCTTCATATTCTGTCTCGCTCCTCCAAACCTTTGCTGGGCAAGGGTGGCCAAGAAGGGCCCCTTTCTAAAATCCAGGACAAAACCAGCTTTCACTGCCTGGACTCTGGGTTGACCTGAGGGGGAGGGGGAGGGAGGAGGAGCTGGTGGGCATCTTCTGCCTCTCTTTTGCCCCCCCCCCCAGTGACCCTCCTGCTTGTCGTCTGCAGCACAGCCGCCGTTCACCATGTGCTTCCGGGTGAAGTTCTATCCCACTGACCCTGCTGCTTTGAAAGAAGAGATCACCAGGTAAGGCGGGGAAGCCCCCTCCAGTACTCCCACTGCTTCTCTGGCAGCTCAGCAACTTTTACTGGGACTCCACTAGGATGTTTGTCTCTCCTGTGAGCCAGTCTGGTCTAGTGGTTAAGGAACCAGACTCTTATTTGGGAATGCCGGGTTCAATTCCACCCTCCCCCATGAAGCCAGCTGGGTGACCTTGGGCTAGTCACTGCTCTCTTCTGAGATCTCACAGCCCCACATACCTTGCAGGGTGTCTGTGGTGGGAGAAGAATAGAAGGTTTGTCGGCAGCTTTGAGTTCGCTTAAATGGGTAAGAACAGTGGGGTAGAAAAGCCAACTCTTCCTCCTCTTCTTGGCAAAAATAAATGCCGGTCGCACAGGGGACGAGGGGACGAGGATTTACTCAGCCTAGTTGTAACAGCAGCATCTTATTCTTGACCAGAGTGCTTTACCTGCTCAGACTCCCCCTTCAAATACATTTCCAACACGACGTTAAGCCACCGGGGTCGCTTCCCTCTGAATAATAATTGTCCACTTGGTTTCACCACCAGGCCCTGCCCAGCACTTCCCCACCCATTCTTCTCAGTGGAGCCACCAGCTTACCTATAGGACGTAGCATAATAAGGACCCTTCATCTTCTCTGTTCATTCCAACATTGTATGGGCAATGGAAGATTCATACAATTAAGGATATGCATATTTACAAGGGTTGCCAAGGCTTGTGCCCTACCCACAGGGCTGTGCCAAGTGTGCCAGGCCGGACGTCAAGAGCACTTTGCATTCCTGTTCAAAACTGGCAGCTGATGCCCTCCAGTCTTTGGAGTTGCAGAACTGTGTGAGGCGCTTCAAAGATTTCTCGGGGAATCTGTAAACAGATTTTGAGCTCCTGTCTCTTAGTGATAAGGACAAATGTACTCAGGGACCGTTTAGATGGAGTTCAGTTGGATCCACTTTTCAAGGGCAGTTTCATTTCTGTCTGTGCCCCAAGCTTCCCAAGTCACAGGTAATGCGGGGGGTGGGGGTGGGGAACACCCTTCCCTAAAGTTAATTGATTAAAAAAAATATATGGAGACTGTTCTGAAACTATCTTGAGAAAAACTGTTCAAAACAATTTCATTAATTTCTGCTCCTTATCAATAAAGTAAACAATACCAGGAGTTCAAATATGCCAAAGGATACTCAGTTTTGTTAACAATGTTTTGGCCTCCTTTTCAAAGATGTCAAAAACTTGCTTTAAATAAAGCCCCACATTCCCTTTAAAGACAGGAAGGTTTCTCACCATGAATAAATCATTCACAGCTGTTCTCTTCCCCTCCTGTCTGTTAGTAGTTTCACCTGAGAGGATTATTATGCAGAATTGCCTTACCTGCCCTTCAGTGGCTTCTTCCTCCAAAAGCAGCTCATTCAATATTTAAGCTCTCTAAGGCTTTAGACCCGGGTTGCAATGTGACATTGCTGAAGACTGAGTGATTTGTTCTGGCGTGCCTGGATGGGGGGAAGGGGGGAGGGGGAGAAGCTGACTCCCCCTCCTTGAACTTGGGCTCAAAGAGTGCTTCCAGTTCCCCTCTGTCCACTGTGCCATGAATGTGGTAAAAGACTGCAGAAGAAAAATTCAGCTCAAAGAAGTACAAGGCTGCAAAGCTCTAGCCCTGAGCTCCTGTTCCTGCTCTGGTGGGAATACATTTAATTCTCTGGAGTAATCCTCTAAATGCCAAGAAGGAGTTAACTGGCTCTTAGAAGGCTAATTAAATGTGCAGCTTGAAACAAAAATAAACTCTTGCTTGCAGGAGACTACAGAGAGCTGATCTTCTGAGGTGATTATTCCGCTGAATCTCCTATAAGCATCATCTTGTCAAAGTTTTTAGCTTTCAGACAAGCCAGCGAGGGACCTCGGGATGAACTCAAATCATAGGCGGAGGTCTCAGGGCATGTTACAGTTAGCGCTGACTAGGGGTGTACACAAAGCTGATTTCCCACATTCGATTCAGTATGAACCAAATGTGGGAATATTGGGCTTCGGACAAATCCCACCCGTAAAACGTGCACAAAATGAAGCGAACCCCCCCTCCCACTCTTCCCTTCCCACACCCACCGTTCACCTCCCATCACCGCCATTCCCACAGACTTTCCTCCTAGGACTTCCGGTTCTCCATGTTGCGCGATCCCTGGATGGGGAGCTGCGCACAAAGAACCAGAAGCGCTGATTTGGCCTCTGAAGAGCTCCAAAATGGGCCTGGGGATGCCCACCATGGCCTCCCTTTCCGTTCTGGCTGCGGTGGCATCTCTGGGCCTATTTTGGTGCTCTGTGGAGACCGAAACAGGCCTTCTGGGTCTTCATGCACGGTTCTCCATCCGGGGATTGTGCGGCGCTGTGGGAGCTGCAGTCGCAGAACTGGGAGGCCTAGGAGGAAGGCGCACAGCAGGGGCAGGGGCGCGACAAAAGGTAAGTGGGATGAGAGGAGGCCACGGGGTGGGACAGGACGCCCGGGGAAGGATGGGAAGCCGTGGGGCCATCTGGCCTTTGCCAGAGCTTCAACCGAAGCTTCAATGAATACCGGAAAATTTGATTTGCGGATAAACAGGGCCTATGAATGTAGCCCCATTCAATTGGTCCGTGAATGTCGGAATTCAGACGACTTTGCTGAATAGCAAGAATATTCGTGCACGTCTCTAGCACTGACATTTAAATAAAAGGCATTATGTATACAGAGCCAGAATAGACCCTTCACCCCTTGGCCTGATATGCTGAGGCAGCCGCTGGTGGCGGCTTTTTGCTCTCGTTCTGTGTTGTTAAGGTTGTCAGCGTGGGGTGCGTGGGTGCAGTTTCTTTTAACACCTGATAAGGGTTTTCAATCCTGCCCTTGACGGTCTGCTTTGCCTACTCTAAACAGCCACCACTGTTGGGGATTACGACCCTGTTCTCTCCCTGGCACACAGCCATAGGTCTTCCTGGCAAAAGAGCTCTCTAGAGATGGAAACATATGGAACGTTTATCCTATCTCAGCCAGATGAAACCTCAGGTGCCTTCGTACCTGCCACCCTGTGTTCCAGATCAGCACCTCCAGCCTCCTTTTCCTGTTGGAATCGTGTCTTTGCAGCCTCTGACCCAGCAGTCCCCACCTCTTTACCTTTGCCTTCAGAGGCCCTATCTGCCTGGAACCCAGATCAGGAGCCTACGGAGGATGTTCAGCAGCTTGATGCAGCCTGGGTCGTGGCCCAGGCCGGTTTTCCACTCTGACGCCTCTGCTGCTACCTCACCCCACTGTGTGCAACAGGATGCTGGACTAGATGGGCTGTGGCCTGATCCAGCATGGCTTCTCTTATGCTCATATGTACCCCCACATTCCCAACCCAGCATTCATTAGATTTGCAGATTTATGCTAAGCGGCTCTTTTGGCACCAGGCAGCTGTTGTGCTTCCTGTTAGGCATGAATCTGCCTGTGCGTTGCGTTGCTTCCCAGGCGCTAACATGGAGTTCAGGGGCTAATCAGGCCTCTTCCAGGGTCAACGCCACGACAGTCGTCAAAGTTAATAAGGCAAAGTGAAATCCCAGCCAGAAATACATTCCGAGAGGCAGTGAAAGCTGCGCCTTCTGAACCTTAAGGTCACAACTCCGATCTTTCCAGCCACAAAATTAGCTGCTGGCATAAAATGTTCTTCCGCGTAAGCTCACGGCTTCCAGGCTGCTCGGAGTATCTTCATACGCAGGTGTGAGGAGGAAGGGGATTATTTCTCTATTTCTGCTTCCAGCCATTTTAACTTCTCGAAGCAGAAGATTTAAAGTGGGAAGCTGGGCTGGTGGCTCAGCCGGTTTCAGCCGCCGTATCTGTGAACTGCAGCAAGTTCCTCCCTGGCTTTTCTCAGTGGTGTTCCAGAAAATGATGCAAAGGGTGCAGGAATAAAAAAAGTGAAGCCAGGCCTGCTTTTGGTAGTTTTGGGCCATGAGGACTGAATTCTCCAGTTCAAGGTTCTTAATATTAGGGTGCTGCTTATGAGAGGCAGAGGATTCTCCAGATCGAAAGGAACTTCCGTCCACGCAGGGTCACTGGAAATGTAACTGCGCATTTGAACTGCTAAGTGGTTGAAGGCTGGAAAAACCAAACAGGGAGAATTTGAGGAGAAAGGGAAGTCCCTTCCGTGGGAAATGTTGGTGGTGGTCTGTTCCTCGTGTGGGACCGCTACAGATGCTTCTGAACTACAGCTCCCAGCGTTCTGTGCCCTCCCCAGAGTGGAATGCTGGGGGCTATAATTCAGGAACATCTGGAGGGGTGCAACTGAGCACTCCTAAGTACCGATGACAGAGCAGGTGCTGATTTCTGTTTGCCGTGTTTCTTCCCCAGGTATCTCGTCTTCTTGCAGATCAAGCGGGATCTCTATCATGGCCGCCTTCTGTGCAAGACATCGGATGCTGCTCTGCTAGCTGCGTATATCCTCCAAGGTGAGACCCGCCAACAGGATGAAGTTGCTTTCTCTGATCAGAAAGGTTTGCAGAAGGTTATTGTCTTATCTGCCCTAGCCAGCCTTTCTGGGTCCAGCAGGAGAGATGGCAGAGTAGGGCTTCTGCCCCTGGTTTATTGCCTCTCCTCTGCACGTGCAGCAGAGCCAAAGAAAAAGCCCATGCCAGCACAAGCAAGTTGCTCGCCTGCATCTAAATGTACAGTCGGTATTTGCCACTTGAGAGTGGGAGGGCCTCACGCTGCTCCAAGGATACTGGAAGGTGGACAGGAGTCAGGCCAGCGTCCTCCTGGGTTTGCTCTTCCGCTTGGCTTCACCTGCTTGCAGCTCCCATCCTTGTATTTGGGGTATCTGTAAAAAATTCTTCCATTCACTCAGCCTATTCCAGGGCGTAGGTTCCCCTTTCAGTTACGCCTTCCTATTCAAAGGCTGTTTTTATGCAAACGCCTCTGAGATTTTGTACAAGAAGAGATAAGCTGGCATTTTAAATAGGTATAAGAGATCTGCATGGCGCTTGCCGGTGCCTGACCGTCTCTTGTTTTTCCTCTAGCGGAAATTGGTGACTATGACGCCGGAAAGCACCCTGAGGGATACAGCTCCAAGTTCCAGTTTTTTCCTAAGCATTCAGAAAAGCTGGAAAGGAAAATAGCCGAGATCCACAAAATTGAGCTCAGGTGATTTCTGCTTTTGTGTTCAATCTGTGCCATTGCATAAAGAAGGTCCCATTATTGGCTGCCAAGTAGACATTCATGCATATTTGTGGCAAAAACACTTAAATTTGCACGCTTTGAACCTGTCAATCCACTGAGAAATTTTCCATTGTAGCTTTCAAAGGGATTTCAAAGGGAACGGTTTTGATGCATAGACCTGTGTCTGTTGACCCCGTCTGTTTGCTTTCCCTTGCTGGGCTCCCTGATTCACTGGGCAAGATATGGGGCTGCCTGCTGCGGTTTCTCCTGCAAAGGCAAATTCTACACACAGCTCACCATCAATAGTTTGCTGGTCCCTGATGCAGGGTCTACTGAGCAATAGTCTACCTGTGCCTGGGGTCGCTTTACCTGGACTTACCTAAGCCCGTTTGGGCCAAGTTCCCACTTGGCAATTCAATCTGGTTTTAAACTGTGTGTTTGTTCTTTAACCAGCAGCAAGGTCTGTTTTTTTGCACCCCCATTGTTACCTTATAATGCAGACTCACTCTCCATTCTTCACTGCCCAGCAGGGGAGTAACCCCCTCCCCCCTCCCCTGCTCTCAGCAGAACCCCCTCCCCATGCGGTCAGCAATTGGACACCTTCATACCCTGAATTCAATGGGGTGGGCAATTCAAAGCCCACCCTGCATATAAACCTGCTTCCAGAGATCATGGAGTCCTTTGGCAGCAGTTTTTGTTCACCGCTTCTCTCCCCTCCCGTAGCCCAGCTTCTTTCTCATTTTAACAAGGCAGTAGAAGATTAAAGATCACTTTCCCATCTTATAGTGCTGTTTTGTGTTAGATCGGTAGAGCAGAGCAGGCGAAATTGCAGGGAGTGAGGTGTAAGGAAGGGACGAGAAAGGGAGGGAGGGAGCAGGCAGCCTTTTACACAAAGCTGACACACGGAAGCTGTTAAGTCTGATCGCTGCCAGCAAATCCTGCTTATTGAAATCAGGCACTTTCATTTACTCATGTCCCTGCTACATTTGTCTGAGCTTGATACATCGGGGTATGTGCCTTAGCTACTGCGGGCTCTGTTTATTTTTCACCTCCTTCCGTTATCGATGTTGAGGTGGCTGCTGTCCCTGGACCTCATCAGTCGGGTTCTCTATATCTTTGTTGTTTTGGTAGTTCTGATGGTAGTTGTGTGGAGGTCTTCGGTGCTTGGGATACTGACTGTACTGCTTGCAGTTGTGCACCTTTGAGGTTTTAGAAGGTAGCTTTGAAGTGACTGCTCTTTAGTACCACCCAGGGAACATGTGTGACTTAGGAGTTGTCCCAAAAAGGCTGCCCTCTGGTTGACAGTTATGAAGAGCCCGGGAAGAGAGAACTACAGCAGAGGAAATCACGCCTTCTCGTTAGGTCAGGGAAACTGAGAAATCCCCTAAGGCGTGGTTCCCTCCCCCCAAAACCCCACTTGTGTTCCCCATTTTGCTAAATAAAGTGAAGAATTTCTAAATCCAGCAGCAAGGCCTCTTTTGATCTGAATATAGATAATCTGCATTTTTGGACCTTTAATCCTCAGAAACTGCGGATTCTTTTAAAACTTTGGGAACGGTGAGTGCTCAGAACGGTTTCAAAGCTCATTATAATCTGTTTGGGAATGCACCCTTGGTTTATTTTCTTTAAGGACTCATCGTATTTCTGTCAATACTCAGCTGATTCCTTCTCTGCCATCTTTTCAACTGTGAAATTTCTCGCCCTTGCTACTTAAGGGGAAATTATGAACGAATAATCAGCCATTTTTGGCAAATACTTTGAAGGTTTGGAATAAACAGCACAGGGCATTAATTTCTATTTTATATCCTTTAATGCCATCTCAGTCGACAGGTTTGGTCTCTCAACCAAGATGATAAGAGATCGGCGAGCTGGGAGATTCCAGTTGGAGCTGTGGACCCTGGCTCTCAATTACTTAATTTGCCCTTTAATTGCCATCCCTCTCAAATAGCTAAGGCAGCCACCAGAAAATTAGACTTACTTGAAACTTTATTTTCACACAGTTTGGATGATTCTAGAAGGGCAATATCTAAAATTTATACCATCATTCAATGGGCCTCGATCCAAACACAGTGGATTGAAATGCCTGTTGTTTCTCTCTCTTCCAGTGGGCAGACACCAGCCGTGTCGGAATTAAACTTCCTAAGGAAAGCTCAGACCTTGGAGACCTATGGAGTAGATCCACATCCATGCAAGGTACCCACCCGTGGCCCTGACCAAAGCAGCTGCTTGATTTTTGTGGCTCTTGGATCATAATTATGGCTCCGCTCCTCCTCCTCCTCCTCCTCCTCCTCCTCCTCCTCCTCCTCGGTTGCTCTTATCAGTAAACTTCAGAGGGATCAATTGCAATGATGGATTCATACACCCAGAGGGCCACTGGCATAGAAGAAGAAACCCTCCTGAAAACAAAGGGATTTGATAGGCTGAAATAAAGAAGAGTTGGCATTTCTACTCCCTTAAATTGGGACTCAAATTGGCTGGCAACGCTTTCTGTTCTTCTCCCCACCACACATACCCTGTGAGGTTGCTGGGGCTGTGAGGGCTCAGAAGAGAGCTGTGACTAGCCCAAGGTCACGCAGCTGGCTTTGTGGAGGAGGTCAGAATCAAACCTGGTATTCCCAGATAGGAGTCCGGCTCCCTAACCACTAGACCACGAGACCGAAGTGGAGTTTCATTTCAAAAAGCCCCCTCGGTCCCATCTTGGCAGAGAAGTTTCCTTCTGGGTAGCAGGAGGGCTTTGCCTTAAAAGGGCTGCCCTTGGCCGTGCCCAGGCAAGAGGAGGCACAGGAAATGGTCCTTCCACCCCTTCTGGCCTGGGTTCCGTCTGGCTGCTCTCTCTCTTAAGATGCTGGGAGCAGAGAGCCAACGTCCTTCAAGAGACCCATCTCTACCAATTACCGCTCGGCCTTTTCTAGAGCAGATTTTAAAACCTTCCCTTTGGGGGTCCTGGAGGATCCATATCATGCAATCCCATTCATGCAACATTTATGTCCCTGCAGGTTGAGAGAGGGTGAAACAGTTACACAGCAGGCTTTAATGTTGCAGACTGCGTAGGAATTTACACTACCCCCGAATTCTGCCTGTCTGAACAAAACTCTCTTCCGGAATTGTCCCCAGAAAGTGTTGACTTTCGTATGATGTTGCACAGTTTTATTCCTCAGCATCTGGGTCGCCCAACGTCTGCAAGGGACATCTTTCTAGAAACTCAATTTTTGCTTCATGGGCTTTTAACTAGGATGATAGCTTGATACCTGTGCCACTTCAGAGCCATTTCCAGGTTAGGAGCTCTTGGCTTTGGCAACCAGCCCAGATCTGTGCTAGCCAAGGATGCTGTGACAATCTCAGGCCTCCGCCGGCCTTTCTGGAGTCTGCGTCCAACGCCCAGGGGGTGGGAAGGACGCCTGCTACACCCTGCTGGCTCTGCAGGACTTGATGTGAAGCTCTTGCTGCCTTACAGGACGTCTCTGGGAATGCTGCTTTCCTGGCCTTCACGCCCTTTGGCTTCGTGGTCCTGCAGGGGAACAAGCGGGTCCACTTTATCAAATGGTGAGTTCTGTCCTGAGAACCCTTGACTCGTGTGTGTGTGCAAGAGAGAGAGAGAGAGAGTGTGTGTACCCGTGTGTGCTCCTGCACATGCCTCCCCCCCCCCCCCCGGGCCGCTCAGTTCCTAGATTGCAACCTTCCCCACTGCAATGCGGAATGAACCTGCCCAGGGCTGCAAGCCCTTCCCTCAGCCCTGAGTCCCAGGTTCAGGTCGGCTCGAGAGCATCGAAAGGTGGGTCAAATGAAGCACCTTCCTTACCACCGGCTCGTTGCACCACCCGTGTGTCTCCAGGGGTTATTCATGCCCTTTGCAGCCACAGCTGTGAGAATTGCTCCCGTGTCTGCTGTGGGTCCTTGACCACCCATCGCGTGTGAGCGCGAAGCAGTCTGTACAGGGAGTGTGTCAGGGCTGGGGGCTGCAGTTGGGACCATTTGGGGGATGCACTCATCTCAGCTTTCTGGGTCTCCAGCCCATTTCCCGTGGGAGGTGGGGGCTGGCTTGGTAGATGATATATTTGGGAGGGACTCTTTATTATGGTCCATTTATTTGAGAGCGATGCAGTTACAGTGGTCCCAGTCAGGTTGTCTTATGTGCAGACACTGATGTGGGCAGATCAATTAGCCTGATGATTTGGTGGTTGCCTCCCACACCCACCTCGGCCTTATAGCAGATCAGAACCAAATCTGCCACCATCCAAGGCAGCCCAGCGTGTCGCCCCTCGTCCAGCCAGTTCACTTCTCGTTTGCCGCCTGTCCTTGTTTACCCTCGGTGCAGAATAAAGGCCGGTGTAAAATTAAAGGAAGCCGCGTGACAAAGTGGCGAGGTGCCTGAATGCCTGGTAGCCGTTGTCCAGTTGGGGCCGGGGGATGCTGGTCCAGCAAACAGAACACAGACTGGCTATGTGGCCGGTGGCTTCTGTCCTGAGTGAGGAAAAGCCAGCAGAGAAGAGTGGTCGCTTTCCTGTTTGGCTCCTGCAGGTGGAACAAGAGGAAACCCTGATGGAGGCTTTCCCAATTGGCCCTGCCGTTCTGTGGAAGTCAAAGGCTGCTGAGGAAGGGGAGGCAAAGCCCGGCTGATGTTCCCCTTCCTCCTTAGGTAGAAGGTGGGCAGGAGGATGGGAATGGATGGCAGATGTGGGTCGCAAATGGAACTCCCAGAGGCAACTGCAGACAGGGTCAGGGTGGCCAAGAATGATGGAGGTGCCGTTCCACAACAATGCAGAACTCACGCTTGGCTAAAAGGCAGAGACAGGGTGATTCACGGAGGACTTAGCGGTGCTACTGGCTTCCTTCAGAACGCTCTTCTCTGTCCACGCAGCGCATCTTCCGTTGTGCTTCCCTCTGCCCGATTCCCAGGCTGGACTGCGTACCTGTTGGCACGAGTGTCTTTGTGCGTCAGTTTCTACCTGTCCCCGAGTCCCCGTCTTGCCACCGACATGCGGCCTTCAGGGCCTGCAATGTCCTTGTCCTTGTGCAACCCCTGAAGGAGGAGGCATGATGCTGCTGGAGAGGGCTGAGTCCCGCCTCCCTTGTAGACACTCATGCCGAACGGCCGCAGGAGGACCGCCGTTCCTTCCCACAAAGCCGCCGGGATTCTCCATCCTCGGTCCTGATTCATCACCCCCTCCTCTCCCCCCAGGGGTAAGCAGAGCTGTGATCAGGTCCACACAATGCTCGGTTCGCGTCACCTTCTCTTGCTTTGTATTGTACCCCGTGATCCCGTTGTTGATGTATCCCAGAATCCTCTTTGCCTTTTTTACTGCAGCCATGCACTGGGCTGGTGGCTTCAAGGATTTTTCTGCAATAGTCCCTAACCCCCTCCTGGTCAGTACGCTGCATGACTGTTCCTTGTAATCTGTACTCTCGATATTTGATTTGTTGCCCCCCAATGTATTATTTTGTACATTTGTCTGCATTGAATTGCCTTGTCCATGTTCTTGGCAGCCCCTAAAAGCCCCCCCCCCCAGCCGCGCTCCAGGCCTGGCCGCGTTGTTGTCCGTCCTTTGCTGTAGCTCCAGTTTCGGCCTTACTGGCCGTGTGGGTCTCTCACGTTTGGTCCCTCGCCCAGACCTGCACCCGCGTTGTGCAAACCAAGCCTGTAGGGTGGTCCTGGACCCCCCCTCCCCAGTCCCACGAGAGCCCCCTCCCCTCAGCCAGGGGTCTTAACTTGAAGCCCCCCCACAGCATTTTGTTTCTTAACTTTGCGTTTCATGCAAACCGTTTGGTGGACCTTTCTGCATCTGGCTGGATCCTCTTCCTTGCTGTGTGTGGGCCCCACGTCTGTAAAGCTGTGCCACAAAGGGTGGCGCCCGTCCTTGCTGACCAAAGTGGTTTTTTATGCTTGTAGGAATGAAGTGACAAAAATGAAATTTGAAGGCAAGACGTTCTATTTGTATGTAAGCCAGAAAGAGGTGAGTGTCTCCTGCTGACGGGGCAACTTTTCAAAAGCAGCAGAGATGGCGGGAGCCCTCGGGGGCTTTGAGGGCACAGAGTTGGCACTGGGTACTTAGGAGCGTTTTATCAACCCCCTTCTGTTCATTTCAGACAAAATTTGCTCCTGCAAGACAAAGGATGCCCACCAAGCCTGGAGTAGTGGTCCCGTGGCGAAAAGAGGGGTCAGCGGGAATGCTCCACTTGCAGCCCCTCCCCCAGATGTTCTAAAGTGACTACAGCGCCCAGCATTCCATGCCAGTCACAGGAAAACGGAGGGGGGTGCTGGGTGCTGTAGTCCAGAAGCGTTGGCGTGGGGGCTACAGGTTGGCTTCTGGCCACGGTGCAGGAAACTTTACAAATATTCATCTTCAGCTTAACAGAAATTTAAAAACGGAGTACTGTACTAGCAATAGGCAAGCTGCTGCCTGGAAACCCACGTGGCCCCTTTTCCCCCAGGAGCATGAAGGATGTTTGCATTTTCAGCCAGTGTGGCAAGAGTGCTCCGTGTGACCCACTTGCGCATTAACCTTACGGCTTTTTCTGGGCTTTTGGCAGGAAAAGAAAATTGTTTTGACGTATTTTGCTCCAACTCCAGAAGCCTGCAAGCACCTCTGGAAATGTGGAATTGAAAATCAAGCCTTTTACAAGTAAGCAGAATTCCGCCTCCCAGGATGACTCATGGCTGGGGCAGGCAGGATGGACAGTGGCAGAAGCAAGCAAGGAGACCTTTGCGTGGCATGGGAGCAAGAGCTGCTTCCCCCTGGTTGGGTGGGTGGAGACATTGCTGTGGCACTCCCAGCTGCCTTGAGAGCCCCGCCAAAGTAGTCTGGGGGGGGAGCCCACAACGTGTCCTCAGAATTCAAAATGGCTTCCAAAAGGCTCCATCCCCTAATACCGAACCAAGCAAAACAGAACGCTGTGGAGGAAGGACAAGAGAATTTATGTAAGCAGCAAGGGAGTCTCTTTGGAAGATGCTGGTCCAATGCATCCCTCCCCATTCTCTTCACTACTGGAAGTCTCTTGCCCTGTTTTGCCGCCCCCAGGCCAGCTGGCCACCCCCTTAAGGGCCAAGATGTGCCCCTCTGACGCTCGGCTGCCTGTAAAGAAATGCAGGCCCTCTGCAGAGACGCATCCAGTGGAATAATTCCAGAGAACCCTCCTCCTTTACTTGGAGAGCAAGGCAGCCTGGCCCCCCTGCAAACCGCCTCTAAGCTGCATCAGGGGTGCTTTTTATTTTACGCCCTGTAAGGGCGGCCAGCATCTCGGCCCTCCCCGCTGTCACTGTTTTGAAGAGGGATGCTGCGTAGCAGAGGGCGCTGACCGTGCCGGCCCGGCTAGCTGCCACACTTGATCCTGGAGCTCCTACCGAGGGCCTTTCCCTCTTTGACGGGGCCGGCCCTTCGGAGACCGGATTGGGGTGGGTGCTGGTGCGTCCGCACAGTACCTACCCCAATCCGTTTCTCCATCCGGCCCTTCAGACGCGCAGGACCTCCTAGAATCTGTTCCTGTTTGGGGCAGATTCTTGGAAAAAACGGTTTGCCAGAAAACGGATCTTTTCGATCCGTCTTCCGGCGGCACGTGCAGAAAGGCCCCAAGTTCCCGCTTTGCTCCTTAAAATACAAAGGAGGAGAGAAGAAGCTGGCAAGGGGTCACTCTGGACCTGCTTGGCAGAGAGTTGCCCACTCTGAGATGCAGGGCCAAACACACTGAGAACGCTGCGTACTCACAACCAGGGGCGGCTTCTAATGGGCACAGCTGCCTAGGGGTGCCCAGACCCATTGGTGCAAAGGCCCGAGCTCCAGCTGGACAAACACTGCCCATCGAGTCCTTTGCCAACTTCTCGTCCTTGTTTCAGGCTGGAGAAATCAAGCCAGGTTCGCACCGTATCCAGCAGTAACTTGTTTTTCAAAGGCAGCCGGTTCCGATACAGGTAAATAATGACCGTAAGTAGCAGCTCCTGGATGTACAGACCTTGCTGCGCTGGGCCTGAGAGACGGCTAGGGCTGCCTTGCGGTTGAAAATCATCCTGATAGTACTGAAAAACCATGATACTTAAAATAAATGTAAAAACTTCACCCTGGTAAGAGGCAGGGACTGAGGCCAGGGCCCGCGGGATTGAACGCACCGCACCATAAGCCCAGGCGGTTTCCTGCCTGACCTCATGCGTTAGATGGAGGGAGAGTAGCTGGCTTGTGGATGACCCATCAAGGCCAAGCGAGGATGGAAAGGGCAAGCAGGTTGTTTACCATTTCAAAGCAGGCGGATTAGATAAGCAAGGAAGGGCGCCCTCTGCCCAGTGGTTGCGGCTGCTGGAGAAAAAGGGGCTACGTGGCTGATTTTCAAGCAATTGTGGCACTTTCTGCTGCTTTTTCCCCTGACCAACTTTAGTGGCCGGGTTGCCAAAGAGGTGATGGAATCTAGTGCCAAGATCAAGAGGGACCCTCCAGAAATACACAGGTAAGGCTCAGCCGGCGGCTGCCCGGGATAGACCCCAGCACTTGGGTGGGGTGCGGCTGCAGGGCAGTGTCCCCAGGTGGCTGGAACCTTGAGGACCGTTCCGTCTGCTTCATCTCCACAGGGCCGGCCTTGTTCCGAGCCGGAGTTGCCCTTCCATTACCCACGGACCACGACTGTGCAGCGTCCCCCGGACCCGGAGGAGAGCTGTCCACATCTCCATCATGGAAGGTGAGCCTTGGGTGCAGCGGCAGCCACAACGCTGGTGGGCGACACCTTGGCACGGCTCCCATTGCCTTCTGCTGAGAGTGCGAGGCGACCCCTGCCTCCCTTCCAGAGCTGGATCTAGTTTAGCGAAGCAGGTTGTAGAAGCAGAAAACCTGCCTCTGTTGCACCCCAGTTTCAGGACAGCCGCCTGCTCAGTTCTTGTCAGCTTTAGGGAAGGAAACAGCCCAAGGGGATTTTACGGGGGTGGCGTCTGAAGGCTGCCCTGCCCAAATGCGGAACGCTGGCCAGTGGCGTCCGGGAGGTTGTAGAAGGTGGTGCGTTTGCTAAGGCTTTGCCATCCGCCAGTTCGCTGGCTGCTGAAGCAACCAGTTACTTTTGGAAGATTAACCTTCCTGAGTTACCCAAAATCCGGAGTGATTTCTCCAACAAAACGGCCCCTCTGGCAATCCTTTAGCAACATCAAGCCAGCCTTCTCCTTCCATTGCAAGGTCTTGCTGGGCAAATGAAACTGGAACCGTGTCAGGGCTGCACCTGGGAAAAATGGTCCTAGGCTGCCCACCTGGGAAGGGGAGCCCACAAAAAAATGTCAAAGGCTAAGCCAGAGGCCTTTTCGCACTACACTCGTTCCATTTGGAACGTGTGTAGGACGGGTGGCCTAAAACACTTCCGGACGCTTTCAGCATTCACACACAGGAGCGCCGGAACGCGTGTAAAAGTGTCTTAGCCGGCAAAGGCCGGCCAGGGGCGGGGACACGGCCGGCGAGGCTGCCTCCCATTAACCCCCACCCCCCACTCACCCCGCACCCACCCTGGGATGGGTCAGGGGAGAGGGAGAGGGAGGGGGAGGGGGCCCCCACCCGATCGCCCCCCCCCCACCCGGGGCATTGGGACTCTGCGCGCGCAGGGGATCTACCTTCCTGGAGTCCTGGCTTGCGCGCGTCCCCTGCGCGCGTGCACTGTCCCCAATGCCCAGGGAGGGGGGGCGATAGGGAGGGGGGCGATAGGGAGGAGGGCGATCATGTGGGGGTGGAGGCCCCCTCCCCCTCACTCTCACTCTCCCCCTCCCCCTTGCCATCCCCATCCCGGCATCAGAAACTTTTACTCCAGCTTCCAACGTGGAAGCAGGAGTGAAAGTTTTCCTTCTCCCTGCCAGATCGCAGGCTTGGAGGGGTGGGGTGGGGCGCCCCCCCCTGCTGCAGGTGGGCACCCTCGGGGCCTCTCAGCAGCAGGTGGGAGGGAGCCCCATGCCCCTCCCCCCCAGCGATCTGGCCAGGTAAAACTTTGCTTCAAAGTGAAGTAAAGTCTTACCCGGCGAGATCGGTCGCGATGGGGGCGGGGGGACCCTTGGCTGACTGGAGCGATGCGCTCCAGTCGCCGAAGGGGTTCCTCGCCCCCATCCAGCCCGGCATTGGCCTCCTGCCACCCTGGAAAGGGGCTACAGGAAGCTGATGCTCCCAGTTCCCTGACTCCGGCAGCCGCAATGGGGCCGCCGGGGCCGGGAAGGGCCTAGGTCCCCCCCGCGGAAGGCTATCACCTTCCTTGCCGGGCTGCAGGAATGATGACGCAGCGTCGGTGAAGCTGGCAGATGGCAAGGGGACCTACGATTCGAATCGTGGGTCCCCTCGCTGTCTGCCAGCCTCGCCGCGGCTGCGCGATCGCTTCCACAGCCCGGCAAGGCAGGCAATCAGCCCGACTGCCATCAGCTGCTGGGCCGATTTTCGGCCCATGCTGACGGGGGAGGCGTGCCCGCGGCTGTCAGGGAGACAAGCGTGCGCGAACGCTTCTCTCCCCGAACGCGCCGGGATGCTTCGTACGCACGGGAACGGATGCAGAGCACTTTAAAGTGCTCTGCATCTGGAACGCGCAGAAGACAGCCCGGGACGTGCCGGGACGCAAACCCGGCTGCGGCAATGCGAATGCCGCGTCCCGGGCTGTCTTCCGCGCGTTCGAAAACCGCGTGTGCGAAAAGGCCCCAGGACACGGAAGCAGAGTCCAGCCATTTCAGCCGCCGCCTGCCAGTGGAATTCAACCCATGCCCGTGTAAGGCTTGGCGCTGCTCCTGGTGTCCTCTGATGTCCCCCAAAACTCCAGGAGCTATGAGGGCCAAGCGGCAACTTTGGTCCTGTGCCAGCCCCACCCCTGCCTGCCCCCTCCCCTGGATGACCTGCATCAGCTGCATGTTCAGAGGGCAGGAATGCACTTTGGACGTGGCTCCCACGCCTCTTGTTGCAAGCTATCCCGGTGGCTGGTCCACACACTCTGGCTGCCAGTCAGCTACTGGGACAGGGTAGGTTTAAAGTTGAATCTCTGGCAAAAGGCCCTGAATGGCTTAAGACTGGATGATGTAAGTACTGTGATTGGCTCTTCTCTTGTAGCTGCTCACATCAGAGCCTTCTCTGTGGTGGCTCCTGCTTTCAAACGTGCCTTTGATATCCACATGGTGACTTCTCCTGCATCCTGTGGGCACGTGCTGAAGGACTCAGGCTTTGCCCCTGGCCAGTAGCTGCGTTATGCACTGTTCCAGTTGCTTTCAGGATGGTTTTAATCTTCCTTTTTTTTTAATGAGTGGAAACGTTTCAGATAAATAAATGATAACTCCCAAGTGTTATCTTAATGCCTTGCCATTAAAATGTACAACTAATTAAAGCCCCATGTTCAGCAGATTTTCCCAGCCTAGAAAAGTGAGGTCCTGTTAAGGATGCATCACGGCAGGTCAGTCGTAACTAGAGCACAGAAGATGTGGCCTTTCAGGTGAGGGATTTACCTGAAGACACTCCCACCTGCCCCTCGCGCCACACGGAAGAGCCGTGCGGCACTCTCCCTGGCCTTTCAGCTATGATTCTCCTCCGCTTGAGGCTGGGTGATGCTGAAGTTTCGCCTATGATAGCACTCCAGACCTGGGTGGGGTGGGGTGGGGTCTTAATACAGGACCAAAGTGCCACAATTTCACTGTGGGGCCATTTGTACCATGAAGAATGTGCTTCCCCAGTCATTGGCCCAAAGCAGACATCTGGGCTGTGGCGCTTGTTCTTTGTGCCAGCTGTTCCCCAGGGGTGCAGCCCTTCCTAGAAACCCCCCCAGGGCCCTGGGGGAACGCTGAGGTGCCCCATGCTCTCTGATCCTTGGAGTTTAGGGGTTTGCCTTGCCGTATATTGTTTTTTTCAAATGTGTTTTCCTTTTAAAAAGCCCATTTCAAATAGGAAAGCCATTTTGAAAACATTTGTTATCTATTTTTTAAAGAAAACGTTACCCCTTGGCTTTGGACTTGATTCAAACTGAGTTTTTTGACCCGCAAACTGATCAAACCAGGAGCCAGTTCATACTTAGCCTTGTCCTGGAATGTACCCCAGAACAAGGCCCTGCTGTCCGCATGCTCATTCAGACCATAGAAGGCCCCAGGTGAGGCCAGCCAAGAGCCTGCATTCGCACATGGACCACAGGCCCCTGTCCTGAGAATTCCTCCAGAAGACGGCCAGGTGGAAACAGGGCCCAGTTTGGCAGTCTCTAATGGAAACCAGACTAGATTCGGTTTCCATTCAGGCAGCGTTGTCAACCCTAAGCAGGCGATCTCTTCATACCGAGAGGCCGAGGCAGTGCCAGGGGCGTTTGTCCGCCTTCCACACGCCACCTCTTCAGACAGCGCAAGGGGCGGGGGGAGCCGGCCCTCCCGCCTCCATCTTGACCCCCGCTCAGTCCCTCTCACCCTTCTTGCAGGCCTGGAGTCCTTGCGGGACAGTGCGCACTCCACGCCCGTGCGCTCGGCCTCCCACGGCGACGCCTTCGTGGCCCACGTGCGGAGCGGCAGCAGGGCGGAGAGCAGCGAGCGCGTGGCCGTCATCGCAGACGAGGCCTACAGCCCCTCGGACAGCGTCCTGCCCACCCCCGTGGCAGAGCAGAGCTTGGAGCTGATGCTGCTTTCCGGCCGGCACAGCAACGGCGCCCCCTGCAGCATCGAGGAGGAGGAGTCGGCGGGCGGTGCCACCACCCCCGAGGCCGAGGCGGCCGAGGCCCGCGAGCTGCGCGCCCTGTGCCCGAGGCTGGGCGGTGCGGGCGGCGCGCGGGCGGAACAGGTGAATAAGCTTGTTTTCAGTGTCCTCCGTTTGCTCCTTGTGACCGTCGGGCTCCTTGTTGTCTTGCTCCTCCTCCTGATCGTCCTTACCGAGTCTGACCTTGACGTTGCCTTTTTCCGCGATATTCGCCAGACGCCCGAGTTTGAGCAGTTCCATTACCAATACTTTTGTCCCCTCAGGCGATGGTTTGCCTGCAAAATGCACTCCGTGCTCCGCCTGCTCATTGACACCTGAAGGCAGGACTAGCCGGGCGGATGATTGCAGAAGACCCCCGCTGGCTCCTCCAGGTCCCAGAACTGTCTGGGCCCCACGTGGCACTCATCGGCACATAACTTAGGCCCTCCTTTCATGACTCAACGCGCCCGGCTGCTTGCGGCCGGCGGCCGGAGCGCACTTTCCACGCGGAACGGGAGGAAGGAAGGAAGGAAGGAAGGAAGGAAGGAGGGGACGGACTCACGCCAGGCTCAGAGGGACGTTTCTCCAGTTGCCCTGCTTCCCACCTTGCAAATTATTCTGCCCTCCTCAAGTTTCCGTTGAGCTTTCATAGAAGTCATTTCAGAGAACAGCGATTGGTTCCTTTGGATTTGTGCGTTGGATGGCCGCTTCCAGCTGGGCCGCTGGAGCGAGAAGCTTTTGTATTGGTGCTACTGAGGGTTATTTTATGACAACTGCCACCTGCCAATGTCACCTGCTGCTGGCCAAACTCTTGGCTTCACCTGAGGGGAGAAATGGGGTCGAGGGCGCTGTCCACCAACCGGTTCCGGTTCTTTGCAAGCAATAAGTGTGAAAGAGGGACAGAGGCCGAAAGATGAGGCAAAGGTGCCCCCCCCCCACTAGAAAGTCAGATCAGGGACACCGCCTGGGAATTCTGGCCTCAGGCCTTGAGGGCCACAGAAAGGCAAAAGCCCAGGTACAAGGCAAGTGGGGGGGGGGAGAATTGGTGTGCATTCGGTTATATTTGACTTCATGCCAATTGGTCCGAAGGATATTTTGCCTCACAAAGTTGTTTTTGTACTACAAAAGAGCAAACTTGTTTCAATCTCTATTTTAACAGCAAAATGCTATTTTGTTAAGAAGCAGTCTTTGTTACTTTGCAAATTGGGTGAATGGCGGCCTAAAGAGCAAAGCCTATTTAGAAGGGAAGCAGAGCGGAAGGAAGGAAGAGGACATTCTTTTGGCCCTTTAAAGGGAGGAGCGAAACCGCGCGTGTGGACGCAGGGCACAAGGGAAGCCACACTGAGCAACCTGTTTCTATCCAGAAGGGAATTAAAAAGCAAAAACCCAACTTTTTTCGTCACATGATTAGCATAACTCATCTGAGGAAAGAGCAGCTCATTTGCAAAGGGAGCAATAACACAGACACAGACACACACACACACATTGTCGTCTTTTCCATTCTAACAGGACAAGAAAAGGAAACCAGACTGGCAAGTGTTTTATTTCATCTCAGGGAGAGATTTCAAGTCATTTGGGAATCTAATCAGAAATATTTCTCAAGAGGCTGGTTTCGTTCTCTTGTCTCTGGCTGCATTTCAAGCAAGCACACACAGGCCTTTCGCGCTCAAGGAGAACGGAGACCTGCCAGGACTTGCCTGAAAATGTGCCGCCAAGTGCCGGGTCTCTTCCTAAGGTCTGTGAAAGTCTGCTCACCTCTGGCCGCTCGCCGTTTGGGAAAAGAGCACAATAACCCTAGGAGCAATACGCTACATGCTGGCGAAAGGCGGCCGGACTCAGACCGGGCCCGCGCACCGCACACTAGAACGAACGCCCTGATTTTTGAGCACATTCATGCTACAGATATAGCGCCAACCACTCACTGCAATGGCCAAATTAGGCCAATCGAGTTTGGCTTCCTCTTTGGGTTTTACAGGTACATCAAGCTCCTAAATTCAGAAGAATAAGGGACAGGTTTTGCAAGGAAATACACCATTTTATGCAACACAGGAACAAAATTAACTTCTAGCGTAGGGTTCCTACCTCAGAGTCTGTACTAACAATGCTTCTATGCAGTGAGTGAAAAGTCTTAACGTAACATTTTCCATCACGGATACAGATGCAGTATTTCATGTTTAACTGTTGTTCTTTCCCACGCCATGTACTTGTCTGATTATATTTGAACATGTTCCGTACAACCAAGCCCTTCATTTCCAAACAGGCCACACGCGAACGCCGACTGTGGCAGATCCTCTCGCTGTTGTCTGCTGTATAAAATCCTACGCTGAGCGCGATCTAGAGCCCCATTCCCAGTGGGTTCCCCTTTAGCTCCAGCAAGGAGAAGCCTCTGTTGTTTTGTGCCCCATTTTGCCAAATACCCTGTTCTACCCCCAGAATTTTCCCACTGGCAGCTGAAAAAGTAGTTTCCCCGTTTGGCCCCTGTTCTGTCTCACGGTTCACGACTAAGTTGTCGCAGCCTCATTTGTACAAACTGTGGTGATTTCCATAGGTTGCCGTTAGCAGAGGAAACCCCCCCTTCCGAAGGACCCAGCGTCTGGCACCCTTCGGCGGTAGAGGGTGAATTACCTGAAGATGTGAATTTTAGTTTTCATAATGTAGATGTTAACTTTTTATGTGCCAAATGCTGTATGTTACATTTTCCCTTCAAAATGATGTACTTTTTTCTACATAGTCAACATGTAGTTAGCATAAAATCATTGGTGCCATATAGAAGTATTTTTAAATTTAAATAAATATTTAATTATGAGGAAAAATGTTATTTGTTGAGTACATTGATGAGAGAAAATCCAAAAAGGAAAAAAAGACACAATTTCTTTACTGGGAATTTTTTATTTTAACCTCTTTGTCCCTAACTTGAACACATGATCAGCCCAACGGCCACCAGGGTTCCCCTTGGCTGTTTGTCTCTGGAGGCGCAAAAGCATCCAAGGCGAGCGACACTGGGGGCCGCGTGAAGCGAGCGTGAGAGCGTTGTGTCTTCTGCCTTAGGAACGTGCTTCCTCTGTCCGAGTTAAACGGACGCTGGAGGAAGTCTTGACACGCACCCAGACTGTCCTTCTATACCAAAACAAGCCATACTGGTCCCTGATTTGGAGCTGATCCTCTGCACAAGGCACAGATGTGCATGAAGGTAATTAATACAAGCGTAACCAGTTAACGGTGCCAAAAAGCCACTGCAAAGACCTTTTCTGCCCCCTTAATCACAGAAGGCCCAACCCACCTCAACATCTGTATTCTGCCATGGCTTTGTCCTGAGTCAAAAAACCAGCCACAACAAGGCTAAAAACGCAAACTAATACAGAAACCAGAACTATTCAGGCACCCGATGCCTTTTGAACACGTGGAGGCGGCCGCTGGAATTCCCGCCTACTAGAATCGGCCTGGTGGGGTGGCAGACGTTGATGGAGCAGACGGAACCAAGGTGGGCTTCGTTCCAGAACGTGTGCACTAATTCTCCACTGGCGTGAAAGGCCTGAATCTCTCGCGGCCGAGACATGCTCCCCACCACGAAACAGTCGTCCCTCTTGGGGTCCCAGACGGCTCTGAACCTCGTGAGCCACCTGCCGGTATTGTTGCAATGCCTGCAAAGAGGAACAGTCAGACCCACAGCCAAGCGAAGCAGGGACTCCTCCCTCATTATTCTCAGCCCCCCCCCCCCCCCAAGGGAACCTTCCAGCCCTTACTGAGGTTCTGTTTCCCAGGGAGACGCTGCAGGTTTCCTAGACTTTGCAGCCAAACCGTAACCTTCATGCCCGGCACTTTCAGCTCACCTGATAACTGTGAGATTCGGGGCTAGTGTTGACAGGCAGTGCGTTCCAAAGATCCTGTAAGCCAAGTAAAAATGGTTTAATACGACCAACAGAAAGACCAACAAGAAGAATGGGCAGATTCGTACTCAGCTAGGACAAACAAGAATGCAATTCTGCTGAAGCACCAGAAGCTAAACTTAGCCGTTTCTTCACTAATTTACTGCCATCTCTGCTGCTCAGCAGCTGAGGTCCACAGGAACAGACAGCGTGGCATCTGCTCCACCCTGCCTGTTTCTCTAGGACTGGCACAGGAATCTTCCGCAGGGCCTCCTGCCTGTCAAGAGACCCTTGAGAAGCACAGACCCCTCCACATGGCCACACGCCTGCCCTGCAAATGAGCCCCCCCATCTCACGAGCGCTGGCAGCATTGCCCTCGACCTCCCTCCCTCTCTCCCTCCCTCCAGCTGGCATAAGACTTCAGAACCTAAGAGGAGCCCTGCTGGATCAGGCCACAGCCCATCTAGTCCAGCATCCTGTCCCACACAGTGGCCCACAGTGGCATCTGAAGCAGAAGACAAAGGCAAAACCTTCACCTGCTCTTAAATCCCACCAGACGGCCATAGGGGCACTGCAACACTCCTAGCCACATGCGCCCTGCGCCCACCCCCTTCAGGCCCACCGTAATCCCTCCCCACACAAGCCAGCTTGGCATCCCCTGGCATTCTAATGGGCTCGGACCCAAAAGCTTTCTGAACCCGCCTCCAGGCCAAATGGATCCTGCCTCCAACTCGGAAGCAAAGCAGGGCTAGACAAGACAGGATAACCCGTGGCCCTTTAGTTCTACCTGGAAGCAGGACCTTCCTTTTTAGGCAAGAATGGTGCATTTTCCTACTGTCTCACCCTTGTCAAGGCAGGGAGTTGGGCTCATTCTCCAGAGAGGGGCTCTCTATGGGGCTCCTGGGCCCAAGGGCAAAGCTTTGTCTTTGATGCCAGGGGAGCAGCTCCCTGCACTGGCCCAAAGACACTTAATGGCTCCTGTTGCTGCTCGTGAAGAAAGTGCAAACTGGCAAGAGTGACCAGTCATGCCTCGGCCTCTGAACCAGCAGCAGCTCCACACAGCAGGCCCAAGGGAGAACGGCCCCCGCCAACGGCCTCGCTCTCTGGTAGACCCAGCAGAATTATGACACAGGGGACGTCCCCTTGTGAACGTGATCAACCACGGCCTCCCCGGAGCTCTTCCAAGACGCCTCTGTCCACATGTGACTAGGCACAAATCCAGGAAAGGACCAAATAAGCCAGTGTCCAGGGCTGTGAGTCCACGCAGACATCTCTGGCATCCCTGGTGCACAGGACTGAGAAGAGATCGCCAGAATTTGGGCCACTTAATTTTGCCCTTGACGGCTCCGGAGGGCTTCAGAACACTTTAAATAACTTATTTAATTCTGAACAATCCATGTGATGCTGAGAAAACACAGCTGCAACAGTGTGGGAACAAGGCCTTGGCCTCTGTTTTAATTTCATTTTAAACATAAAAATATTCTAAATTTCCTAGGAGAAAAATAATGTTTATAAAAAAGCCACTATTTGGTCAGCTGGCAAAAATGCTCCTAGCAAAACAGAGAGATTTTCTGGCAACAGAAACATCAGCAAAATTCCTCCAGGCTTCAATACAAGAAACCTGGAAATGTGCTCAGACTTTCAAGGTGCTCCTAACCTCCTGCCCAGGTCGCAACTGACAGGCCAGCTTTTATTGCATGTGCTCCAAAAAGAGGAGCAGCTTCCTCCCGCCCTCTCCCGTACCTGAGTTTGTCATCGGCGCAGGTAGTCAGCACCCTGTTGCCGGTAAGAGGCGAAAAATAAGCCGAAGCGACACTTTTGGTGTGTCCCATGAGAGAAAGCACAGGTTTGCTTCTCGTGGCCTTTAGATGCCGGACGTCGTAAATGTCAACATTTCTGAAAGACACATTTGGTCATGAGGCATGTGAGAGGCAGGCAGGATTTCTCGCAGAGGCAAGGCAACTCCTAGGGGGCTTGAAAGCCTAGTTGAGGCCAAACCGGGATGTAGCTTCTGGATGAAGTCAGAGGGGAAACAGAGCCTTTGCCAGGTGTAGCCCCCCAGCCTACAGAAAAGGGGAACTATAAAGTTAATCTGTTGACAGTGACTCCTCAGAGCCAGGGTCAAAGGGGGAAAGGGGAGTCAAAGCAAAGCAGAAAGAAAACAAGTCAAGGAAGAACAAAACGATGAACTAAACAGCCAGGAGAAGAGCACGCTGTGGGGACTTCTTACCTCTAGGAAACCAGAAACGGAAAGGAAAGGAAAGGAAAGAGCAGCCGCCCTGCAGACCCACCGTCAGGTCCCTTCCCTGTCACTTGACCTTGCGGCCCTGAGGGGAGCGAAGGGATTAACCCACACTCCTCTGGATTCCTCATGCTCAAAGCAAAGAGGAATTGTCGTCCTGAACCACACTGTTTTCGGTTTGCTATTAAAAAGCCAATGATTACCACAGCTTTTGTCATGAAAAAGTACACAGAATCCAAAAGCTACCATGAAGCACAGCAGAATTAAAAAAACATTTTCCACGCAGACAGCAGGTGGCGCTAAAAGCCGGCAGCAGCCGCACACTCGTGATGACTCGAGCCAATTAGATAACCCAAACCCAAGCAAACTGGCTTGCGTTGCAGCGTTGCTCCAGCTCCAGAATCCTGCAGCTGTCACTTTTGGCGCCACCTGGTGGCGCCACCAAAAGCTTGTGGGTGTTTCTTTCTTCTCTGCCATCGTTACTGCTGGCTTTCTGTACTTTTGCGTCAACAAAAATTTTGGTAATCCTCAGTGTTTTGGGAAGAAACCCAAACCTTCCCAACCCCCTTTTGTCCGAAGTAGCACGGGGTTCTAGAGATTTCCTTCGCTTTCTTTTTCTCAACGTCAGTAACGGATTCAGTTCGAGGATTATGGCTACTGGCTTCCGATCCGCCAACAAACATCTTAATACATGCAAGAAACACACGTGGAACAAACACGCACGTTGCTCCCGCAGCAACAAAGTAATGCCTGTTGGCCGGGTGGACGTGGACAGTCCTCGTCTTTGAATGCAGATCTGCAGAAATCTCTGCTGTGGTTCCCGGTGTCCTCTGATCCACAACGGCCACTCCGCCGTCCCACAGCCCCACCAGCAGAGTGGAAGCATCAACGGTCAGGAAGTCAAAGGAAGAGAGGCTGTTCTCCTCGTCTCTGTAGGTCTAAGAACGAGAGAAGGTGCAGCTTGAAACAAAATCTGGACTCTTCATGCTGGCGTTTCGCAGCAGCCGGACATTGTTTTAATCTCCTGCAAGGTGCAATTGCAAACTCTTCTCAAAGGAAACCCACGCTCTACGTGCTACGAAAGGCGAGTCTTTATGCCGGTGCTTCATTTAGAAATAAGGCAACGCAACTATCTGAGGTCATCGGGTCAGCAACTTCACCTCGACCTTCAAGATCTGCAGCCCTGACGACGCATCAGCGCTCACCTCATCAAAGACCGCTCTGGTCACATCCGCACAGCGCACGGTGCCGTCGTAGCTGAGAGACACAAGGTGCGCGGGATTCAGAGGAGAGAAGTACATGCAGCTGACCGGTCGGCTGTGGGGAACAAAGGCATGTATGGCGTCTTCCGGTTCGGAGTCCTGAGAAGCAAAGCAGGAACCCGTGAATGCTCTGGGCTCAGCGCTTCTTCCCCAGCTGGGGAGCAGAACCGAAGGCCCACGCCTTGGATTCCCTTCCAGGACTTGCTGGCAACAGCATCCATGGGACGGGTCTTGGCAAGTCACAGTGCGATGCGCTAGAAATGGCAGCCGGGCTCCAGGCCCAGAGAAACTACCAGTCCTGCCAGACTTGACGCTAGATTTGCTGCTCACGGCCTTGACGCTTTCCTGGCACCGACTGGACCAGCCTGAGCTCTTATCTGTTATGCTGCTGGAAGCATCCTGACAAAGGAGGGGCTGGGGGGGGTGAGTTAGGCACCCTGCCTTTGGAACAGCACCAGCCATTCTAAGCTGTCCTGTGGCCCATCCACAGTGGGCATATTCCTCACGGCCTGTTCAGGACCAGATCCAGCCCTGCTGCTGCCTCCAGGGTTTCCAGCATGGCCCTTTGCACGTATCAGAAAAACAGGCAGCTACCTCACCTGCCTTGCCTCACCTGCATTTTCCCAGTGAAATGAACATTCCTATTGCAGGTTCTTCAAAGTGCTTCCAATTTGGGACTCGTAATATTGTAAAAAGAACATAAGCTACTTACCAAATCCCAAAGGCCGATCTGTCCCCAGCTGTCCCCAGCAGCCACCAAAGTCCTACTTTCAGAGGGATGGATGGCCAGCGAGTGAATCCGCGACTTAACCACTTTTGCTACGCCGTTTTCTTGGAGGGTCATGTGGCGCAAATCCACTTTGTAACTAGGTAAACCAGCAGGCGCATTAACACCCCCCAAAAGCAGCCAAATCGAAAGCAAAGCCCAGCCAGCGGTGTTACCTTTCCAAGTCACGGGGAGGCCTCTCGGCCACTCTAGGCGTTTCCTGCAAGGGAAAGGAAAGCACCGTCCTTCAGCGCAGGCCACAAAACCAAGTACCTGAGGCACCACCTGGGATGGGAGGACCGTACCTGGCTCAGTTTCACCCATGTGCTCAGAAACGCGTCCATTTTCTTTCCATCCTCTGGAAGGACCATCGGAAGAGGGCCAGGAGGCAAGCGCGGCTGTCAGGATAGAGGAACAACAGACGTCCTCGCAACGCGATCAGCAGCGCAGCACACAGGGAAAGGCAGCACCCCATCCCTTATCCCAGGGCGGCCACTGCGTTTCTGCACCACACTCGCCCCGTGCCCGGATTGCGATCTGCTTGGCCAGGGAAGCCACAAGAGAACCTGAAGAGGCCGCAAGGGAGCTCCGGCCCCGCGTCCAGCCGCACGTCCCCAAGCTGAGAAGCCAATGTCCGAAGGACAGCCAGACTCCCAATGCCCCAGCAGCTCAAAAAACAGAATTTAGGAACCCTCTTCTTACGTGCTCCTCAGCGGGGGCTTCCAGCGGGGGCTGGACTTCCGGCAGCGAAACGCCCAGCGGATCCACTCTCTGCAAGCGCAGGGACCTCCGGCAGGCGACCTGATTTTTCTCCTTTAAGCGCTTAACTCTAGAGACACAATTGCGCCCTAAGGCCATGGAGGGTTCCAAATGCTCCCAAATTCAAGCCACCAGAAACTTTAGCTACACTCGGCTTCTCCATTTCAGCCGTTAGGCTATTCTGATTTCCACGTTTGGCACCATCCTTCTACCACCTACTCGGCCCAGCCCTAAACTGCAATCTGGGTGTCATCTATCGCTAAACATGTTTAAGTTTGCTGCAAGTAAAGCGTCCCCCAAAGATAGAAAACCGCCCGTTCTCCTCCAAGGCTTCTGCCGCCAGCCGTGCAGACCAGAGATCTGTTTGCTAGGGCACACAATTTAGGCGGCAACTACGCAAGAAGCTCCGGTGTGCCAACGGCCTGTTCTCCTTCGCACCCCAAAGCCTTCTGCTGAGATGGCAGAAAAGCCAGGATCGCCGCCTCCGGCCCAGAAGGCGGGTCAGCCGCTCGGAACGCTCCTCGCCTCCTGCCAAACAGCGTCCCACGAGGGCAGAGAAACCCAGTTCCTGCTCCTGCTGAGTGGGGTGAGGAGGCGGGCGGGAAAGAGAGGGTCCAGGGCAGCGCCCTCCCCCGGGGCTGAGCCGAGAGCGAAGGGCCAAGCGGGGCAAGGCTGCTCCTGTGGCACCCCGGGGCGTCCGAAGGTTCCTGGGGGTCAGCGGCCTAGGAGGCCAATCTGAGCAGCAGCATGCCTGCACCCCTCCCTCTAGGACGTCCGCAATCGGGGGGGGGGGCTGCGTGCCCACATCCAGGGGGTCTTGCTTAGCATCTCGCCGGGCACCAACTCACCTGCTCCGATCCCCCACCTCCCAGCCACCTTCCCGCCCCCAGCCACGCTTGCTGCTGCTGGCGGGGGGGGGGCGGGAGCGGGACCCCCCAGGCATCCCCGGGATCAAGCAGAGGAGAAACGAGGCCGCGGGGACACTTCGGTTCTCGGCAGCTGCCGCTCGGTCCCGACTGGGATCGCGCCCGGAGCACGAAGGGCCAAGGCAGCGGGCGGGGGTCCCGCGCGTGGGCGGCCTTACCGCTTCCTTGCGCCGGGTCTCCCTGTCGCCGCCACCGCCCTCAGCCTCGCGGCCGTCTGCGGAGAGAAGCCAGAAGCGCCGGTTCGCCGCGCGCCACCAGGCGGGCCCGTCGCCTCCCGCCCGCCCGCCCGCCCGCCCGCTCGTCCAGCCCGAGCCCGAGCCCCCCTCGACGGCGGCGGCCCGCAGAAGGGCGGCTCCCCCCACTAGGCTCGCTGGCCGATACGAGCGACTGACGGACCTCGAAGAGCTGGAGCGAGGCGAAGAACTTGGCGTTCTCGGAGATGTTGCTCAGCCGCTTCCTCTCGTAGGCCGACAGCCGCTCCGTCCACTCCTGCCCGCTCTGCAAGAGACGGAAGCGAACCCGCGTTCGCGGCGCCTTCAGTGCGCCTCCAGGCCGGGCAGCGCAGACACACCCTCCCCCTCCCCCTCCCCCCGGGGAGCTCTCACCGCCGCCGCCTCCTCCTCCGCCTCCTCCTCGGGGCTCCCGGGCGCCCCCAGTCCGGCGTCGGGCGTCCAGCCGCCGCCAGCCGCCGCTCGCTCGTCCGCGCCGCGCTCCGGGGCCGCCGGTGGGGAGGCGGTTCGGGCCCTCTTGGCCTCCTGCGGCCGGTGGGGGTCGCGGGGCGGCGGGGGGCCGAAGTGTTCCAGCAGGCGCTTCTGGCGCAGGGGCCGCGGCGGCGGGATCGCGCCCGGGCGTCTCCTCGGGGCGGGCGGCGGGCCGGGACCCTCCTTTGGCGTCCGCTCCTGGGGGGCGGGAGGAGAGCCAGACGCCCCCCCGCCGAGCGCTGCGCCCTGGGAGCCCCCGCTGCCCCCGCCCCGAGGCCCCGGCCGCTCCAGCGCCGCCCCCGGCCCCGTTCCGCCGGCCTCGTCCCCCGCGCTGCCCGCGCCCGCCGTGACCGCGCCGCCGTCCATTCCGTCGAGAAGGATTTCCCGCGCGAAGGGCGGGGCCTGGAAAAGGCGGGAAGTGACCCCGCCCCCTGCCGGGCGCCTCTCCGGACTACAATTCCCGTGAGCCTCCGCTAAGGAGCCACGGGCGGCTGTGTAGCGGAGCAGGCAGGAAAAATCCTCTGCACATGCCCGTGAGCTAGGAAGCGCGGACGCCAAGGGGGCGGAGTTTGCGTCTGCGTCTCGAGGGCTCCTCTGCTTCGCATGGGGATGAAGAAGGGGGTCAGGGAGGACGGGCGAGCGGGGTCTGTGCAGGGGGGGCCGAGGGGGCCCCGTCTAAGTGAGTGGGCAGAGGCAACCCCCCCCCCGAGGAGAAGCGCTCCGAATGCGGCGCCCCTTGGACACTGGCGAGGTGGGGGCACCTTCATTGCACCCCTTTGGAGGGGAGAGGCGACTTTGCAGGGGGGGGTCAGCAGGAGCCCCGTTCTCCGCTGGGGGGGGCAGGAGCGCCCTTGCTTGCGGACAGAAACCCTGCGCCGCCCAGGCTCCCTTGCCGCTCCGGGTGCCAACCAACCAAGGGGGTCTCGGCTGAGCGACGACGACACGGCAGCAGCAACAGGAAGCGTCAGCCGCGCGCAGGCCGTCAACGTGGCGCTTTGATCCCCTGCAGACGGGCGTCAGCTAACATGTGTCTCTTAATGCCCGCAACACGAAGGCGCTCGCGTTCCCTCATTGCCGGCACGTGGGCGGCAGCGTCTGCATCCAGGAGAGGAACCCCCAGGCGGCTGTCGAGTGCCTGGCGGGCGCCTCTGCGGGGCCAAAGGCAGCTCGGGCGCCGGGAAGCTCTGCCCAGACCTGGGCAGCTGGGCCCACGTGCCACAAATCGCCCCTGCGGACCGCCAGGCCAGCCAGCACCGTAGGCAGCGCTGGATCTGACCGGCCGGTGGGACCCGGGAGACCCAGGGATCTTTAAACAGTTCAATGAATTGAGCCCTGACCCGGATCGGGGAAGCCGGCCCCAGCACTGCGGGTCCAATTTATTCACTCAGGCCTTTGAGGTCTCCTTTGTCACAGCTTGTTCTTTCACCCATCGCTTTTCCTTTTAATCCTGCGTCCTCCTCGCTTGGACCTTTTACTTCCTTTAGCGAGAAGCCCGCCTGGCAGCTGAGCGCCGGCCAGAAGGGGCTTTAAGCCTGTTCTGGGCACCGAGGCCTCGTTCGTGGGGTTCACCTGCTGCCCAACAGCCACATTCCCAGAAAAACCCACACGACAGAGTCCAAAAGAAACGTATTTATTAAAACATCAACCAGGAAAGCCATAACAAAAAGAAGCAACTTGTTACAAGTTATACCAACTTCTGCATGTTTGCGGAAAGTTTCGTGTCTAGACGAACGAGTAAGACGGCTTCAGATACTGCCTGTGGCGCGGCTTCGGTGGCGCCATAAAGCCAGGCTGCTTCCGAGCCGAGGATTTCCACGTAGGGGCAGAAGAGCTGCCCGGGTTAGACGACGCCTTTTTGCCGGTTCTGTAAGTCCTAAGCGGTGAAGAAAAAAGCACAAAGCGCATTACCGCCCCTTTCGACGGAAGCGCACGGACAAGCGGGAGCCGATCCAAGCCTCCGGGTATTTCAAGCACCCAGGCGACGATCAACATGGCAGCCGTAGAGGGCAAGAGGGGCTCGCTCATAGAGCTCCCAACGGGGTCTTGGTGAGGTTTCCAGGAAGTGAGCGCTCCCTTGTCCCTTCTTATGGGCACACCCAGACCCCTCCCCAAATACTCCCTCCCGGCAGCTCGATCCAGCACGAAGAACTGGGCTCTCTGCACCAGTGTGGCGGCAACTGCAGAGGTCCATTCCCATGAGACGTTCCTCTCCCGCCCCACCCAGACACGAGGCGTCCGTGGCAGACCGTGGCTGGGCTTCACCCCCACTACGTCCCTGGTTTAGCTGCCACTGGGCATCGTGAAGGGCAAAGCGTGTTACCCCTTGGAATGAGCCTGCTGGCCGGCGGTCTTCTTCTTCTTCGGCTCCCTGCCGGCCGAGGGCTTCTTCCTCTTCCTCCCCTTGCTGCTCCTGTTCTGGAAGTAGACGGAGGCCGTTCGCATCTCCTCCTCCTCCTCCTCCTCCTCCTCCATTCTGAAGCTCCTTATGGCATCGGTACCCGAGTCCAGAAGAGGCGGGCCTTCCTCTGTGGAAAAGACACCTCCACCTCCTTAACGACTAAAGGTTTATTTATTTTTATATTTATTTATATCCCGCCCTATACCTGTACGTCTCAGGGCGGGTTGCAGTTTTAAAACAACAGGTTAAAACAGTAATACGTATAAGAACACATTAAAAAGCAACAAGCAAACAAACAAAAAATCCAGCATATTTAAAAAATGTATTCAAATATGAAAATACTAATGTCTACAGTGGCAGGGGAGGAAACGGTCACACTAGCCAAAGGCCAGGGCAACGAGGTGCGTCTTTACCACCTTCCTAAACGTATATAGAGAAGGGGTGTGACACACCTCGAGGCGAAGACGACTCCGTAGCCTGGGGGCCATTACTGAAAAGGCCCTTTCCTGGGTGCCCACCCACCTCGCTATTGAGGGTGGTGGGGCAACAGGAGGGCCTCCCCACGAGATCTCAAGGCATGGGCAGGTTGGTATGGGAGAAGGCGTTCCTTTAGAGATTTGGGGCCTAAGTCGTTTAGGGCCTTATAAGTCCAAGTCAGTACCTTGGGCATCAGCTTCCCTCTCCCCGGAAGACCCCTGCCCGTCCCTCGGGCACTTCCTGGAGAAGAGGAAAGGGCCCCTGCTCTTTGGGGGCCATTTAGATGCAGCAACGTCACTCCCTTTGGGGGTCGAACTGCCCTTTCAGAGGGGTCGCAAAAAGTCTCCTGCCGCTCCCCCCCCCCCATGGCTGGGGCTCTCCACGTTAAGGGCCTGAGACCTGCTGCACTACTGCAAGCAACTGGGATACACAGGAGTTCCCTATTCTACAAATGGCATCCGCCTGGGTGTCCCAGAGAGCGGAGACTGGGATTTTGAGGTGCGCCATACCTGGCAGAGGCCAGTGGGAAAACTTCTGCATCACCTCCAGGATTTCTGCCCCGTACTTCTCTAACTTGTCCTCCGTCACGCCATCGATCTGGAGCAAAACTGCAGCGTCTGAAGACAACGTCTCTGGAGGTGCAGAAAAGGGTTTCAACACGGCGGCCGCGCCCTGGCGCCCTCAGCAGCAAAAGCAGAGGCAGAGCTACAGACAGCGGCTGGATGCCACGCAAAAGCCGCTCCGCCCGCCGCTGACGCCCCGTCCCCCCCGCAATGGATCCTAAGGCCGGTTCCACTGAAGGCAACAGGCGACTCGTCTGTGCTGGGCAACCGCCTGGCCGAGCCTTTCACGTTACCCGCAATTCTCTTCAGGGTCGCGGTGCTGAAGATGTTGAAGTAGTGAACGTTAAACACTTTCCCGAGGCTCTTGCAGACGCCGACGAGCTCGGAGAGGCATTTCTTGACCGTCTCTTCCCGCTGGGACGTCCTGGCGACCAGGGCGTGCTGCCTGCGGATGCTGCTGGCGCTCTCCGTCTCGTAGAACTGCACCTGAAGGGGGCGGCAGACGCTGCTGCAGGGCCGGCCGCCTTTCCCCACCGCCCCTCTTCACTGCTCCAAACCGCCATCCCAGAGCAGGGGGGGACCGGAGGCTTACGGGACGGCAGAGGAGGAGCGGAGCCCCTCGTCGCTGACTTACCTGCAGAAACCCACCGAGCAGCTCCTGGGCTTTTTCGCCTGTCTGCACATAAGCCACTGCGTGCTCCTGCGCCGTGATGTACAAGTCTTCTTCGAGGATCCTATCCAGGACCAGCTTTCGGAAGAGTCGCTCAGCGTTATGGCGGGAGAAGGCGGCGCCAGTGCCGAAGATGCCCGACTGAACCTTGGCGCTCTTTGTACCTGCCCAGACAGACACGCAGCACGTCTCTCCTTCAGGCTGGCCTGGGAGCCACTGCTAAGAAGGCCGCCTCAGTCTTGCCAGGGGAGGGTCGGGGATCCCCCGAGATCTTGCTAAGTGGTCAGCAGCCTCTCCCCAGACCCAGAGTGGCCCACTTTGCCCGCAAAAAGGGAGAACAAGCAGCACAGAATGACCGGGGCCGCTTCCTATAAAGCCTGCGGTCAGCCACTCAGAGGCCATCTAGGCCCTGGCCAGGATAGGAGGCCCAGAGATCCCCAGGAAACGCAGAGGCAAGGCCCTGGAGTGGAGGACGCCCAGAAACACACACAGACCCCACTGCCTCCAGCTGTCGAAAAAGTGAGTCGGGGCCTCAGCTTAGCCGCCTCCTGCCTCCCCATTTGCCAAGTGGTGACCCCAGCGGGAGGGACAGTGAGCTCCCACCGCCCTGCTCATGCAGACAGAAGAGTTGCTTTTCTCACCCATTTAACTAGACTCAAAGTGACTGACAAACCTTCTGTTCTTCTGCCCACAACAGAACACCTTGCGAGGTGGGTGGGGCTGTGAGAGCTCAGAAGAGAGCTGTGACTAGCCCAAGGTCATCCAGCTGGCTTTGTGGAGGAGTGTGGAATCAAACCCCGTATTCCCAGATAAGAGTCCGGCTCCTTAACCACTAGAGCAAACTGGCCGTTTTCAGACAAGAGCCTTGCAAGAAATGCTGGCCGGAACATGCTGGACAAACCCACCAGAAGGAAAAATGGCAAAACGTAAGAACGGCAGCAGAAGTTCACAAAGACCGTAAGCCAGAGGGACGTACGGCCGCTGGGAGTCATCTCTCTCCACCACTCTCTATCTGGGAAAATAAGCTTAGCAGGGCAACACTGTACGGCACTTCAGAAATGCCCCAGGAGCGGCAGGGACCACATGATCCCTACGGAATTCTTAGGGACCTTAATGAAAAATCCAGGGTGACGCAGGTCAACTCAAGTCCCTCCCGCACTTCGGAAGCTCCAGCCAGACAAGCAGCTATCAAAATAGCACCTGAAATTGCCAGTGGCCACATGACTCCATCAGGAACGCAATGGATGGACTACAATCCACGCAAAGAGAGATTAAACTTTGAATGGGAAAAACAGGCTTGGGAAACAAAATTAAATAAGGCCGAAAGGGGAATGACTGGTATTATGTACAAAGTCTTGCTCCAGATTGAAATGGAACACGAACAGGTTAAAGAGTGTATGATGAGAAGGGCAAGGAACTCTGGATATAACGCTTAGATTGACCAGCGGGAGAAACTGTGGATAAAAGATATGAAGTTTACAACTTGTACACTATTAAAAGAAAAAACATACAAGATGGTGCATAGATGGTATTTAACACCTCATAAATTAGGAAAAGTATATCAAATACATCAACTAAATGTTGGAAATGTAAAAAAGTTTGAGGGAACTTTCTATCGTAGGTGGTGGGCTTGTGAAAAAGCAAAAAAGTACTGGGTACAACGACATAATCTGATGAGTCAAATCTTAAAAAGAAATACTGCATTTAAGCCAGAATTGTAGATGATAGTTTAGACAACGTAAATTCTTTGTTTTGTTATATGGTGATAGCAGCTAGATTATCATACGCACAAAAATGGCTAATTAAATTGATGGACTTGGCAGAGATGGGCAAATCTACTAAAAGACAGAACTACAGACAGGTTTATGAAAGACTGGAGCCCCTTTATTAACTATCTATGGGAAGCAGAAGCCATGACGGATGCTTTCGACTAGAAACTAAGGGGCAGCTGAAAAGGGACAAGAGCCATTAAAGGGGAGCAAAGAAACCAGTGACATGAAGAAGAGGAGCCGGAAAAACGGAGGAAGTCACATAAAGAACATTAAAGTGAGGTAACAGTGTGATATGAGAATAATGTAAGAAGTTTTATGTTTTAAAGAAACTTCTAATAAATAAAATATTTATTTAAAAAATGCAACGGATGGGACCAAGAAGACATGAAAATCCCAGTGCGTATCTCACTGTGGCTTTTGAGCTGAGGAAGCATTCCGTCCCCATAGAAAGGAAATGTAGTTGGGAAGAGGCCGGGGATGGAGCCTAGGGAACGAACGGCACCAGCCGCAGGGAAGCTATTCTCACCCCAGAAGTGCCAGACAGGGTGGCACAGCCGCCACCCGACCACGCAGGGCAAGTCCTGAATCTGAGGCTGCGGTCACTGGGCTGGGCAACGGGAAACTAACTGGGACAAAAACCTCACGTGTAATTTAACGCACACATAAGTATAAAAAATGCAGACTATGTAAAAAGAAGCGTGATTAAAGTAACAGAATAAAACCGCTCTGAAACCCCCTCAACCGGAGCTTACCCAAGAAGATGTCCACCAGCATGTTCAGAGTGAACCGCCCCTGGTTGCCCTTCGTAGGCCTCACGCCCTTCCTGCCGCAGTGCTCTCCGACAAACCGAACAATGCTCTTTGCTTCTTCGGTCACGTTCCTCAGCTTAAACTCCTACAGGGAGAGAGGGGGAAAGAGTTCTGACTCAGTTCCCTAGACTGAACTACTGGCAGAAGCTCACAGGCTCATCTGCTACCGCTGCCTACTCCAGCGTTACACATTCCCTTCTGGGATTAGGACGCCACATACAGAACCCAGAAACGGGAAGCCGTCTTTTTCAGATCGTTCCCTTCTTCTGCACACGCAGTCATGCTCATTCAAAGCAGAAAATATGCAAAAAACTAGTCTAAAGGCCACCTGGAGGAGACAAAGGGATGAAAACCAAACTCGCTCACCTGCTTTCTGCAGCAGTTGTCACAACTCACTTCAGGGTTCTCCTTACAAAACTTGGAATTAAAGCCTGTCTCCCCGAAATAGGACAGCAGCTGGACTCTCCGGCATTCCATGACATTTTCACAGTAATGGACCATGTTGTAGAGGTTGCTGAAATGGGTCTGCCGTGAATAGGCGCTCCCGTCTTTTTCCACTGAAATGCAGGGAATGCAGCACTTAGTGTTCTGGGGCAACATTTTCAGACAGACGCAAGCAAAGAGCACAAATCTGACAGGGGGAGGGGCTTTTGTTTTAGATAACTGGGGAAAAAAAGGGACCATAGCATTTCCCTCGCATTTCTTTGACGAAGAAGAAAGAGGCGGAGGAGGAGAGTTGGCTTTTCTACCCCACTTTTTTCACCCATTTAAGAGGACTCAAAGCAGCTAACAAACTTTCTGTTCTTCTCCCCACAACAGACAACCTGTGAGGTGGGCGGGGCTGTGAGACCTAAGAGGGCTGTGGCTAGTCCAAGGTCACCCAGCTGGCTTCGTGGGGGAGACCGGACTCAAACCCGGTATCCCCAGATAGGAGTCCGGCTCCCTAAGCGCCAGAGCACTCTGGCTCACAAAAATTAAGCTTTCTCAAGACATTGCTGCCTCAGTTATCCCAGGGACCACGACTTGAAACTGCAGGGTGTCTGCAGGTCGGGATTGACTGTTCTGGTCACGCCTGAAGGACAAACCTCAAAGAGGCTTTGAAGAGCAACGGAGTCGTGCATCCGTTCCCTGCCTGCTCCGCTCCGCCCGAGGGTCTGAAACACGGCCAGAAACGCTTACTGAGGATGAGCCTGCGCAGCCTGGTGACGTCGGCGTAGGTGTAGAAGAGCAGGCAGTGGGAGGTCTCCCCATCGCGCCCGCCTCTCCCCGACTCCTGGTAGTAGCCTTCAATGGACTTGGGGAGAGAGGCGTGGATGACAAAGCGCACGTCCGGCTTGTCGATCCCCATCCCGAAAGCAATGGTTGCGCATATAATCTGGAAGGGAGGAGAAAGGGACCTTTGCACAAGCCGGTTTTACGAGCAGAACTGGCCGCGGCTGCTCTGCGGCTGGATCTCCTGCGCCAAGGAAACGGGTGTTGCTGCTCAGCACAACACGCAGCTCAGCTGGCGACCTGAACCAGACGGGAAGCTGGGCCTCAGCGTCTCTCAAAAGCCAGAAGGAGGCAAATGCTCAATGCTCTTGGGAGCAGCAAATGGGCAAATCCTGCTCCTTTCTGGGCCTTCAGGGAGAAGCCCTCAACCTGCTCAAAGGCCTTCCACCCTCAGGCAGCAGGAGTGACAAATATCTTGTGTTTTGGCTACGGCTGGGCTCTGTCTAATCCTGACCTCTCTCTGGAAAAAGGCAACGGCAAACCGCTTCTGTATCCTTGCCAGGAAAACTGCACGGGGCATCCACAGAATCAGTGGCAGTCAAGCTCAAGCCAAGAACACAGGCAATAAAGAACAGCCCCTGCCAGACATCCAGGCGCATCTCTGTGAACGGCGACAGGAACTGGGACAAGGTCAGAGCAGACACCAGGAGCCGCTCCTCCCAAGCTCTGGGGAATCAGTGATTCTAATGCCGCTACTTGAAATAAACTAAGGGGTGGAGGGAAACATTGTAGAGGTGAACAACTGGCTACATCGATGGTGCCATCAGGAAGGATTTGGATTCCTAGATCATGCATGATGGACTCCATGGGCAGCATCTTACTAAAACAGGGAACCGTGTATTTGGGGGAAGCCTTGCAGCACTCATGAAGAGAGCCTTAAACTAGAGCAAAAGGGGGATGGATGGAAAAGTTCAGACAAAAATATACTCCTAATGAATACAGATGAGGATCTTGCCCTCAAAAGCAAAGGGAAAGGACAAGGAAAAAAAGTCAGGAAAGAAACTAGAGGAGTCAAGCCTGTAAGAGACATTTGCCACAAACTAAAATGCTTCTATATCAATGCACAAAGCATGGGAAACAAGCAAGGAGAACTTGAAATACTAACACAGGAAAAGAAACAGGATATCACTGGCATCAATGAAACATGCTGGGATGATACACGTGATTGGAACACAAAGCTCAATGGCGACAACTCATTTACGAGAAATTACCTTAACAAAAGGAGAGGAGATGTTGCACTGTCTGTAAGGAAAGCATTTCCCCCCACAAAAATTCATCTTTCAGATAAGAGAAGCCTTGTAGAAACTGTCTGGGTAAGAATACAAGGAGAGAGCAATGTTTACTGTAGACCCCCCGGACAAACAGAAGACATCAGACAGCCGAGCTCTCAGGAAATCATGACGTAGTGATTATGGGGGATTTTAACCATCCAGAGATTTGTTGGAAATCTCTCTCACTCGTGGATAAAAGAATGAGAAAAATACAAGGGGATCTACTATCTCGGATCTAATTTTTACTAACAATGGTTGAGGAAGTAAGGGCGACTGGGACCCTGGGAGGCAGCAACCATGAATTCTTGATAACAATTGGAGGGAAAACTAGGATGACTCAGAGTTCAAGACTGCAGAAAGGCGGATCTGATGGAATCGGAAGGTGCAAAGAATAAATTAGCTGGATGTCCAAAAGGGCAAAAGTGTCCAAGGATGGAAAATTTGGCAAAAGGAGAGGAGGCGCAATCCTTAACAATTCCCAAAGGAAGGAAGAATGAGAAACAACTGAAGAGATCAGGGTGGATGAACCCAGAACTTAGCAACCTGCTAAAAAGAAAGAAATGTTTACTAAACGGAAGGAGGGGGACGTACCTAGTGAAGAATATAATGCGATCCGCCAAAACCCCAGGAGAAATATCAGAAAGGCTAAAGCTCAAAATGAACTCATTGCGAGAGAGGTCAAAAGCAATAAAAAGGGTTTGGGGCATATGTCAGGAGCAAAAAAAAAGTCAATCTGTAGGACCTTCACAGGATGAAAATGGTGAATTGGTCAAAAGTGACACAGAGAAGGCAGGACATCTGAACTTCTATTTTGTATCTGTTTTTTCTGAGAAAGGAAATGAAACGCTATCTGGCCCTCATCGAGCTGTTGAAGGAACAAGAGAACCAAGGCTCTGTGTGGACAAAGGAAAGGTGAGGGAACACTTGGCTAACAGAAATGAATTCAAGCCTCTCATTCACCTGGCATCCATCCTGATTAATCCACTTCTGCTGCACAGTGTCTCTCGTGTCGTCTGGGAGACCCGCATGATAGGCCAAGGCAGAGAGGCCAGACGCCTGCAGAACGCTCGCTAAGGAATCACACTCGTGCCGTGAAAGACAATAGATTATGCCCGAGTCACCTGAAAACGCACAGAAGTCAGAGCTGGAAGACGCCACCTGTTCACTTTCCTTAAAGAGGCCGCAGCATCCCCAAAGCCTTTTACTGGGCCTGTGTTTATTCGCGATTCAGAGCAAAATCCCCTGGGAAGCTTTTGTGATCAATTTACGACTCAGTCCTGCCCCGTTTGTTAGGTTTCAAAGATCTTGGATGCCTTCAGTCCGCCAATTGCCTTTCAAAGCACAGAAACGTGGATGAGCATTAGTGGGGAAGGAGAAAGAAGCCACTTACCCGGGTGATGCTTTCTGATCCACTGCAAACAGTCCATAGCGACACTTTTAGGCCTTTTTGGCAGAACGTGATATACCAGATTGCGCCTGTTGAAGCTCATGCTGAACCTGCAAGGCCACAATCACAATTAGAACCTGGGGGCACTCAGGATTCCGTACAAGCAAACGCGAAATGGCGCTGAGCAAAGAAATCCCCCGGAAGCTCAAGTTGCTCCTCTGCGCCAGCTTCCCTCCAAGAATTATGTTTCCGCCACAATAACCTCTGAATGCAACGTACACCTGTGGCTTAAGCATCTCTAGTTGGTTCAGGATGTCCTTTTGTACTCTGGGGTTCGCGGTGGCGGTCAGGGCCATCACCGGCACAGAGGCAAACTTCTTACGAAGCATGTTCAGCCGCTTGTAGTCTGGGCGGAAGTCGTGGCCCCACTAGGGCAAAGGCAAAAGGCGCTTCAGTGCCGGTACATCCAGAGCCCCTCGAAATCCTGCCTAATCTCTGAAGCCGAGTCAGACTGGGCCAGAGAAGAGCCAGGATAGGACACCACCTGGGACCCCCACTCCCCCCGCAACAGAACCGACCGGGAGCCGGTTGGGCAATCCAAGGCTCCGACTGGTGGAGTCGCGACCAAAGCTTCCAGGGCAGAGACGGTCACCTGGCTGATGCAGTGCGCCTCATCGATCACAAAGCGCGCCAGCAGGCGCCGGGTGTACAGGTTCTCCAGGGTCGCCATCAGCCGGCTGCTCGAACACACCTGCAGGGACCAACGGGGCCAGAAGCCTCACTGTGCGCCTGTCCTGCCTCCACGAACCCAGACACGCACAGCAGACGCGCTGGCTGCCGGAAGCACCGAGCAAAACGCCTTTAGCTGTTTCTTATGCGCTTTGCAGCTCAGGCTACACAGATTCCTCGGGGATCCCAGCCTGATTCTGTTTCCACACCCCAAACCCAGATCGACAGGATCCCAGTTTTGTGCTGAACGCAAATGCAAGCCCCATGGAAGCTCTTCTGCAAACCTTCTCTGGAGTCACGTAGAGAAGCTTTATGATGGGATCTTTCTTCGACAGCTGTACATAGATGGTGGACGCTTCTGCTTCTGTCTGAACACCTGTCAGGTACGTAGCTGGAATCTGAAACAGAGAGAAAAGTCATTTTCACTCCCAGAGCATCACGTTTGCTTCTCCTGACCAATCCTTTCACGCTGCTCCTCATGGGTGCCCCCTAGCACTAAAGGCCCAATGGCCCTGCAGCTGGAAGCCTTTGAGCAACTGTGGCTGAAACAGCAGCACCCTGAGCAGAACAGAGATACCCCCCCACGTCTTGTTTAGACCACCGCAGTGCACTGCTCGCGAGTCTGCCTTCAAGAACAGGGCTGCAAAGCTGGGGCTGGGCATACTGAACACCACACAAGTGTTTTGCCAGCCAGGCTGGCTTCCGCTCCTGTAGATTCTCACCGAATCCTCTGAGCTGTCACAGAACCTCGCCTGCAAACATGGATGCCCACAAGGGATGGCCTTCTTATTGGTGGCTCCCAGGCTTTATAACAGGCTTCCCAAAGAACACCCAACTGGCATCATCCTGGCAGGCATCCAAGAGTCAGATCAAGGTCATTTTTTCATTCTAAAACATACAAGTCTTGGTGCTCAGTGTTTTATTTCTTAAATTTTACTGGTATCTTCTGATTTTTAAAAATTTCACCCCACAGTTTTATATTTCTGGAAATCACCCAGGGAATTTTGGTGGCTGAGTGGAGACATAAATGCCATACGTGGATGAATAAATGTCAAAATCAGTTGGTATGACTGAAATGCATCGATAGCAGGAAAAAACCACCAGAGTTCAGCTCACATCCATTGCCGTCAACTTCTGAACTTGGTCCACTATCAGCGACCTCAAGGGGGAAATCACGATGCTCACGCCTGGAGAAACGCAAGCCGGCAGCTGATAGCACAGACTCTTCCCGCCTCCTGCAGAAAACACCAGGGAGAATAAAGAGGGCACAGAGAGGTTGAGTAAGCACACACTGGACAACTGCTAATTAATAAGATAAACAACCAAATAAACTCCAAGTAAACCGTTTCACAAGCAGAAACTCATTACAACTATCTCGTTCTCCTGGCTTTATCGCTCCTCTGCTTCTTCCTGGGCTTGGCTCAGCCCTCCTGCCTCTGCCCCCTCCCACACTTGGCTGCAGGTGGGATCCCACAGGGCAGCTGTGCCTTCTGGAGATCCCACTCTGCCGCCTCCCACAAAGCAACTGTGGAGGAAACAAGTCTCCACGCCCCTGCCGCCTGTTTCCAACTGCTCGCTTTGCATGTTTTCACTAGATATGTCATTGCTGAGGAACCAAGGTTTCTGTCATGCAAGGCTCCACCAGACTGCATCTGCTGCGTGGCAATCAGCCCCTGGCCAGGGTCCCGCTGACCCAAATGTGCTACACCCGTAGCTAGAACAGTAGCACTAGTTGTCCAGTGTATCACGAACTTCAGGGCGGTGGCCCTATGCTACGTACGGCTTCTCGCCCTTTGCTAATGCTGAGCAGCAAGGTCGCGGTCTCCGCAAAAGACTAAAACTCTATTTGCCATACATCACACCCCCAGCTTTCAAATGCCGCACAGCTCCTCAGAGACACCTTGCTGAGCACACAGCCACCCCACGCAGAAGTCCCCTTAATTCCCACACCTGTCGGCATCAGGATGAAGCAGTCTCTGCCCAGCAAAGCAGCATTGATGGCCTCAAGCTGATTGGTACGAAAATTGTGGAGGCCAAACTTTTTGTGAAAGATCTTCATCATTTCATGAGAGTGAGGAAACGCCAGAACTCTAAAGTCTTCTGCTGCCGGATCCCTGGCAGGCGGGTTTTTAAAGAGCGGAGCTAAAAAAAAAGGAAGTTATTGTAACACCTAAACCAGGGTGTGATTTATCTTGCAGTTTACGGCAAATTACTAAAATACTTAATCCTAACCCATACTGCAAAGATGAAAGGACAAAAGACACAGTTGCCCTTTGAACAATGCAGGGGTGACATTTCAGGAAGCGACCACTTTCCTCAGGGGAAGGGGAGGAAATTACGGGGTTCCCTAACAGAAGGCAGAAACCACCAAGCTCTGGAGAGAACACAGACTCTAATCGTGTTCCCTATAGAAGATGCACTCCCTCTAGGTCTGGTTCCCATGAAAAAAAGAGGCCCTTCCAAGCCAGCAGAGGGGCTTCTGGCACGACATTGCCAGTGGGGGCAAAATGTACCACCTGATGCGCAGTTCAAACGTTCCACTAAGGAAGCCAGCAGGACCTTGCCTGATCCCCCAAGGAGGCTTCTAAATTCTCCTGGATCTCTTCCTACCTGCCTCCACAAAGGAAGGGACTGAACAGCAGGGAAACAGCCACAGAAAGGATCTCTGCTGCTCTTCCTATGCCAGAGTTCACTTTCCAGGTCTCTGCAGAGGTGGATCAGGATCAACCTCAGGCAAGCCCCTCAGCCCTCAATCAGATATTTCACAACAGTCCCTTTGAGCAGGATTCTATCACTGAAGATCGATTTTTACCCAAGGTGCTCTTGGCAGAAGCAAAGAAGTCTCCTTTGAAATAATCAGAACACGTACGTTGAGCACTTTCCTTGCTGGAAAAGGACATGTTTCCTAGCCCCGGTGCGACAGGCTGAACTTCCCCAAGAGGCCGGCTGTGACTTCTAGCTGGCTGCTCAGAGGCCGAGATGTTCAGAACGTCTTCCAACTCCTCGATGTCAAAATCGTCGTTCTCAAAGTTTGTATCTGCTGCTGCTGCTGCAGAGAACTTCTCCTTCCCCAAACTGCTTTTCATCAGAAAAGGCTTGTTACAGTCCTTCGGGGTTGGTAGGCCCTGACCAAGGAAAGCCTTTTGCCCCCTTTCTACGCTCGCATCGCTTGTCCAAGGACCGTCAAGAGATCCCGTTCCTTCACTTCTCCTTTCTAAAAACGGCAACGGGGCAATTTCCAAGGTGTCTTTGTCTTCAGCAGGACCCTCTAATAAACCTGAGAGCCCAGCATCACTTGGATCTCCAGCATCTGGTACACAGGAAGAAGGCGAATGACGGCTGGAGCTGTGCCTGGCCGCCTGGGAAGCTATTCTACAGCTAAAAGCAGAAGTTTCCATCTGAAAGCAAATGCCGCTGTCCAAAGACTCATCCAATCCAGGGCAAGGCTTGTCATTTGTATTCAGAGGTGGACCGGCGTCTTTTCCATTTTTCTGACGTAACAGTCTTCTTCTGGAAATAAAAATGCAAACATTAGAGCATCGAGGGAGTCACATCTTTCTCACCACTGGCTTAGCCTGACCGATGGTCAGCAGAGGCCCAGACAAGTCGGGCTTACAAGCTTCACCTCCTGACTCCCAACCCAACCCCAAGAAGACATCAGTAATACAGATCCGATCAATGTTCAACCTGGCACCTGCTACCCAGTGGCCTCAACAACATAACTGGCCCTCGCATTCTGTGATGAGGAGTCAGATGGGGCTGAAGGAGATGTTCCTTTCTTTTGAGCCTCTCGAGGCTACTAGGCCGGACCAATAGCAAGACCCACGATAGCCCAATAAAGCTTTGAAAGCCCTGTTCCAGAGACAGGGAAAAAGAAAGCAAATGCACTCCAGGGGTGTTTTCCACTGTCACTAGAAATACCCATTAAGTACCCATTAATGGGTACAAAAATGCTATTTAGTACCCATTAATGGGTACTTAATGGGTACTTCTAATGACAGTGGAAAACACCCCAGGACTGACCTGCGTTCTCTT